>CM052800.1:110944146-111259742 GCA_028533885.1 Nasua narica | reverse complement strand
AGTGAAATAAGTCAAGCAGAGAGAGTCAGTTATCATATGGTCTCACTTATGTGTGCAGCATAAGGAAACACATGGAGGGCATTGTGATAAGGAAAGGAAGGGTGAATGGGGGGAAATTGGAGGGGCAGATGAACCATGAGAGACTGTGGACTCAGAAACAAACTGAGGGTTTTGGAGGGGTGGGGGTGGGGGGTTGGGCGAGCCTGGTGGTGGGTACTGAGGAGGGCACGTATTGCATGGAGCACTGGGTGTGGTGCATGAACAATCAATCTTGTAACACTGAAAAAGTAAAATAAACATATTTGGGGGAAAAAAACAGGTCTTACGTGTCCAAGAGAGTAATTATTGTTGAATAAATTAAATCAGACACAAAAACTAATTTGTGTCACCCAGTATACATAACCTGCATTCTATCACCAAGAATTTAAGTTACCATTTCATCCTGTTATCCTTTGACATAGGACAACTTTTCTCCTCCCACACTGCAAATCAAAATGTTGCGTGAATTTTTTTTTTTCCCTCTCTTGCTCCTACAGATGGGAAAGTGTCTAGGTTAAGGAAATGAATGAAGGGGAAAGAAGAAAATACTCCCTACAAATTTTGAGTCAATACTTTTCCCTGCTATTTGTAGGAAGTGGACTTCAACAACAATGGACCACTCCATAGGGTCCTGCATCTTAACCTCCCCATTCCCAGGGAGTGACTTAGGGGGTCACACAACTACAATGCTGGTATTGCCAGATCAACAAAACAAATATACTTAATGACACCACCTGGTAACGTTAATGCAAATCACTTCTTTGATCCGCTGCACCAGCTTGAGAGAGGCTTGCACGCATACTCTAGCTGCCTTGTCACAAGGCAGCTCCACGGAACAACCGACTTGCAGGTTCCATTTAAAACTTTCACAGCTCTTTAGCCTAGGATCTCCTTCTGTCCATCTTTAACCAAAAAAAGCAACCTTGTACATGGAAAGTTAAGAGACCAAGAGCTGGTAAATGACCCATCTCAAAAAAATAAACATGAACACACCAACCTCAGTTTTCCTACAATCGGAAACAAGTTTATCCTGTAAAAGGCATTCACAGGCTCAGTCTTTCACCACTAACTTGGGATATAAGAAACATGTATTCAGTCGTAAATTATGAAAATAGGGAGTGGTTTGTATGCCTAAAGGATTAAGAAAATGAGTGTCATTTAAGAGTCATTTGTGAGCCAAGCCTTTATAGTTATTTTTAAACCCACTGTAATACTGAAATCTCATAGAGGACAACCTTCCTTAAATGAAATGATTGCTGAAAATCCACAAGAATTGGCCAAAGTTATGGCTAATGACAGAGGGAAAACGATCTACAACAGGCTTAGTACTGCATTTTAAGAATTAAGAGCTCACAAACTGTGGAAAGAGTCAAGATGCCCTTCAACAGACAAGTGGATAAAGAAGATATGGTCCATATATACAATGGAATATTATTCCTCCATCAGAAAGGATGAATACCCAACTTTTATATCAACATGGATGGGACTGGAAGAGATTATGCTGAGTGAAATAAGTCAAGCAGAGTCAATTATCATATGGTTTTACTTATGTGTGGAGTATAAGAGAAAATATGGAGGACATTGGGAGGAGGAAAGGAAGAGCGAATTGGGAGAAAATGGAGGGGGAGATGAAACATGACAGACTGGATTCTGAGAAACAAACTGAGGGTTTCGGAGGGGAAGGGGGTTTGGGGTTGGGTGAGCCTGGTGGTGGGTACTGAGGAGGGCACATATTGCAGGAGCACTGGGTGTGGTGAACAATGAATCCTGGAACACTGAAAAAATAAAAATAAAAAAAAAATAGCTCAGATACGACATTGTGGGAGGGGGAAGGGAGACTGCCTGGATGACTTTTTCGAAAGCATAAACTGCACATTATACATGTGTCCTGGATACCATGCACATACGTCCATGTCAGGGATATCCAAGGAATTCAAGGAGGTGCCTAAGATATCAAAAGCCCTATGTCTGCAAAACTCACAGTCTAGAAGTTACAGACTGTTAATCTGAAGGTCATAACACAGCTTCCCCTGATGCCCAGCACTGTCGATTGATCTTTCGAAAACAACTAGGAACCTGAATCAGTGAATGTTAAATCTGGGGCCAGAGAATACAGAGAAGCAAAATGGGGCACTGGATTACAGACACAGCAAAGGATACAAAACACCACAGGCCATCATTAGAAAACCGGGAAATCTCAGAAAGCAGAACTCGAGCACTGCGATTTTATTTTGAGGTTTAGTCTTACTTCCAAGTGCATGAACTCTCATGCTTTGATCTTAAGTCTGAGGCATTAACGCTGGAGGAGCTAAACAAGTCAATATTCAAGATTATTCTTTCCTTTTAGCTTCCGTGTCATCATCTGAGTGTCATGCTTCTAGTAACATTTTTATTTCCCTGACTGTTAGAACATAATCCCCCATATACTGCAGTATTGACTGTATTCTATCATACTTAAAGTATCAGGAAATGTTTCCTGGGTCTTCTGAATCTTTAGAGACAGTGGAACTGGAAACAACTGAGGAATGCTCTCTAACCAGGAAGTCCTTACCCATACATTAACTTTCCAGAAGTTTCTTCTTTCCTGTTTGCAAACTGGTCTGGCCCCTCTGAGCAAGTTGTAACAGAGCCAGTAATGGGCACCTCAGACACCCGGCTGGCGTGCAGCATTCAGGCACGGGCAGTGACTGAGCCAATTACCACACAGGCTTTACAACAAAGATCCTTCACTTCATTTGACCCACCGATCTACGCACACAGTTCTCCCAAAGCTGATTTCTCAGCTCTAATTCTTGCTGAGGTAAGGAAGACTTTTTTTTTTTTTTTTTTTTTTTTTTTTTGCTGACGGCCATTCCACAAAGTAGTATTCTATAACTAGTAGCTGACTGGTCAGCCGCAAAGCTGACTCACACTAGAAGAACCCACTCCTGAAAATGTTCTAGTTTCAACCTGGTGATAAAAACGCATAAACCATGTGAAAAATGCCACGGGCACTCCACTGTGTTCTACAACTGTCTCCACAGACATAAAGAATCAAGTTTCTCATGAAAACTACAAATAGCTAACCACACCCAATATTTGATCTTTCAACCATACTGTGCGAATTATCAATAAAAACAGTAAGGATTTTCATGGCCAAAAATTCCTGTGTCCACACCCCACATACCCACCATAGTTAAATTCAGTAACCCCAGTCTCCACGAGACATCCCCTCTATAGCAACATGAACAGGCCGCATTAGCTTTAAATAAAAGTGTTTTCTTTATTCCAGTGTTGCTTCACTGTATTGCACCTTCGTTGTCCAAGGTCAGAAGAGAAACACTAAATGGTAAAAACTACACTCAGTCCCTTTAAAAAGAAAATAAATAATTTATTTCACAGTACTTCCAAACCAGAGCAACTCAAGTCCCTGAGTTTTTCAATTTAGAAATTCAAATTGAAAATAAATGCCTACAATTTGACAATACATATCAAGAACTAAATAGTCTGATCCATTTATTGTATTTCTAAGAATTTGACTTTTATGCAAGTACTAAGAGATACACCATGATTTATTTTGCTATCATTCCTGAAAGTAAATAGCTGGAAAGGAATTGACATTAGTAACATTATGCAATTAATGAAATTGTGGTACATTTATGAGATGAAACACAACTACCCATTAATAATATTTTCAGTATAATATTTAGTATACCAAAATACTCTTAATATTAAAGAGACTGTTATCCTTTCTTTTTTTTTTTTTTTAAGGAGAACAAAAAGTCAAAGTATGAAAAAGCTTAGAGCCTTGGGAAGGAGCAACTTAAGATATAAAGTAATTTCCACATTTTTTTAAAATTATGTGTATGTAACCTGAATATCTCCAATATCTAGGGTGACCCTACATCCAGGCTTGCCAGGTCCAGGCCCAAAGTAAGTATTAACAGTATCCAGTTTGATCAACAAGCTAAATGGTCACCACATCCATACCCCAATGGTTTCCAGGTCCCAGGTAAGGTCACTAACAGTCATTCCCTAAGTCTGCAGTACCAATAGCTAGACCTGAGCCTTTTCTCTTTCTTTTCCCTCTCTCTGGAGTTCCAAAGGCGACAGACGGAGGAGAAAGGGCTTGCCCCCACACCCAAGTCAGGCTGCTCTCTACGCCATTGCCTCTCTAGGCTCCCTTAGCCCACTCCACAGTCACTGGACTCCGTCTCAAAGGAGGACACTCCAGCAACACGCCCCTAGGCACCTGCTTGCCCAGCTGTGCCTTAAGTTCAGTCACTAGCTGCATTCATTGTCATCTGTGATGTCCTACTCCATGGCCACTGCCCTGCTTGGCTCACCCACAGGATGAGGCTGACCTGTCACTGACCTCCAATGTTTCCTTCTCTCTCTGCATGATAGGCAAGTGACTTCCCCTCCTCAAGTCCCTCTCTGTGGATAAGGCGAGGGGAATCCCACAACAGAGCTGTGTGGTCCTGGGTGTGACATAGTTAATTCAGTCGTTTTTCCCAGACGTCTTCCAAAGGCCCTTATAAGCCTCAGGAGGACAGATCCAAAAGAAATTGAGATGAGCACAGTACCATCTCATCAGAAATACAAACGTTGCCCTCTTCATCTCAGGCCCTGCTTGCCTGACTCCTTCCTCAACAACGCTGGCATTCTGTTTCATTCTCAGGGGAGCTGCTGTCACTCCCAGTCATTCAGCCTCACCCAAAATATGGCGGGTAACCAAACACTAAAGAGAGGGGAGGTAGGAGAAAATCTGTCACTCAACTCCACACACTGGCATACTGAGCCTCAGCTCTGACCCAGACAGGCCCAGCTCTACTGCTGAATACACACGCAGCCATGCAAAAACTGAGTGAAATAAATGAAAATGCTAAGGACATGATTTACACGTAGTTCACAGCTGAGTCCTACTTATTACGTATTTATGTTTCAAATTTTTTGGTTGGTTGGTTGGTTGGTTGAAGTAATCTCTACAGCCAACGTGGGGCTCGAACTCTCAAAGCCAAGATCAAGAGTTACATATTCTACCAACTGGGCCAGGCATCCCTTTTCCAAATTTTCTATGAGTATTTATTATTTTTAAAAATGAGGGGGAGGGGGGCGCCTGGGTGGCTCAGTTGGTTAAACATCTGCCTTCGGCTCAGGTCATGATCCCAGGGTCCTTCATTTAGACAGGGTTGTAGAAGTCTAGAGAAAATTACAGTGAGAAGGCGAAGAGATTTTCAAACAATATTCTCCCATTTAAACTTGAGGATAAGAGAAAATTATGTTGGGAGACAGGTGACCACATGTGTAGACTCACAAAAAGCATAGGCATTAAAGAAAAAAAAACTATTGGAAGGCATGGAAAATTATACGGACCCTTCCTTTTGAAAACAGGATAAAGGGGCACCTGGGTGGCTCAGTTGGTTAAATAACTGCCTTAGGCTTGGGTCATGATCCCAGGGTCCTGAGATCGAGCCCTGAGTCGCTTTGGGCTCCCTGCTCAGCAGAAAGCCTGCTTCTCCCTCTCCCACTCTCCTTGTTTGTATTTCCTCTCCCGCTGTGTCTCTCTCTGTCAAATAAATAAATAAAATCTTAAAAAAAAAAAGAAAACAGGATAGACAATAATCTTCTTGGAAGAAAAGATAAACAATTTTGGGCACCTGGGTGGCTCAGTCATTAAGCATCTTCCTTCAGCTTGGGTCATGATCCCAGGCTCCTGGGATCAAGCCTCACATTGGGCTCCCTGCTCCTCGAGAAACCTACTTCTCCCTTTCCCAATCCCCCCAACCCCCTTGTGTTCCCTCTCTTGCTGTCAAATAAAGTCTTTAAAAAAAAAAATAAAGGAGTCACTTAACCTTGCTAGGCTTGATTCCTTAAAAAAAAAAAAAAAAAAGATAAACAATTTAAACTCAGTTTAAAAATAACCGAGAAGTTTCCCCAAAAGCAGCCACCGCTCTGATTTCCCCTTTTTGGCAATGTGACCACTACTCCCCAGGCTCCAGAGCTGAAGGAAATGTTGGGTCACCTTTGTTTACTTCCTCTTTCTTACCTTCCAGATCTTTCTCTAAAATCCACTCCTAAAATAACTCATCCCCTGGACACTGCACGACCCTCCAGCTTATCTAACCATCTCTGGCCACTTCCCTCTCTGCTACCCAATAAACTGGGAAAGGAGATGCCAACAATGCTATCCTGATAAAATTCTCCTATGGCTTCTCATTGCCCAGGATCAAGCGCCAGTTCCTTAGGCCGGCACTCCAGACCTCAGCAGGACTGTTTCTTCGCACCCCCTCAGAACAGAGCACGCATGGGAACAGTGACCCCTGCAGCTGGCTGGAAGGGCTGCCCAACCACCACCTCTACTTTACTAGAACTCTGCCTGCAGCATTGTACCTGCCACCCTACAGCTGTGGTTCTCCAGGGCAGCCCTGGGACCAGTAGCATCAACATCACCTGCGAACCTGTTAGAAACGCAAGTATTAGGGACCTACTGCAGACCTACCAAAACAGGAACTTCAGGGATGGGGCCCAACAGGTGACTGTAAATGAGACCCAGTTCCCCACAGAAACCCTCTAAAGCCATCCCCAGATTACATTTGTACTTTGCTCTTCTGCCCCTCAGTCCCAGGACAGTCTCCTCCCCACCATCCAACTCCTGGCCACCCTTCAAAGCACAGACCAAGCCCCTCTTCCATAATAAAATCTTTACTGATCACTCTAATGCGTTGTTGCCTTTGGAATGCCATCCGAACTTGCGGTCTCTACCACTCGCTCACCCCCTGTTAAAATGAAACAGAGCAGAAAGATGACAACACCTCAGACTTCTAGGGTGGGAATAGCAAACTGCATAAAATGTGCCGACTTGAAGCAAAAAATAGTGACGGCCAGGAACAATGTGTTAAGAAGGATTCTGCAGGTAAACCCAGGTAGAAAAAGGACATTTCAACTAGGGATAGCCCTTCGAGCAGTTTCCTTGGGAGAGTCAGGACAGTGCCATAGCGTACTTACCACAGAAGTCTCTAGGGTTTTAACCCAAAAGGAAAATAGAGGGAAAGGGCTCTCGAAGACCCAGAGACAAAACAGACTACAGGAAGCAGGACTTTCTGAGTACCATCTTCCTTGCAGGCAGGTCTCCAACTCGTCTGAGAGAGCAGCCCAGGTCACGGCAGCAATCAGTATGCCCTGCCCCAGGTTAAAGAGCTGGAGCACATTAAAAACCCAATGCATATCGTGCTTTTTTCTAGAATTCCACAGTTACAGTCTACCAGGTGACATGAGGGACAAAAAGACCTGTTTCCCGTCAAGAAGAATAACACCTGCCATAGGACACACAACACCAACTTTTCTCTTTCTCAGAGTTTAAGAAATTAACAAAAAAAAAAAAAAAAAAAAAAGTCATATCTAAGCCAGACTCAGAGACTCAGGATCCATCAATTTCAAATCATTTTGCTCTTCTCGGTGCCAATATGAACAGACACTTCTAAGAGGATCTTCCCTGTTGCAAACCTATGTAGTGTTTAAGCTCACTTCTCTCTCCACCCCACCCAAGCAGCAAGCAACTTGAGGACAGAAAGCAGGACCGACTTTGTTTCTCACATTATCTAGTTTAGTGCCACACACAGATTGTGACGAAAGGTAACCACACACGAGCTAGACCTACAAGAACTCCTTTCTAGTTTTAGGGCTCCAATTTCTAAAGACATCTCCCCACATATAGGAAACAGAATCTAGATTTTAGAAAGTTAGGTCATTAAAAACACAACATGTACGTACAATAAGGGCCCCGGTGTATAACCTCATGGGTGTTACTCAAGGTAATAAAAAGCAGGGTACACTCCCGTACTTCCTATTACTATTTAGAGACATAAGTTGTCCCCACCAGAGGCAAAGACACAGTCAGAAATGACACACGCATGAATCACCCTGGAAGCCCAGTGATTCACAGATCTGCCTGGCAGAATGGCTACACCTCCAGGCCTTGGGTTCAACATGAGGCCAAGTCTGAAAAACACACTCTAAGCAGACAACTCTATCCAGCCACAGACTGTCGTTCACTGGTGGCACAGCAAGGCCACAACACTCTCCATGGTGAACAGACATAGATATGGAGTTGAAACTCAGATCTGGCGCATCCACCTTGAAACAGCATAACGTGAATATAAACTCAAGTCCAAATGAAGAAAACTGATCGTGACAGTGACCAGCGCCTCACAGTACTTTCTGCCACCAGGTCAAGCCCAGCCAGAGTTTTTCTGGACTAGTCAGTGACGAATATAGCCAAACACCTACCCCCAAAGCCTCCATGTGACCGCAGGCCACAGGGGAAGAGAGCAGACCTACTCTCCCCTAGCACAGAACCTATCCTGAAGCTTTCACCATGCCCTGGCAAAAGTCCCCAACACTCTAGCAGGATCAGAATGAAGCGCTGTATGTCATCTGAGCCTCCCAACAGCTAAGGGAACAGTCTACGCTCCAGGGCAAGTCCCAGTGTGTGAGCTTCTGATGCTGCCCTGAGAGCAGAGCAGCTGACCCCTCTCAGACCTGTAGCCGCAGAACTCCCAGTCAACTTGGATTAAGCAACAATGCACAGGGAAGCTTCAAAGGGGCTGGAGACTTTCTTTTTCACAAATGTATCAAAAGTTCTAGAACAATAATGCCTAGCCTGCTTGGGGTCTGTGGAGGTACCACAGGTGGTGTCTGAGGGGAGAAATAGGCTTCACGTTGAACCAAAACAACCATTATAACTTTGTAAGATCTGCAAAAGGACAGTTTTCTCATCAGTAGGTTGTATCCATCACCCATTGGTAGGTCTATAGAAGGTACCAGCCAATAAGCTGCTATGCAGAGACTAAGAACTGAGAAAGAACTATATTGTGTAATGCCATGTCTTAGAAATCATCAAAAAGTTATAGTTGGGATAACTGCAGAAGCAAACTTTTGAGTTCCCGGGTTTGAATCTGGATTTCAGTAGCAACATGTTCAACATACTTAACCTTTCTGTACCTCAGTTTCCTAGGGTGCAAAATGGAGATGCTGTCAAGGTGAGAACAGAGTAATTCACTATTGGTCACATCGGAGGACACCTGGTGCCCAGCTGACACTCCACCATCAGCATCTGCCACGATCCTGGTGCGCTGCACTTTGCTTTTTGACTCCACAACCCTGAGCAAGAAGAATGAGAACCTCCAGGCTCCAGAGGAGGAAACTGAGGTTCGGTGGGAGGCACTCATCTGCAATAATGTAGTGAGAGAGCAGAATTCAAACCCAGGTCAGCCTAACCGCAAAGGCCTGTGCTTCTTCCATATTACCAAGGCCTTCTGAGTGAACCAAAAAAAGACAAAAGCCAAGGGTACCAACAATAATCACCATTCTCTGCCTGACCAGGCCTTGTTACACTACGCCAATTAGGCACCTGTGCCAATGAGGTTTAGACCAGGACCTTGATGCAACTCTGAGAAAAAGCCTTCACCATCGGGCCAGCCCCTGAGACAATAGGCACCGCTTTCCTCCACCAGCCTCCCATCTGCACAGCTCGGCCCTTGCAGAGAGGCCACCTCCATCCGCCTGAGACAAACGTGAAGGAGCAAACAGCAGGGACCCACCTAAAGCCCAGAGCCCCATTTCTGTCAGGCTCCAGACTGACCGGGAGGCAGGATGCATGATTTATACCTGGACTCCGTTGGCGAGGATGTGCATGGCAGGTTAGGCCCATCAAGAGGGAAAGAGCTACAGCAAAGTATCAGCATGGAGAAGACACAGAGCAAATGCTGCTTACGTCAACTCTGAGTCCCACGGGGCTCAGTAAACACCGAAATGCTTATCTTATCTCTGCCTCTTCAAGCCCAAGGGAAAAAAAAAAATTAAACACACACAGGCGCCTGAGTAAAAGCATTATGTGAAGGTTATACAATCTCCCATGACACAGGCAGCAAGCTCTCTAACTCTCGGGTGGTCACCATTCCACAAAATAAAGTCACAGGAAATAAAGAGGGTTTAAAGGTTTAAAAAAAAAAATAAGTATGTTACAGAATGGAGAGTACTAACGAGAGAAAGAGACAGGAAAACTTTGATCTCAAAATCGTCCTTCTCACCCTCACCTGAACACATACTTGGAACCCCCCAGATACCAGGCCAGGTCATGCACACCACCTACGCTTACACACAAACCAAACCTGTCAAACAACATCAAATACCTACAGAAACAAATTCTTCCATGAACACTCCACCAAGAATAAGAGTTCGTGCTTCCCTAGCCTGGGGACTGTAAGTTTAGCTGGAGAACTCAGGACAAATTAGGTCAGGGATGGACAACAATGCCGCTGGGTTATCAACCTGGTCTGCTCAGGGTCACGTATGGGTTTTTAGTTCGTGCTAAGATAATATTAGCGGTCAACCCTTAGACAGGGTGGCCTGGTGTCAGGCACTAGCCTAAAAGCCTTACATATGTTAATGCATTTCATTCTCACAACACCCCTATAAATGCTATTATCATGCCCATTTTATAGTCGAGGAAACCGCGGCTCGGAGAGGTTGGTAACTTGCCCAAGATCACATAGCTTGAAGGGCAGGCCGAGGTGCGTACCCCCCAGGCAATCAGGTTCTCTGTGCGCCTAACCTGATGTGCAGCTTCACAGATGCCTTCAATACATACTTCAGGCTACGCTCTGGAGTTGATCCAGGACTAAATGGCTGAGAAAAGGGAGTAACCCTTTGAACGAGTTCAAGGAGCTCTAAAATGTGTCTGCTTCAGAGCTGTCCACTTTCTTACTTGTGTTGATTCACATTCTGAAGACCTGAGGTGGAGAACCAAGAACCCTCTTTCCATCTCTACCCCCTAGGAATTCCCTATCGTTCCACTTTGATTTATGGCTTGTTTTAGAGAGAGCCCATAATTTTTAACAGACTGTTTTAAGCTTCACCCGTGAATCACTGTTTTTCAAGCCTTACTTATGACATCACGGCAACACGGAAAACCACATCCTAGAAAACTTTACAATGTCGGTTCATGTCATAACTCAGAATGTAACATTCGACCCCACATATGGATTGGGGTTGATTCCTAACACAAACTCAAAAACATAACACTGCTTCCCAAGCTGTCACTGGGCAGCCGGAATCCTCAAATATGAAGCTTTCCACTGCCCCTCTTTGTTACACTGGCTAACATTCCAAGGAATGTTTATATTAGCCAGCCCAAAAGCTACTTTCCATCCAATAAATATAATTTCTCTTCCCAAGTGGAGTATGGGATACAGCAAAATTCAAACTTGTGGCAAACTGAGTGGAATTATGATAAAGCTTTGTAAAGTTTTTAAATGAAAAAATGATGTCTTGAACATGTATACGTATGAACATTCATGAAAATAAGGTCATGATAACCCACAGTAAATAAGCATCTCTTTGGAAAGGAAGCATATTATTTTAAATATTTTCAAAGAATCCTGTCTCAACAACATATTTTAACTTTTCTTTGTTTTTAAGAATTTATTTATGTATTTATTTAGACAGAGAGAGAGAGAGAGAGAGACAGAGAGAGAGACAGCAAGAAAGGGAACACAAGCAGGGGGAGTGGGAGAGGGAGAAGCAGGCTTCCTACCAAGCAGGGAGCCTGATGTGAGGCTCGATCTCAGAACCCTGGGATCATAACCTGAGCCGAACGCAGATTCTTAACAACTGAGCCTCCCAGGTGCCCCTTAACTATTTCTTAATATAAAGAAAAATTCCAACCAAAAGGAAAACTAAAATGAAGTGCAGAAGACATTTATTCAAATACTTTGTACTTAAAGTATTCTTTTTGCCACTTAACTCCAGAATGTAGGACTTCTGTCAAAAACCTCTCCTAGTAAACTCCAAGAGAGTTCCACCTAACCGCCTGTATGTATTGCATTTGGAATTCTAATCAGTTCCGCCCACCCAATGACTCAAACTGAAATATTAAGATATGAACAGCTGCACTCATCCACCACACCAAGAATAGCTTTCAGGAAACCAAGCTCCAGTTGGAAAACGACACTTAGCAAACCTTCTCAACTTGAGAGAACACTGGGGGGAAACTTCTCAATAGTTAATAATGAAAAGGCTCATAAAAGATTTTTAAGTAACACTTACAAAATACGTAGTGTCTCCCAAAAGTTAACAAGTGAAATGATTTTGTGACCCATTATAACCTAAGATTTTAAACTCATGTGCGTTTACTTGGAATTCTCTGGATGATACACCCTGGCTAATGCCTTGTCAGACATGATCCTTCAAAAGAATATTCTCAGAGGAATTACCACTCATTCACCGTGAGGCACAGGCCACATGATACTGGTCTAAACACAAACAGTAAGTCATTCTAAGCCTGTGCTCATTTTCCTTTCACATTACTTCCTCACTCATTTATCCCAGCCTGCCTCAAACCTCTGGTCTGTGTGTGGAAATGCGGTTACGGTGGGGAGAGGGTACTGATGAGTGAAGGGGGGAGGCAAAGATGGGGAAGAACAGGTGTAAATAACATAAACCATGACATTTGAAAAGTGTCAAATGGCTGCAACACGCTACTGGCAGGCGGAACCACCGAAAGACTCAAGGGAGAGGGGAAGTCAAAGGTGCACTGCTGTTCTCAGGAGAAACCTGACATTCCTGCCAACTGGAAGGAAAGCCCCATGGACTTTAAAACTGGAGATGATGTCCTGATGGACAGGGAGCTGAAGCAGAAAGAACTTCCCAGAAAAGAGCACAGCAGCTTTGAAGCAAGTCACTCATTTGGCTGCATGAGCGGGGGGTAAAGATGAGAAGCCTCTGGAAAGAGACACCTAGATATTCACAGCACAATTCACCAATGTTTACCTTTACACTTGGCTAGAACATAAAGAAAACAAGAATCTATCCCACCTCTAGCACGGAGTACATTAACAACGAGTATCTCATACTCAGGCCCGACCTTTGCGTATATTATTTCATTTAATCCTCACAATACAATATTTGAACATATATTATGTTCACTGCTCTTATGGGCTGAACTGTGTCCCCCAAAATTCATATGCTGGAGTCTGACTTCCCAGTACCTACAGAATGTGACTCTATTTGGTTAGAGATAGGGTCTTTTAAAAAGTAACTCACTTAAAATGATGTCCCTAATTCAATCTGACTGGTGTCCTTAGAAGATTAGGACAGAGAGACATGCACAAAGGAAGATCATGTGAAGACACACGGAGAAGGCAGCCATCTAAGCCCAGAAAAGAGGCATCAGGGGACACCATGCAGATATTTGATCTCCAACTTCTGGTCTCCAGACTTGTGAGAAAACAAATTTTTGTTGTTTCAGCCACCCGATCCATGATACATTGCTACGGCAACCCGAGCAAATTAACATAACTGCTGTGACAGGAAAAGACACTGAGGCTCAGAGAGGCTAACTTGGCTCGAGGTCACATAACTAGTACGTGGTATAGTTAGAATTTGACTCTAGGTCAAAACACAAACTACTCTCTACAGGTTGAATACATAGTATTCAAAGTAAGTGCTCAGTAAATACCGACCACTCTTTATTTATACCAAGTGACTATAAACTGGAATGAGGGATCCACGGATAAAGCCATACTGTATACCGTGAGGAGATTAATTCCTAAGTGCTATGATAGACAAACATGACTGTATCAGCGATTCAGCAGGTGGGGGGTTAAATCCAGAATTGGGGTAAATGCCCCAATTACATGACTGATGAAGTAGCACAGGTGAGACCTGAAAATGACCTAGCCCAAGGAAGTGGTAACGGGCTAGGGAGGAGGAACTCATCTACGAATGCACACTACATCTCTGTGATCAAAGGGGGCAGCTTCATCACACTTTTTTGTCCCTGCTTTCCTTGGGCCCTTTTGTTACCTGGAATATGTGCATAAACGTAGGATGACTTTTCTATACCCCTCTTTTTAATCATTCTTAGTCCAAAGCTCTACTTTGTTTTCCATGGTTAGGGAAGGCAGAAGTCACTTCAGGCTTTAAAACTCCACAACACATTTCTTAATTCTGAATTCAGAATTCTGAATTCTGAATTCAGAATTCTGAATTCTGAATTCTCAGCTCTGAAACTCTCTGAAACTCCACAACACATTTCTTAATTCCAGCCACTGGTTTTTAAACTAGAGTAGCAAAGAAAAACAGATTTCCTGATAGCATCCTACAGTTTCTTACATGAAATGATCAGAAAATGGGGCATTCAACCAAGAAGAAAAAAAAAAAATCAAATAGATTCTCCATTTTCAAACAATTAGAAGACAGTAAGCATGTGACTTTAAAGCTATACTGAATGTAATCTTGGATGACTCAAAAGGATTTTGTGGATCCTCAGGGTAATCATTACGAGTATTAATCATCGCTGTAGAAAGAACCTCTTAATTTATGGAAATTCCATGGTAGCAGAATGTTAGCTAATAGGGAATTTGCAAAGTACATAAAGAAAAGCACTGTGACTCCTATTTGAAATGAGGTTTTGATGCATAGTTTATTTTTAATGTCCATATTATGAGGAAAACAATACAGAGCAGGGACATATAAGAACCTAGCTGCCTAAAAAAAAAAAAAAACACACTTATTTTCTGATTAGGGGTTTACTTTAAGTTTAAAATTATGAGCCAGAATGATTAACTTTGATCTTTCCCTCCTTCCTCAAGAATATTTACTGAGTAACTTCCTTGAAGACCAGAACTACCCTACTATACATGGTGAGAAAATGCCTCATCACTGAAACAGATTGGTGCTACCTGAAGAATATAGATATGGAGATCACCATGTGTGACTCATCCCTTCCCCCATTTTTAAGTAGTTAAGTATTTAAATCAAAACTTTCAAAAATAACAAAGGTGATACCAAACTCTTGCAATTTCTAAAGTTTCTATCACTCTAGAGTTTCTATTTCTACTTAGTAGCTAGCAAAAATATAGTTTTGAAAAAAAAATGGAAAATTTTGGCAGAGATTCTTAGAATGAACAATTTTATTATGAGAATATGCTAAAGTCTCTTATTCCTGAGAAAATTAAGTAAAATTCACTAAACCCAAAACATCGATGACTTTTTCTTAATTAAGGAGACAGCTGTGACAGGAATGAGGAATTGGCAAATAAGTCACTAACAAATCTTTACACTGACATTAACACAGCGGATTCTTTAGGATTTTTGGCAGTAGGTTTAAAATATTTCCCAACACTCAAAACCACTTCTATGTTCTTCTCATCGGGAAGTGTTTCACAATATAATAAAACAATATAAGTACTACCGTGCTCAGGTCCATGATTCATTCGGCTTGAGATTAGGCTAGCAACAGGAGGTGGCAATAATGAGGGGGAGGGAAGGGTTGCATAGGAGAGAAAGCCCAGAGAAGAAAAAGATGCCACCCAGAGGAAAATCACATTGGTGGGAAAGCAATTTCCACCAAAACTATGAGCCTCTCAAGGGCAGGAGCCATATCCTAACCATTCCTGAATATTTGGCAGCTAGGGTACTGGCAATTACAGATGTCTATTCAGTGTCTGATACATGATCTAAATCAATTAAATATTTGAAAATCATCCCAAAATAATAAACTATTAAGAAAGAATAATGCATTAAATATAGTATAATTTTCATGCCTTAAGACTTATGTCAGGGGCTTGGGGGATAGTTATGCCCTGGTATACCCATATATAATTTCCTTCATAATTCTATAATCAAAATCTTTGCTCCTTCATACATAAAACACTCTAATCTATCTGTCCTGTTATTTAAGAACTGTTCCCTTGATCATTTAAATATGATATTCCCTGATTTGCCACCCCTATCGGTTATTATTTTCAAATTTGCAATTTATACTGGGGAAGGAATTTCAGTTGAGCAAAAGGCATGGGTTGGTGGAAGACAACTGTAAAAGTTTTTTTTATTTTTAACATGATTCTCAATAATCTTTTCATGAATTCTCTCTTTATAAGAGTAAATATGTCCATTTTTTTTTTTTTTGTTTAAAGATTTTTATTGAGAGAGAATGCACTCAAGCAGAGGGACAGGGAGAGAGAATCTCAAGCAGACTCGCAGGCTCCACACTGAGCCCAATGGAGCCCAATGCAGGGCTTGATCTCACAACTCTGAGATCATGACCTGAGCTGAAGTCGAGAGTCAGACACTTAACCAACTGAGCCACCCAGGCGCCATGCAAATAGGACCATTTTTAAAAGGTACTGTCTAGGCAGTCATCTCAGAATGCCTTTCAAAATTCTAACCCTAGATCTGCAGGGAGACTAAGTTCTCACTCAGAGTGCCAACATAATTCTTTCCACATGGGTTTTCTGAATGCAAATTCTGCAGCTCACATACATTAAGGCTTCATTTATATTTCATGCAGCCAACTTTGATGACAGTAAGTGAAACTAATATCGTGCAATATTTATCTTTGAGAAGTTAAAGGGTGTTTTGAGAAAAGAAGTCCTGGTTAAATAAACTTAAGAATCGGTGGGTTTAAGCAAAGCAAAACAGGTTTCTTTATTGCCAGACTTCCTTTACTATAATCACGTGTGTAGTGTATCTCAAAGACAGGATAGAACATGCCATGTGTTACAGAAGGACTCAGTCTTCTGAGACTGTTCTCATGGAGCTTATATCAGAAATAGGATTCCCCAGAAAAAACACTGGGGATTGCCAGATTAAATCCTATCTTGTATTTTACTTCAGGAGACCTAACAACAATAGACGACCTAACACTCTGCAGCCTGTCCAGAGGGCAGATGGATGTGGCACATGGAAATACACATATGCACATACACACACGTCCCTGTGCCAAGGTGCACTTAATTATAGCATTATGATATGGAAATACTTTGGCTGTGACTTATGCAAACTTCATTCAAAAATATTTGCTAAATAGATGCTGAATTACACATTGTGAAGTGTTGTGGCTGACAATTAAAAGAAGAGAAACTGTCATGAACACCTGTATTTCTCCACTTCCCCAAAATGTACATGACATCAGGGTTATTCCATAATCCATTCTAAGAGTTAACTTGGAGTCTGTGAATACCTACAGAGGTTATAAACTGACTTCACAGCATTTAAGAGCCCTAAATTATAAGATTATATATATCTGCACATTTTTGTGGAAAATCAGCTCTTGCTTATACTCCATACTCAAAGGTTTCTGGGGCCCAAAATATTTTTTTTAAAATACTCCCGATGAACAGTCTTCCAGCATTATTCTGGTAATATTTCCAACACAAAACAATTGTATTTGTCAAATCAAGATAATCAAAAACACTGCAAGGTGTCCTGATTAAAATACTTCCGGTAAGTCCTGACCACGTTATTAGAATCTGCACACAGGGCGCCTGGGTGGCTCAGTTGGTTAAGCAACTGACTTCGGCTCAGGTCATGATCCCAGAGTCCTGGGATCCAGTCCCACATCGGGCTCCCAACTCCATGGGGAGTCTCCTTCTCCCTCTGACCTTCTCCCCTCTCGTGCTCTCTCTCACTGTCTCTATCTCAAATAAATAAATAAATCATCTTAAAAAAAAAATTTTAAGAATCTGCACTCAAACAAAAGTCACAGTAGCTATTTTTCTCCCTAGTCTGATGGGCTTGTGTCTGGTGAGTCTGCAGAATTTCTAGAAATGTGTTACCAACAAAGCATTCTAGCATGTTATTTAAAAATAACCTATAGGTCCTCAGGATATTGGTCATATCAAAGGCTCCTAATGGGTGCCTCAGTGGCTCATATCGTGTCTGCCTTCGGCTCAGGTCATAATCTCAGGGTCCTGGGATGAAGTCCCGCATCGGGCTCCCTGCTCAGTGGAGAGTCTGTTTCTCCCTCTCCCTCTGCCTCCCCTCTGCTCATGTTCTCTCTCGTATCTCTGTTTCAAATGAATAAATAAAATAGCTAAAAATAAAATAATAATAAAAAAATAAAAGCCTCCTAACAAATGTTTGCTGGATTAATTAATTCCAAATTTAAAGGTTTATTTACAGTTGTTTTGTTTTTTTGTTTTTTTTAGCTCCATGTCACTATTTTATTACTGCAGGGGGCCGATGGGAAAGGAGACAGGACTTCCCAAGTCACCTCTCATACAACAATTACTTCAGATAGAGTTAGGGACACCTATCCCCTATGTGTTGCTTCCTGACCTAGCTTGTTCAGGACTAGCTAGGGCCAGGCTCTCCAAACTCAAGTCTCTCCAAGCCTAAAAATGCAAAACGTAAGCTCCATAAAGTAGTAGAGCAGTCCCTCTACCTTCCAGCCGTGATCATCTCCTATTACTCCCTCACCAAAACCAACACTGTCAGTGTCCCAAATATACTTCTACTTCGCCACTCCGCTCTTCTGAGTCTGTACATTACTCAGACAGTTGCCAATGTCCCACTTTACATGAAATCTCTCCAACCCCATTCAGTGCCCAGTGATCTTATTATCCAATAATCTACATCAACATAGTGTTTCTCCAAGAGTAGCCCAAGCTACTGCCTCATACTGCAGAGAGAATTTGAGTGGACATCAGGAAACTACATTTTTATTTTTCTTATTTTTTTTTAAAGATTTTATTTTTTTGAAAGAGAGAGAGAGCACGAGCACGAATGGAGGTTGGCAAAAGGAGAGGGAGAAGCAGACTCCCCACTGAGCGGGGAGCCTAATGCGGGGCTCAATCCCAGGACTCTGGGATCATGACATGAGCCGACGGCAGACGCTTAACCAACTGAGCCACCCAGGTACGCAGTACTGTGCAAGGTTAACTAGCCCACATACTTCAAATGGACAGATCTTCCAATTCAGACTGCTGGCTCTTACTAGGTTGCAGAATTCCATGCAACTACATTTTATAGTGGATAAATGTAAAGGCCTGATGTAATGGCTAGGCCCCCGATAAAGGTCTTCCTTCCACTCATGAAAGACTTCTGCTGCTCTGGAGAGGAGGGGGAACAAATCCCAACCCCAAGTTTTTAATCAGAAAGGAACCACTATGTATTGCAACAGACTCATGTGGTTTGGATTGAATGCTGTTGCCACACCCACTCAAAAAGTGCCAAAGCAGCCACCTACAAATACAAAACACACAGGAGACAGACTTGGGGCCAGTGAAGAAATTATTTACAAGGGGGAAGCCCTAGAGAAGGCTTCAACAGTTTTAAACAATGCTGGGCTGCTGTAAAGAGGGTTATGTAACTTTATCAAATAAACCACCTCTCGGAAATAATTGCCCATAAATAGCTCCTTTCCAGTTCTCAGGTGGAAGTTCTTCACTTCACGCCCAGGCTTTTGTTCCGATCCAGTGTCCACCCAGGGGTCCCACCTCCCAGCCCTGAGTCCTCGCTACCTCCTGCACAGCAGCGTGCTTCTATCACCCCCAGATGAGACTAACACAACCCCCCTTCAACACACCCCCCAGGACCTCAGGAAACCGGTCACGAATGAAAAACATCTTTTCTTTGCCTAGTCCTGTACCACCAATTGATGATCTGGCCCTCAGATAATCGAGTCTGCAAATTAATAGATCTTTTTCTTCCATGATTTGTTTGCCTTTTTAAGTTATTTAACATGAAAGGGACAGAGCAGGGAACTTTCAGGGGGAGAATTTGGGGAAAAATAATAAAGTCTTAAAAGGAACCTGGTCTGAAAAAAGAGAGAAAGAAAGAATACAAATGAATTAGGGAAGGGACGGAGGGACAGCCATCCAAAACAAGAGGGCCAATGAGAGGAGGCAAAATGGGTTTTCTAACCTCTGGGTTTCTCTAACACACGGAGTCTCTCAGAAGGCCAGGGGTGGGGCCCCTGGGTGGCGCAGTTGGTTGAGCGACTGCATTCGGCTCGGGTCATGATCCCGGAGTCCTGGGATCGAGTCCCACATCGGGCGCCCGGCTCCATGGGGAGTCCGCTTCTCACTCTGACCTGCTCTCTCTCACTCTCTCTCTTTCCTAATAAATAAATAAATAAAAATCTTAAAAAAAAAAAAAAGAAGGCCAGGAGTGGACCAGGGGTTCGAACAGACAAACCCTTTATGTTGCAGTACTAGCCTGAGCCCCAACCGAGCTGGATTCTACCCCTGACCCTACCAAGTAGGAAGCTTGAGAATCTGGACAGGCTATTAATAAGCTCTCCAGATCTCCATACTGTCATCTATAAAATTTCGTGCCAGCTGCATAGGTAACTAGGACCTGAAAGAATTACCTCCTGGTTTTTGTGAAAAATAAGGAACTGAGACCATCGCACGGGTAGCGGGAAGCTTAACAAATGCATTCAACAAATATCTAAACACCCACCACATATTGGATATTTTAAGTCAGACAAAAGACACTGCCACAAAGCTTACACTCCAAGAAAAGCAGACATTAAGGCAAATATACAAAAATATAAAAGCTATCAGGGGATAAGGGCTGTGGGTGTCATAGGCAGGTAAGGGGGAGAAAGAACAAGGAAGGGGTACCAAGTGAAACACTGTAGTCAGAAACGCCTCACCTCGAAACGTGCTGAAGTATGTGACACGTTATCAGCCACAAAAAAAAAGAAAAGGAAAAAACCATAGCCCACAGGGTCCAGGGCTTCGTTCTGGGGTGACGAAATGTTCTAAGACTGATTGTGGAAGTGGGTACACCTATATGTGAACTTGTTTTAATATGTTCACATATTGAAAGCCACCAAACTGTACACTTTAATGGGTGACTCATATGGTGTATAGATTAGATCTCAATAAAGTGGTTAAAAAATACCAAGCAAAAAGTATAAGCCAAAGGCTTATACATATGTAACTGTACCACATTTTTTTACAGGTTTTTTTAATTTTTTTTTTTTTTTGAGAGAGAGAGATAGCATGAGCAGAGGGAGGCGCAGAGGGAGAAGCAGATTCTCTGCTGAGCAGGGAACCTGATGCAAGACTCAATCCCAGAACCCTGGGATTATGACCTGAGCAAAAGGCAGATGCTTAACCGACTGAGCCACCCAGGTGCCCCTGCACTACTTTCTTTATAGAGTGATATCGAAAATAGCTCCTCCCCATTTAGAAATGATTATTAAATGTAAAGCAAGCTATGGCGCATGTACTAGTTACACACATAACTAAATATTCATGCCTTCCCCTCAATCAGCCCACCCCTCCTCTTCCAGGCCCTGGTGAGGTGGTAATCTTGGGCAAACTTGTTCGGTATCACAGGTTACAGCTGGCTGGACGGGGGCAGGCACCAGATCCAAGAGCAGACAACCGACAGGTGGGTTAGTGACCTCCCAAGAGCTATGCCAGACAACCTCCCTCCAAACAAGGGCAATGGTAATTAGCTGGGCCAACTAGATTCTCCTAGGAAGCTGACTTAAGAATATGGAAATTACCCAGATGCATAGTAGAGGAAGGTGAGGCTGCTGGCACACTTAGAGAAGCAGCCCGCAAGTAAGCCAAAATTGGAAGGACACGAACTATGAACAAACAAAAGCTGTGGGCACTACACGGTTGGAAGCAGGTAAAGATGGTGGCCAGAGAGCAGCCTAGCCTGCAAAGACCAGCTGGGCCACAAAGCCTTTAGCACAACCTGGATGGCCCTATGTTCCCAGTGGACTTTCTGGTTCTGGTCTCTAATGTTCTCCTAATGCACCAAGCCAGAAACATTAGCTTTGACTTAGCTTTTTCAGTAAATCTCAGAAGCCCTCAAGTCCTGCTAACTTTCCTTTGGCATCGCTCACTTCCCTCAGGCAGGCTCTCTCCCTCCAGTTGCTCGGCCACCAACCTGGACCACAGCCCCTGTCCTCAAAGGGAGTACGACAGCCCTCCAAAGGCTTCTCTGGTCCCAGCTCTACACAAAGGAGTACTCGATTATTTTCCCTTTAAACAGCATATCTCCCTATTTCCTACTCCCGAACCCCAATGACTCCTCAGTTCTGTTTCAGGGCAGAACTTATTTCCATACTCATCCTTCCAAAGGGCTCTAATATTTTCCACTATCTCCTAAATAATCTTGGGTATTCAAGCTGTTCCCCCTTCCCAGAAATTTCTATCCTTCCCATCAGCACATCCTCAGCCAACTCTACCTTCTATATGGGGTTTTTTTTTTTACTATACCATGTATCCATGAAGGCCCCTCTTCCTAAAATCTGGTGAGAAAACACAGTACTTAATTCCACAGAAGCTTTGTCTCATGTTTTTCACTTCCACATCTGGACTGCAAATTCTACTATGACAACACATTATATTTTTGCAGCCCTCTCTCTCTTGTTCACCAACACCAGTTAACAACAGAGTTCACATTAACAGTGTTCAGTGAAGACCTGTTGATTAGCTGAGATTAAGTGGAGAAACACTATTAAGATCCCAAACTGTTTTTGGCAGGTCCAGAAATCGTCTCATTCAACAGCCATCCCAATCTTCTGCAGACCTTCTGCAGTGAGGGAAGCCACCTAAAAACCAAGGCCAATGGGATATAAGCAGAAGCTGATGGAAGATTCCTGGGAAAGCCTTTGATACAGACTTTTCCTCCTTACCACTTCTTCCTCCTCCTGTTGCCCTAGAAAGAGGCTGTAATGGCTGAGCCACATTGCATTCATGAGGAAAAAGCCAAGAATGTGTAGAACCTTCAGCCTTGACAACCAGCCATCAACCACCTGCTACTGACTTATCATGACAGAGGGGGAAAAAAAAAAAATCACCAACTCGGTCAAGGTCTGTCTACTGTTACATGCAATCAGCTGTGACTGATGCACTGCTCAAGACATAGGCGGGATAAATACAGCAAAATTAACCAAAGACAAAATATACAGCGAACAGCCACAGAGGCTGACTCACGATGTATTACGCACATCCCTACCTTCTTTAGGGATAGCCTAGCTTCTAAAAGAGACAAACAGAAAAGTATCACCCACACTATATGAGGACAGGAGGGCAATATCTATTTACTATGTTTATAAGACCAAAAGCAAAGCTACTCCTTAAAATGTATTGGCATCTTGCCAAAGAAAAGACCAAAGATGATAATGTTTTCAGAAAGAACCATTTTTTTTAATATTTTTATTTATTTAATACACAGAGAGAAAAAGATAGCGAGAGAGGGAACACAAGCACGGGGAGTGGAAGAAAGGAGAAGCAGGCTTCCCTCTGAGCACCAAAGCCCGATGTGGGGCTCGATCCCAGCACCCTGGGACCATGACCTGAGCCAAAGGCAGACGCTTAACCGCTGAGCCACCCAAGTGCCCCATCTCTTTCTTTTTGATAACATAGCACTGATATTCCTATAGCTAGGGTCCCTTCCCGTTTACAGTTAAATGGGATGGAATGCCCTACAATTTTCTAGGAGAAATTAGATGAGAAGTGATGCTGTGAACACAATGTCCAGACTAAGTTTCAGAAGAACTGGTTATGTAAGAAAACATTTTAACAAGGAAAAATACGACAGTCTGTTCTTCTTAAAATAACAAGTTCTTCTAATATCACAGTTTTGGTTTTGCTTAAATAATACATTTGCTTGTATTTTATCATTACTGTTCAGGAATTTTTTTTTTTAAGTTTTTCTTTTAATCACCGAGTGCTCATCATGACAAGTGCACTCCTTAATCCCCATCATCCGTTTCATCCATCCCCCCTACCCACCTCTCCTCTGGTAACCATCAGTTTGTTCTCTATAATTTAGAGTCTGTTTCTTGGTTTATCGCTTTCTTTTCCCTTTGCTTGTTTCATAAATTCCACATGAGTTAAATCAGACGTTTCCTGTCTCCGATTTATTTCACTTAGCATTATACTCTCTAGCTCCAACCATGTTGTTGCAAATGGCAAGATTTCATCCTTTCTGAAGGCAGATTAATATTCCATTATTCCACTATGTGTGTATATATACCACATCTGTTTTATACATTCATCTATCAATGGATACTTGGGCTACTTCCATAGTTTGGCTACTGTAAATAATGCTGCTATAAACATTGTGGTACATAGATCCCTCTGAAGGAGTGTTTTTGTATTCTTTGGATAAATACCAAGCGGTGTGATTGCTGGGTGGTAGGCCAGTTCTATTTTTAACTTTGAGGAAACTCCATACCGTTTTCCAATTGACTACACTAGTTTGAATTCCCACCAACAGTACAAGAGGTTTCCTTTTTCTCCACTGTCTTGCAACACTTGTTTCTTATGTTTATTTTAGCCATTCTGACAGGTGTGAGGTGTTAGCTCATTGTGGTTTTGATTTGCATTTCCCTGATGATCAATAATGTTGAGCATCTTTTCGTGTGTCTGTTGGCCATCCAGAAGTCTTCTTTGGAGAAATGTCTTCACTTCTTCTGCGTATTTTTTTAAATTGGATTATTTGTTTTTTGGGATATTATTTTTTTTAAAAGATTTTATTTATTTGACAGAGAGAGATCAGATCACAAGTAAGCAGAGAGGCAGGCAGGGAATGGGAGGAGGAAAGCAGACTCCCTGCTGAGCAGAGAGCCAGGGCTTGATCCCAGGACCCTGAGATCATGACCCGATTCAAAGGCAGAGACTTAACCCACTGAGCCACCCAGGTGCCCCTACAATGTCTTCTTAATACTGTCTATGACTCTAGACAAAATTCTCAAACTTCTGGGTAGCAAGTTCCTCCTAGATGAACTAGGAGAAAATCTGTCAGTGTAAATACATTCAAAATACATCACCAAAAAGAACGAGACTGCCTCTGGAAAGAAAAGAAATGGCCATTGCTTCTGAAGAAAATAAGAGGACAATTTGGGGCATGAAATAGCAACAAATGTAGGTAAGGGTCCAAACTGGCATTAACAGTAAAGCATCCATTTCACAAAACAAAGTATTTCTTTCCCTTTAAGGGAAGAACTCCTACAGGCCTATCATGATAAGACAGGGAGGCTGAAAATGGCAACAGTATCGAGCTGTCAGCACACATCAAACCCACACAGCCTTTGGATCATTAACCATAACATTACTTTTTAAATCCTGCTTTGGTTAAAAAGCCAACGATAGTAAGCTTTTTCACTTCTTGTAATACAAGTAGAACAGTATGGCCACTATTCCAGAGCATCTGAAAATGACCTCCTTTCCCGTGACTTTTAATAACTCAAAGGGAGCTTCTATCACCTTCACGGAAATTTTTTAAATTTTCTAAAGTGTGTTTGGCAGAAATAACCACTTCACCCTCTGTGTCTTTACACAAGATAATACTGTAAGACTTGTGAGATACCGTGTCAATGGCAATAATGCCTGTTGTGAAAACTACAGGCTTCAGAGACAGTGTAACTGGCAGGAGCCACACAGCTTTCTGGGTAAGTGCCCTTGGGCAAGGAACTTAACCTATCTAAACCCAGGTTCCTCAGTTGCAAAATGGTATTCACGCTAAGAATGAGCACCAAATAAGATTCTGAGAAGTAAATGTTAACTCATGTGAGAGGCTTACATACTTACACAGAAAGTGCTAAAAAAGAAAAATAAATAAAAACCCACTACCTGCTACTAGCACAACTGCCATCATTATCATTATTCTTAGTAAATTTATGTTTTAGTACATCTCAGCTTTTATTTTCTAACAGCTCAACTGATAATTACGAACCAAATTAAAGCAAAATCTAGTACCTCCAACTTAAAACAATAGTAACCTATTCACTGCTGTTTTAAATGGAAGATATCTTATATGTACCTTCATTTAAATAAATCCAACAGATAAAAATGATATTCACATGCACATACCAAAAATAGGTTGGGAGATGACTATTCATTTTAAAGGAATCATCACTGATCCTTCTTAAATAATAAACACAGTTTAGCGACATCTAAACTATGATTAATTTGTATACACACACATACTAGAACTCACAGAGTTGATGATATATTAATTCCATTCCAACTTTCCTTCCTAATGTAAATTCTGAGTTTGGGTACACATTCATTAAACACATCACAGTCTGGCACGCATCATTCTGAGGTGTCCTCCAACACCTTCTAAAGGTCAAATCCTCACTGGTGTGCTAGCTTCCATCAGAGAACCCACTCTCTCCCTGTTCCTTTCTATTTTGTTCTCACTGCATACATTAAACTGAGGAAGTACATTTACTCAAAACTACACATTCAGCTTTAAAGCTTTTGAAATGAAAACTTCAAAGTCCCAAAACTTAAAGGTCTTTACAAAGTTGCCTCTTTGTTCTCTGGACAAAGAAGCACTTTTTAAACCCTTTTGTTCCATGATTGTCAAGATAAATCAGTACTGCAGACACTCTGTTAGATACTGCCAAAAGGCAGTGAACCATCTTAAAGCAAACAAAAAACTGTTAACTGTGGTTAAGTGATACATCCGGTTTCTGGATGTAGGACTGCTCATCAACAATTTTGCATAGCCATATAAGCCTTTTAGACGGTAACAATTAAGACACAGCAGTCAATTCTCAAAGATTTCAAAGTTTACATCATAAATGTGCAATTTAACCATCACAACTCCCCTAAACTAGCAATAAGAAGAAAATCGTCCAAATAGGTCACTTACCTACTTTAAAATCCTTGTTTAAATACTATCCAGCATGAACAATAAAATGAAGACAAGAGAAATATTTCCAGAGACTATCAGACAATTCAGAAGAAAATAAACTTATTGGGACAACTTTTCCAGATGCTTACAGGATTATCTCAATTGATTTCAAACTTAAAATTAAGGCTGGGATATATACAAACAGAAAGAAAAAACACCTGCTCTAATTTCTGTTCAAGAAAAGTTTTCTTTCCTTAAAAGGAAAAAAGAATGTAAAACTGCTCAATCTACTGTGTGATGAATTATATTCACAAACATCAGTTCTTAGCAATACTTAACTTCTCCAAAACTAAACGGAAGCACTATATCAGTGTGAGCAATTTAAATTAAGACAGCAAATCACTATTTGATTTTTAAAATATTTTCTTGAGCTATCACAAATTAAAATATTATAAATATTAGCTATGTTAGCCTAAGCTTTTTCCGCAGTGATCAAAAAAGTGTCACAGTCACTCAGTACTTTAGAGGTTACATACAGGAGGGCACAGGCACTAACTACCTCACTCTCTCAACAACCTTAACCTTGTATCCAGGCAAGTTGCACTTCATTTCCATCCTCTCATCTCTCCTGCCCTTCTCAATTTTGGTTTAAAGGAATCAACCAAGCAATGGGAAAAATACAGGGCAACCTTGCTTTTTTTTTTTTTTTTCTTATCACGTATCTTTTTTTTTTTTTTTAAGATTTTATTTACTTATTTGACAGAAAAAGAGAGAGAGTGAGCTTGTAAAAGCAGGGGGGAGCAGAGGCAGGAGAGGGAGAAGCAGGCTCTCCGCTGAGCAGGGAGCCTGATGCAAGGCTCAATCCTAGGACTTTGAGACACTTAACTGACTAAGCAACCCAGATGCCCCAAACTTTTTTTTCATTTATTTATTTGAGAGAGAGAGAAAGAGAGCAGGGGGAGGGGCAGCGGGTAAGGAAGAGGGAGAGGGAGAGAATCCCAAGTCAACTCCCTGATAAGCACAGAGCCCAAGGCAGGGCTCGGTCCCATGACCCTGAGATCATGACCTGAGCACAAACCAAGAGTCAGATGCCTAACCACCTGAGCCACCCAGGTGCCCAAGGGCAAACTTATTGTATCTTCTCACAGCTCTCATTTGCCCCATGAAGCCCCAAGCCCAGATCAAAACAGGTCTAGAAGTCACTTTCAAAAATTTAAGTTCTTTTACATATTAGCTGTCTGCTTCTTTTCCTGCATTCTACAAATCCCTTTACTATGAACCTTACTGAGCATTCTGGTAAAGCAATTACCTGCTGCCTGCGCTTCACCCCAGTGGGGGCACAGGACTCAGCTGACCCAAGTACACCATCTGCCGTGCTCAGCGGCCAGTCCAGGCTGGGCAAGTGACCCAGGACTGAGAGGGCCCTTAGGGAAGGCAACCACATGTCCAGGTTTTCCCTGGGATAATCCCAGTTTATCGCTGTTGCTCTGGCATCATTTTATTCTCAGAAGTGTTTTGTTAGAGACTATATGGTCTCCCTACCTCTAAGGCAGGGTTCCTCAGCCTCAGCACAATTAACTTAGAGGTGGACCACTCTTTGGTGTAGGGGGGCTGTCTGGCGCATTGCAGGACACTCTCCTCCCACTATCACTCTACCACCAGATGCCAGTAGCACCTCGCAATTAGGACAACCACACATGTCTCCAGGGGGGGCCAAATTCATCCATTTGAGAACAAATCCTCTAAGGAAAAGGAGTCACTGTTCTCTAGAATTCCCAGAGCAATAAGAAAGACAGCCTTAAGCTATTGCCACCATGTAAAGAATGCCCATTTGAGGGTCTAGCCAACTGAGGGAAATGCCTGAGCTGCAAAGAGTGACCTGATGACACTGTTGGAACCCCTGGATTCAGGTATACCTAAAACAAGCCCCACTCCTCAGACTTCACTTATGTGAGCCCAGAAATCTCTTTTTTGCTTCAACGAGTTTTAATTGGATTTCTCTTCCTTGCAACAGAAAGAAATGAATGAGGATATACAGCCTGTTTTATGTCAAAAATTTGAGCTGTCAGGAAAGAAAAAGGGCTTATGGGGTGCCTGGGTGGTTCAGTCAGTTAAGCATCTGACTTCAGCTCAGGTCATGATCTCAGGGTCCTGGGATTGAGCCCTGTGTTGGGCTTCCTGCTCAGCAAGGAGTCTGCTCCTCCCCCATTCAGGTTCAAGCTCTAATAAAATGTTTAAAAAAAAGAAAAAGAAAAAGAATTCAGATTAATTCTGAACCCTATCCTACACGTTCCACAAAAAGAGACCATGAACTCTAGTTTTAGGGACACGAGCAACGAACTTCTGCACTAACGTCCTAGAGTCCCTCCCTTTGAAGAGCCTGAGAGCCTCCACACCTCACCCCCCAGCAGCGCAGTGTATCCACACTCAGTGCAGCCAGGCCTAAAGAAAGAGGGGTGCCATCTGCACACCACTGCATCTGAAGAGTTACACTCATCGGAAACGGTTCTTTCTTCTAGAATCGTTCCTAAACTTGTTAGAACCTAAGTAGATAGCTAGAAAAGAGGACAAAAAGATCTTTTTAGATCGCTGCTAATTACATTTTAAACTCTTACAGGTTTTATTCCTCCTCCTCTCTTGGACAAAGGCAAAAGTCTGAAGTCCTAGAGTCTCTTCCCAGAAGATGCCAGAGGCATTTTCTTCTCTGTAGGCATCTAAAGAGAACCAGCATGATTCCACGGAGATAAAACAGAAAAATCAGCAGTGTCACTCCGTGAAAAAGAAAAAGGTGTTCTCACTTAATACTTAAAAAAAAAAAAAAAAGTTTAAAGACTGTTGGAATAAAGCATTCAACTTTAAGCAATCAATGCTTTAATAAAGAATTCAGAATAAAAGTCTGGAATTGAGGCCTTTGTTAATGTCTTGATGATGTTTATCCAGACATTTTATTCCTACCTTTTCTCCCCATACACCTTCCATTACCTAGTCTCAGTTTAACGTCTAGATTCCATCCACCACCCCCCATTTCAAACAGACTGTGAAATGAAAGTCTTACAAGTCATGTATTATTAACCAGAAAAAAAACATGGTGAAGGAGAAGTTAAAACACAATTGACTATCTTGTCCCCTACCTCACGGAGAAAATAAATCTACTGGTAATAATTTCCTCAAAGTCTTCAACAAATCAACAAATTTATCTGAACCTCGCCCATCTCTTTTTCCTCTTCCAGTATTGAAATAGATGAAGGGTGGTCCTGCCTTCAACCTGGACTCTGAATCCCATTTTCTATATTCAGAAGTAGTTTGTACTCTGGAATAGTCCCTGAATCTTCAGTCTCCTCCTCTCTGTTGGATATCATCCAACAGTGTTCACATCTCACCCATTAACCAAGAGTTCGGGAGAGTTATCTATACTACAGGCTCATTATTTCCCTTCTACCCTCCCTTTCAACCCTCTATCTCAGGGTCTCATCACCAAAAACTAACTATGCTGTGCCATAAACTAGTCTCCCAGTTATTACCAGTGTCACTGTCCTTTTTTTTTTCCAATATAACATACGGTGTTATATCAGTTTCAGGTGTACAATATAGTGATTCAACACTTCCACACATTACTTAATGTTCTTCAGGACAAACATACTCTTAATCTCCATCACCTATGTCCTCCATCCCCCCTACCCATCTCCCCTCTGGTAACCATCAGTTTGTTCTCTGTGGTTAAGAGTTTTTTTTGTTTGACCAATGACACTGTCTTAATGCAATGTCACCTGTACTGCTGGTACTGGTGCTCTTTGTAAAATGACCTTTTCTCCTCCCACCTTTCTCTGTGACTTGTGCAACCCTCACCAGATTTTCCATCTCCCTCCACCCCCTACCCCATGGTTACTGCTCTCAAATCCCCTCCCCAAGCTCTTCTTTCATCCACTCTTTAAAAGTTGTACCCCCAGGGTGCCTGGGGGGCTCAGTCAGTTAAGTGTTGGCCTTCTGCTCCGGTCATGCTCCCAGAATCCTGGGATCAAGCCCCACATAGGGCTCTTTGCTCAGCAGGGAGTGTGCTTCTCCCTCTCCCTCTGCCTCTCCCCTACCCCCGCTTGTGCTCTCTCTCACTTGCTCTTTCTCTTTCATTTACTCTCCTCCTCTCTCTCAAATCAATAAAATCTTTTAAAAAATTAAATTTAAAAAAAAGAGTTATATTCCCCAGGATTTGCCCAGCCTCCCTGCCCTCTCCCTTTACATTGTTCTCCAGGCAGGTTTGCTACTGTTACATGGTGTTATTTCCTATCTATATCCTGTGTCTCCAGAATCTTTACCTCCAGCTGTATGCCTTGTTCCTGAAATACATACTTATAAAAGAAGCAAACTACTGAATGTGTCCACTGGATAGCTGAGAAGCACCTCAGCCTCAACATATGCAATCCAAAAATGTCTCCACTCTCCCACAAAACCTGTTCCTCTAGCTAGACTACCTCAGTGAATAGCACCCAACTGCCCAGGGCAGGAACTAAGGAATCACCCTGGGTGCCTCCTTCCTTAACCCCTACTCCCAATCACCCACCACAGCCTGCAGCCTCTGTATTCTCCTCCCTAACAACCTCCCTCTTCTGCTACCAAAGTCTATGGCCTAGATGAGCGCCTCCCAACCTCCAGGTCCCCTTTCCTCAAATTGACTCTCACAACCACTGCCTGCTAGAGAAACTTCTGAAATGCAATTCTGATGATGCCAATCCCCTGCTAGACACGTTTCCATCACTTCCTACTGTGCTTCGAATGAAGTGTGAAGTCCTTAACTGGTTTCAGGAGGCCCTTCCCAACCCTGCACCTGCCCACTCTGCAGCCCCCTTGTTCTCACTCTGCCCTTGCTTCACTCCCAGCCCACCGGAGCTGCTCCTCCAGCCGTGGAGCACACGATCTCTCTGGCCTCCAGTCCTCTTGCATACATTTGTCCATGCTTGAAGAACCCTTCTTCCCTCCCCTCAGCATGGAAAGTTCCTAGCCTTCCCTAGGCTCAGCTTAGGAGCTGCTATTCTCTTAAACTCTTGACTCCATAGATAGTCCTAACTAGGGCTATAGCATCCCAATCTTACGCAACAAAGTGAATGACAAGATTTAATTAATCTTCCATCTCCCCCACTAGAACTCTGACTTCTGCACAGATCCACAAGGCCTCTGTTCACTGCTAAAACTCTAGCAACATGCCCACGAAAGTTGGGGTTTAAGGACTTGGGATGACACTTCGTCCCCTCTGCCATAAATGAGGCTATTAGAGTGATGACTGTGAATAGATTTTTAATTTTTTTTCTATGCTTAGCAAACACATTCAGGGACCATTATGAATCAGTTTTCTAAGTGCTTTGGAAATAACTAACTGATGTAATTCTAGCAACATTTAGGGAGATAAATACTACCCACATTCTACAGTAGAGGAAATCAAGGCACAAAGGAGTTAAACAAGTTGCCCAAGATCACAGAGTAAATCTGACATCAAAGACCATGCTCCTCAGTATTTTTGCTATGCTGCCTTTGACCTGCATCTCACAAAAGAAAAACAAAACTATCTGTCACGGTCACAGAAGTCCTATCTGCCAGATTCTCCAATAAAAATAATGACATGTCAGTGACACTCCACTCCCTTGTACTTCTTTGGCTTGTCCCCAAAATTTTCAAGCAAAGAGCTTCAGTAATTGCTGGATTTCAACATGCTATTATAGCTGGTTTCTTCTATTTCATAAATGTGAGGCCTATATTCAGCCCTATGCTTCAAATACAGTTAGCCTGAAAGAGAAAAGAATATGGATTCACCAATTATTTCTACTATCTCTACTGGTAAAGCCACAACTACGTCCAAGTTCAACCAAGGGAAGTCAGAATGGTGATTTTTTTTTTTTTCCAGAATGGTGATCTTTTGATGACAGCACCTACCAAGGGCCAGACACAGTTCTGAGATCCATTACTACGGAACATGAGGATTAAATACTACCCCCTCAGATAGAGTTCCTACTATCTCCACTTTACTAATCACGAAACAGAAAGTGAGATGGGATGCCTGGTCAAGCGTCTGCCTTCAGCTCAGGTCACGATCCCGGGGGTCCTAGGATCAAGCCCCACATCAGGCTTCCTGCTCAACAGGGAGTCTGCTCAGTTCTCTGAGCAGACGGGGACAGAGTCTGCTCCCTCTGTCACTCTCCCTGTGATTGTGCACTCTCTCTGACATATAAATAAAATCTTTAAAAAAAAAAGAAAGAAAGAAAGAAAGAAGAAAGAAAGGGAGAAAGAAAGATAGCGAGGCATTGCGGGTTTAAGTCATTTGCCCAAAGTCTAGCAGTCTATACTGCTAAGAAGTAGGGGAGCCAACTTTACAGTCAGAGATAAAAACATTCATCTTTTTAGAGAGTATTAAACATGCTGTATTCAGACCTGAAGTGACCTTACTCTGGCCAAATGGGTTTCCGCCAGCCACACACCTCACCGTGACGCGCTCCCACACGGTGGCGGAACACACACCTTGACACCCAAGGGCAGACGGTGCCCGTGGGTGAACAAGCCAGCAAGGAAGGAGAAATCACACTCACGGTTGAAATATTAAGTGGCACAGGATTAACATCTTCCTCAGGAAACACAGGGAGGAAATTCTAGTTCAACCTGGGAGGCAGGTCTCCAGCAGGAGGAACAGGGGTGTGATACTTATAGAGCTTGGGACTTAGAGACGCCTGCCCTTAGAATGTAAAGTGTCAGGGGTTTTTCAGCATGTGTGTGTGTGTGTGTGTGTGTGTGTGTGTGTGTGTGTGTTTGTTTAAAAGAGAGGGAATGCCAAGGCTTCCTCATCACAAAAGTATCCCCTGGGCAAGTCTATAAATTATGATCCTATATTAGGGTAATCAAATAAAGCAGGCTGTGGTTCCTGTTGGTTTTGAGGACTATCACAAAATACCAACCAATCCGTGCCTAAAAATCACGTTCATCTGACGTAACTAGATTGACAGTTACCAGAGGTCTCAATGCACACTGTGTTTATAAATATAAATAACATTTTTTTCTCTAGATACCAATATCAGAAGTTTAATTTCAAGGGAGTGAAATGGCTTTAAATTTTGTTTGTGATTCAAGCCAGTGACTGAAACTTAAACTGGTTTGCTCCAATTATCCAGACTAAGCTGATAACTTATCAAAAAGAAATTTTACTCAAGGACTTCAAAATTCATGGGTACATTATTTGCAGATCGTTGCCAAAGCTACTGTTTTAAAGTTTTTAACATTAATTACAATAAAGCTTCATTTTATTGCTGCATAAATTCTCTAATAAGTTGCTTGGCAATCAAGAAATGCATGAATATATGACACATCATAGAACGTCTTATGCTTTTAAAACATAAACATCAATTTACAAAGTCTTCTTAAACACCACTTGGAGGAAAAAGAGGTTGAACTAAATGAAACAGAGCTACACATGTATCCACATGGATAAATCTCAAATATGAAATTGAGGGGAAAAAAGTTTCACACATAAAATGAAAACCATTATATAAAGTCTAAAAACATGCTATTATCTAAGAATTTGTACAGATATATTAAAATGTCTAGAGGGGCGCCTGGGTGGCTCAGTGGGATAAAGCTTCTGCCTTCAGCTCAAGTCACGATCTCAGGATCCTGGAATCGAGCCCCGAGTTGGGCTCTCTGCTCAGCAGGGAGCCTGCTTCCCCCTCTCTCTCTGCCTGCCTCTCTGCCTACTTGTGATCTCACTCTCTGTCAAATAAATCTTTTAAAAAATAAATAAATGTCTAGAAATAATAAACACCCGATCTGAGATAGCTGCTACCATTCAGGAAGAAGGACAGGTTGCTACCGGGGACAGGCAGACAGTAAGTTTTTTTTCTAAACCAAGATGCAAATACGGAAATGTTTATTTTGAGATTCTTTATAAACACACAGTATAGTTTTAATGAGTTAAGAATAGAACTATTTCTATATGCTTCTCCACTAACATTTACAAGCACTTCTATCTTAATGAAAGAACACGTTACTTGAAAGAGGATTTATACACAGTGTGCTTTCAATGAGTTAAGAACACAGCTATTCCTATACACTTCTGCACATGTTTACAAAAACTTGCATCTTAATGAAACAAGATGTTAGTTGAAGAACACATTATACACACTGTACTTATTATGAGATACTCTGTATCTTTTTATTTTTCTCAATTATCTCACAATTTCGGTAAGCAAAAAAGCCTAATGCCAAAATATAAGAACAAAATGAAAATGTATTCTACTAAAGGGTGAGAGGAGGAATGGGAAGCAAAGGAAGGAGGGGGTAGTGGAGATTAAGAGACAGAGACTGAGGGGAAGGAAATGATACTGTTTTAAGGAGAGATCTGAATATAATGGATTCTAAATCAACTAATCTCTGAATATCTATGCTTGTTATACAAACTAGAAGACAGTTTTATTCACCATGATCATCCCAGCAGGCCTGAAATTGTCAGTCGTGGTCCTCGTGCTGAGAGAATAAGAATGATCTCCCCACTAGATCATGGAATGTACACACATTCCAGATAACCAAGATTTATCATAATATCTTCCCTTAACACAAGACCACAGTTACACCCCTTTATGGAGCCAGCTAATGATTGTGGTGGTTAAGGGTTTCAGAGTCAGACAAAAGTGGGTTCACATTCCAGGTCCTCCACAGGCAAACTGTGTGATTTGAACAAGCTTTCACACTGTACCTACTCACTGCACGTACAGTCAGCAATGACTTAAAGCACAATTTATGGTAACCTAGCAGACTACCTAGTGGTTTAGTATACTTCATAATTCTTGCTTATGACCCAAAAAATAAACAAAACCCTAAGGTGATAAACAGCTACTTTTGAGTCACAGACTCAAAACAGCTTCTTTGGGAATTTGTTGTGGAGGCTTTGAGGATTCTTTCATAGAGAATAGGATTATCTAACAGGTCTTCGGTACAGCCCTCTTAGAGATGTCTCTGACTGCCTTTTCTCATTGTGAATTTCTCATTGTGAATTTCTGATAGCAGACACAAGCACTGTCCATTAGTTGTTAGGGTTTCCTGCAGATTAAACACTAAAGGTTAGTATCATCTAAAAGTATCATTATAATTGTTAAGTATCCGAAGGTTCCAGTCATTGATGTTTTCATCTCAGTACCTTGAACACAGCTCTGTCACCTTCAACTCCTCCTCATCGGTCCTCTAGCTGCTGACTGCTTGAGCCCCAGCTGTAGGGAGCTCTCGAGGTCTACAGTAGCCTTACTGACACCCTCTACTTCATCTTCAAATCTTTGTGAATTGGAAATAGATTCTGGAGAATGTTTTTCCAAGATACCATTTAACTTTCACTCACCAACTTATTTTCAAGATTTTTCAGTATCCTGCACTACATTCAAACTCTGGGAGCCTTCCCAGAGTTTGTCAAATTTGGGTCTCTTCTTGGTCACTACTAATGAGGATAGGAACCCACATGATCTTAGGGATAATAAGCACCAAAAGTTACATACTAGTCACTGGGTCAAGCAGCCATTTTTCAGACAAGAAAAGGACCTTGATATAAAACATGTACCTGCAATTTAGATAATACATCACAAGTGTTAACATTTCACATCTGAATGTTTGTTCTAAATGTTTCATATGTATCAACTCATTTAATCCAATGAGTGACCCTATACAGTGGGTAGTATTATGATCTCCATTTTATAGGAGACAATATAGAGAAAAGCTAAGCAACTTGACCAGGATCCCACTGCCAGCGAGTAGCTGAGCTAGGAGAAAGACCCAGACAGACCAGTACCCTCAACCTGTGCTCTTAATATTCTACACTGCACTGTATCATCAGCTACTTTAAAAATTGAAACATAAAAATGCCCTCCTGACTTCTCTTTCAAAAGTCAGTAATGCTCCCTGGTCCCCACCAAAAAAAACTAAGCAGAAAGGAGGTGGTCAAAAGACTCCCAAAAGATGGGAGGACAAGGAAAAGGCAATATGTCAGTAAAACACGGACAACATCTGATGACTAACCCATAAAACATTCTAAATGAACACAGCTGGCCAGTGGAAAGCTCAAAATGGAAACTATTCTATAGGGGCACTTGGGTGGCTCAGTTGGTTAAGTGCCTGCCTTCGGCTCAGGTCATGATCTCAGGGTCCTAGGATCAAGCCCTGCATCAGGCTCTCTGCTCAGCCGGGAGCCTGATTCTCCCACTGCTTCCCCTGCTTGCACGCACGCGCACGCGCTCTCTATCTCTCTCTCTTTCAAATAAACAAAATCTTAAAACAAAAACAAAAACAAAAACACACACACCACTATTCTATATGGAGTCAAGGACTACCTGTAGTGAGTAAAGTATATGAAGCTTTAAAGCCTGTCTGGGTCCACATCCTAGCTCCAGTCTGATAATTTTTCCACAGCAAATCCACATTCATACTGGAGCCTGGCCCACTGTACTAAAACCCCAAGTGAGAGTGGAAGACTTATCCCAGGTGATGCTCTGTTGTTGATTTCTTTGGGACCAAAAAATACCTAAGAGTGTTATTTTCCACTCAGGGAAAAATTGTATTTGTAATTTGTCAACTTTTTAAGTAACATTTTATTTCTGTACCTCTCTAAATTCCACTCAGTAGTTGCATCAGCATGAAATTCACAATTATACTACTCCATCAAAATTGGGGTCTGAAGTAGCACAAAACACAATTCAAACTGGCTTAGGTCATTTAACAACAGATCCAGAGCTGGGCTTTTGACATGGAACAATCTGTGGCTCCAACAATGACATCAAAAACCCAAATACAGTTACCTCTCTGCTCCTCAGTCTTTACCTTGGCTCCACTCAACAGTCCCAAGATGGTGGTAGCAGCTCCAAGCAATACAACCGGATATCACACAAGAGTAAAGAACCTTTTGGGGCTTTTTTTTTTTTTAAGATTTATATATTTGAGAGAGAGAGAGAGCAGGAGTGGGAGGGGCAGAGGGAGAGGAAGAATCTCAAGCAGACTCTGAGCTAAACACAGAGCCTGACACACGGCTCGATCCCACTACTCTGAGATCATGACCTGCGCCAAAACGAAGAGTCGGACGCTCAACCGACACAGCCACCCAGGCACCCCAAAAGCCATTTTTATGATTCTCCTTACAAAAAATGGCAATGTTTTCCAAAGTCTCCAGCAGCCTTTCTATCATGTCTCACTGGCCAGAACTGAGACACAGCCTCATTCTCAAACCAGTCACCAGCTCAGAAAATAAATTCACCTCTGGGACTCTTAACCCTGACTACATGTTTTTATAACCACCCAGGTGATTCTAAAGATCAGCTGGGCCTGAAAAACTGAGTTAAACTAATCAGAATTATCCCTGATCACCTTTCCCTGTGTCTCCTGAGAAAAGGTATAGACACCTGAACAAAATTCGGATAGTTAGAGAAAAATAATGCTGGCTGGGCCGATAATAGAGTCTACACAACCACTTCATATGTGTGTTTGCAAAATACTTTCACACCATTTTGTTTAATCCTCAGACTGGGCTTTCTGCAATAGCCCCATTTTACAAATAAGGAAACTGAGGCTCAAGTTTGCAAAGTGACTTCTTTTAAGTCTTCCAAACTTCTGTATGTTTCAATGCAATAGCAACTTGGGAAACTTCCCCTAGAAGGGATTATCGCATGAACAATTTCTCTGAAACATTTAACATAAAGAAGGCAAAAAGGAACTTTTATATTGTCCTAAAGAAAGCAAGGCAAAAATCAAGGAAATATTAAAGGAAAAAGCAAAGCAAATATTAAAATACCAAGGCCTACAAAAAAGTACTAAAACCAAGACTTGGAAGACTCCAATTCTAGTCCTGGGTGCCACTAACACCCTTCTCCATGTCTGTGCTAAGAGCAGGCTCATTTATGAGGGGCTCTCCAGCTTAACACACATCAAGAAAGCTAGACAATCTAAGCTTACTAAAGAGCATTTTATATACCTGTATATAAGTACTTAATAACTGTAAGGACTATTTGCTTTAAAAATAATTTTTTTTCCTCTAAAACAGAATAAATTCTGTCGAGATTGCCTAATGTAAAATTTGTGAGAAAAGCATATATGGCCTATTTCTGTTCCTGGCAAGTATGCTAAACATTTCTATGAATCATAAGCATCTGAAACTATACAGACAGCACATGAAAGGCTTACAAAAGGAAAGACTGTATTAAAAGAGGACACCGGTTATTCTAGGAAAGGAAAGGCGTGAAAAAGAAAAAGGACTAAAAAATCCATTTAAACAAAGACTCCATTGAATTGAGTGAATGGTCTCCAAATGTACCACATAAATCAATGATCCCAGACTTCTCTGGAGCTCCCGCCTACCCCCACTGTTATGTCCAAATCCACCCTACACACAGATGTCAAATCCTGTCTCGAAATCAACTCTTTTCCATTATGTCAGCCTTCTGCTGACAAACCTCAGTGATTCTCTACAGGATAAAGTCCACATTCCTAGCCTCGCTTTTATGACCCTCCATAATCTGACACTAACCTCTCCCTTCATCTCGGTCCTAACTGGTCTCCTCACGGTCCTTTAACACTGTGGCGTTCAGGTTTCTATTCAGCTGTTTTCACTCTGACAAGTTCTACAAGGTTCTATTCCTTCCTTAAAATGAGTTCCCAAACTGCCGTCACCTGTCTTCATGCTAACCTACAACAAACTTGTTTCTGGCAAAGTTAGAATACTTGCTCATCACTAAATTTTTGAACATTTATTTTAAACATTTATTTATGGGGTGCCTGGGTGGCTCAGGTCATGATCTCAGGGCCCTGGGGTGAAGCCCCAAGTCGGGCTCCCTGCTCAGCAGGAAGTCTGCTTCTCCCTCTCCCTCTGCTACTCCCCCTATTTGTGCTCTCTCTTTCGCCCTCTCTTACTCTTTCAAATAAATAAATAAAATCTCTTTTTTTAAAGAAGATTTGTTTATTTGGGAGACAGAGCACATGCGTGCGGGGGTGGGGAGAAGGAGAGAACCTCCAGCAGACTCTGTGCTAAGAGCAGAGCTCAACACAGGGCTCAGTCCCAGGACCCTGAGACCATGACCTGAGCCCAAACCAAGAGTCAGTCATTTAATGACTGGGCCACCCTGGCGCCCCTTAACCTCTTAATATGTTTTGTTTCTTTAAGAATTTAACACAATGCTGTAGGGGTTCAGACACATTCCCTAAATTGGACTGAATTCAACTACAGGATGATAAACTCAAGGACAAGGATTTCTGCCTTATTACCTCTTTGTATCTCAATCCCAATATTTAATGAATCATAGATGCTAAATATTTGCTGATTGCGGCATCACTGAACTCAGCAGTAAGCCTTCAAGTCCCATAGAGCCACCTCCAATTTCTTTAAATATTTATGAAATATTCAAAGCATCAAGACATCAAAACTACATAAAGCCAACAAGTACTTAGTGCAGGCAGGAGGCATCTAACAGGGCAATTAAAAAACAGAAAATCACTTAAACTCACAATTCTGAAAACGCACCAGATGCCATTTATGCACCATATAAGACACCTGAGAATATAATCAGTCTGACCTAGTTGAATGCTGTTCTTTCTGCAGCTCCTCCCCCTACCTCACGTCCTTCCTTGACCTCTTGACTCGTAGATGTTATATAAAAAGGCTCAACTGGTTAGGCAAAGGGCTGATCCACACTGCAATTTCTAAGCGCTGCAGGACCTTACCAGTGCCTCTAAGCAGTAGGACAAGAGAAACCAAACACAAAATAATTAAGTGACCTGTTCAGTTGTCATGTGGCCAGGCCCTAACTAACAGGAAAGGGGAACTAAATGCAGGTGTCCTGACTTAAGTCAGGTGCCCGTAGTCTTTGATCGGAACTAGAACTAAACTTGGAGGAGCAAGTTGGGCAAAGGCAGGGTCTTCCTAACTGGCCTAAAGCACATGAGCTAAAGGTGTGTTTTTGCTGATTTCTGGGAAAGACTAAGTTAAGCAAACATGACGAAAAAAAGATACTTTCGGGTTACCCTCCTAATCATGATTAGAAATTATGTTTCTTATGTTAAAGGACAAGAATCAAAAGGAGGAAGACATCAGTTGACAAATTCAAGGAAGTTTACATTCTGGGGAGGACGGCTGACAGCTGGCCCCCCAGATGCACCAGCTGCTGCTGGAACACCAGGCATGGGTCCTGTTGGCAGAAGAGCTAACATGCAGTCCCATAAATAGCTTTCTACCAGTGGCCAAACTGGCTTTGCCATCTGCCTCTCCCCATACCAAAGCCTCCCTCCTCATCGTCCTAACTCCAGAGGGAGCTGCTACAGCCATTAAGAGAGAAGGCACACTCCCCCAGCCAGTGACACTGGTTAACAGCAAGCTACAGAAGAAAGGAGTCCTCTCCCTCATGTTCTCAGGGGCGTGTGTGTGTGTGTGTGTGTGTGTGTGTGTACGCGCACACACACTGCCCTCCTCACTCCTGCCTACATATTTCTATCCCCTCCCTACTTCGCACCCAACACGCATACCTAATGCCAAGATGCTGGACAGCCATCAACCAAATAAGCCCACTAGTCACATACCCCAAAGTGATTCCCAATCCTCATTGTGCGTCACCAACAAGGTCGCAGAACCAAAAGGAACCTTAGACAGCATCCAGAGGAGTGACTTGCTTCCAAAATTACAGGGATGGCTCACTAAATTCTTCCCATTAAAACTTATTTCAACTCATTCATTAAATGAACATTTACTGTTCCAGGCACTGTGCTGGGTTCTTGAGACAGTTTGTTCAGTCTATTTTAATCTTCCTTGATACAAAATGGTGGTAGTCGGTGAGAGTGATATGGGGTATTTTTCCTAGAGGTGATGTCGACAAATAAGTGTACAAGGAACTAACTCCCCAAAGCTGGGAATTACTGAACTGAGAAACTAGACAAGTGATAAAGACCCTAACAACACAGACTTGTGAGGCTGGATACTGCCCTGTCTCTTGTCTGCTGTCTTCTTAAGAGGACACTCACAGGCATCCTCAGAAGGGCTATGGACTACAGGTGTGGTCAGGCCGCCCAGCTCCTCACTGGAGCTAATACTCCCCCATCCCCCCCCCCCCCCCATCTAGCAGAATCACCAACTCGGTGTTTCAGCCAGAATTTTAGCCCTTCTCCCTCCTAGACTATTCTCAGATGCAGATGTATCCATTGAGATCTATTTCTCCGGCGGCCACTTCCTAGTTTTTCAAAAAGCAGAAAAGAACCAGGGAGGAAGGCATCAAGCCTGACGTGGGTGGAATTCCCTAGTCGCAGGCAACGCTGGCTCCGGCCAAAGGGTAGGCTGCCTGCTCACCCTTACAAGTCCCAATCTTTGAACCCTCCCCAGCGCAGGAGGGAAAGAAAGTGCGGAAAGCAGCACAACGCCAGGTGGACTTTCTGGTTTAGCACAGTGGAGGATCCGGAACGAGACTATCCAAAAAGATCAGAAGATGACACCGTAAGGGTGCAGTTAAAGGGACTTTTGAGTAAGTCAGCACGCAGCAGGTTTTCAAAGAATCCCCCAGGAAAGTCCTCTGGAGAGGTCACAAGGCAAAACTAGAGAAACTGGGCTTTAGGGTGCAATCCCACCTGACCTCGGGCGGGTCGGGCAGGGACCTGCACGCACCAGTGGCACCGGGCTGCGGGCGGCGCGCTCCCACGCACAGCTCCAGGCTTTGGCCGCTGCTAGAGGGCTAGGGTGGGGAAAGGGGACTTGCCACCCGCTGCCTGGGGAGCCGGGCAGGGGTGAGCCCGGGGCCTCCCTGTTCCGCGGCCAGCTGACCCCAGGCACGCGACTGCCTCTCTCCCTCCCGTAGAGGCTCCTCCCGGCCTCGCCGCGCCGCAGCCTGCCCGCGCCCAGGTCCCCTTACTTTTGGTCGCTGCGATGAGATTCTTCCCGTCCTTGATGAGCTCCTTTATGAACTTGTTGGTCCTCTCGAGCTCCGCTTCGTGGGCGCGGATCCTCTCCCTGAACCACGGGCTGTCCAGGTAGCAGTCGCTGAACTCCAGGGGCTGCAGCCCCATGACTGCCGCCGTCTGACGCCCGCCCGCGGCGCACTACAGCGGGAGCCGGGCTTCGGGGCCGTAGCCAGGTGCGGGGCGCGCGGGCAGGAAGTCCCGGAGAGGCGCGCAGCCCCGGTCGAGCGCGGCAGGGACGGGTAGCTCGGAGCTGAGCCCGGTCGCCGAGGCGAACGAGAACCGCGGCGCCCCAATCCCGGCAGCCCCCGCCGAGCCCCGGGCGCCCGCGGCCCCGCCCCGCCCGGCCCCCGCGCCGCACGCCCTCCCCGAGGCGCGAGCCGCCCCGCCCCGGGCGCCTCTCCGGCCCGCCCCGCGCCCCCGCTCGCCCCCTTCTTTATCCTCCGCCTTCCTTCTTCCTCCCTCGCTTCCCTTCTCTTCCCTTCCCTTCCCCAGCAGCCTCTTCCTCCTCTTCCCCACGCGCAGTTGCCCCTCCTCTTCCTTCCGAGCCATTCTCGGTCTAGAATTTCGTCCCGCGGTTCTCCTTCACCCCCGGGGCGCGTGCCCCTCCCCTTTCTCCGGCTCCCCTTCTTGGGGTGACTCAAAGTTGACATCGCGAGGCCAGGAACTCGACCAGGACGGGGAAGGGGCGTCTTACTAGCAGTCTGTAATCCCTTCAGCCGGGAGACCGCGCTCAGATGTCCCGAGTTTCGAGGGGAAATGATTGAGCTCATTGATCTCATTTATCCTGGGAACGACCCGGAGCTGTGAAAGTTCGCGCACGGAGGGCTCGCTTCTCCTTATTCCCCTTCTTCATCTCAAGTAAAATGCGTGTTAAATCTCCGCTTTAATTGAAAGCTTTACCCGAGCAGGGAGAGCTTGGGGGCCGGCAGCTCCCATTACACTCTTCTGCGTATCTACACCCAACGATTTGGAGAGAGGGAGAAGGTGGATAAACCCCTGAAGAGTTGTCTCTGTTGTATTCAGATTAAATTTGCTTGGGTAGGTAGAGATGATCTTTATTGTTCTAAAAATAACCACTGAAAAACAAATGCCATGTTTCAGGAGGTGGGGGTGACAAATGAGAATTTACGTCCGCACTCATGGAAAAGTATCGTGTGTATTCTGAAACAGAACTCAAATGTGTTTCCAAAAAAGTTGAAACATTTTAAGTAGTTGAGATTTATACCTAAAAGAAATCGGTTGTTCGTTACAGTAACTTTTTATAATGGTAACTAACAATTTATTAAACAATTATGTGCCAAGCACACACCAGGAACTCTACTTACATTTTTTACAAGCTCTCAACATATGTTTACATATACAGGTTTATTAAAGATGTTACTATCCTCCAAGAAACTTCAAACTGATTCTTCAAAACGTTTCAGCTCAGCTCTGGGTAATTAAGAATCTGTTTGGACAGCATGTTGTTGGAGTGTAACCCTCAGGAACAAGTTAAATAAGCCTCCTACTCAATGAGCTCTTTTGTTACAAAATAACACCACGGTGCGGTGGACCCACAGAAAAACAGATAAACATTATTGCTTTAATGTCCATCCTCCAGAGAGTTCAAAATGTTTTACAAATAACTTTTAGGCATTGAAAGCTTCAGTTCCTACTAAAATCAGCAGGGGGCTGGATTCTACAGAGAAGAGGATAAAAGAGGCAAATAAAGGGAGAAAGACACAAGAATAGAAGTGATGTAAACAAGCAGTGAGGACCTGGCAAAACAAACTGACTCAATCCCCCAGACAAAACCCTAAACTTACCCTCATAAAGAGGGGCTGCTGACACTACTCGATGTGTTAAACATAAAATTAACAGGTGAGCCAGCAACTCCACTCCTTGAGTATATATACCCAAGGGAAATGAAATCCTATGTCTGCACAAATACTCATTCACAGTAGCAGTGTTCATAAGAGCCAAAAATGGAATCAACCCTAATGTCCAACAACTGAATGGAGGGATAAATAAAATGTGTGTATCCATACAGCAGAATATTAATCTACTAATGGAATATTAACAGAAAAAAATTTACTGATGCATGCTACAACACAGTGAACCTGGAAACCATGCTAAGTGAAAGAAACCAGTCATAAAAGATCACATATATTATTCAATTCATTTGAAATGTCCAGAACAAGGAAATCTGTAGAGTCAGAAAGTAGATTAGTTATTGCCAGAGGCTGGATGGTGGTGTGGGAGTAGAGTAAGGGTTTCCTTTGGGGATGATGAAAATAAACTTAGATTTTGGTAGTGATTGCACAACTCTGTAACTATACTGAAAATCATTAAATTGTATACTTTAAATGGGTGAAATACCTCAATTACAAAGTTAAAAAAGGGGATGGGGGCTGCTCCAAAAGTTCCTCTCTTTCCTTACCAGTTTCTATTCCCAGCCACAAAAATTCTAGTTCATTCAGTGCGGCCAGTTCTTTTGATATTTAGATATTGGGAGCAAAATGAGTTGTTTAAAACAATTTTACAATATCACAAAAACATTGTTACCTCTGTCTTTACACATGCACACTCCAAAACAGTGTTAAAGAGCAGGTGAATATGAATCTTAATTCAATACTCAATAGGTCTACCGTGATCACCAAGAGTGGAAGGCCTAAGTAGTTTAGTTTTATTCAATTACACCTTGTCCTGTGCCTAGTAGAGATGATCAGTAACTAGAATGAATGAGTATGGCCAAGTGAAGAGAAACCTTGTGGTACATAGAAAGATAGAAATTTAGGAGCTCCTAGTCACTGTCACTACTTAGTAGCTGTACTAGTTTGGCAAAGGTAAATTTTCTCTAAATCTCTGGCGTGCCATCCATGGCTTGGAGAGGATGAATTTGCAACTGCAAGTTGGTTGAGAAGATTTAATAAATTTGTTTTTGTTGAAACAAAACCTGCTGAAAGTCAAAATACTGATGATCAATAGAAGGAAGAGGAAGTTGGGAGGGTAGGCTGAAAAGAGGGAGGAGGAAGAGGAGGTAAAGATTACATTCCATCAATATGGGAAAAATGGGGAGGGGGCAGCAGAATCTATTCTCCTAAAATCACATAAGACAGAACTCAAGGAAAGTGATCACAAAAGCAGATACTACTGGGTTCCTAGGCCTCATTTTTGTTCATTAATTCATTCATTCTTCCCACAAATATTTGTTAAGTTTCTATATGTATTATGTACTATATGTTAGGTGGGGGGGATACAGCAGTACACAAAACAGACAGTGTCTGTCTTCACTGTGCTTTTGTTCTCTGGAGGGAAAATGACACGTTCACTACCCCCCCCCCAAAGCCCCCTACATACAAATATCTATCTAATTTAAAATGAAAGTTCCATACAGTTAGAGTGTGTGAGAGATTATAATCGAGGGCCTGATAAATATCAAGAGTGGGGTCAGGAAGATTTAATAGAAGTGTCATTTAATCAGTGACCAGAAGAATCAGTAGGAATTCACCATTAAATAGAGCGCTTTGAGAGCAAAGTAGTCCAGGCGGGGTACCAGCCTGTGGAAGCCTCTGGAATGGGAAAGAGTCTGATACATTCAAGAGACAAAAGAGGTCAGGTGGCTGAAGCATAGTCAGTGAGAGAAACTGGCTCAAGACAACACAGGTGGTAGAGGGGAGCAGGGGCCAGATTGCGCAGAGCCTCACAGGTCATATTTAGGATTTGGGATTGTATTGTAATGTTATTGGGAGACTTTAAAGAGGTTTCAGCATGAGGAGGATGTGATCTGGTTTGTGTTTTCTCTCCAGCTGCTGAGTGCAGAATGGGAGTCCAGAAGGACAGCTTTTTGGAGTTGTCTGGGCAAGAAAGGGGATAGTTTTACCCTCTAAGTAACAGTGGAGCCAGAAATACATCAAAATATATTGTAGAGGAAGATTCTGGGAGTTGACAATGGCCTGGATATTAGAAATGAGGAGGGTGTCAAAGATGGCCCCCAGGCTCTTGTCATGATAAGTAAAGTGGGTGGATATGAGCTTTACTTAACATTAACAGGAAAGGAAAACAAGAGATAGAGAAGCCCCATGTGGTGGTGGTAATTAATGATGACTGGGATGGGCAAGATCAGTTTCAGTTTCAGACTCATATTTAGATGCCTGGGAGACATTCAAGTATGTATGCCAGGTAAGCATTCTCATGCTTTGCTAAATGCTTGGATTAGTTAAGGATTTGAAACAACACACATTGGTCAGGTTCCAGTCTAGATAAAATAGAGGTTAATACAGATGAAATCTTTCCTTTATGTAGGTTCTGCTACATACAATGCTGTCTTTCCCTGATGAGTAACAAAGTTGCCACGTGTAAAGTCCAACATGGCTTCTACTTAATCTTTGGATATGTTTCAGGCTGAGTCAGTTAGAATTAGATTCAGACACAAAGAACAGAAAAATCTAAAATAACAGTAGTTTAAACCATAAAGAGTTTATTTCTCTCTCACGTAAAAGAAGTCCCGAAGCAGATAGTCTAACATGATTCCACAGTTCCCAGGGAAGCATTGGGTTCCATCCTCAGTTTCACCTCATAATACAAGGTGGCTCCTAGAGCTCCCTCTGTGAAGGAGGATGGGGAAAGGATAAAAGTGCACTCCCCCAAGCCCCCAGCTGAGTAGAAACTTTGTTCAGCCTTCTAGTGGGACTCAGACATTTTTGCTATTTATCTCATTAGCCAGAACTTAGTCACATGGCCACACTTCACTGCAACGGAAAATGGAAAATGTGGTCTTTTATCCAAGTACACTGCCTCCTAAGTGAAACTTGAATTTTTTTTTTTTTTTACAAAGAGAAAAAGGACAGTAGATTTTGAGCAGAGACCTAGCATCTCTGCTGCAGGCTGACACCTTTATGAGTGAGGCCCATGGATTATAGCTATAGCAAAACATAAATGATACAAAGAGAAGAAATGCAAGATAAATCTTCGAGTGTCTTCCAAATTGTATCAGACTGCTTTTTCTCACAAGTATTAAGGGGGGGAAATGTCAAAATAATGTAAACAAGAAATTGGACCATATCACTAAAATCCTCCCTGGAGAGCTAAGACAGGCTTCTGTAGATCTATTGCCACTCCAGCTTCACTTTTCTGTGATTTGCTCAGCTCTGCACCAGCTAAGTATTGACTTAGCCTCTTGGAAACTTCCTTTCTGAGAATCGAATGGCTTCATTTCCAGATTTGCCTATAAACAATGTCACTTCCTGCACTAGAAAGATGCTCCCCTATTACAACTACTTCCATCAGGGCATCAAACCAGTTTAGGAGACTGCCATGTCCTATCTCAGCTAAACCTGGTGGCTTCTCCCTCAGGTAATCACTGAGGCAGGGGTAGGGGTAATGCCAAGTTGCTTAGGCCTCCCACAGTCTACCCTTTGAGCTGGGGGTAACTAGTGCAGGTGCATGCAGTCCATTGAGGGCAGAAACAAAACAAAAAGGCAGAGGAAGGGCAAATTCCCTCTCTCTTTTTGAGTTGGGATGTCCATGTTTTCCTGCCTTCAGACATGGACTGGAACTTACACCATTGGCTGTCCTCGTTCTTCTGCTGGCAAATGGAAGATTGTGGGACTTTTTGGTATTGCATATACAAACCCTCTGAGCTGAAGGCGGGTTAATCTACCAAGATATGATGATGTTATACAATGAGTTGGTGAACTAGGAGTCTATAAAATATAATGGTGAAAGCTGTACAACAATGTGAATATACTGAATCCCACTAACCACTAACACTTAAAATGGCTAAAAATGGTAGATTTTATATTATGTGTATTTTACCACAATAAAAGTAATAGAAATATCTATAACCACAATAAAAACATGTATTTTTATATATCTCATTGGTTGGTTCTGTTTCTCTGGAGAACACTGGCCGATATACTCTGTATCTTCTGGGAGTGCAGTGAGTACATGTGTGTGCTGTGGAGAAATTATTACTCACGCCTCTAATGTTGATAGAGTACTCGCTGTATGCCAGAGAGGACCCCAGAACCAGGAAGACAATAGTAAACCAAACAAGCACTTTTGTGAAAGGTACAATTCATGCTCTTATGGATTAATAGTCTCCAGTTAGAGAGAAAGAACATATCAAATAATTACTCATATAAATATTAAATGAAATCACTGGTAAGTGCTGGGAAGGAGCTGTCCATGATGCCATATACATGGAATTTGGCCTTTTCTGAGATGTTAGTGAGGAACTAACAATCGAGCCGGGATCTGAAGGACGAGGAGTTAATGGGTACTGGTCCATACCGGTACCACCACCATGCCGGTGGATACGATCTAGCGAGGGGAGAACAGTGCCCAGTGAAACCTTGGTCAGAGAACTAGTACAAGAAACTGAAAATAGCCGTGTAGCTGGAGCACTATGGGCTGAGATACAACCCCTGGAAAGGGAGCGTGTGCCCGTCCATCTGCATCTGTGCTGGGCTTAGCTCTTTTCCTCCAGGTCACTGAGTGTGCATTTCAGAACCCTCTAGGGTTTCCAGATTACTTCTTAGGGGATTCTCACCTTTTCCAGCATCTTGAGACATAACTTGGAAGAATTTAGACCCCAAGAAAGTACGAGAACTATTCTACTTAAGGTAGTCAGCAAATATTGGGACACATGGGGCTCAGTCAGTTAAAGCATCTGACTTCTGCTCAAGTCATGATCTCAGGGTCCTGGGATCCAGCCCCTAGTTGGGCTCCCTGCTCAGTGGGGAGTCTGCTTCTCCCTCTGTCTCTGCTTCTGCTCTCCCCCACTGGCAGTCTCTCTTACACACACACAAATAAATAAAATCTTATATAAAAAAAAAAAGATAGCAAATATTAAGTACCTGGAATGAGCAAGACACTGTGCAAAGTGCTGCAGGAAATACCAAGGTGAGACAATTCCTAATCTCAAGGTGTCTACAATCTGATGTACTCTAACCATGGGGAATAAGCAACATAGGAATAATTATAAAACAAAGCACACTGCTGCTTCCGAAGAAATCTAGGACTCGGCTCACATTTGGAGTTAGAAGAACCTGGCTCAAGAACATGTGGGTCAAGGCACACAACCAGTACCTTTCTTGAGTGGAGTGCCCTGTCAGTAAAATCACTGATTTTCCTGCCCCTGGGTTTGGAAAGACTTGGCATGGAGAAGAGGGAGCTGGGCATATCCTATTATATATGCTGATATATATCAGCAGGCACTCCCCACTGCCCACAGATCCCTCCAGCAAATGCTGCCCTCTTTTCTATAACATGTGAATCAATTGACCAAAGCAGAGACCTTGTACTCTGTTTCATCCAGATAGCAGTGGATATTTAAAAAACATTAATAGGGGGCACCTGGGTGGTTCAGTGGCTTAAAGCCTCTGCCTTCAGCTCCGGTCATGGTCTCAGGGTCCTGGGATCAAGCCCCGCATCGGGCTCTCTGCTCAGCAGGGAGTCTGCTTCCCCCCCCCCCCGCCCCCGCCTGCCTCTCTGCCTACTTGTGATCTCTGTCTCTCAAATAAATAAATAAAATCTTAAAACAACAACAACAACAAAAACAAACATTAGTAGAAGGAAAGAGAAGAGCTCTACAGAGTATGCTTTTCCCAGGACCGCAAATGCCCCTGATATGACCCAGAGAGAGGTTTCACAGGGTGACCTTCAACTGGGCAATTATCCAGTCACTGGAAAGCCAATCTACAATGACTAGAGGCATACTTTCAGAGTCCATCAGCACTTCAGTAAAATCGAAAATGAAAAATGTTTAAATACTCGTGTGTTATCTTTTGACCCAATAATTCCAGGCCTGATCATTTGTCCTAAGAAAATAAATTTTTTAAATGTATGTGCTTAAGGCTATTTGTTGCAAGAAAGAAAACAAAAGGAAGCAATCTAACAATTACAAAATAGCAAAATAAATCAGCAATCAACTCAACAGATTCATGAGTACATGGGCTTTGATGCCATTAGAATGATCACTTTTTTTGCTCTTAGTTGTGGATACTAGCATTTTTGAAGGCTTAGCCTTCCTTTCCACTTCCCAAGAGCATCCTGTTTTTCACCTGGGTAATTATTTTCCCACATAGCATGGAGTTTTGATAAAATTCATGTCCCTGACTCATGATAGGGAATCCAAAGAGATCCCTGGAGATTCCTTCTGCTAATCCTTCCTCTCAGATCTGCCATTGCCAAGGGTGGAGCACATGCCCTCAGCTCAGCCAACCAGACTCTTTTTCCCAGGACTTTGATTCTGAAGCATAGTAAAGCACTGACAGAAGAAACAAAGTTCATCTGTTCCAGCCAAGAGTGTCAAAAGAGACCCGCTGCCGGGTAGTCTATCCAGCTTCCTGTTCCAAGGGTAGCATGCCAAGCTGTTGTCCTTTCACAATTTTCCCCTGGGTTTGTCATTTTGAAATAGAGTTTTACTATAAATAATTGCACTGAAGAGATTTTATGTACGTATGTATATATGTATGTATGTATGTATGTAGGCACACTCCACACTTCCAATGCAGGACTTGAACTCACAACCCTACGATCAAGACCTGTGCCGAAATCGAGTGAGACGCTTAACCAACTGAGCCACTCAGGTCCCACAACGTGGAAGAGATTTTTAAAATTAAGCCAAGATGGGTTCCTGGACCTCCACTCTGTATTTGATCTCCTGCCATGGTCTCATCTCATAGTGCGTGAGACACATATGCAGTGAACAAAGTTCTTACTTTGACAGGTAGGAAATCTGAAAGGTGACCAGGATAACCTATCTCTCTTTCTTTGACCTTTCCAGAAGCAATGTTACCAACACACTTTCAAGAAGGGCCCTTTTGAGTCTAAATGAGCTCCTGGGATATGATCGGGCAGGGACAGTTACAGTTATTCCTTCCAGGAGTTTCCACTGCTACTCTTACTGGCCGTTTGATATATCAGCCAATTTTAGAATAGTTCATGCAGTAACCTACAAGATGAATAAAGTTGCCAGGTCATCAGGGTCAACATGATTCATAAAAACTTTCAAGTTAAGTGTAAGATACAAAAGAAAATGAGGGCTTACTAGAGCTGCCACAGACCATACAGAGAAAAGTCTGAACTCCATGGCTATAGTTACATAACTAAATATTTTACTGTTTGGTAACCTTTTTTTGTACCAAAAAAAAAAAAAAAAAAAAAAACCTTTTGGCAGGAATGAGCTAAGACAGTGCATGTCTAATGAAAAATTAAGTCCTGATTTCTTATTTCTCAAAAAATTTGCTAATGAACTTGTGAAGTGTTTGCCAATATTTATCATCTTCCATGGGACATGCACAGTGATACGTGAAAACCAGAGGGCCCAATGCCACTGAAATGTTCAGCATCTACTTCAAAAGTTAGAATTTATTAAGAAAACTGGGCCCAAAGATGGTAATTTAACATGTTAGCCACAACATACTGCTCTGCGACATATGACTTTTACCTTAGATCGAATTACTACTTTTCTAAATTAATTGTTTTCACTTATTCCAGGATTTCTTGTGGCAATATATAAAGTGAAACGTTAATGTGTGGGCTTTACAAATAGGAGAAAAATGCAAATAGTTAAATGAAGCCAACTTTGTATCAGTAAGGATACAAAGGGAGATGCAGAACTTCTAGTACTCTCCTCTCTCTTTCGGTAATATGGGAGGAATGTACTCGTACCCTCCACCATGTTATTAGTTGTAACCAAGTTCTTAGAAGTGGCACGTGCCATTTCCAGGCTGAAGCATTTGATTGCTGCCTCAGGCTCTACGGCACTTTCTTGCCCTGCCTTGGCAGTAACCGTGCAAACTATGAATCAATTTTACGATTGGGTCTCCATTAGCCTGAACCTCTGAAAGTGTGAGAAACACGTATACTCGCTGACTGGCATAAAATATGTAAGTTGAGTGAGAAGTAAACTCTGGTTGTGAAACCCACAAGATTTTGGAGTGTTACCATAGTGCAGCCTGTCCTATCCTAATATAGAAGAATTCTAACATATTAGGAAGAGTGTTGCTGGTGGGATTGAATAACAAACAGCAAGATAATGGCTATACTGTTTAACATTTTTAAAGATTTTATTTATTTGTCAGAGAGAGAGAGACTGAGAAAGTGGGGGAGAGGCACGCAGAGGGAGAAGCAGGCTCTCTGAGGAGCAGGGAACTTAATGTGGGACTTGATCCCAGGGCCCTGGGATCATGACCTGAGCCAAAGGCAGATGCTTAACTGACTGAGCCACCCAGGTATCCCTTTAATATTTATTTTTTAAGTTTTGTTTAATGGGTACAGAGTTTCTGTCTGGTATGATGAAAAAGTTCTGGAAGTAGTGATGATGGTTATACATTACGAATATACTTAATGCTACTGAATTGTATACTTGAAAGTGGTTAAGATGGTAAATTGTATGTTGTGTATATTTTGCCACAATAAAAAAATAACCAATATAAAGTTTTTCTATCAAAATCTTCCAGTAATTATAAGGGTTGGAAACACAGTCATTCACGGACTGTTGCTGAAAATATAAATAGGCACTTGGGTGGCTGTCAGTTAGGCAGCTGCCTTCAGCTCAGCTCATGATCCCGGGGTCCTGGGGTCGAGTCCCGAATCAGGCTCCCTGCTCAGCGGGGAGACTGCTTCTCCCTTTCCCTCTGCCTGCTGCTCTGCCTACTTGTGCTCTCTATTTCTCTGTCAAATAAATAAATAAAATCTTAAAAAATATATATATAAATAGGTTCTTCTTTCTGGAGGCCATTTTTGTGGTGCTTATTAAAAGGCCTTGGGGGAAATACGATGCCATTAAAAAAAAAAAAGAAATATGAGGCCATTGATCCATCTATTCCCCTTCTGGGAATTTAACCTATAATTAAAAAAATTATAATTTATAAAATTTTATGTTAAATGATCTTAACCATAGCACAGTTTTAAAAGCCAGAAATGTAAAATAGTCTAAACTTGACCATGGTCGATTGATTAAGCAAGTTAGGGTATATTCATACAATTGAGAACTATTAGCTATCCAAAATTATAGTATTAAAGAATATTTAATGAGAAATATTAAAGAAATGCTCCGGTAGAAAGTTAAATGAAAAAGATACAAAGTCTAGGTCTTAAATTGAGTAATAAGTTCTTAGATGTAACCTTAGTTTGACAGCATTGATTCTTAATGAATCTATGCTGATTTTGTTTCTAAAATTATTTTCTAAGATTGTTAACTGTGGTTACATGATTACACCTACAAGTTCTCTAAATATCTCTAAATATCTCAGGATACATTTTATCTGGGTATAAAAACAAACTCATTAAAATAACTCTATTAACTGAATTGTTTTCTATCTTCTCGCTTTTATGTTCACTCCTACCATAACTGTTACCCTTCTCATCTGAAGGTAGCTTTTGAGAGAATGGAGAAAAAGAGGCTTTGGTTAGTTCTGCTTTCTCTGTTAAGTTTTAAACATTACATCATCTTTCCCCAGTGTCTTTATGTTTTGTTCTTGCTACGAACATGACCTTAAAAGGGCCCTCCCCACCAGCCACCTCCCTGCTTTTTAAAAATATTTTTCACTTCTCTGAATTAATTCTGGATTCTGCTTTTCCCAGTATTGTTATTCAGAGGTCATGCTGCTCTCTAGTATTTATGTAAATGTACACATCTTTCGTTCATTTCATATTTTGGGCTCAGTAAAGGAATGCCTCTGAAGTCACTCTTGGTGTTTTAAGATATCTCTTTTATTCTTCCCTATTGGGATTATTTAAAACAATGGCATTCAAACTGAGTTATAAGAACCCTCAAAAGTATGTGAGTATTTTTCAAGGAGCACTGTTGGCAGGGAATATTTTATTTCCAGATCTTCAACTTCTATTTGTCCTTTTTCCTAAAACTGAACTATCTGAAAAACCATTTTGCAAGTTCTCCTACCTACCTCCTTTCACAGTGACCCTTCTCTCAAGGAAGGGAAGGTAGAAAAGCGTACAGCAAGTTCATTCATCTGCAACCTTGTCCCAAGATGTTAAAAGCTCCAGGGTACCAAGGAAAAAAATTGAAATATTTTTTGGAAGCCTTCTGTAATGATTAATCCATCATAGTGAATTTGTCTTTCCCTGTCTTATGCATATTTCTGTTAAAGGTGAGGTATAGCCTGAGAAGCCATCCCGTTGAGATATTCTGAATATGGCATAGAGTGAGCTGGTAAGAGTGATGACAATCTCCCTTTATTAACTTGCCTCTCCCTCCTTAAATATGATTTAAGAATAAATACATGGTTCTTGGGGCATCTGGGTGGCTCAGTGGGTTAAGGCCTCTGCCTTCGGCTCAGGTCATGGTCTCAGGGTCCTGGGATCAAGCCCTGCATGGGGCTCCCTGCTTAGCAGGGAGCCTGCTTCCCCCTCTCTCTCTGCCTGCCTCTCTGCCTACCTGTGATCTCTCTCTGTCAAATAAATAAATAAAATCTTTAAAAAAAACTATTAAAAAAAGAATAAATACATGGTTTTTGAGGAAAAGACTCATGAAAGCAAACAAACACAACCCTAAAAATGGCTCTCTTTATCACCTATTTGAAAATAAGCTTTTTCTTTTTCCAGTCTCTCAATACTCTTTTTTTTTTCAGATTTATTTATTATTTTGAGAGAGAGGGAGGGAGAGAAAGCACATGCCCTCACGTGCAAGTGTGAGCAGGGGCAGAAGGAGAGAATCTTCAAGCAGACTTCCCTCTGAGTGCAGAGCCAGGCCTGGAGCTCAGTCTCACAACCTTGAGATCATGACCTGAGATTGTGACCTGAGCCAAAACCAAGAGTGGGACCCTCAACTGACTGAGGCACCCAGGCACCCCCTCAATATCCTTTTCTAGAATGTGGTGTCAGCTGAAAAAAAAAGCACCTTTGAACAGATTAGTCATGCTGATTTGTTAATGTATAACTGGAATGCATAACTACTAAGATTTTTGACACATAATGGATAAAGCCGATGCAGAAAAAGTTTATGTGATATATTTCAAAACAAGTTTGAATTATTCAAAAAGGGAGTTAAAACTTATTCCATCAATTCGTATCATGAAATAGTTATTGATTACTAATGAATCTTTCTGTGTCTCAGATTCCTCCCTTGTAAAATGGGATTAATAATCATATCCCCTCACTGAGTTGCTTTGGAGACTAAATGAGCCAACCTATAATCTATGCAAAGCAAATAGAAGAGTGCCTGGTACTCTTCAGGTAAGAATGCCCTCCTCCCCAGTCTTCACCCTTCTCTTTGTACTCACTTTCTTGGTGATCTCATGCAATCTCCTGGCTTCAAATATCATCTATGTGCCAAGGATTCCCACATTTATACTTCCAATACCTGCTCACTCCCAAACTGCAGACTCATATACTTAACAGCTTACTGGACTTCTCTACTTGGATACGTAATAGATATCTCACTCTCACTCTCTTCTAGCTAAACTCTGTTCCTCCATCTCCCTCAGCCTCCTCTACCTACAGCATTTCTCCTGCCACTTGATGTCAATGCCATCCTTCCAAATGCTCAGACCTCCAAAACTTGGAGTAAATTTTCACTCCTTTCTTTCTCTCTTACTCCATATCCAATCTGTCTTCCTGGAAAAAAAAAAAAATCTATCCAGAATCTGACCACCATTCACTATGTCCACTACTGCCTCCTGCGGCAAGCCACTCTGATCCAACTCCTGGATTAATGCTATAAACTCCTAACTAGGTTTCTTGTATGAACACATCTATTCAAGCCCATAAATATTAATTTTTTAGAAGACTGTAAAAATATGCACCAAATACTGGCAGTGGCTATCTTAGGGTGGTATTCATTTAAAATATTTGCCTTTTGATCCAATAGTATTACTTTTGGGAATTTATCTGTAGGAAACAACTATTAAAATGTGCCAAAGGTTTGGGGGCACCTGGGTGGCTCAGTCAGTTAAGCATCTGCCTTTGGCTTTTTGGGTTAAATCAGGTCATGGTCTCAGGGTCCTGGGATTGAGCCCTGTGAGCCCCATGAGCCCCATGTAGGGCTCTCAGCTCAGCAGGGAATCTGCTTCTCTCTTTACCTCTGCCCGTCCCCCTGCTTGTGCTCTCTCATTCACTCTCTCTCTCTGTCAAATAAATAAAATCTTACCAAAAAAAAAATGTGCCAAAGGTTTAAGTTCAAGGATTCTAATTACAATATTTACAATAGCTAAGAATCGGTAATAGCCTAAGTGTCTAACAATAGGAAAGTAGTTTAATAAATTATATTATGGTTAGATGATGGATTATCTTATATGATTGAGAGTATTTTTTTTAAAAATTAATAACATGCCATAAGAAAAAAATTATGAAATAGCAAGTATACTATGAGATTAACTTTGCAAAGTAAAAATGCATATGAAGAGAGGAAAAGGCAGGAAGGATATGTACTAAAATACTAATAGCCGTCACCACATAGGAAACACACATAGGAAACACACAAAAGTAACCATGATCTATGGCTGAACAGTTATGGAAAAGCCACTGCTTCTCCATTAGCAAACCTGCTTGGAATTCACAAACTCAGAACAAATGTGCAAATTCTAATCAACACTTCCTGCAATGTTCTGCAATGTCAGCTTAAGCAACCATCTCTTTTATAGGCTGCAAATGCACTCATAGAACATGTCACATGAATAAGAAGATATTTTAACTCTGAATTTGTTGTAACAGAAATGATTCTTATACAGCATACTTAGCAAATAGAAAAAATATCCTCTAATGCTTCTAGGAATTTAGGCCTTTTAAGTCTTTGCCAGATTAGGATGGGTTAACTTTTTTTTTGCAATGACTTATAAACAGTTTCCCAAGAGCTTCTTATCAGTTTTTAAGCTGTTAGAAAAAGTAGTTACAAGAGGAAGAAGTAAGTTGCTTTGACATGCTCAGTGACTAATAACCGAGTTTTTAACTCATAATTTCTCTTGGTTTTGAAAGGTTGAGCTTAAAAGTTAGTTCTCAGAATTTTATGTTTCATCTGTTTCTTGTTACTTACAGAATGAAGTGATCAAAAGAAGAAAAGAAATTCTAAATTCACAACTGTCTCTCCTATTCCAGCTTCAGTCACCATCTTTACCAGAGAGAATATTAATATGGTTCAGAAGGCTACAAAATCTCTTGATTCTTTACTTAACTAAAACATAAGTACCATTAGAACTACCAACTTATTTTCACTGGAAAATAAAACAAACCAACAAATAAAAAGCAGAATGCAGAGCTCCAAAGCAACAGAATGAACTTCAAGGCTATCCAAATGACCTGAAAGCCAAGTGTGCAGAGTTTTTCGTGAATCAAGTAATCAAATTCAACCACAAAAGATGTCAGGTTTGTCATAAAATAGACTAACTCCAGCACATTTCTTTGTTTTATCACTTAGACAGAGGCTGCCCTTAAAAAAACCTACATATTTAAGAATGAGAATATGAAATTTTACAGGACTTTGTTGCAAACCAGAAGTGTATTATAGTACTGCCACTTTGCTCTTTTGGAACATAAAACCCAATTTAGCAAACAATAGGCCCCATGAAAGACGGGAAGATCTGATTATATGCTAATGAGAGCTTAAGACTCTTTCTTTCTTTCTTTCTTTCTTTCTTCCTTTCTTCCTTTCTTCCTTTCTTCCTTTCTTCCTTTCTTCCTTTCTTCCTTTCTTCCTTTCTTCCTTTCTTCCTTTCTCTCTCTCTCTCTTTTCTCAGACTATTTTGGTATACTTTGAGAACAACTGAAATTCTCTTGTTTTATGGAGAGAGAGAAAAAGGTAAAATTTACTAATGAAAATATAACCTTCGTATCAAAACAAGGAAATCAATTAACTTGGAATGAGTGTGAGCAATAAGATAAGAAAGCCCATTTTGGTCATCTCCACAGGTAGGCTGTCTGTACACCAAGTATGCCTACCAAATTTAAAATCTGAATGTTAATGACATCTAAATGATGTCTAAATTTAAAAACCTCTAGAGATGTGAACACTTTTTTTCTTAGTGACAGTTAAAATTTATTTTTCTTATTTTTAAATTCTATTTTTTTTTTACTGAAGTATAGTTGATACACAATGTTACATAAGTTTCAGGTGGACAATATATGGATTCCATACCTCTATATGCTATGCTCACTGTAAGTGCTACTACCATCTGTCACCACACAAGGCTATTACAATACCATTGAGACTATATCCCCTATGCTGCATTTTCCATCCTCACGACTTATTCATTCCATAACTGGAAACCTGTACCTCCAAATCCCCCTCACCCATTTTGCTCTATCCTCCTACTCTTCTCCCTTCTGGCAACAGCCAGTCTGACTCTGTATTTATGGGTCTGTTTCTGCTTTGCTTATTCATTTGTTTTGTTTTTAGATTCCACGTATAATGAAATCATATGGTATTTGTCTTTCTCTGCCTGCCTTATCTTACTTAGCATCATACCCTCTAGATCCATCCATGTTGTTGTGAATGGCAAGATTTCACACTTTTTTTTAGATTTCTTTATTTTTGAGAGAATGAGAGCACAAACGGGAGGGCAGAGAAACTCAGACTCCACACTGAGCACAGAGCCCTCCATAGGGCTTGATCTCATGACCCTGAAATCACGACCTGAGCTGAAACCGAGAGTCAGATGCTCAACCAACGGGGCCACTCAAGCACCCCAAGATTTCACTCTTTTTATGACTGAGTAATATTCCATTGTGTGTATCTACCACCTCTTCTTTACCCATTCAGCTACTGAGGGACACTTGGGTTGCTTCTGTATCTTGGCTGTTGTAAATAATGCTGCAAGGGATGTATGTATCTTCTCAAATCAGTGTTTTGTTTCTTTGGGTAAATATCCAGTAGTGGAATTACTGCATCATATGGTATTTCTGTTTTTAATATTTGAGCAACCTCCGTACTGTTTTCTATAGTGGTTTCACCAACTTACATTCCCATCAACAGTGCATGAGAGTTCCCTTTTGTCCACATCCTCACCAACACCGTTATTTTTTCTCTTTTTGATACTAGCCATTCTGATAGGTATAAGTTGATATCTCACTAGGGTTTTTTCCTACATTTACCTAATGATTATTGATGTTGAGCATATTTTTGTGTGCCTGGTAGCCATCCGTATGTCTTCTTTGGAAAAATTCTATTCAGGTCCTCAGCCCATTTTTTTGAAGGATTTTATTTATTTATTTATTTATTTATTTATTTATTTATTTGAGTCAGAGAGAGAGAGCATATGAGCAGGGGGTGGAAGGAAGGGCAACGGGAGAGAGGGGAAGCATACTGAGCAGGAAGCCCTATACAAGGCTCAATCCCAGGACACTGAGATCATGACCTGAGCCAGAGGCAGATGAGCTATAGAGTTCTTTATATATTTTGGATATTAACCCCTTATTGGAGATATCATTTGTGAATATCTTCTGTCATTCAGTAGGTTGCCTTTTCATTTTGTTGATGGTTTCCTTACTCAGCAAAAGCTTTTTATTTTGGTATAGTCCCAATAGGTTTTTGTTGTTGTTGTTGTTGTTGTTGTTGTTGTTTCCCTTGCCTAAGGAGACATATCTAGAAGAATGTTGCTAAGGCTAACGTCAAAAAGATAACTAGATAGATATCTATGTTTTCTCCTAGAAGTTGTATGGCTTCAGATGACACATTTAGGTATTCAACCCATTTTGAGTTTATTTTTGTGTATAAGAATGTAGCCCAATTTCATTCTTTTGCATGTAGCTGTCCAGTTTTCTCAGCACCGTTCATTGAAGAGATTGTCTTTTCCCTCATATTATATTCTTGCCTCCTTTGTCATAGATTGATTGACCATATAAGCATGGGTTTACTTCTAGGCTTTCTATTCTGTTCTGTTGATCTATAGGTTGGTTTTTGTGCCAGTAACCACACTGTTTTGATTATTATAGTTTTGTCGTGTATCTTGAAATCTGGAACTGTGATACCTCTTGCTTTGTTCTTCTTCCTCGAGATTGCTTTGGCTATTCAAAGCAATATGCAAAGCTTTGGTCTTTTGTGGTTCCATACAAATTTTAGGATTCTTTGTTCTAGTTTTGTGAAAAATGCAGTTGGTATTTGATTAAGGACTGCACTGAATCTGTAGATTACTTGTGGAGTATGGACATTTTAACAATATTAATTATTATAATCCATGAGCATGTCATGTCTTCCATTTGTTTATGTCATCTTCAATTTCTTTCATCAATATATAGTGTTATGTTAATTTCTGGTATAAAATACAGTGACTGAGCAATTCCATACATCACCCAGTGCTCATCACAAGTGGACTTCTTAATTCCTCATCACCTATTTCACCCATTCTCCCACCTCCCTCACCTCAGCAAACCATCAGTTTGTTCTCAAGAGTAAAGAGTTTATTTCTTGGCTTCTCTCACTCTCTCTCGTCCCCCGCCCCCTTGTCTATTTGTTTTGTTTCTTCAGTTCCACATATGAATCAAATCATATGGTATTTGTCTTTCTCTAACTGACTTATTTTACTTAGCGTTATACCCTCTAGGTCCATCCATGTTGTTGCAAGCGGCAAGATTTCATTCTTTTTTGTGGCTAAATAATATTCTATTATACACATATGCCATATCTTCTTTATCCATTCATCTAGCAATGAACACTTGGGCTACTTCCATAAATTGGCTATTGTAAATAATACCATCATAAACATAGGGGTGCATACATCCCTTTGAATGAGTGTTTTTGTATTCTTTCAGTAAATACCCAATAGCATGACTAGTGGATCATAGGATTGCTCTATTTTTAAATTCTTGATGAACCGCCACACTGTATTACATAGTGGCCGCACCAGTTTGCATTCCCACCAATAGTGCAAGAGAGTTCCTTTTTCTCCACATCCTTGTCAACGCTTGTTGTTTCTTGTGGTTTTCTTTTTAGTCATTCTGACAGGTGTGAGGTGATACTTCATTGTAGTTTTGATTTGCATGTCTCTAATGATCAGTGATGTTGAGCATCTTTTCATGTGTCTGTTGGCCAACTGGTTATCTTCTTTGGAGAAATGTCTGTTCATTCTGCCCCTTTTTTCAAATTGGATTATTTGTTTTTTAGGTGTTGAGTTTTATAAGTTCTTTACATATTTTGGATAGTAAACCTTTATCAGATATATCTGTCATACATAAATATCTTCTCCCATTCAGTAGGTTGCCTTTCAGTTTTGTTGATTGTTTCCTTCATTGTGCAGGAGCATTTTATTTTGATGTAATCCCAATAGTTTGTTCTTGCTTTTGTTTCCCTTTCCTCAGGAGACATATCCAGAAAAATGTTGCTACAGTCGATATCAGAGACCTAACTGCCTGTGTTATCTTCTAGGATTTTTATGGTTTCAGGTCACACATTTAGGTCTTTCACACTTTTCTTTTTTTTTTTTTAGTAGGATCCATGCCCAGTGTGGAGCCCAGCACAGGGCATGGGGCTTGAACTCACAACCCTGAGATCAAGACCTGAGTTGAAATCAAAAGTCAGACCTACGTGCCCCAATCTTTAACACATTTTGAATTTGTTTTTGTGTATGGTGTAAGAAAGAGGTCCAGTTTCATTCTTTTGCATATAGTTTACCAGTTTTCTCAACACCATTTGTTGAATAGATGGTCTTTTCCCACTGGATAGTCTTTCCTGCTTTGTCAAAGATTAATTGGCCATATAATTATGGGTTTATTTCTTGGATTTTCTATTCTGTTCCATTGATCTATGTGTCTATTTTTTGTGATAGTACCATACTGTTTTGATTACTACAGCTTTGTGATATAACTTGAAGTCTGGAATTGTGATGCCTTCAGCTTTGCTTTTCTTTTTCAAAATTGCTTTGGCAATTTGGGGTCTTTTGTGGTTCCATATAAGTTTTAGGATTAAAAAAAAACTCTTTTAATTGCACATTTGTGACTCAGGTCATCTCTGGGGTGAAAAACCCCCATCCTCACCCCAATCCCAGCTACATGTGTGCGATCTGACATCATGGTCTAGCTGTTGGTTAAGTGGGGGAAGGTGGTTGAAGGGCTGACCTGCCAATTTGCACCAATCTGCCCCTATCTTTTTAGGGCAGAGAGCTTGGACTGTGATTATACTTGTACTGCTTCAGGGCATCACTGAAGCTCTCACACAGGGACAGGTCACTCTGAGTGGTGGAACCATTCAGGAACTGCTTGATCTCAGAGGCACAGGGCCCTATCTGCAGGGGCATGAGGATAGAGTGGGTGGGGGCCTCCTGAGTGGCAAGTGGGGTGGGCTCTGAGTTCACCCCACTGAAGGCTCTGGTCAGGGTACTACCCACAATGTGTCCCATAACTGATCCCATGGCCATCCGAGTGGCCATGAATGCCATCTGTCCCATCAGGGTTTTTTTCCAGTTTTTTTCCCTAGTTTCATGCCATTTGGTTGGAAGAGATGCTTGATATGATTTCAATCTTTTTAAGTTGATTAAGATTTGTTTATTACATGTCATCTATCCTGGAGAATGTTCCATGTGTATTTGAAAAAAATGTGTATTCTGGTTTTTTTGACTAGAATGTTCTGTGTATAACTGGTAAGTTCATCTGGTCCAATGTGTTGTTCAAAGATACCATTTCTTCTTCTTTTTTTTCAAACATTTTATTTATTTATTTGACACAGAGAGAGAGATCACAAGGAGGCAGAGAGGCAGGCAGAGAGAGAGGAGGAAGCAGGCTCCCTGCTGAGCAGAGAGTCCGATGCAGGGCTCGATCCCAGGACCCTGAGATCATGACCTGAGCCAAAGGCAGAGGCTTTAACCCACTGACCCACCCAGGCACCCCAAAGATACCATTTCTTTATTTGATTTTCTGCTTGGTTGATCTATCCATTGATATAATGGGGCTTTAAAGTCCCCTACTATTATTGTATTACTGTCAGTTTCACCCATTATATCTGTTAATATTTGCATTATGTATTTAGTTGCTTCAATGTTGGGTGCATAGATATTTACAAGTGTTATATCTTGTACTTTTTTTGAATCGATTCCTTTATCATTATGTAATGCCTTTTTGTCTCTTGTTAATCTTTGTTTTAAAGTCTATTTTGAGTGACAGTTAACTTTAAAACTACAGTTTGTACAAAAGAGGGTAAATATTCTACTGATTAAAAAAGGGACAGATTCCAACCAAAGTATCCCAACCATTGATAACCAGCAAAATTAACTGATCTTCAGCCTCCTCTATATAGCTAGGAGCCACTTCAGTGGTATTTTCAATCACAAAGAAGTAAAAAGAGCACTTGTTTGTTAATAGTAATCAAAGCCACACAAATAATAAAACTGAACAAACTAAATAGCTGATATTTCGCATCTAGGTACCTTCTGCAAATTTAAAGAGCTTAAGCAAAGAGGGTGTAAAATTCATTATTGTATTGAGGATGAATTTCCTGCATTCTTTAGTGTATTACTGCACTTAGTTCCTAAGCCCCTTTTCATTTAAGAGCCTAAAACTTGACCTTCTATGTAAACTTTGCAATTTACAGATTTAAACTCAGTCAGTCCAGGAGTTCGCTCCTCTCTCTCCTTTTCTTGGGATTTGTATGTTGCACTAACCTCAGAGTCACCTGGCCCAGGATCTGCTGGGATAGGCAGTTACCTCTAGCTTTTGGTTTGTCAGCTCCTTTCTCTCGTCCCTCATCTGCAACCTCATACTCACCATAAGGCCCTTCCCATTCTGGCATCCCACTCAAGCCACTTATGTGCTGCTTTGGGGAGCTCAGGAAACAACTGTTGGATACTCAGTGTCCTGGAGGGTGGGTAGGCATGTCTCAGTCACTTTGCCTCAGCTGTGTGGTGAGCAGGGGCCCTTTCAATGAGGTCTGCTGGAAGCAAGGTGAAGAACTTCTCTACTTTAAAGTCCTTACTGTCTTTTTCTAGGATGTTTCCAGTCCTCTCAGTTGACTCAGAAGAATGAATGGGAGGATGGCCTTTTGTAGGCACCTACCAGCATCTAAATTACAGTAACAGGCCCTCAGATTCTCTTCTCCTTCCAGGAGGTTGAACTTTTGTTTTCTTCTGGTAGACAACTCCATACCTCATAACTCTTCAGTTGATGGTATAAACAATCTGTCCTGAGTTCTCCAACCTCTTACTGACTTAAAACTACAAATAATAAAATAATATATTAAAAAAATCCCACGTTTCTTCTTTTGAGAAACCTTCCATTATAATAAAAAGCCTACTGTTTTAGCTTTGATTTTAAAATTCCATTCAGATTTTCTCTGGAGAAAATTTTATAGAAATTGTGTAAAGTCAGAGAAAAATAAATGTCATTAGAAAACTAAACAATACCACCACTACCAACAACAAAACCCCCATTTGGAAACTTAGTTGTCTTGTTTGTTCTTAGCTGTGTTTACCCTCATCCTGGAGCCATGAATGCTACTGATTCAGTGGGAGAAGGGGGAGGACTAGTGTTGGAGGAGGAGAACCAAAAAGTCTGTGAAGAAGAGAAACATCTCCAAATTGTGTCCCACCACATCCATCAGGAAGTGTGTTTCTTAGTAAATATGTGGTACACACTAATCAGGGTAATCAGGGGTGATACAAGCCCTCTAGTGGGCACTTGAAAATGCACAGGACGTTTTCAGTTGTCACAGTGACTTGGAATTCACTGTCATTTGGTGGGTGGAGGGCAGGGATGATAAACAGCCTGCAAAGTGTAGGACAGTTCATACAAAATGCCAATAGCTCCCTCTGGCAAATAGCAAAGACATTCTTCTCTGTTGGGGCTTTTTCAGTCCCTGGCCCAATCCATATTACTATCCAGTACAGCTCCAAGGGCCTCCTTTTAGGCATCAGCACCCCCATTTGCTTACTTCTCAGAGCCTGAATCTTTTCCTCCTCACAGTTCCACAGGGTTGGCCTGACTCCCCATGCTGTCTTTGCGTGTCTCCAGCCTGAGCTGTTTGGGGGAGGAGCAGGGTACTCAACCAGGAAGTATTAACTGAAGTGTCCTATCCTTTAACTCCAGGTTTCTCTTCTGTCCTAAAGCACCTATGGAGTGGTTTAAGGATTTGACTCTGACCTGCTTGGCTCCTTTTCAAAACAAAAATATACAACAGTTTTTTTTGCCTCCTGTTATTGTTCCTATCATTTCGCTATGGAAGAAAAAACGTGAAAGGTCCTGTATTTTAGTCCTGTCACTCAAAGACTTAGGGCTAGTCATCGAGCAGCCCAAGCAGCTAAATTTTCTCATTTGCAAAAATGGAGGAATTGAGTTAGATGACCTCTGAAAGCATTTAATCTCTGTGCTTCTGTGAAAAAAAAAAAAGACATTTATTCTGATTCTGGCACATTTCACATTTCTTCCTTCACATACATCTTTTTTTTTTTTTTAAGATTTTATTTATTTATTTGACAGAGAGATCACAAATAGGCAGAGAGGCAGAGAGAGGGGGAAGCAGGCTCCCCGCTGAGCAGACAGCCCGATGTGGGGCTCGATCCCAGGACCCTGAGATCATGACCTGAGCCGAAGGCAGAGGCTTTAACCCACTGAGCCACCCAGGCATCCCCACACACATCTTTTAGTCTTTTTGCTCATAATTTAAATGTCAATGGGATCTTTATGAAAGGAAATAGTAATAATGAAACTAGATTTTTATGCCATTTTGTGGCTCATGTTGGTTAATTATTGAGTTACATGTTGTAAAAAGAAATACATCTTAAATTATTATTTTCTATAAAGAATTAATCTTCCATTTATCCTTGTTTTATTAATACATTTAGGAAATATTTGTTAATCACCTGTTGTGTGCCAGGCACTGTTCTAGATAGAACAGTGTTGAAAACATAAAGTGAACAAAAGAAACTCACTGCTTTTATATTGCTCATATTCTAGATCATCGGTTCTCAAAGTATGGTCCTCAGATCCCCCCAAATACCTCAGAGGGTCCAAGAGGTCAAAAGCATTCTCTTAATAATACTATGGCATTATATGACTGTCCCAGAGTGTTCACATTTACACTAATCATATGAAAACAATGGTGGGTTAAACTGCAATGCCTTAGCATGAATCAAGGCAGTGGTACCAAATTACTAGTAGTTACTATATTCTCCAGCACCACACATCTGCAGGGGGGAAAAAAGCCAGTTTTATTTAAAAAGTCTTTAATGAAGCAGGAAAAATTACTAAGTTTTATATTAAATTTCATCCCTTGAATACACATTCTTTTAATATTCTGGTTGACAAAACAGGAAATATACATAAAGTACTTCCGCTGCATACAGAAGTATAATGGCTATCTTGAGGAAAGGCAATACTCAACTAGCCACTTTATTAAAAAAATATAACATTTGTTTATTTGAGAGAGGGAGCACAAGCAGTGGGAGGGGCAGAGGGAGAGGGAGAAGGAGGCTCCCCGTTAAGCAGGGAGCCCAATGTGGGGCTCGATCACAGGACCCTGGGATCATGGCCTGAGCCAAGGTCAGATACTTAACCAACTGAGCCACTAAGGAGCCCCTGAACTAGCTACTTTTTAAAATGAAACCCCATGTTTATTTGAAAGAACAACTTAAAAACAAACTATGGTTATTTAGACTTGAAAATTTGGCAGACATTTTTCTGAAAATGAGCCAAGTAAGCCTGAAACTTCTATGAAAATAATTTACAGTATTTGTTATCAATGAAAAAGTTCAACTTTCAGGCAAAAATTAGAATTTTGGAAATTTGTATCTACCACTGTTAGACTGACAAGCTTCCCAAAACGGAGATTTTCTGATGAGAGTGGTGGTATATTAACAAATATGACTTTTTTTTTAATAAAGTATGACAAAATGTGCCAACATTAGGAAGATCTACATAACTGAGTGAACTACTTTCCAAATGACTAAAGTACGATGCCTGATTAAAGAGTAAGATAAACCACAAAATATGTCCCATATTGTAACTAGCCGTTAAGAAACTATTACTTATTGGGCACCAGGTGTGGCTCAGGTGGTTAAGCATCTGATTCTTGATTTTATCTCAGGTCATGATCTCACTGTTGTGGAATTGAGCCCCATATTGGGCTCCACACTCAACACAGAGTCTGCTTGCCCCTCTCCCTCCCTCCTCTCCTCCTGTGTGCTCTCTCTAAACTAAATAAATAAAATCTTAAAAAAAAAAACTACTACTGTTGAGTATTGTAGCAAAGGAAAATATCCTCAATTATCCAAAATTGTTATTAAAATGCTCTTCACTTTTACAACAATATATCTACGTCAGGCTGGATTTTCTTTTTAAACTTCAGTTAAAACAACATATTGCACTGATAGAATGAGAAGTAGATATGAGGATCCAGCTATCTTTTATTGACTTAGATATTAAAGAGACTTGAAAATGTAAAATAATGTCACTCTTCTCACTATATTTTTTGTGTTTTGGAAATATAATATTTTTTAATACAAATGTTACATATGGTAATATGTAATGAATGTATCACTGTTGTTTCAAATAAATAAATATTTAAAACCATCTGTTTTAATTTCCAATAAGGTAAATAAGATAGCTATAACTCACATAAACAAAAGCCCCTTGGTGCCTTCAATAATTTGGGGGAATGTAAAGGATTCTGAAACCAAAAAGCTTGAGAACCATTGTTCCAGGAAAAATCCTTAAACGCAATGTGACTTTGTATGATCATTAACATAACATCTATGATAAAGTCACTACTAAGAATAACTACTAATAATTAGTGAAATATTTTGTGACTTGTGCAAATATTGAATGAATGCTTGATATCATAGTTCATTAAAAAAGGTTGTAAAGACAATTTTTTATAATGATAAAACAAACATAGGAGAAAAGCCTTATGACATAGGATTTCACGTGATTTCTTGGATATAACACCAAAAGCAAAGGCAACAAAAATGAAAAAATAGAAATTGGATTATATCAAAATGAAAGATTTTATTCATTGCTTCAATAATACCAGGCAGGGAGCTAGATGCAGAGTCAAGGCTTCTTGACCCCAGGATCACAACCTGAGTGAAGGCAGACATTTAACCAACTGAGTCACCCACGCACCCAAGACTGAAGACTTTTAAACTGAAGATCCCCTGATTACGCTTCCGTAGTCCTACTATTCAACTGGAATTTGATTTACTAATTTGGTTATCTCAATATTGTCCTATCTCTGTAAGTTGTCATTTTTTTCCAATTTCCATTTTTTTCTCAGTTTACCTAATTGTCTAACGATTCATTGTTACTTGGTTTTTTTCTTCATCACCAGCAATTTATTTCCAAATAATCTTTCTTTCTATCTTTAAAACAAAACCCTTTTAAATCTCCCTTATTCCTAATCCCAGGACTCTTTTTCTAGTTCAGGCTTGAATTATCTCATGCCTGAATTCTTTTTTTTTTTTTTAAAGATTTTATTAATTTATTTGACAGAGAGAGAGAGAGATCACCAGTAGGCAGAGGGGCAAGCAGAGAGAGAGGAGGAAGCAGGATCCCTGCTGAGCAGAGAGCCCAATGCGGGGCTCGATCCCTGGACCCTGAGATCATCACCTGAGCTGAAGGCAGAGGCTTTAAGCCACTGAGCCACCCAGGCGACCCTCATGCCTGAATTCTTTTAAATTCTTTTATCTTGTAACTGATGTCAGAGTAATTTTCCAGTGTTCAAGAAATATAAATTCTGTCCTTATTTTCTTTTAAAGACTTATTTATTTATGAGAGAAAGAGAGAGCGACCACGAATGGGAGGGGCAGAAGGAGAGGGAGAGAGAGTCCTAAGCAGACTCCACACTGAGTGCAGAACCTGACACCTGGATCTATCTCAAGACCCCAAGACCACAACCTGAGTCGAAACCAAGAATCAGAGGTTTAACCAACTGTGCCACCCCAGCAATCCTGTCTTTTTCTTTAGAAAATAAATACACACACTGATACTACAACTACACACAATGCAACTCACTCTGAAAACAACCTAAACACTCATAGAACAGATCCTCTACAGATAAAAATAAAGAAAAAGCCACACTGAGAAGGGTAGCAGGGGTGGAGATGGGATTGGGACCAATACCTCCAGTGACCCCCAAATGGGAGGGATATCATAGACACAGAGCCAGGGGATCAAGCCTGAAATTGGGCACCTCCTCATCCTGGGGAATCTGCACTGGGAAGACAGGTCCCCACAATATCTGGCTTTGAAAATCAGTGGGGCTTACATCCAGGAGATAGCTATAGGAGGCTGAGACTCTCTTCTTATTAAAGGGCCAATACACTGTATTATGTGGTCTGAGACACAGCACAGAGGCAGCAGTTTGAAAAGCGCCAGGGCTTCATGATCTCAGGTCCTAGGATAGAGCCCCATATTGGACTACTGGCTAAGTGGGGAGTCTGCTTCTCCCTCTCCCTTTGCCCCTCCCCCTTTTTTGTGCTTTCTCTCTCTTTCAAAGAAATAAATAAAATCTTTTTTTAAAAAGTGCCCGAGTTATATGTGAAGGAGATTTATGGACTATTTTAAGGTTTGTGGTGAAGGGGCAGAAATCTGTACAAACTTTCTCCGGGAACAGAAGTGCTGGTAGACACCATTTTTATTACTCATCTTCAGCTAGCTGGCCAGACATTAGTGGGAGCTAGTTCTAACACTGTCCATCTACCTTGAGAACATCGCTCACCCTGATCTGGTGTTCCCCTGTGAACCAGTCCCATCCAACTCACCCACCCTGGCAGGCTGCCCTCCAAAGCAGCTCCCACCATGCCACACATGGCAGACAGCTTTGGTCAGGACTGGTGTCCACCAAAAGCAACTGCCCCATCCCCCGCCCCATCCAGCAAACAGCCCTGGCCAGGACCAATGCCCCTCCAAAGCGCTACTTGCCCTGGATTGGGGAAGCAGACCCACCCACTAGCACAAACGCAGGCCCCTCAGCCAGTCATACCGGGAGCCAGCCCTGCTCACCAGTGCACCCATAGTAGTCACAATTGGTTATTAGAGTCAACCGGGCTGGGGGTCAGCCCTGCCCACCACTGTGCCCATAGCATTCACAACAGGAGGGTACACACAGCCTACACAGGGGACACCCTGGTGTGCTGGGTTCTGGTGACCTGGAAGACTAGGCTACTAAGCATCACAGAAGGCCTTCTATAGAAGGACACTACTTTCAAGACTAGGAAACATTGTTGACCTACCTACTACACAGAAAAAGCACGGAGAGTCAGACAAAATGAGGAGTCAAAGGAATACGTTCCAAATGAAAGAACAAGAAAAGACTCAGAAAAACAACTAAGTAAAATGGAGATAAGCAATTTATTTGATAAAGCATTCAAAATGATGGTCATAAAAATGCTCACTGGACTTGAGGGTAGATGAACTCAGAATTTCAACAGAGATAAAAAATGCAAAAAAGAAACAATCAGAGCTGAATAATACTATAACTGAAACGAAAAATACACTAGTGAAAATCGACAGCAGATTAGAGAATGCAGAAGATTGGATCAGTAATATGGAAAACAAAGCACTGAAATCACCCAAGCTGAAGTACAAAAAGAATTTAAAAAGAATTTTTAAAAGTAGGATAGTTTGGGGCACCTGGGTGGCTCAGTTGATTAAGCATCTGCCTTTGGCTCAGATCATGATCCAAGGTCCTAGGATTGAGCCCCACATTGGGCTCCCTGCTCAGTGGGTAGTCTGCTTCTCCCTCTACCTTCTCCCACTCATGCTTATGCTCTCTATCTCTCAAATCAGTCAATCAATCGATCAATCGATTGATCTTAAAAAAAAGTAGGGTAAGTTAAGGGACCTTTGGGATAACATCAAGCACAATAACATTTGTGTTATGGGGGTAGAAAACCCCAAAGACTCCACCAGAAAGAACTGTTAGAAGTAATAAGTGAATGCAACAAAGTTGTAGGACACAAAATTATTTACAGAAATTGGTGTGTTTCTGTACCCTAACAAAATAGCAGAAAAAGAAATTTAAAAATAATTCTACTTGCATTTATACCAAAGAGAATAAAATACCTAACAATACATTTAAACAAAGAGGTAAAAGATCTGTACTCTGAAAACTATAAGACAATGATGAACAAAATCGAAGACATTACAAATAAATGGAAAGATATATATGCTCATGGATTGCAATGATTAATATTGTTAAAATAACCATACTCCACAAGCAATCTACAGATTCAGTGCAGTCCTTAATCAAATACCAACAGCATTTTTTCACAGAACCAGAACAAAGAATTCTAAAATTTGTATGGAACCACAAAAGACCAAAGCTTTGAATATTGCTTTGAATAACCAAAGCAATCTTGAGAAAGAAGAACAAAGCTGGAGGTATCCAACCCCAGATTTCAAGATACACTACAAAACTATAATAATCAAAACAGTGTGGTACTGGCACAAAAAAACAGACCCATAGATCAACAGAACAAAATAGAAAGCCTAGAAATAAATTCATGCTTATATGGACAATTAATCTATGACAAAGGAGGCAAGAATATAATATGGAAGAAAAGATAGTCTCTTCAATGAATTGTGCTGAGAAAACTGGACAGCTACATGCAAAAGAATGAAACTGGACCCCTTTCTTATGCCACACACAAAAGTAAACTCAAAATGGATTAAATACCTAAATGCATGATCTGAAGCCATACAACTCCTAGAAGAAAACATAGGTACTAATTTCTTTGACATCAGCCTTAGCAATATTTTCTTGGACCTTCAGGCAAGGGAAACAGAAGCAAAAATAAACTATTGGGACTACACCAAAATAAGAAACTTTTGCAAAGTGAAGGAAACCATTAACAAGAGAAAAAGGCAACTGACTGAATGGAAGAAGATATTCACAAGTGATATACCTGAGAAGGGGTTAATATCCAAATACATAAAGAACTTCTACAACTCCACACACACACACAAAAACCCACACAACAATCTAATTAAAAAATGAGCTGAGGACCTGCATAGACTTTTTCCAAAGAAGTCATACAGATTGCCGACAGAGACTTGAAAAGATGGTCAACATTACTAACCATCAGGGAAATTCAAATCAAAATCCCAATGAGATATTACCATACACCTCTCAGAATTGCCAGTATCAAAAAGAGAAAAAATAACTTTTGGCAAGGTTGTGGAAAAAAGTGAGCCCTCATGCAGTGTTGGTAGGAACATAAATTGGTGCATCAACTATGAAAAACAGTATAGAGGTCCCTCAAAATATTAAAAGTAAAAATATTGTATGATCTAGTAATTCCGCTCTGGAGTATTAACCCAAGGAAAATGAAAACACTAACTTGAGGCACCCCCATATATATAATGCAGCATTATTTACAATAGCCAAGATATGGACCCCTAGTGCTCACTGAAAGATGAATGGGTAAAGAAGTCATACACACACACACAAACACACACACTCATGCACACACAGGAATATTACTTAGCCATGAAACAGAGTCAAATCTTGCCATTCACAACAACATAAGAAGATATAGAGATTACTTATAATCTCTCTATATAGTCTGTATATAGAGAGATATTTATCTTATCTCTATATAAGATATAGAGACTATTTCAATTAGCAGAATTGAAATAGTCAGAGAAAGATAAATACTGTGTAATTTCACTTATATGTGGAATCTAAAAACAAAACAAATGAATAAATAAAGAAAACAGCAGCAACAACAACAAAACAGAAGCAAACTCGTAAATACAGAGAACAAACTGGTGATTGCCAGAGGGGAAAAGAGTGTGGGGAGGATGGGTGAAATATGTGAAGAGGATTAAGAGGTAGAAAATTCCAGTTATAAAATAAGTAAATAATAGAGATAAAAAGTCCAGCATAAAAAAAAAAGTCCAGCATAGGGAATAAAGTCAATAATATTGTGGTAACTTTTTATTGGTACAACTAAACTTACCATGTGAAGACTTTTTAATGTATGCAATTATCAAACACTATGTTGTACATTCGAAACTGTATGTCAGGGCCCCTGGGTGGCGCAGTTGGTTGAGCGACTGCCTTCGGCTCAGGTCATGATCCCGGAGTCCCGGGATCGAGTCCCACATCAGGCTCCCAGCTCCATGGGGAGTCCGCTTCTCACTCTGACCTTCTCCCTTCTCATGCTTTCTCTCACTCTCTCTCTTTCCTAATAAATAAATAAATAAATAATCTTTAAAAAAAAAAAGAAAGAAACTGTATGTCAACTACAATTTTTTTTAATGTTAAAGAAACACAAAAATAGAGGCTTATATTTTCTCTAATTTTTCATGTTAGTTTCTTCTCTAGAAATTGTAACCCCTGCCAGGTTCTTTTTATCCCTTGTAACATTTAAAAAATTGAGATATACTTCACATACCATAAAATTCTCCATTTTATTTTTTTTTAAAGATTTATTTATTTTGAGAGAGAGAAAGCACAAATAGGAGGAGCAGGTGGAGAGGGAGAGAATCTCAAGCAAACTCTGTGCTAAGCACAGAGCCTGACACAGGGCTCATCTCATGACCCTGAGATCACTAGCTGAGCTGAAACCAAGAGTTCAATGCTTAACTGACTACGCCACCTAGGCACCCCAAGATTTATTAGAGAGAGAGAGAGAGAGTGGGGAGGAGCAGAGGAAGAGAATCTTCAGACTCCCCACTGAGCATGGAGCCTAATGTGGGTCTTGATCCCACAACCCATGAGATCATGACCTGAGCTAAAACCAAGAGTCAGATGCTTAATTGACTGAGCCACCCAGGCATCTCGAAATTCACCATTTTAAAGTATACATTCCAATGGTTTTTAGTATTTACACTACGTTGTGAGATCATCATCACAATCTAATTTCAGAACATTTTCATCACCCCAAAAAAGAAAACCTATTCCCATCAGCAATTATTCCACTATTTCGCCACCCCTACCCCAGTCCTAGGAAACTATTCAACTACTCTTTGTCTCTAGTGCCCATTCTGGACATTTCATGTAAATGGAACCATACAATCTGAGGAATTTTGTTACAGTCTTCTTTCACTTAGTGTATGTTTTCAAAGTTCATCCATGTTGTAGCATGTATTAATACTTCATTCCTTTTTCTGGCTGAATAATATTCCATTGTATGGCTATACATTTTATTGATTTATTCATCAGCTGAATTACATATGGCTTGCTTCCATTTTTTTGGCTATTATAAATAATGCCACTGTGAAAATTCCATGTACAAGTTTTACTGTATGTTTCAATTCTCTCAGATATATACCTGGAAGTGGAATTATTGGGTCATACAGTAATTCTCTGCTTAACATTTTGAGGAACTTTCAAGTGGTTTTTCAAAGAGACCACACAATTTTGCATTGCAATGTATGACAGATCCAATTTCTCCATATCCTCACCAACACTTGTTACTGCTTTTTAAAAAATTTTAATTCCAGATACAGTGTTATATTAGTTTCCAGTGTACAAAACAGTGATTAAGCAGTTCCATATAGTGTTCATCAAGGTAAGTATAGTCAATCCCCTTCACTCATTGTCCCCCTCTAGTAATCACCTGTTGTTCTCTATAGTTAAGAGTCTATTTTTTAGTTTGTCTCTTTTTTCTTTATTTGTTTTGTTTCCTAATCTCCACATGAGTGAAATCATATGGTAATTGTCTTTCTCTGACTGAGTTATTTTGCTTAGCATTATACTCTCTAGATCCATCCACGTTGTTGCAAATGGCAAGATTTTGTTCTTTTTTATGGCTGAATAATATTCCATTGTATATGTACATCCATCTTCTTTATCCATTTATCTGTCAATGGATATTTGGGTTTCCATAAATTTAGTTATTGTAAATAATATTGCAATAAACATAAGGGTGTATATATTCCTTTGAATGACTGTTTTTGTATTCTTTGGGTAAATATCCAGTAGTACATTTTCTGGATCATAGGGTAATTTCATTTTTAATTTTAAGTTTGTTACAGTTTTTTTGGTTATAGCCATCCTAGTGTGTATAAAGTAGTATCTAATTATGGTTTTGATTTGAATTTCTCTGATGACTAATGAGGTTGAGCATCTTTTCTTATGCTTGTTGGTTATTTGTATATCTTCCTTGGATAAATGTCTATTTAGAACTTTTGCCTATTTTTTAAAAGATTTTATTTTATTTATTTGACAGAGAGAGAGAGAAATCACAAGTAGGCAGAGAGGCAGGCAGAGAGAGAGGGGGAAGCAGGATCCATGCCAAGCAGAGAGCCCAATGTAGGGCTTGATCCCAGGACCCTGAGATCATGACCCGAGCCAAAGTCAGAGGCTTTAACCCACTGAGCCACCCAGGTGCCTATTTTGCCTATTTTTAATTGGGTTATTTGTCTTTCTTAGTTGAGTTATAAGAGTCCTTCATATATTCTGGATATTAGATCGCTATCCAATATACGACTTACAAATATTGTCACCTATTCTTGATAGTGTCCTTTTTTTTTAAAAGATTTTATTTATTTATTTATTTGAGAGAGAGAGAGAGAGAATGAGAGAGAGGAAGAGGTCAGATGGAGAAGCAGACTCCCGCCGAGGAGGGAGCCCGATGTGGGACTCGATCCAGGGACTCCAGGATCATGACCTGAGCCGAAGGCAGTTGCCTAACAACTGAGCCACCCAGGCGCCCCGATAGTGTCCTTTGATACACAATAGTTTTCAACTTTGATGAAGTCCAATTTATCTACTTTTTTTGTTCTTTTGCTTTTGGAATCATCTTTGAAAAACCATTACTTGCCCAGATTGGACTCAGTAGTGAATTCTATCCCTTAAAGAAAAAATTATAACAATTCTCTACAATCTCTTTCAAAGGACAGAAGCAGAGAGAATACTTAACTCATTCTACGAGGTCAGCATTACCCCAATACCAAAATCAGACAAAGATATCAAAATAAAAGAAAATTATAAGGAGGCACCTGCGTGGCTCAGTTGTTAAGTGTCTGCCTTCGACTGAGGTCATGATTCGAGGGTCCTGGGATCAAGGTCTACATCAGGCTCCCTGCTCAGCAGGAAGCCTGCTTCTCCTTCTCCCTTTGCCCCTCCCCCTGCTTATGTTCCCTCTCTTGCTATCTCTCTTTGTCAACTAAATAAGTAAAATCTTCCAAAAAAAAAAAAAACAAGAAAAGAAAATTACAAGCTAAAATCTCTCGTGAACATAGGTATAAAAATCTTCAATAAAATATTAGCAAATCAAATTCAACAAATTGTTGAATTTGATTTGCATTTGCCATAATTAAGTGAAATTTATTCCAGGTATGCAAGGCTGATTCAACCTTTTAAAATCAATTAATGTAATCTATCATGTCAACAGGCTAAGAAGAAAAATCATATGATCATATTACAGTTACAGCATTTGACAAAATCCAACATTCATTCATGACAAAAATTCTCAGCAAACTAAGAATAAAGGGGAACACCTTCAACTTGATTAAGAAATCTACAAAATGGAGTGCCTAGGTGGCTCAAAGGGTTAAAGCCTCTGCCTTCGGCTCAGGTCATGATCTCAGGGTCCTGGGATCAAGGCCTGCATCAGGCTCTTTGCTCAGCAGGGAGCCTGCTTCCCCCTCTCTCTTTGCCTCCATCTCTGCCTACTTGTGATCTCTCTCTCCCTCTGTCAAATAAATAAATAAAATCTTAAAAAAAAAGAAACCTACAAAACACCTAAGATAATGTCATATTTAATGGTGAAAAACTAGAAGCTTTCCTGCTAAGCTCAGGAATGAGGCAAACATGTCCCCTCTTTCACTACTCCTTTTCAACCTTGTAATGAAAGCCCTAGCTAATGCAATAAGACAAGAAAAGAAAATGAAAGGTGTACAGACTAAGAAGGAAGAAATAAAACTATCTTTGTTCACAGATGACATGATTAGTTATGTAGAAAATCAGAAAATTTGACAAAACCCCTCTGGAATGAAAAGGTAATTACAGCAAAGCTACAGGATAAACATTAATATACAAAAATAAGTCACCTTTCTATATACCAACAGTGAACAAGTAGAATTTGAAATTAAAAACATCACCATTTACATCAGTACCCCCCAAAATGAAATAATTAGGTGTAAATCCAACAAAATATGTATAAGATCTATTTGAAGAAAACAATAAATCTCTGATGAAAGAAATTTGAAAACTAAATAAATGGGCAGAAATTACATATTTATGGATAGAAAGTTTCAATATTATCAAGATGTCAGTTCTTTACAACTCGATGCATAGATTCAGTGCACTCCCAATAAAAATCCTAGTGAGATATTTTGAGGGTATCAACAAACTGCAAAGTTTATATGGAGAGCTAAGAGATTCAGAATAGCCAATACAATATTGAAAGAGAAAAGCAAATTCAAAAGACTAATGCTATCTGACATCAAGACTTGCTATAAAACTTCAGTAATCAACACAGGATGGTATTGGCAAAATAACAAATAGATCAATGGAACAGTTTAGAGAGCTCCAAGTTAGACCCCAATAAATACAGTCAACTGATCTTTAATAAAGGAGCAAAGACAATACAGTGGAGCAAAGACAGACATTTCAACAAATGGTGCTGGAACAACTGGATGTTCACATGTAAAAAAAAATCTAGACACGGACTTTATACCCTTCACAAAAATTAACTAAAAATAGATCACAGACTTCGGTATAAAATGCAAAACTATAAAAACCTTAGAAGATAACATAGGATTAAATCTACATGAACTTAGGAATGGTGATGACTTTTTAGAAAGAACGTCAAAGACACAATCCATGAAAAAAAAGAATGGTTAAATTGGATTTTGCTAAATTTAAAAATTTTTATGTGAAAGACACTACCAAGAGAATGAGAAGAGAAGCCACACTGTGGAGAAAATATTTGCAAAAGGCATATGTGATAAAGGACTGTTATCTAAAATAAACAAATAATACTTATAACCCAATAATAAGAAAACCAATGACCTGATTTTTAAAAATAGGCAAAAGACATGAACAGACACCTCATCAAAAAAGATACACCAGATTTCAAATAAGCATATGGAAAGATGCTTCTCATCAAATGTCAACGGGAAATTTCAAATTAAAACAACAAATATCACTACATGTCTATTAAAACAGCCGAAATCCAAAATGCTTACAGTACCAAATGGTGAAGATGTGGAGCAATGCGAACTTTCATCCATTGCTGTAGAGAATGTGAAATGGTATATTCACTTTGGAAGACTAGAGGCTTCTTAAAAACTAAACATAGGCTTTTTCTTTTTAAGATTTTATTTATTTATTTGACAGAGAGAGAAAGCACACACAAGCAGGAGGAGCAGCAGAGGGAGAAGGTGAACCAGGCTCTCCGTTTAGCAGGGACCCCATTGCAGGGCTTGATCCCAGGACCCTGGGATCAGACCTGAGCCAAAGGCAGACACTTAACCAACTGAGCCACCCACCTGTCCCCAAAGTCCTTTTTTTTTTTTTAAAGATGTATTTATTTATTTGAGAGAGAGAAAGATAGAGAAAGAGAGAGAGAAGAGTGTGCATGAGGAAGGGCAGGGGCAAAGGGAGAAGAAGAGGGAGAAAATCTCAAGTAGACTCCGCACTGATTGCAGAGCCCAAAGCCAGGCTCCTGAGATGAAATCAAGAGTTGACCACTTAAGCACCTGAACCACTCAGGTGCCCCCAAAACATAGTCTTATCATACAATCTAGCAATCATGCTCTCTGGTTTTTTATCAAAAGGAGTTGAAAACCTACGTTAGGGTGGCTGGCTGGCTCAGTCATTTAACTGTTTGACTCTTGATTTTAGCTCAGATCACGATCTCCAGGTCACGGGATCAAGCTCCACATTGGGGTCCCTCCTCAGTGGGGAGTCTGCCAAAATTTGGAAGCAATCAAGATTTCCTTTAGTAGGTGACTAGATAAATAAACGGAGGTACATCCAAAAATGGCATACTATTCAGTGCTAAAAAGAAATGAGTTATCAATCCGTTAAAAGATATAGAGAAACTTTTGATACATATTAGTAAATAAAAGAAGTTAAACTCAAATGGCTACATACTATATGGTTTCAACCATATGACATTCTGAAAAGGTGAAACTATGGAGACAGTAAAAAGAGGAGTAGTTACCACGGGTTAGAGGGGAAGAAGGGATGAATAGGCAGAGCACAGAAAATTTTTAGGGCAGTGTAGCTATTCTTATGATACTATAATGGAAACTACATGTCCTTATATATTTGTCAAAAGTCATAGAATGTATACCAGGAGTGAACCTTAATGTAAATATAGACTTTGGGTGATAATGATTATATTAACTCTTTCATTCTCTAAGATTTATTGAGGTTACTGCTTATTATAGTTGTTACTGTTTGTCTAGTGACTTTTTTTTTAAGATTTTATTTTTAAGTAATCTCTACACCCAACATGAAGCTCAAACCCACAACCCTGAGATCACAAGTTGCATGCTTTACTGACTGAGCTAGCCAGGTGCCCCTGTTTGTGACTTTCCTCGAAGTAATTCCACAGTCTGTTCTTTGTTGTATGTAACCCCTGAAGTATCTGTTATAGTAGCTTAGTGACCAGCTAAATGATTGGTCAGAGATTTCCTTAAACACTTGGAACCAAAAAATGTTCCAGTCTTTGCAGAGAACCTAGGTATGTTTGTTGTGCCATCCTTTCAACATTCACCAGGCACTTCACAACTGTGCCTTATTCCTTCACTTTCTTCTTTCTTAGAGCCTCAAAGTCAGCAGGGAGTGAGAATACGGCTTGCATGGGTCTTTCCTGAGCATGCATACCACACTGAGCATGTGTTTGGCCTTTTAGAATCTTAGGAGCTTTGTAAGCCCTTACAAGACACTCATAGCCCAGCCATTCTGATCAGTCTATGTGTACTCGAGCTATTATCATAGCAGGCACAACAACCCAAGACATTATACTGTAAATGTTTTCAACAAATGCCCCGTGGGAAGGAGCTTTAGCACTAGGCTAGTTTGGAGTTAGGCAAAATAAAGACAAGCCTTTGAGCCAATATTTCAGGGAACCACCAGACGTGGTTAGGGCAAATATAGTTGACCCTTGAACAACATGGGGGTTAGGGTGGTGAGTCCCCTCATTATCTTCCTGTGCAGTTGAAAATCCAGATATAACTTTCGGTTCCCCAAAATTTAACTAGTAATAGCCTACTGTTGACCAGAAACCTTACCAATAACAATCAATCCATACTTTGTATATATTACATACTGTATTTTTACAGCAAAGTAAAAAAGAGAAAAGAAAATATTAAGTTAATAACAATGAAAATACATTTACAGTACTGTATTTATTGAAAAAAATCTGTATGTGAGTGGATCTGTGCAGTTCAAACCCATACTATTTAAGGGTCAATTGCAATTAATTACAATTCTTTGCTTATGAAGTATGTTTTGTTCCTTCTGGTACCAGGAATGCAGGCTGTTACTTTCACAGCTACCACTGATCTGAGGAGCAGAGGATAGGGCTGGCACAGTTTAAAACACTGAATATTTTACTGTTCATATTAAAAATCAGCCCTTTTTCCCAAATAAGTATTTGACAGTTTGCTGCAGGCCTTTGGCTAATTTTCAAAGTCACAAAAAGTTAATTTTGACAATGCTTCATTATTTCGTTTGCCCATCTTTCATTTGCTTTTATGGGAGGTGAAATTTGGAGTATGTCACTCTGCTATTTTCACTAATATCGCCTCAGGTTGTTCTTACCACTGACAGTCTTCAGGGCTAAAAACACTGTAGGTAACTGATACATCTTTTAGATCTTTGTTAAGACAGAAATGATCAGGTAGTTGAAGTTTGTGTTCCAAAGTCAGTTCTTCATAGGAATTCTTCCAATATCTTGAAAAATCGAAGTTTATGATGGTTGTTCAGTTAAGGAGATGCCCAAAATTAGGTTGTACACCTGCTCTAGGCAAGGTCAGACCTGGATAAGTTTTGCCTCTAGTATGATCCTCAACTTTTCAGATTCTTAAATTCTAAATAGTTAACTCAAGTTCTCAGAAATGATTCACACCAACCCAACTCACTAAAAAGCTAGTTTAAAAATCATAACATCAATTAGTGCATAATGCAAAGTATTTCTAGCAAGATAACCAACATCAGCCCTTTTTTTTTTGGTCATTGTTTCCCAGTTTGTTAGTGCCCTTGAAGAGACTAGTACAGAGAATTGCTGGTGAGCATAGTGTAGAATAATGTATTGGGGTGTTCTTGTAAAATATTTCTTCTAGCCAGGGTATCAGAGAGAACTTCCATCTCTAATACTAATCCTCATTTGTGAAATGTCAATTACAGTGCCTGCCTAAAAGTATTTGTGTTAGGATTAAATGAAATTACATATCCATTATCCTGATATCATTACAAAAGACAAAAACCAATACAATTTTGGCTTAGACAAAAAGAAAAGCTTCATGATTCACAGAATCCAAGGAATGGCTGAATAACCAAACCATAGGAAGAGCAGAAATGCCATAACTTTCCTCCTGTCCTAATTTGACTTTACTCTGTATGTCAGCTCTGTCCCCTACCACTGCAGCCTGGTTTTCTCCATAGGCTGAGGAATGCAGTCACTGATAACTCCCATGCACTACATTTTACAATTTGGCTACTGGAGTGCTCACTTCAGCAGCACATATACAATCTGGCTACTGAATAGTCTTTTTTTTTTTTTTTTTTTTTTTTTTACCCTCTCTCAATTCCTGTTAGAATATAGAAGGGCTCTGTTTGAGTTATGTCCTCAACCCTGAAGAAATCAATTATGGCCAAAAAATTGGGAACATGTAAGAACATGGGAATTTTCCCACAAGAGCCATGGAGTTTAAGCTGACAGAGGAATAGTATGGCAAATTGTATTATTGACTTATTTGTTTCTCCGTTTTCCACGTACATGTGACTTGAAGTGTCCCTTTCCTTGTGAAGAGTATATATTCCCTGCCTGTTAAGGCTGAGCTTAGTTATATGAAATGCATTAGCCAATGGAGTGAAAGGCCATGATATACAACACCCTTGTGTAGAAGCTTTAAGGGGCATCATGATTTTTGGGGTGCCTGGCTGGCTTAGTCAGAAAGGTATACAACTCTTGACCTTGGGATTGTGAGTTGAGCCCCACCTTGGATGTAGAGATTACTTAAGTAAACAAAGAAACAAACAACCAAAAATAAAGTAAAAAAAAAAAAAAAGGCAACATGATTTTTCTAACAGGTTTCCTCCATCCCCATCATGAGGATGGCCGATCTCACATTAGGACCTGCTTCTTCAACCTGGAATCCAGGATGAGATAAGACATGGTGCACAGTAGACAACTTCCCAAAGCCTGAAGCACCATTGTAGGCAACTTGTAGTCTATATGTAATATAAGCAAGAAGTACTTTGTTTTGTAAGCCAGTGAACTCTCAGAGTTGTTTGTTATGTAGCATAACCCAGTAAAAGTTGACAAGTATAAGCAGTTCCCAGAAAAAGAGAGGGGAGATGCTGGCTGGTGAAATATTAAATTACTTAAAAATTAAGTTACTTCATGCATTCACTATAGACTTCTCTGTAGAGATACCAATAAATTCCAACTTTCCAACTCTCACTTTTAATAAGTCACAAAAAATCCTCATAAAGATAAGTTAGAATACAGCTTCCTCCTGCTATCTGAAGGTGGAATGTTCCTATGAAATCTCTGTAAGCTGAAATGGCATAAACTGAAGAGTATCCCCCACTTCCCAAAAGTTTGCATTCCATCAGGTTGCTTTTACCAAAGCCCCTACATTAATACATGTTTTCACTAACCAAAAGAAATCTGAAGAGGACTTTATATCTGTATATTGAGAAAAATATAGCATTTATATTCCTTATATTTATCTATACTATATGCATTTACCCTGATTGGATTTGGGAGACACCCTGGTCCTACTGGAAACTCATTTATAAACCACTCCTTAGAACAGGGCATTTTTACAAAATGATTTATCTTACCCAGGATTTTACTTTACTCCACTACTAATTCAGAAGATTCTCCCAGAGGCTTTGCTGTTCTCTCTTCATTCTACATTTTGGTTTGAGCATTTCCACCCTCTGCACACTTTCCCTGGAGGATAATAACCATTCACACAACTTCAACCTATCAATATAATTAAAATCTCCAAATATATTTCTAGACCAAATCTTGCTTATGAGCTCTAGACACATTTTCTTCCCTTTTCACTGGACCTCTTCACTTGATATCCCATCAATATCTAAAACACGGTCATTAAACTCATCGTCTTTCTCTTCAAAGCTTCGTTGTTGTTGCTGTTGCCTGAATTGTCTACCCTGGTTAGTAGCACCACCATGTCCCTAGTTGTCATGCTAAAAGTTTTGGCATCACCTTAACTATTTCCCCTTTCCTTATGTCCTTGGTACTCCTATAATGTAATTGTTTCAAGTCCTAAAGATTCTGTTCTCTACACATCTTCCAAGTCTTTCTTTCTCTGATCTTCCTGCTACTGGCTTTAGCTTAGTTCACCACACATTTCATGACTTTTTAAGTTCCAGTCACTATTTTGAATGCTGGAGAGAAGGAATAAATAAAGGTAGAACTTTAGGCCTAGAACTCACTTTTTAGTCAGGAAGACAAACATAGCATTTCATTTACATACTTGGGTAAATGTTAAGATAAAGCTATAGACAGGGGACTATGAGAAATCAAAGAAAGAACGCTCCTCCTAAACTAGCAATTTCTGGAAGATCCTCAACTGAGTGAGGGTGATACGAAGTAACAGAGCAAACTAAGATGGAAAACATTATAAGGAGAAAGAACTGCCTTAGCAAAGGTGTGAATGGTGGTAGTGAAGTAGGAAATGTTGAAGACTGAGGCTATAAAGGTTAAATGGAAACCAAATCATGTGGACTTAATTAAGGAACTTGGACTTAATCTTGTAGGATTGCAGTTTCAAACTGCAATAGTGGATAAACAAAGCCCCTCAGAATTCGAATTGGGCAGGAGGGAATGGGCAGTAGGCAAACTGCTTTATGGCTTTGGTTTGGATACTTACTTTAATCAGAGCAGCTCAGCTAACTTTCACATCATCGCTTGCAAATACTTTCCTTACCTAAAGGTGTTGGGTGCTTATCAAAACAATACAAATAAAGAGGGTAGATAAGAGAAAGAGAGGATACCTTTGGCTTGGAAAGCATGAGGGCGAGAACAGTTTAAGAACTGTACTCTGAACACAAAGCGCAGAATGAGACATTGTTATTATTTCTGCATGGTTTTATGGCTTTTTCATGGTTCATTTCCAAACAGTACTCTGCACAAAAAATAGGTCATAGGAATCTACTGTGAACACTTGTTTTCCATCAAGTTCAAAGAACCTTCAGAGGGCTTGTTATCACAGCTTAAGATCTATCCTTCAAGGTCTACTTTACCATGAAAAACACTGTTTTTACTCCCTTTCTTAACTCAATTGTGGGAGAAAACCAAATTAAGCATGTATTGTTCAGTTCTGAGACAGATGTCAGTGTATTTGGGAGGCAGTAGGCAGAGGAGGAAGGACTTGTCTTCTCACCCCCATTAAAGTTCTCTAGATACAAGCGCTGTGTTAAGACTTACATGACTCGCCAAAAGATAGTCACTGGCCCCTCTTGCGTGGAAGCCTGGCTCCTGTGAGAACAGCTGCAGTCTTCCTCCAGGGAAAGCTGGAGTAGTAACAGCAATAATTAATATTGACTTGAGGGCTTCATATGTTTCAGGCATTTTAAGTGTGTTAACTCATTTACTCTTTACACCAAAGCTGAGATACAGGTACTGTGTGATCCTTATTTTATGGATGAAGAAATTCAGATATAGGAGTTAAGGAATTTAACTCATTCAAGATACCTATATGGTAAGTGGCAGGGCTAGAATTTAAATCCAGACTGTCTGGCTCCAGTATTTAATCTTACAATCACTGAGCTATAGTGTGTTTTTAAGTGGGTCTTAAGGAGAATCCTTTAAGGCAGAGGATGTAAAAGGCCAATTCCAAAAAGCCTAGCCTATGACCATGGCTTAGATTTTTTAAAGTCAACTTGTCTCATCTCCTACCTTTGAAAGGAAAGCCTGTACCTTGATGGTCCAGTTCCTCCAAGGTTGCTACAAAAGAAATTGGGGCTGTGTCCTTATCAGTTTGCTCTGTTCTGTGCTTTGGAGGGTGTGACTCTAAGGTACACAGTAACACTCAATAAGTGAATCTGCTCTTACCTTTTTTCTGAAACTCTGAAACTCTTGTTACGTTATTATAGGTCCTTATACATACAGATCTTGAATTTAACACTGATCTAGCTATTATTAGAGTTTCATATTTTGAAATGCACACCGAGCAATAGAAAGGGGCTACTATAAAACAACAACAAAATAATCCTAACTTTGGTAAAATAAAAAAGATTGAAGAAACTGGGAAAATTAAGCATTGGGAATGTATCAATGCAAATTTCAGTTCCCAAGCAGTTGGTTAATGGTGGTAGTGTTTTGTTGATCTAGTCATAAATTTTTTTCTCCAACAAGTAATTCAATATGATGAAAATTCTATTCTTCATCACATAGCAATCACTTCAAAAGAATTTAGAGAATCTTTACAATTCTTGTTAAGCCATAAACAAATTATATTTCTACTCCTTACATTGCTCTTACATTTTATACTACAATACCTTAAATACTTCAAATATATCAGATGTAATAGAAGCCTGCACCATACTCTCCACCCTTACCACACACTTTAGACTCACTCAGAGAGCTTTTTAACAGTACTCATGTCCAGGGGTACCTGGGTGGCTCAGATGGTTGAGCGTCTGCCTTCGGCTCAGGTCACGATCCCAGGGTCCTGGGCTAGAGCCCCACTTTGGGCTTCCGGCTCTTCAGGGAGCCTACTTCTCTCTCTCCCTCTGCCTGCTACTCCCCCCTGCTTGTGCTCTCTGGCTCTCTCTCTTTCAAGTAAGTGAATAAAATCTTAAAAAAAAAAAAAAAAGGACTCAGGCCCAACCCTCCCCTTACCCCTCCCTGCCAGGCCAATTAAATCAGTATCTCTAGGTACAAGGCTAGACATTGAGATTGTTTAGATTGTTTAAAAGCTCCCAGATGATCCTCAAATGCAGAGTTCAGAACAAGTCTCCAAACCACAAAAGAAAACAAACTAAATCACACAAAAAAGTATGAATCTCCACAGAAAGTATAAACACAAGATACCTGTGCCCAGCAAGCTATTTATCCCTTGTTAATGAACTGCCTATGAGCCCTTTTTTTTCTTTTTTTTTTTACTGTTAACCTTCAACTTTTGCACATTGGAAAGTTGATCGAGAGCCTTTCTGTTGGTTTTGCTTCCTTGTTTGGCATGTGTGGTTTGTTGACAAGCTGCCTAGAATGTGGTAAAAGACAACCTCATTAAACTTGCCTCTGAGTCAGCAGTGGTTTTCTAATCAGTGGGGTTTTTCTTGGAACCCTAAGAGATGGTGAACTAGAACACATAAGTGAAGGAATCAAATAGATTTTCAAAGGTAATTAAAGATTATAGTTTTGGTTGTGAGGTGGGAGTGGGAAGAAGGCAATTGGGAACAATGAAGCTATGCCTTCAATATTTTTAAAGAAAACTTTCGTTAAGGATCAAGAAGTAAGGGACGCCTGCATGGCTCAGTTGGTTAAGTGGGTGCCTTCAGCTCAGGTCATGATCCCAGGGTCCTGGGATTGAGTCCCACATCAGGCTCCTTGCTCATCAGGGAGCCTGCTTCTCCCTCTCCCTCTGCCTGCCATTCTGCCTGCTTGTGCTTTCTCTCTGACAAATAAAAATCTTAAAAAAAAAAAAAAAAAGATCAAGAAGTAAAATCTACATTCTCCATTTGTTCTGCAACATGCTTCTGGGTTCTTTGTAATGAAATATAATACTCTTTAAAAAAGGACTGAAAAAGAATTACAATAAATACAGTTAACCTACAATTAATATGAACAATGTGAGTAATGCTAAGTCTTAATTAGGAATGAGGTAATAAAGGAAAATAGTCAAAATATATTCTTTATTCCATTTTGTTAAGGTAACCATATGTTCCATGTTATTTGTATCAGTTCTATTTTTTTCAAATGACTTACCCTTTGATGTAGGAAGGACGATGTTAGGGTTCAAAGCCAACAGCCAAGAAAGAATTCTTAAGATGTCTTTGGTGCAAAAAGGTGATTTTATTAAAGCATGGGGACAGGACCTGTAGGCAGAAAGAGCTACAATGGAGTCATGAGGAGTGACCCTTTATATACTTTCAAGTTGGGAGGTGGTTAGGGATAGCATTAAGTCTCTAAGGAATTTTGGAAGCAGGGTTGCCAGGACCTTGAGCTGGCTAGCTATTGTTGGGAAAAGGTCATTTATTACCTACAGACTAATAAAACCTTAGTCATGAGAACCTCAGATGTATATTGGCGGGCCATATTCTTGAGGGTTGATAGCCAACACACATCTCAGGGGTTTTAGAGATAAAGGAAGTTTCCAAAGGAATTTTTATACCTTAAAGTAAACTTAAGAGGATCCTGGTGTGGGTTGGGGGAGGGGGTTGGTCAGATTAGGATTCCCTTTTGCCCTTAGCAAAGTATTAACATCTAGGCAGTTGAGTCCCTAGAGGAAGGTCACTCTGCCTGTTTCAAGGACTTGTCAATGGGCTGTAGGTAGTAAGGAAATTTAATTTAATTTTTAATTAAATTAAATTAAATTAAATTTTTTCTGCCTTTGTTTCACACATCACCCTATGTAGTGTCCAAGCTATGAACTACAAAGAAATGCTATTCACTTGTGCTTTCTCTATGAAGACTAATCATATTTTAATTCTGTGAGACTTAGTAGCTCACAGAGGTACCTGAAGTATTTCACGAATGGCAGAAAACACTCCTTGCACTTTTTTAGCAGTAGTCACTGTCCACAGGATGATGTTGTAGATGATAATAAAACAAGGCAAGTTGGCTCCTTCCATTTCTTCTCTGCCTCCTCTCCATTTCCTGCCAAGTCCCTCCTTCATCTCTTAGCATGTATTGGTAAAATATGTTCACATATATTTGTCCACATTAAGCTTTATGCGGTCTAGGTGTTTGAGGGATCTAGGTTATCTCAATAAACAGATCAAAATAACAAAACAAAACAAAACAAGACAAAAGAAACCTTGCCCTGAATGGGAAAGGATGCCCTGGACTACAAGATAAGCTATGAAGTGAAGTAATTCAGCTGAAGCAGGGACTCATAGAGGTGACTAGAATGATGACCTCTAAGTGATTCCCCATTAACCCAAATCTCTGCAGAGAAAGTTTGGGAGGTCTCCCTCTGCATTCTGAAAGGAGAATCCAGTCAATTACTTTAGACTATTAAATGACATGAGTTACATACATTTCTGATCAAGGGCTTCAAGGTGTTTGTGACCTAATTTTTATTCTAATAACCCAGGTAAATTTTAAATAACTCTAGATAATAGTAACAATGCCTAGCATTAAATATATCTTATATATAAAGTGCTTTTATACATCTCATTATCTGTAATGATAGATAGATTTTTTTTTTTTTTTCAAATAATGTTTCTTAAGGAAAAGAAATTGGATGTGCAGAAAAGGTCAAGTTTGGACTAGAACACTTTTTTTTTTTAAATTTTTTAAGTTCAGTGGTCTTTTCCTGTTCTACTATATTCTACAGGGACTAGCATTTCAATCTTGTTAGGGAAATATACAGTTATATCCTAAATTGTTTAGTACAAAAAGTAGCAAATCAGAAGGGGAGAGAAATAAGGACTTCAATGGTTGGGGAAATCTACAAAACCTGGTAGTAGGGTAGGTATTTTCCATTAAAAAAAATTTTTTTTAGTCCTTACTTTGAGGTAGACTTTGCTAGGGGCAAAGGTTACAAAAATGGTTAAGAATAGTTACTGCCGGGGCACCTATGTGGCTCAGTGGGTTAAAGCCTCTGCCTTTGGCTCAGGTCATGATCTCAAGGTCCGGGGATCGAGCCCTCATCGATCCCTCATCGAGCCCCACACCAGGCTCTCTGCTCAGCAGGGAGCCTGCTTCCCCCTCTCTCTCTGCCTGCCTCTCTGCCTACTTGTGATCTTTCTCTCTCTCTTTCTCTGTCAAGTAAATAAAATCTTTTAAAAAAAGAAAAAAATAAGTTACTGTCTTTGAGGGACTTTCTGACTAGGAGAGCAGGTTACAATCTACTGATGGGAACTCCGAAAATTTGATTAGCATTTACTTTGGTCGGTGCTCAGAGGAAGGGTGGTTCAGATAATCAGATCAATAGAGAAGGCAGAGACTAGGAGGAGCCCGCAACCTGTTTGATATACAGCTGCTCTATTTGTTGTTTTTTTGCCAAGTAAACTACTCACCCCTGGCAGGTTTGAAAATGAAGACAAAAATGACTGCTTTCAAGTGTAATTCCTATGCTCGTCCTATGCTTTAAAGTTTTGAATCCATCTCTTAGGGGCCACACTTGAAGATAGAAAAACTTTTTCTATGTATTAATATAATCACTGTACAGCGGTGACACATCGAACAGTGAAATAAACCCTAGACTCGTTTTAAAATAAGTCATGGAACTTGGGTTTGAGCCACGCCTCTGCGACCAACCGGCTGTGTCCTCAGGGCGTCCTCTTCTCCGTCTTTAAGATTGTGATTTAAAGGCCCACCTCACGGGGTTTTGTGAGGGTGATTTAAAATAATGCCTGTGGAAGCATTTGCTCTACCACATCTGAGGTACACTTGTTATCTCGGGGTTCTTTCTCGCCATTTTGAGATTTGATGAATCAGGATCCAAAAGTCTTAAGCATCACCAAAAACGCCCAACCTTCTCTCATTGCCACCCAGGTCCCTCACGGTCGGGTGCTGCTCCGTGCTGACTGGGTTGGCATTGTGAGGTCTAGCAGTCGAAGTCACACACTCCTGACCGCCAGGAAACAGACAGGAAAGTTCGGTTTCACAGCGGGAGAAGGGGGAGAGAAAAAAGAGGGGAAGGGGAGAGGAAGGCGAGAATACAAGAGACCGTCAAAGAACGTGCTCTTCGCGCACGCGCACGCGCACGCGCACTGGCCGCCTGACACCACCCTTCCTGCGGGAGGGGGCGGAGCGTACGTGCCCACGTCGGGCGCACTGACGCTCTCTTGGCGTGCGCCGGCGGCCGAGGTCGGTAGTTGAGGGATAGGGAGTCGCGGTTTGTGGAGCTCGCCAGGTCGGGGGGAGGCGGGGCCTCTGTCTGGCGGAGGTGGGCGCGCTAGCACGCCGCGGAGGGATAACTTAGTTGTACCGGCTCTCGTGCTCTTTTTAAGTCCCTTGGGAGTGTGGCCGTCTGGACAGTTTTGTCGTACCGTTTAGCAAAACATCTTGCCTTTGGTTATACAAGCGCAGGTTTCAGGGCGGTGGCTCTGTCATGCCGAACTCGCGGCCCAGACCCCGTCGGGGTGTCCGGAGTGGCGCTGGGGCAGCCGGGCGGGACGAGCTGGTGTCGCGGTCCTTGCAGAGCGCAGAGCACTGCCTAGGCGCCCAGGACTTCGGTACCGCCTATGCCCACTACCTCCTGGTACTCAGCCTGGCACCGGAGCTGAAAGACGACGTGAAGGTGAGGAGGAGTTCCCTTCTTTCGCTTGTTGGCAGATCTGTGTTCTTCACGTAAAATAAGTAAGTTGGGGGAGGTGGGTGGCCGAGATGGGTGGCTAGTGGTTGCTATTAATATTTACTGCTCATCCTTGACTTTTTTGTTCACACCCGCAATCAGCCTATTAGAAAATCCTGTCGGCTCCATATTTGAAATATATCCAGAATCTTACCACTTCTCACCACCTTCTCCCTTATTATCCTGGTTGAAACCTCAGTCATCTCTTGTCTGTTGCGGTAGGCTCGTAACTAGGCTTCCCCCTGTAGGCTGTCTCAACACAGCCTGCGTGAGCATTTCATAACAAGTCAAACGATGTCACTTCTCTTTTTCAAAACTTCCATCTTAATATGAAGGCTGTATTGCAAATAAGGCCGCAAATGATCCTCTCCCTCCCCCCATATCTAATTCTAGCGTGTCCCTGCCTCAGGACCTTTTACCGTGTCCCAGCTGTATGCAGAAGGAATGTTGTGGGTATCTGCAGTTGAATAAAGTTTGGAAGTAGCCTAAAGTAATCTTTTGATGATGCATTCTTTAACCTTCAACTACTGGATTGTGATGGTTATTGTTTCAATGCTGTGAATTTTTTCAAGTTATTTTAGAATCTAAATTAAAAAAATGATTTCACTTAATTTTGCGTTCAATTTTCAGTCTCAAGCTACTTGCTTTATTTCACCCAGCCTTTCTCAACGTTAGCATTACTGACTTTTTGGATGGAATGATTCTTTGTTTTGGAGGGCTGTCCTGTGCATTGTAGAATGTTTAGCAGTATTGTTGATCTCCTTTACCTACTAGATGGCAGTAATGTCTAGAGGTTTGTGGTTAACATAAATATAGTGTAAATTTCACAAGCAGCTGGCCCCAAGAAGGAAAAGGTGCTATGTAGAGATACAGTTTGCTCTTACAGGTAGGCAGCAGTAGAATAATGGATCAACCCAAGTGTGGTTTCTTTCTTTGTTCCTTAGGTTTCTCCTGTGTAAAACAATGACAATACCTTTTTTAGACATGTTTAGTGTACATCGAAAGTATATCTAAAGTCTGTATACGAATGCCTCATGGTCAGTAAGGTTCAGAAACTACTCTGTTTCCTGCAGAACAAAGTCCGTATTTCTTCATGCGGGCCTTAGCGAAAGATCTCTTTAGTCTTATTTTCTACTACTTACTCTACTCCTCATGCCCACTCTTCAGCCACACCAAGCCAGTTACCTATAGATTCTCTGACCCAGTTCATATCATCTGTGCTTTTTACCCCCTGATACTATAGAATCTTCTTCCATATCCTTTTCTCTCTAGTAAACTCCATCAGAATTCAGTTACAAGTATCAACTCTTCTGTAAATCTGTGAAGATGATGTGAAATGTGTTCATGATAAAACTGGAATGACTAAAGCCTTCCCTCTTTCTATCGTGTTGTGATGTGGAGAATAGCTGGAAGGAGGTGAGATTGGAGCTAGGGACAGTGGGATGCTGTCATTGTGGTCCAACAAGTATTAGAAGGGCCAGACCGTGTTTTGACAGTGGGGATGGAGAGATGGTGACAGATTTTAAAATGTTGAGCTATATAATTGGCTGGATTTGAAACTAATTGCATTGGAGTTAAGGTAGTGTTATAAAATGACTCAGTGGTTTGAAGTTGGATGGTACATTAACCTTATATCTTGTGTGAGAGGAATGTAATAGGTTCACTTTAGATCATTTTGAATTTTTTCAAAATTGCATGTTAAATTTCTCCCAACAAGTCTTTTGTGAGGATGAGAACAGGATTTATGTTGTTCATTGCTGTGTTTCTTTGCACACTGATTGCTCATACTTGAGTTGAATTTGAGATGGATGAGGGTGCATTTCCTTGTTGAGATGATTGATAGGAAGTTGTGTCTGTGAGTCAGGTTCAGAAGAGGAGAGAGTCTTGATGGGAGACGTAGATGTGGCTTCACTCTTCAATGCATAGGTGATAGTTAATGCATTGGAGGTGGATGATAAAGGAGACGGTGGCCAAAAACAACTCCTAAAACATAGGAGCCCCCAAAAGAGAGGTCGGTGAAAAGTGTGATATGGTAGATAAGAATGGAGAGAGTTTAGAGTGGTCAAACTGTCTACTTCTGCAGAACAAAGTCCGTATTTCTACATAGGTGGTAAAAGTCATTTATGCATTTATCAAACTGTCTACTAAAATTAAATAAAATTTAAGGTAATCAGTTAATAGTAGTTAAGTTCTGTTCTCTGTGGAATCATCAAACGTTGTATGTTCTTCATTTATGTTATTGACTAAATTACCGTTTTCTCTTTCACATAGGAAACTTTTCAGTATACACTGTTCAGATGGGCTGAAGAGCTTGATGCTCTCAATCGAACACAAGACTTATTTGGTTGTTATGAGCAAGCTTTGGAACTGTTTCCTGATGATGAAGTGATTTGTAATAGTATGGGGGAGCATCTCTTCAGGTTTGTAGTGATTTCAGTATTACTTGTTAAGAATTATTCTGTATCAGTCTTGATCAGGGATAAATCACACAGTAATTTGAAAAGGAAAGTTTAATATAAAGAATTACTAATTGACTAGAGATCAGAGTAATGAAGGATTGGCTAATAAGAAGTTAAGAGAACTCAAAAGAATACAAGAATAGCAAACTTAATAATAACAGATTAATTTTAGTATTATATTTATACTACATAATAACCGTGCCCCGAGGGCTGAGATAGAGTATCTAAGGAAGAGTTCCCGTCACTGGGCTAAGATTGAGACCTGTTGGAGAGGACTTAGGTGTGTTTTGCAGGATGGCAGTGAAGTAAGTCACTGTGGTACCTTGTCAGGGAACTTGTGAACCTGTTCTCTGGATCTGGCCGGAAACTTGCCATTAGAAATTCTGTCCATTCTCTGTAGTAACTATGTAGCTAGGAAGACATGAAAACCCCCAATTTTTGTTTTGAATTTGTTTTATTAAATTTGGTTTCACTTCTTTGTACAAAGTAGCAGGAAACTTCTTGTTTACGAAACATCGTGATAATGTCCTATTCTATATGGTGAGATCATTTTACTAGCTCACGTCTTTTCAATTTGTGGACCACACACTGGGGCAGGTCCACAAATTATCAGTCAGTGACAGGTAAGTATAGAAATTGAGAATGAGTGTTTAGAAATGTATATAGCAGATTGACATTGCTTTCAATCCAAGCATGTGATCAGAGAACTCACTTGTGAAAGAGAGTGTGGACCAGTTTGGTTGCTGCTGAAATCTGATGTGTGAGTTGCATGCTAATCACATGTAGTAGAACTGTATTGGTTCACAAATATATAATCTAAAAAAGGGGAGATGAATTCTTTACCATAGAAAGTTCAAGAAGCCCTATTCTAGATAGTCTGGTAGTTTTCTCCTCTTTTATTGTTGATTTGCTCACATCTAATTCAGTAGGAATTTTTGGGTGACTCGCCTTTGATTTTTTCCAAAGCCTTTAGCTTAGTGTCCTTAGAGACAATGGCTCTTTCTTTGCAGTTATGTTTATTTAGTTTCTATGATATTTTATGTATTTGTTATATATTAAGTACGTTTAACTAAAATATGTAATTATAATAACAAGTACAACTGATAAAAGCTGGTCTGTCAGCAGACACAACTGACTCTTAATAATTTACTCAGTTGCTGAGAGAAAAGGTACACAATCACACCCCTATTAGCTTTCGGCATTAGTATGTTTTACACAGGAATAATTTTTAGAAAGCACTGGTTTTCTAGTGAGTTGGTTAAATGCAGGATGACTCTGAGAGCTTCTACTATACTTTAGTACAATATTAATTTATAGTCAGTCTCCTAGAATGCATAGATACAATAAGGGTTCAGAAAGGGAAAAAATGATCAAGGAATGTCATCCTCACAAAAGGCTTCTCAGAGGTGATGGTGCTTGGGTTGAGTAGGATTTGGCTTGCTGGAGTGATTCTCAGGCCTGATGAGTGGCATGAACAAAGGCCCAGTAATTGATATCATAATAATTGAATATTTTGTCTGTCATTTTTTACTGTAGAATGGGCTTTAGAGATGAAGCCGCTGGGTATTTTCGTAAAGCAGTAAAGCTAAACCCTGATTTCAATGATGCGAAGGAGAATTTTTATCGTGTTGCAAACTGGTTGGTGGAACGCTGGCACTTTATCATGCTTAATGACACCAAAAGGAATACAATTTATAATGCAGCAATCCAAAATGCAGTTTGCTTGGGGTCCAAGAGTGTTTTGGATATTGGAGCAGGAACTGGAATACTAAGGTTTGTTTTAATTGTGTTTTAATTATATACTATATGTACTAAAGTAAATTAAAGTTGTTTACCAAATATGGAAAATTTAACAGTGTAATTTAAAAATAGAGTTCAATTTATTTCTCATAATCTTATGATTATTCATGTAAACTACTATCGTATTTCTCAGTGTAACTTTATTTTGTCAAGAACTGGACATAACTACTAAGAATTTGGGGTTACTATTGAAATTTTGAATAATGCCTTTTAAGAGTACTTTTTACATTAACATTCTGGTTGAATCTAATTGTCTAAGTTAAAGGCTGTCAACACTTTTCATGTCAATTATGTCTTCTTAAAAACATGAGTATCATGATTTATTTATGATTTGTTTCTTGATAGGAATATTGGTTCATTTTTTAAAAATGTGGAATGAATAATGATTGTGTTAAAGAATAAAAGGAAAAACCGATGTCTAAGCCTAGTAATTCCACTAAAATTTGAAAAACTACAGTAGATTATTTTTTCTTGATGGAGCACTTTTACCCCTTGCAGCATGTTTGCTAAAAAAGCTGGAGCACACTCAGTATATGCTTGCGAGTTATCCAAGACCATGTATGAACTTGCCTGTGATGTAGTGGCAGCAAACAAGATGGAAGCAGGAATCAAACTCTTACATATGAAGTCACTTGACATAGAAATTCCCAAACACATTCCTGAAAGGTATTATATAATATTTATATAATTTTAGTTTTTATGATTTTTAAAAAAATAAGATATTTCTGTTTAGAGCTTCTAGTCCAAATAAAAATGCTAAAACCCTTATATTATAAAGATAGGAATATAGGATCATTTAGCGTAAGATGGATTGTCATAATAAGGTCATATTCTTGATAAAAAATAGATCTTGAAAAAAACTTGTGCTAGGAGATTTACTAAATAAACTTGACTTTTAGCAAGTTACTTTACTTAATTTTAGTATTCTGGTTTTAAAAATGGATACTATCATCTGTGTGGTCACTATTTAAAACGTGTGGTTAAAATAATACATGAGTCGATCCGGTTTGATGGACTTGTCATATTTTGTGTTTTCCTTGGCTAAAATGAAAGCTGTCAAAGTATTTTGGCCTGGGTTCTTCAAATGCTTTGAATATTATCTCGTAAGTCTTGGGTTTTTAGTATATCATCTCACTTTAATCTATATCATAAGGGTGATGGAATTTTAGACCTAGAATGGATTTACAAATCATCTGGTCCAACACTATCATTTTTGAGACAGTTTTCTTAATATAGCACTTTCTTTACTACCTCTCCTGGGTAGTCTGTCTTTTCATCTTACTTAAATTCAATTTGTATTGAAAGAGGACTTGTGTACTCTGTTGTCATTAGGACTGTGATTTTTAAAAGTCTTCTTTCATATGTATAATAATATTTGTTTACTTAATACACGCTTTTCAATGGGCTTAACGTTGATTTTCATCAAGGAAGTCTTATTAGATTGTTGAGGCAAAGAGACATGTTTTATAGAAATAAACAGTGTCCTGAAGTATCATAATGCACTCAGACTGCCGTTACAAAATAACCACAAACTAGGTAGATTAAACAACAAACATTTATTTTCTCACAGTTCTGGATGCTCGAAGTCTGTGATCAAGGGTGCTGGCAAATTTGGTTTCTGGTGAGAGCTCTCTTCCTAGCTTCCAGACAGCTACATTCCTGCCCTTTCCTCTGTGCATGTGAGAAGAAAGAGAGATCACCTGTGTCTTTTCCACTTTTATAAGGATACCAGCCCTGTCACATTAGGGCCTTACCCTTATGACCTCATTTAACTTTACCTCTTAAAGACCTAAGTCCAAATATTATAGTCACTTTGGGGGTTAGGGCTTCAATTTATGAATTTTGGTGGTACACAATTCAGTCCATGGCATGAATCACTTCCCTTAATTTAACCTTCATTTCTCTTACAGTGTTATAGAAGGACCTATGGATTTTGAATTAGGAGATAGGGATTCCAATACTAACTCTGTTTTTAATTTATTTTCACCTTGAGCAAATCAAGAGATTTCAAGATATTGGGTTAGATGACTAAGATACCTTCCACATTTTAAATGTGTGCAACAAATATTGAAAATTTTGTGTAATTAAATAGTACTGGGTTTAGGCACTTTGGGGGATACCAAAGTTTTTGTTCTCAAGTCATCTATAATCTAGAGAGGAAGATAAGGAATATTCATGAAAATTTTCTTTATCTTCTATTTACATAAATAAATGTTACTGGCAATAAGTGCTAAAGAAGTTTAGAGAAGGGAGAAATTATTTTGATACGTCTTTGGGTGAAATTTTCTAGAAAGAATGGTCAGAAGATCCCAACTCTGTGGACTTAAGCTTTTGTGAAAACTCACAGGTAGTAGGTAAAGCAAAAGAAGCAACAAGAGAGCTACAATGAATGTGTAAGAGGTAAACATGGATAATGAAGGGAGAGAGGATTTTGAGAGGGAGGTCTTCTCAGGTACATTACATGTTATTTGTAGATTAAGGAAAATGAGAACTGAGAAAGATTTTTCATCTTGATAAATAGGGAAGTTATTTATGATAGAGAATATTTTTATAGAGAATTGGAGATAGGATTCCATTTACTCAGCATTAAGGAGGGGACTGGTAAAGATAATGGGTATGAAGCACTCTTAAGAATTTTAGGCAGTGAAAGAATTGCCTGAAGAGCCCCCAGGATCATGTGAAGGTTGTGTGTCTCTCTGCCCCCAGGGGGTGAACAGAGGAGCCTGTGAAACAGTAGAGTCAAGTTCCTTAAGATTTGAGGGTAGATATTAAAAAAGTGAAATGTATTAGAAAATTTTATATGTGGACTGTTTCTATAATATACTTTTCCTTTGTTCTCTCAGCTTTGACATCTTTACTTAAATAGCATGATATTTTACTTACATATATCTTTAAAAAATCGTTCTATAGAGTGTCCCTAGTTGTAACAGAAACTGTCGATGCAGGTTTATTTGGAGAAGGAATTGTGGAGAGTTTAATTCATGCATGGGAACATTTACTTTTGCAGCCAAAGGTAAGCAGCATGAAAACACTTAAATTTGATTAAGAATTCATTATTTCAGCAGGTATTTATTGAGCCTCTTTGTGTATTTGCAAAACAGTATGAAATACATCCTCCTCTCAAGGTATATACTGTGTAGTTGGAAAGAAATCCATGCAAAAAACAATTTAATCATGTAATATAATATATACTTGTGTACCCCCATGGGGTAGATAGGCAAAAAAAGACTCCAGGAAGGAAGTCATAGTAATTGAGGTTACACTGTGGATACTGTGGAATTCTTGAGTAGGGTTGAGAAAGGGAAGTACTTTCGGTCTCAGTAGCCCTCACTGCTTGGATTTTTGGCAAACTGTCAAAGGGGAGTGTAGTAATAACTGATTTGGTATGGTTTTAAGTTACCAGTTGATTGGACAGGACTAACTCTTAAAATTGCCAAATTGTGTTTTGCAATGAAATTCTCTAAGGTGGCCCATGAATTGTAGATTTGGTTTTTATAATATGTAATGTGAATGAAAGTCTTTTAACATGTCATGAGAATTTACTATTTACAGAAAATGATTTGAATTTAAAATCCCTAATTAAAGACTGAAAAGAAGAGCAGTTTGTCTTTCAAGTAGGTAGTAGTGATTTTGGCTTCTCAGAGTCATACCCAGCAGTTTTTTGTTGTATATTGATTTATAGCTACCCTCCTTTTCCTATTTATCCTTCCTATTTTGCCGAAAAATATATATATATACATACATGCACATATATAACAATGAAAGTGAAATAAACTTTTTAAAAAAATTAACATGGCATCACATTCATTGTTTTTCATTTTTTTAATTTACTGTTTTAAGTATAATGAACATACAGTGTTATATTAGTTTCAGGTGTACAACGTACTAATTCAGCAATTCTATACATTACTCAGTGTTCATCACGATAAGTGTACTCTTAATCCACATCACCTATTTCACCCATCCCCCCACCCCCATCACCCCCTCCGCTCTGGTAATCACCAGTTTGTTTTCTGTATTTAAGTGGTTTTTTTGTTTATCTCTTTTTTGTTGCTGTTCGTTTCTTAAATTCCACATATGAGCGAAATCATACGGTATTTATCTTTCTCAGACTTATTTCACTTAGCATTATGCCCTCTAGATCCATCCATGTTTTTGCTAATGGCAAAATTTCATTCTTTTATGGCTGAGTAATATTCAAGCTTTTTTATTGAGGTATGACTGACATATAACGTTGTATTTCAGTTATAGAATGTAATGATTCAAAATTTGTATATCTTGTGAAATGATCACCAACAATAAGGCTAATTAACAAAAAAAGGTTTTCAATTGCAATTTTTTTTTTAAAGATTTTATTTATTTATTTGAGAGACAGAGAAAGTGAGAGAGAGCATGAGAGGAGAGAAGGTTAGAGGCAGAAGCAGACTTCCTGTGGAGCTGGGAGCCAGATGTGGGACTCGATCCCGGAACTCCAGGATCATGACCTGAGCCGAAGGCAGTTGCTCAACCAACTGAGCCACCCAGGCGCCTGCAATTTTTTTTTAAGATTTTATTTTTAAGCAATCTCTACAACTAATGTGAGGCTTGAACTCACAACCCCGAGATCAAGAATTGCATGCTTTACCGACTAAGCCAGCCAGGCACCCCCCAAAATAAACTTTTTAATTAAAAAAATTTTTTAATAAGATTTTATTTATTTTATTTTGCGGGGGGACACAAGCGGGGGCAGTGGCAGAGGGAGAAGGAGAGAGAGAATGTCAAGTAGACTTTGAGCTCAGTGTGGAGCCCAGTGCAGGGCTCTATCTCATGACCCTGAGATCATGACCTGAGCTGAAACCAAGAGTCGGACACGTAACTGACTGAGCCACCCAGGTACCCCAAAAGAAGCTTTTTAAAGATTTTATTTATTTATTCACTTATTTATTTGAGAGACAGGGAGAGCATGTGCGAGTAGGGGATGGGGCAGAGGATGGAGAGAATTGCGTGGAGTCTGACAGAAGGCATGATGTCATGACCCTGAGATTATATAACCTAAGCTAAAACCAAGAGTCAGACGCTTAACCCACTGAGCCACCCAGATATCCCCACCAAAAAAACTTCTTATTTTGTTTATTTATTCATTTTTATTTTATTTTTTAAAAGATTTTATTTATTTGTTTGATGGAGAGAGAGCAGGAAAGCACAGGCAAGGGGAGCAGCAGGCAGAGGGAGAGGAAGAAGCAGGCCCCAACTGAGCAGGGAGCTCTATTAGGAGCTCGATACCAGGAGACCCAAGCCAAAGACAGTTGCTTAATCAACTGAGCCACCCAGGTGCCCCTAAAAAAACTTTGAAAGAAAAAAATACCTTAACTTGTTTATCCTTACCTGCTGCTTTTAAAGTTTATTTCTTACTAATTTTCTTTCTCATAATCATGCACACACATTTTCACATATATGAATATAAGTGAATATAATTTTTGTCGTTATATTTTAGACCAGAGGTGAAAATGGTAATTGTGAAAAGTATGGGAAAGTTATACCAGCAAGTGCTGTGATATTTGGGATGGCAGTAGAATGTGCAGAGATAAGAAGACATCATAGGTAAGTGATTATTTAAATAGTAAATACTAGAAAACATTAATTCTAAAGACTCAACTGTACTTGAAAGTTTATTTAGTGAATATTTATTTTGGAGGAGAATTTGTAGTTTTGTGACCTTTAAATTCATGATGTTTATTCCAGTCTTAATTCCCTTTTTGCCTTTTTCTTACTTTCTTTTAAAGTGCAACTCTACGGACACCTGGGTGGTTAAGCTTCTGCCTTCGGCTCAGGTCACGATCCCAGGGTCCTGAGATTGAGCCCTGCTCCGTGGGGAGCCTGCTTCTCCCTCTGCCTGCTGGTCCCCCTGGTTGCGTGCTCGCTCTCAAATAAATTAAAAAAATCTTTAAAAAAAGATAAAGTAGAACTCTAGAATTAAAACTAGCTTTCAGGATTTTGGTGGAAAATTACTTTTGATACAACTTAGTATTTTTTTTTAATTTGTGATAAAGAGGCCCCCTTCAATAACTTAATGGTAGTATAGGTAACATATAAATATTTTAAGACATAGTGATGAGTAAAAGAAGAACATAAAAATTATCCTAAACTCTTCACCATTAGATAGCTACTGTTCATCTTTGTTGTATACTCTTCCTTACTTTTCTATGCATGTTACAGGGTGATAAATAAAAGTATTTAGTTATTGGTAGGGCATAGGGCACCAATCAGACAGTGGCCTTAATAGATTGGCTGAATTAGTGTGCTGGTTGAGTGTCAGCTCTGTGTAAGTAAACGTGTGTGTGTATAAATTTAATTTTGTTTCAAAAGTATCAGATATATTTGTTTTTTCTTTGTGAGCCACTTCATGTTAATAGATATGCTTCATGATTTTTTAAAACCAATTTCTTTTTGTTCTCAGAGTTTAGAATTTTTAGGTGCTTCTACTGTTCTGCATTTAAGAACAAGGGTAAATATCTTCATGATTAGGACTTGTCTTTATTATTTTCTTGGGATAAATTTCTTAATAAAGAATTGAGTTAAATAAAATCTTAAAAAAAAAAAAAGAATTGAGTTAAAAGGTATGTACATTTTTCAGTTTATGGAGACACATTGCTGAATTGCCCGCCAGAAAAGCTAGGTTGTGTGTTGCTCAGAAATCTTGCTATAACATGATTCTAGATTCTTTGCCATAGTTTCTCTTTATATTTTATATTTAAGTCACTAAAATTGTTTGCTTGAGCAAAATAGAAATTGACTGGTATCTACCATTTTGAAAAAGGATCCCTTTATTGTTGATTCGTTTATATGGCAAATAAGGGTCTGACTATACAACATAAGCACCAGAACAGTTTTTGTAAAAATAAAAATGCCATACATTTTGTTTGAGTAGGTCTGGGTGAGTGAGACCTGGTATTTATTTTTCACAAAGCTCAGCAGTGTGGGTTGAGGACCACGAAGAAAGGTGCTGAAAGATATAGATGAGTGCTACTATTTTATCTGGTAGAAACAATTTTCTTAAAAGATTTTAATTATTTATTCATATCCTGAGAGAGAGCTGGAGAGAGTATGAGAGTGAGCATGAGCAGGGGGAGGGGCAGAAGGAGAGAGAAAGAGAATCCCAAGCAGTCTCCACACTGAGAGTAGAGCCCCTTATGGGGCTTGATCCCACAGGCTTGAGATCATGACCAGAGCTGAAACCAAGAATTGGATGTTCAACCATCTTAGCCACCTAGGCACCCCTGGTAGAAACAATTTTAACTATTATTATAAAAATTACTGTTTGGAACCTAATTAGTTGAATCTTATGCTTATCTGAACAAGCAAATGTTTTAAGAATAGCCAAGAAAAGTGAGAAATTTGCCTTATTAGATATAAACCTCTAGAAATAAAAAAAACACTGATGCAGAAATCGAAAAATAGATCAGTGGAACACAGTAAATTCAGATACAGACTTTGGAATTTATAGGGATTTAATAATGATACAGATGTGGTAGATCAGAGAAAAGATGATATTTTTCATTTGGGGAAAAACGTTAGATTCTTTAATTCAAGATGAATTAAATATCTAAGTGTTGAGAATCCATTGAGTGATGAAGGCTTTCCAAAGGAAAACATAGGATAGAGTCTAGAAGTTATAAAAGATTGACAGCTTTGACTACATTAAAAAATTTCAATATATCTAGTGAAGGATAGTATAAATAAAGTTATTAAAAGACAGTTGACAGACTGAGATAAAAATTTGCAACTTTTACAACAAAGCATTAATATACTTAAAATTATTAATCAGAGAAATGGAAGTTAAGTCAATATAACATTTTTTAAAATATATTAGCATTAAAAATGATAATATCCTATTTTCTCACAGGTGTGGGGAAAACTTATACACTGTTGGTACAACATTTTAGTAGCTCAACTGGCATTATCTAACAAAACTAAAGATCTGTATAGTCCTTGACCTAGTATTTCCACTTCTGGTAAGCTGTCCTGATAAAGGTACTTGCACATGTGTATAGTGGTATGTGTACAGGGAGCTTACTGTAATGCTGTAATTGGGGAACAAAAACCCTGAAGACTTATTAATAAGAAAATATTTCAATAATTTTTGATAAAACATTCACTCAGTGCAGTACTGTGCAAACATGAAAAAGAATTATTTAAGGGGCATGTACAGACATGGAAAGAAGTTCATGATATACTATTAAGTGAAAAAGACAGGTATAATCCTAGGAGCAGTGAGCATACCTGACACTAGGTCTTGTTTTCTATATTCCATTCCTTGCTAGAAGGAACTATAGCTCCTTGGAGAAATGGCCACTTCTAGGATAGGGTAGGACAGATTCAAGATGACTCTGAAACATTTTGTGTCAGAAATTAAGGAAGTACTCAAAAATAATTATAGGCCATTAAAAGGACATAGAAGCAAGTTTGGAAGGGTCTCCCACTGGCCAAATCTGAGATAATTTAAGCACCAAAAACATACATACATAAGGGCGTTTATAAATTAAAACTCATTGAATAAGAATCCATGAGCTCCTATTTATAATAAATAAATAAATTCATAAATGGGGACAAAAGGACAGTTCTTTCCAGTAGTAGAATGTTGACTAATAATAAAACAAATGTTATAAAATTATTGTTTGCAATCCCCATGTAAAGATGGGAGCAAAAATTATGAATGGATCAAATCAAAGAGGGGAAATTTAATGAAGGTCAGGATATTTGTAAGTTTAAAAGTATCTTCTCATAAATTATTTATTACAAAAGGAAAAATGTTAATTACACAGGGAAGAAACCACATAGCATGTTAACCAAGTGATCAAAATTAACATCACCAGTAAGATTTCTCTAAATCTGATACTTTGAGGATATGTCACTTATATAATATTATACCCCAAATGTATATAACATAATATATAATTGTGAATAAAACCTCTATCTGCTGTTCCTCCTGTAGAGGCAGAGGGAGGAGCAGACTCCCCACTGAGCAGGGAGCCTGACTCGGGGCTCAGTCCCAGGATCCTGGGATCATGACCTGAGCCGAAGGCAGACACTTAACTGACTGAGCCACTCAGGCATCCCTGGAGTATTTATTTCTCGTAAAATGGTGTTGCTAAATGTTCATGAAGTGGTTTTTTTTTTCCCCCAATGTAAATTTTTATTGACCTCGGAACACTGTTATAGCAAGTGCATAAGCCATAAATTTATGGGTTAATGAATTTTCGTGATGTTGATACACTTATGTGACCAATGGTCAGATCAAGGTCCAGAACATTACCACCACCCCAGAAAGTTCTAGTTATGGGTACCCTATCCCCCATAAGAGGAGCCACTATCTTGACTTCTGACACTGTAGATTATTTTGACTGTTTTGAATTTTGTACAAGTGGGGTGATACAGAATAAGTTTTTTTGTGTCTGGCTTCTTTTTTTCAACATCCCTGTTCTCTGGTGTATAGTTTGCTCATTCTCATTGATGTATAGTATACCAGTGGATGAATATACTACTACATTTGCTTTTACTGATGATGGATATTTAGGTTATATCCAGTTCTTTGGTTATTGGAAATAGTACATCTATAAACATTCTTGAGCATTCCTTTGGTAATTGTATATACGGATTTTTGTTGGCTATGTTCCCAGAAGTAGAAAAGCCAAATACCTTGAGGTTCCTGTATTAAGAGTGACTCTGATTGGTTATGTTCAGCTTGAGTAGGTACTGTTAAAAGTTTCCAAAGTGAAATAGACGTATTATAAATTGCTTCTACTTAGTGTGCCTTTGTACTTTTTTTAAAGCTGAGTATCTTTTGATGAAAAGTTTTTAATTTTATTAGACCTGTTTGTCATTTGTTTTCCTTTATAAGTGATTGTGAATGTAATTGTGTTTAAACGTTTGTCAGTGAGATGTTATTTCATTTTTATGTTTATTTTTTCTGGACTCAATATTAGATGGTGTTACTTTATTCTAAAAAAAAAAAACACAAACAAAACATCTTTCTCCCTTCCCCTTCTCATTTTCCCTCCTACCAGAGTGGGTACTAAGAATGTTGCTGGGATCTGTTTACCACCAAACGTGAAATTTCAGAGTCTAGCTTGTTCTTCTGTAGATACTGAAGAGACAATTGAACCATATACAACAGAAAAGATGAGTCGAGTTCCTGGCGGGTATTTGGCTTTGACAGAGTGCTTTGAAATTATGACAGTAGATTTCAACAATCTTCAGGTAAAAAAAAAATTCAATTACAATTTTTGAGCATTAAATTTCAAGCATTGTTTAAAGTAATACATAGGACAGTCTTATTTTATGAATTTGCATGAGATTCTACTTACTGTCTATAAGGAAAATGATGAAATGGTAATCAGTATTTTCTCCTGAAATTATGTACTTTAAATACATAGGGAAAAAAAATCTCTAAGGTTTGTTGGGAATGTATAATGTGACAGGTGATTTCACATGTGTTCTTAGATTGTTTTTACAACAGTGTTGCAATTATAATTATAGGTAAAATTATCCTTGTGCTATACAGATGAGGTAACTGTTGCTTACATTAATTTCCCCCAAGTTATGCAGGTGTGAATGTAAGAGTTAAAACCTAGAGCATTCTGACTGACTTTCTCAATGTCATGCTGCAATTTCAGGTTAACAGTATTCCTTAAAATGAAGAGTAATCCAAATCTCTAGATTGTATCTATATTAGGGTGATCACCCAAATCAGTTTGCCCAGAAACAAGAGGTTCCCAAGACATGGGACTTTCAGTTTTAGACTAGGACAGTCTTGGGCAAACCAGGACAAGTTGGTTGCCCTACATAACTGTGTGTGTGTTGGTGGGTGGTGGGCGGATGTGCTGCATAAAGTGCCCAAGGAAATTACACAGAGTCCTTCTCTGAAGATCTTTAAGGTTGGATGAGACATGCCTGGGGACAGAAGACTTTGTAAGGGTCATTTTAGCCTATGATCTTAATAATTTGTAAATTTAATATAATTTAACCCCTATTGTTACTAGGTTCTTCTTGAGGTGGTTTGGAGCTACATTAACACTTTGACATTACTTACTGAGGCTGAGCTTCAAGAGTGTTTCTGATATAATGGTACAGTAGGGAACAACATAGTTATAGTTGTTAAATACCCTAAAGCTGTCCTTTTCTTACTTTGAGCTTTTCTTATATTAACTTTTCTTTGCCACAGTTAAAAAAAAAACCCACCTTAGTAAGGCTTTAATTTGGAAGTAATATTTACTTGTTTAACACTTTCAAGTAATGAAGAAGAAAATAAAAAGTGTATGTCTTCCTTTTTAAAATCTAGGTCCTACTTTCTCCAGATCACCAATTTGAGGTACATCTTTTCAGACTTGCTTTTCTATTCTACAAATACACACACACACACACACACACACACACACACACAAACACTTTTAAAAAACAAAATCCCTATTTGTTTGCCACTTGCTGCCTTTATTCAACAGCGTATCATAGACTTCTTTCTTTTTTCTTTTTTTTTTATCATGAACTTCTTTCTACATCAGTATTATGTCTCTGCCTCATTGTTTTTAATAGTTGCACAGTATTCCACTATGATAGATGGGAGCTTCTCATCCAGTATGCCTTAAATGGCTATAGGTGTGTGAGGGTATTGATTTTCCTAAAGATGCTGGGAAGACCTGAGAATTTACAGAAAAGGAAAGTGACATGATATTGGGGCATGTACATATTATGTATATATTAAATATATAAAATTTTTTCATTTCTTTTACATTTTTGTCAGGAATTAAAAAGTCTTGCAACTAAAAAACCTGGTAAAATTGGTATTCCTGTTACTAAAGAAGGCATACTAGATGCTATTGTGGTTTGGTTTGTACTCCAGCTCGATGATGAACACAGTATATCCACAAGTCCTAATGAGGAAACATGTTGGGAACAAGCTGTCTACCCAGTACATGACCTTGCAGGTATATCTTATCTAATTGTTGTTTGTTTGTTTTTAAATCTTGTTGCTTTAATCCTCTAAGCATTTGAATTAGTGTAAAAAAAATTTACTTTGAATAAGAAGTTTCCAGTCAAGGGATATTGGTTAAATTTTTCAGGACTTTTTATTTTTTTGAAAAAGATTTTATTTTATTTTATTTTTTTAAATCTTTTTTTTTAAGATTTTATTTATTTATTTGAGATAGATAGAGAGAGAAAGCATGAGAGGGGAGAAGAAGATCAGAGGGAGAAGCAGACTCCCCACAGAGGCGGGAGCCCGACATGGGACTCGATCCCGGATCTCCGGGATCATGACCCGAGCCGAAGGCAGTCGCCCAACCAACTGAGCCACCCAGGCGCCCCGAAAAAGATTTTATTTATTTGAGAGAGAAGAGAGCATGCAAGTGTAAGCAGGGCCAGGGCCAGAGGGAGAAGCAGGCTCCCTGCTGAGCAGGGAGCCCATGCAGGGTTCGATCCCAGGACATTGGGATCATGACCTGAGTGGAAGGCAGACACTTAACAGGTTGAGCCACCCAGGTGCCCCAGAACTTCTTACTTTTTAAAAAAAATAGTTTTAAATAATTAATATATGTTATTAAGAAGAGAAAGTAAAACAGAATTGCTGCATGCCACTCAAAAATATCTATCGTTGGGGCACCTGGGTAGTTCAGTTGGTTTAGTGTCTGACTCTTGATTTTGGCTGGGGCCATGATCTTGGGTCCTGAGATTGAGCCCTATGTAGGGCTCTGCACTTAGCAGGGAGTCTGCTTGGGATTCTGTCCTTCTCCCTTCCCCTTGCTCGCATGCACGCTCTCTCAAATGAATGAATGAATGAATGAACGTTTTAAAAATGTAATTTTTTTAGCTCTGATTAGTTATCCATAGATAAGAGAAATGCTAGTCTATTTGTTATAGAAGAGTGGAAAAATACTAGTGTAGGAGTTCTTGCTGCTTATAGAATCTGTGGAGCCCCAGGTCATAAAAGTGCATACACACACATATAAAATTTTGTAGTTTTAGAGGGTTTATAAATTCATGGACTTCCCTAGAGAAGTTCTGTGTTAAAGATATTTTTTGTATAGAAATTTTTTACCAGCAGTTTGATGGATTTCAATATAGTTCACAGAAGTTGTATTACATAGAAAAATTCTACCTTTTTTAAGTGGGGGCAGGTAATAAGTTTCTATTTTTATGTAGCTTCCTAGTCAAGCATCTAATTTGGTAAGGTCGTTAAATTTTGGAATAAGTATAGTGTTGTGGCTAGTATGGTGTTTTTGGAGTCAGTCAGGTAGATGTGGATTCAGGTCTTGGCACTGCTACTTGCTGACTTCCTGGCTGGCTTGCTGACTATGTCTCAGAGCTTTTATTATGTGATATTCAAAAATGAGACGATGCTGCCTACCTTACAGGATTGTTGTAGAGATTTTAAGAAATAATGGATGAGGCACGCCTGGGTGGCTCAGTCAGTTAAGTGTCTGCCTTCGGCTCAGGTCATGATCCCGGGGTCCTGGGATTGAGTCTGACATTGGGCTCCTTGCCTAGCAAGGAGTCTGCTTTTCTCTGTGTCTGCTGCTCTGCCTGCTTATGGTCTCTCTTTCTCTCTGACAAATAAATAAAATCTATCTAAAAAAAAGAAAAGAAAGAATGGATGTAAAATGTGTATCAGCAACATAGCAACTGGCACTCAGTAAGTGGTATTTTTTATTTGAGTTTATTAAAAAATTTTTGATTCCAGTATAGTTATCAAATGGTATTATACTAGTTTCAGATAATCAATTCAGTAATTCGCTACATTACCCAGTGTTCATCATAAATATACTCTTAATCTTCCCATATTTCACCCATCCATCTGCCCCACCCCCCCCACCACCAGTTTGTTCTCTGTAGTTAAGGGTCTGTTCTTTGGTTTCTCTCCTTTGTTCATTTATTTTTCTTCTTAAATTCCACATGTGAATGTACTATGGTATTTGTCTGTTTCTGACTGACTTATTTCACTTAGCCTTATACTCTCTAGATCCATCCATATTGTTGCAAGTGCAAGTTTTTATTCTTTCTTACGGCTGAGTAATATTCTATCTACATGACAGCTTTAAAAATTTTTTTTAAATTTAAGTTCCAGCTGACATAGTGTAATATTAGTTTCAGGTGTACAGTATAGTGATTCAGTACTTCCATATATCACCTGCTCATCACTTGCTCATCATAGCAAGTGCACTCCTTAATCTCCAGCACCTGTTTAACTCATCCCCCACCGCCTCCCTTCTGTACCATATCTTCTTTATCCATTCATCTATCAGTGGACAGTCGGGCTGCTTCTATACCTTAGTGATTGTAAGTAAGGCTGCTGTGAATGTAGGTATTAGTGTTGAATTAGTGTTTTCATATTCTTTCATAATTCCAGTAGTGGAATTACTGTGTCATATGATAATTGTGTTTTTAATTTATTGAGGAACTTCCATACTATTTTCTGCAATATTCCCACCAACAGTGCATAGGGGTTCCTTTTTCTCCACATTGTTGCCAACACTTGTTTCTTGTGTTTTTGATTTTAGCCATTCTGACAGGTATGAGGTTATATCTCATTGTGGTTTTGATTTGTATTTCCATGATGATGAGTGATGTTGCTCATCTTTTCATGTGTTATTTTTTCTTTTTTTTCAAATGTTTTTTTTTGTTGTTGTTTTTTTAAAGATTTTATTTATTTGAGATAGAGACAGAGAGAGCATGACAGGGGAGAAGGTCAGAGGGAGAAGCAGACTCCCTACAGAGCCGGGAGCCCGATGTGGGACTCGATCCCAGGAGTCTGGGATCATGACCCGAGCCGAAGGCAGTTGCTTAACCAACTGAGCCACCCAGGCGCCCTTCATGTGTTATTTTTTATTCTAATTTTCTTGTAGTTACTTAGATGGACTTTTTTTTTTATCTTTCTTAGGGAAAGGACAGTTTAAATGTGTAAACAAGAATAACCTGTATTTGCAACTGGTTCTGAAGCCGATAAGAAGGAATTGTGATTATACATTTACATTTCAAAGTTTTACTGAGTTTGAAAGCCCATGGATAAGAGCATGATCGAGTCTTTATTGTAGGACTTAATCCTTCCTTATATTATCAAATTCCTAAACATTCAAGTGTCTAAATACTTACAGTTAGAAATATATTAAATGCTGCCTATTCTTTTGGAAATTTCTCTTAGAGAAAAGAATGTCCCTTTAAGCTAGGGTGAGGGTTTGGTTATTGACCCCTGACTTTCATTTATCTTTGTTATTGTTGGCTTCACTACTGAAGATTTTTTTTTTTAAGATTTTATTTATTTATTTGACAGAAAGAGATCACAAGTAGGAGGAGAGACAGGCAGAGGGAGAGGGGGAAGCAGGCTCCCTGCTGAGCAGAGACCCCCGATGTGGGGCTCGATCCCGGGACCCTGAGATCATGACCTGAGCTGAAGACAGAGGCTTTAACGCACTGAGACACCCAGGCGCCCCCATTACTGAAGAAGATTAAGAGTCCCCTGGAACCCTTCCCCTACTCCTAATATGGAGATGATGATACCTAGTGATTGCACTAAAAGCACTATAGTACTAATAGTTGGGGTCCAGTAATGAAGATCTTGAATCTCTCTATTATGTCATGAGTTAATTATTTTCAAACTTAAGTTTTTGGCTAAGAAAGCTGGAGGGAGGGGCACCTGGGAGGCTCAGTGGGTTGGGGCCTCTGCCTTCGGCTCAGGTCATGACCTCGGGGTCCTGGGATTGAGCCCTGTGTCGGGCTCTCTGCTCGGCGGGGATCCTGCTTCCCCCTCTCTCTCTGCCAAATAAATAAATAAAATCTTTAAAAAAAAAAAAAAGAAAGCTGGAGGGATTTTTCCTCGTTTTTTTTTTTTTGGTAGGAAATGAATAAATTAATTTACTTAATTCTACTAAATCATAGATGTAATCTTTCCTGTAGTGATTTCAGAATAGGGGAGGGTGGAGGAGTTTGTATATTCCTCAGACTTTTAAATATACTCATCAATTACAATTTTTTTCTTTCTTACTATTTTATGGAGACTACTGGATGAAACCTGGGGACCATGTGATGATGGAAGTTTCTTGTCAAGACTGTTACTTAAGAATCCAGAATATCAGTGTTTCCGGTCTGCAATGTGAAGTGGATACTGGGAAAAATTTTACCAAAAATAAAGACTTGCTCACTTTAGGAAGTGAGGCTGACCTCTGTAGTGCCCTGGCTAACCTTCAGACCAATAAACCAGATGCTGTGGAGCAGACATGTATTTTGGAATCCACAGAAATTGCTTTGCTTAATAACAACCTATATCATGAAGGCTTTAAAATGGCAATGAGAAAAGTACTGTCTTCATTGATTCCAGAAAAACTGTGTCAGGCCATGGATACTCAGTGTCAGAATGAGATGAGCTGTGGAAGTGAAGAGAGTAATTCTGAAGAGAGCATCCCTGAACCTTTCTATGTGTTAGATGTGTCTGAAGGCTTTTCTATTCTGCCCATAATTGCTGGCACACTTGGGAAGGTTAAACCTTACAGTTCTGTGGAAAAAGACCAGCATCGTATCACTCTGGACCTCATATCTGAAGCCAATCACTTTCCTAAAGAAACACTTGAGTTTTGGTTGAGACATGTAGAAGATGAATCTGCTGTGTTGCAAAGGCCAAAATCAGACAAGTTGTGGAGTATAATTATATTGGATGTTATTGAGCCATCTGGGCTTATTCAGCAGGAAATAATGGAAAAAGCAGCAATATCCAGGTAAAACACAAAATACAGCTTTCAGTTTTTGAGCTTAAATTGATGTAAATTCTTTTATTCTTTAATGGCGTAACTGTACAAATGAGTCATGATCATGTATGTTCCTTAAACATTGCTTTTCAGGATATGTGACTTTATCCCATTCTCTTTGTGTGCATGTCATTATTCATTTTTTTAATCTAAAGGAACACCTTCTCTATAGGTGTGAAGAAGACAGCCTGCTTTGGGATTGGACCGCCTATATATAGTATAGAGAATTAAGTAGAGGTTAATAAGAACAGAAAAGATATTCAGGGTAAATAAGGAAAAATCAAATCTCATCTTTATGATATAAGAAATACCTTAAATGGGGCACCTGGGTGGTTCAGTCCATTAAGCATCTGCCTTTGGCTCAGGTCATGATCCTAGGGTTCTGGGATTGAGCCCTGAGTGGGGCTCCCTGCTCAGTGGTGTGCCGGCTTCTCCCATCTCATGCTCTCTCTCACTGTCTCTGTCACTGTGTCTCTTTCTCTTTCTCAAATAAATAAATAAAATCTTAAAAAAATACCTTTAAGAAGCATATAGTACACATTTGATGGTATTCCTCTTAGGTCCTAAAATCTTTATTTTATAATACAGTTCTCTCTCCAAGGTATTTTCCCTTCAGTGTTGGTTTCTGGAGGCAAAAATTGACCCTAATATTTAATATCGAAAGCAAATTTGACTAAATTTGACTGTGTACCTGGATATTAATCCCTTATCAGATAATTGACAAATATTTTCTACCATTCTGTGGGTTGGTTGCCTTTTTACTTTATTGAGAGTATCTTTCAATATGCAGAAATTTAAATTTTTGATACAGTCCACTTTGTTTTTTGTTTGTTTTACTTTTGTTGCCTGTTTTTGGTATCATTTCCAAGAAATCATTGTCAAATGCTATGGCCTAAGCTATACTCTTATGTTTTCTTTTAAGAGTGTTTATAATTTTAGGTCTTACATTTAGATCTTTGATCCATTTTGATTTAATTTTTGTATATGGCATACAATTAGGGCCTAGCTTCAGTCTTTTGAATATGGTTATCATATTAGTAAAAAAGACATCCATTCCACATTGAATGGTCTTGACATACACCCTTGGCAAAAATAATTTCACTATATATGTCAAGATTTATTTCTGAAGTCTTTAGTTCCATTTCATTGATCTACAAAGCTGGTCTTTATGCCAGTTTTATAATAAGTGTGTTTTATTATATCTTTATTTATAATAAATAAATATTTATTATATATTGTAATAAAGCTATTATAGTTTTATAGTAAGTGTGTTTTTAAGCAGCTAAGTCTTCTTTTGTTGTAAAAAACAACATTAAATTTATCTTAACCATTTTTTAAAATATTTATTCAACAGAGAGAGCAAGGTAGGGGGGCAGAAGGAGTGGGAGAAGCAGACTCCCCACTGAGCAGGGAACTAGATGCAGGGGGGTTAATCCCAGACCCTGGAATCATGACCTGAGCTAAAGGCAGATGCTTAACTGACTGAGCCACCCAGGCATTCCTCATCTTAACCATTTTTAAGCATAGAGTTTAGTAGTACTAAGGTATATTCACATTGTTGTACAACAAATCGCTAGAACTTTTTCATCTTGGAAAACTAAAACTATAAGCATAAAACACTGATTCTCCTTGCTCCCAAGCCCTTGGCAGCCACCTTTCCAATTTCTGTTTCCATTATTTTGAGTACTTTAGATACTTCATATGTAGAATCAATGGTATTTGTCTTATGTGACTGATATATTTCACTTACCGTAATATCCTTGAGGTTCATCCATGTTGTAATGTGTAACAGGATTTCCTTCTTTTTTTAAACTGCCTAATATTCCACGGTGTAAAGATGCCAGCTTTATTAGCCATTCATCTGTTGATGGACATTTGAGTTATTCTTTTAGCTACTGTGAATAATGAGTAGGTACAGTGAAAATGAGTGTTCATACATCTCTCTGAGAGTCTGCTTTCTATTCTTTTCATATGTGTCTAGGGGTGCAATTGAGTCATAATGTAATTCTGACTTCAAAACTGCCGCTTCCTTGGTGCTATGGCAAGTTATGGTACTAGAGCTCACCCTAATGTCTCTCTGTGGTACTGCATACTCTATGCTCCTTAACCAAGCCAAGTGATCTCCTTTATCTATCAGAGATCCCAAACCTGACTCCCATTTTTTTGTCACTGCTTAGGTTTATGCAAGAGAGAAACCAGTCCCTTGGGCAGCCCCCCACCCAAAGTCAGAATGTTGGATGTACGCTCCATTCTTCTCTTTTTCTCCCCAACAAGAAGCAGGGAATTGGGAGTTCTCTCTTGATTGTACTGTGCTATATGTGCCTGGGGAAGGGACTATGGCAAGTAAATATGATACATTTTCCTACCACCTTCCATGTAGTTCTTTCTGGCTGTGCACTGGCCTGGGGTATAGGAACCTCTTAACTGGTTTCTAGATAATCTCACAGAAACAAGTTTAGTCTGTGTGTTTTTGTTAAGTAAGTGTCTCTGGGGATAGGTGATTCAAAGGCTAGCTATTCACCATTTTGCTTATATGGTCATTTTCCCCATACTTCGTAATAAGTTTTAAAATTGGTAAGTTTAAAACCTCCAAATTTGTTTTTGATTTTTTGTTTTTTGTTTTAAGATTTTATTTATTTATTTGAGACAGAGAGCACAAGTGGGGTAGGGGCAGAGGGAGAGAGAGAAGCAGGCTCCCCACTGAGCAGGAAGCCCGATAATGGGACTCGATCCTAGGACCCTGGGATCATGACATGAGCCGAAGGTAGCCGCTTAACCGACTGAGCCATCCAGGTGTCCCTGTTTTTGTTTTTTCAGGATTGTTTTGGCTATTCTGGATCCCTCGAAATTCCATATGAATTTTAGGATGGTGATTTTTCCATTTTGGTAAAAAATGCTGTTGCGATTTGATAGGAATTACATTAAATCTGTATAGCTCACTTTGGGTAGTATTTACATTTTAACATTATTTTCTTCCAATCCATGAGTGTGGGATGTCTTTCAGTTTATTTGTGACTTTAAAAAAAAATTTATATATTTAGGTAAGAAAAAGTGCATGCATGTATAGGAGTGGGGAGGTTGGGTGGGGGGCACAGAGGGAGAGGGACAAGCAGACTCCCCATTGAGCATGGAGCCTGACACGGGGCTCAATCTCAGGACCCCAGAATTATGACCTGAGCTGAAGGCAGATGCTTAACCAACTGAGTCATGCAGTTGCTCCTATTTGTGTCTTTCCAGCAATGTTTGTAGTTTTCAGTTTGCAAATCTTTAACCTGCTTGGTTTATTCCTAAATTGATGCTCTTGTAAGTGGGATTGTTTTCTTAATTTCCTTTTTGGCTTGTTCATGTTAGTTTTAGAAATATAACTAATTTGTGTGTGTTGGTTTATATCCTGCAATTTTGCTGAATTTATTAGTTGTAACATTTTTGTGTGGAATCTTTAGGAGCTTCTAAATATATGATGATGTTGTCTGTGAGCAGAGATAATTTTACTTCTTCATTTCTAGTTTTGATGCCCTTCGTTTTTCTTGCCTGATTGCTTCCTTTAGGGCTTTCAGAGACTATGCTGAATGGAGGTAGTGAAAGTGGGTATGCTTGTCTTATTTCTGATCTTAGTGGAAAAGCTTTCAGTCAGTCACATTTTATTTAAATGGAACCCCTAAAAGATTTTTTTAAAGCATTTTTGGTTATAAAAACAATTTAGCAGACAATGTGTTCTGTGTTATAATAGTGGGAAACAACTTATGTAAAGGTACCAACTCCTCTTCCCTGTGTTTCTTAGTAGGGAGAGGAGTCCTATTAGCAGTTTGAGTGGGACAGTTTTTTTTGTTGTTGCTTTTTGTTTTTGTTTTTATTTTCTTTTTCCTTTCTTTCTTTTTTTTTTTTACAGTTCTTATATAGGATTGTCTTATAGATTGCAGGATGTTTGGCATCTCTGGGCACTAAATACTAGTAGTGCCTATAATCATTGTTTTAACTGGTATTCTTTCCTCTCCTCCAAATACCTCCTGAGTAACAGTGGGGAACCAGTGGTTCTTTCCTTTTGCCCATGCTGTTGTACAACCTCCTTACCTGGCTTATCTTGATTCTGGGGACAGAGGTATCCAGATACTCTCACACAGGCCTGCTGTTAATACTTTAGCCTCTAACAGAGGGGAGGTCTCATGACTGGTGAAAGAGGATGAAATTAGTGATTGGGAGAATAGATGATATCTGGGATAAGGACATCTCTCTCATTGGAACTCCTTTTCCTAGAAGGCACCTCCTCCCCCCCCAAAGCAAGGGAGAACAAGTCATTTCGCAGACTTAAGTATGTAGTTTCTAATTACTTTTGTAGTCATTGTTTTAAAATGTTTAGTCATACTAAATTAAAACACAGAGGAAAGTTTAAAGGCTGGATACTTTTTTTTTTTTTAAATTTAAACCCATTTAAAAACATCTTGTGTTGGGTCACAAGGAAACTGAAGAATTTCTTCTCTTCAGAATTTTTGCCATTTATGGTTAAACTTTTGAGTTGGAATGTATTTTTTTACTCCTAAAGGCACAGATGGTTCAGAAGTGTTGTTTGGCTTTGAAGAGATTCCATTGAGGAGTCTGGCAGCCCCAGTGATATAAGTGACAACAAAACAATGTCCATAAAGCTAAGCAGAGTTGCAAGGAGATTACTGTTTTATCTAAACATAATTAAGAAGCATTCCTGTTTGTGACAGTAATATTGAGTTAAGGATTTGTACAAGATTTTAGATTAAAATAGTAGGACCATGGCCTTTTAAAATAACTTTCATATATTGCCTTCGTATAGTATTTATCTCTGGCATGGTCATTAGTACTTGATTCAGCCTTTTCTGACTTTTTAAGGTTCAGCAGATAAAATTTTGATATTTTGTTTGGTCTGATTTTCTGAAACGATTTGATGTATTGCCCTCCCTTCCTCTTTCCCATAGATTTTTATGGTTAGAAGGTTGACTTTTAACCTGTGTGCTTTTTCCTCTTGCAGATTTCATAGTACAGTACCTTCTTGTGGTTTTTTTGGGGGTGGAGGGGATTAGTCAAGCAGGATAAAGCTCTGTGGCTGTCATTTGAGATCTTGTGCCCTTGAAAGAAAAATTAGATCTGGTTCCATTTAAATGGATCACATTAGCAGATAAGTTCAGAAAAATTTAGTAACATGAGTTTTCAGAATTAAACCTGATCCACTTAAAGAAAACAGGTTTCTTCAGTTTTTTGGAAGATAAATTTTTATCTGGTTTGCTAAAGATATAGGAATTTTATTAAGAGCTGTGTAATTGTACTAATTGTAGAGATTAATTTCTACTAGAATTTACCTAAAATATTAGAAGTTGATAGGAAAGCAGTAATGAAAATAAGCAAAGCATTATTTGTCAGGGATCAGGATGGAGTCCTTTTTTAGGCTAGTCTGTAATATATAGGACTTATTACAATGTAAGTGATCATGTACTTATATTTACTGAAGAGAGGTTATCCTGGTTTAGGATCATGACTTGTCTCATTATATTTAGGAATCATCTCTAACTTTCCTTGCTGATTCTGTATTCTTCAAATGACGTGGTTATGACATGGCTTCTGATTAGCTAGCTAATCTTTAGGGAGAGCTCTTCCAAGAACAGTCTGTTTGCTTATTATAAACTTTCCATCAACTTTTTATTTTGAAATATTTTAAAATTTCAAACTAAAGAAAAATTGTGAGAATACTAACAGTGAAAACAAGACTGTTGTTTTGTCTTTATAACCTTCACTCTTACTTTAACATTTAGTGTGTGTCTCCTTAGAACAAAGCTTTCCCTCCTACGTTTCACAATAAAATCACACTCAGGAAACTTAGCATTGATAAAATACTATTATTTAATATATAGTCTGTATTAAAATTTCCCCTGCTGTCCCAGCAATATCCTGTATTCCTTTTTTTCTCCCCAGTCTAGGTTCTAACTAAGGGTTCTGCATTGCATTTAGTTGTCATGTGTTGTTATAGTTTGTCATTCTGGTTTTATATACAGTATTTTTAATGGTTGAGAGAATCAGTTTAGTAAAAGCCAAAAGAATTAATGATTTAAAACTAATTTAAGAGCAGAAATGCCAAAGTGGTTTTGAGGAATGGGTGTTTTATAGTTTGTCAAGATTTTAATGACCTATTCAGGGAAACTACATAGCATAAAATTTTAGTGACTTGTAGGAAGTATTTTTTAAGACACACATAAATGTCTTGGCAAAACCAGACCTTAGCCTTGTGTTATTATAAATAGATCCTTACTAATTCTATGTATTTAAGAGGAAAAATTTACTATGAAAGATATATATGATAATATGAAGTCCACTTGTCTATAAATAGCTTGACCTAGAAGTTCAGGTGGAAACCAGCTTAGAATATTCAGTAAAAATGCGGAATTTAATGTGTGACTGTAAATGTGGCAAGTGGAAATTAATGGCTTGGTTTAAGGTCCTTTAAAGTATCCTCCCAACTGCTTCATTTGATGGTAGTAGAAGACCCACTCACCCCCTCATGCTTCTCACAGCTGAAGTGTGAGGAAGTTAAGACTATATAGGTGGACATGGGAGCTGCCTTGGCTTAAGAGCCCTAAATTTCACATAGGAACTAATACTTCCCATGAGTGTAGCAATAGGAACACTTGGTTGCAAGATAACCACTCTCAGGAAAGCCCAAAGATGATATAGCTTCCCATCAGGTGCTTATAGTTTGTTCATGATTCCCTCAGTCTAGATGCATTCTACCTATTAAGAGGCAATTAAAAAAAATCTTTACCCTAACCAGTGTTGCTGATCACACTAAGATGGCTGATATTCCACCTTTATGGAATTTGCAGGGAATCAAAAGGTGAACCCAAATCAGTTGTAGGAGGAGAATGGGTTTTGTTAACCCTTTACTCACACTCCTCCTCACGTTCTTTACTAGAACATTTGGATTTTTAATTACATTTTTTTCTTTCAGTGTTTAACTTTTTATTTTGAAATAATTTCAGGCTTACAGAGAAGTTAAAGAATAGTACAAAGAACTTTTAACAAAAATAACAGCAACAAAAAAGAACTTTTAAACATATACCTTATACCCAGATGCATAAATCGTTACTATTTTGCCACATTTGCTTTATTTTTCTCTCTGAATTATTTAGAATAAGTTCCAGATATCATATTGTTTTACCCCTAAATACTTTGGTGTATATTTCTAAGAACAAGGATATTCATTTATATAACCATCATACAGTTGTCAAAATTGGGAAGGATGGCCATAATACCTGTATCTTGTGTATAGTCATACTCAGATTTCACCATTTGTTGCAATAATAGCCATTATAGCCTTTTTTTGTTTGTTTCTCGTTCAAAATCCAGTTGATGATCACACATTGCATTTAGTTGTCCTGTCTCTTTCGTCTCCTTAATTCTGGAACAGTTCCTAATTTTTTCGTGACATAAACAGTTTTGAAGAGTGTAGGCCCTTTATTTTGTAGAATGTTCCTCATGTTTTGTTTGTTTTAAAGATTTTATTTATTTATTTGTCAGAGAGAGAGAGGGAGAGAGAGCACAAGCAGGCAGAGGCAGAGGAGAAGCAAGCTCCCCACTGAGCAAGGAGCCCGATGTGGGACTCGATCCCAGGACTCTGGGATCATGACCTGAGCCAAAGGCAGCAGCTTAACCAACTGAGCCACCCAGGCGTCCCTGTTTTGTTTTTAATTAGATTTGGATTATCCATTTTAGAGAGGAATCTTACCAAAGTTTTGTCACATTAGGAGGCACATAGTATTGCTTTATCCCATTATGGTTGATGTTAATTTAGATCAGTTGGTTTAAGTTGTATACACCAGGTTTTTCCACAATAAATTGTTATGTTTCCCTTTGTAATGAGCACATCATGGGGGGGGGATACTTTGAGACTTTGTAATATCTTTTTCCTAATAAAACTTTGACTCACTAGTTTTATTATCAATTGATGATCTTCCTAAATCTAAAGACATCCATCCAGTCAACTGGCTGTTTTTCTCTTTCGTGGGTCAGCGGCCACTTTGACTTTTTGGGTAATTATTTCCAGTGGTTTACCACTCTGAACTACCAGCCAATACATAAAGTCTATTAGATTATGTACAATCTGTTGCTCACTGATTCATTACGATTTAGTTATTGGTATTTATAAAATGTAGGGAATCAAGATGCTTTTTAAAACATTTTTCCTTCTCTAGGTGTTTGCTACAATCTGGAGGCAAGATCTTTCCTCAGTATGTGCTGATGTTTGGGTTGCTTGTGGAATCACAGACACTGGTAGAAGAGAGTGCTGTTCAAGGAACAGAACGCACTCTTGGATTAAATATAGCACCTTTTATTAATCAATTTCAGGTAAGTGTTTAGAAGTTCAGCCAGGTGGCTGTTACCTACCATCTACCTTATCTTTCTCTGCAGTTTTATCGGGTCACTGTGTTTAACTGGATTAGAATGGTAATCAGTTTCCTAGAGCAAAGGAATTTATGAGTGAAAATCTACCTAGGGATTAGTATAGCCAAGGAAATCTCTTGTTCCTACTAACAAAAGGCTATAGTATAGATAGTCCTCTGAACTATTGTTACAAGTGAAAAATAGGGCTCTAGATTTAGTCTTAGGAAAAAGGGTTCTTGTCTAAAACAGAAGCAACTAGAGAAAGACCTGCATTCTAAACTTGAATATTTTTAATTACATTGAAACCTCAGGCTAGCAGGTGATAGTTATAAGCTGCTAATGTCTAGACAGTCAGACTGCTGTGAGTAGGAATGCAGAAGTGTAGGAAACTAGAGCTCAAGGCAAAGGGGTTAGTTGTTGTTTGGGAAACAAGGATTTGAGATTTAGTGCTGGTATTACATTAGCAGCAGAATACAAATTTGTGAGTTAAAATTGTGTGAGTGGATGGAATGTCTAAGGGAAGAGATTTGGGGTTGAAGACAGGTAGGACGTAGGTAGAATACTAATGTGTAAGCCAAAGCAGAATTTTGGGATGTAGGATTTGGGTACAGATTTAAAGAAGTGATATCTAAAACTTTTATCTAACGCCTATACATAGTAAGCCCTTGAATATGCATTTAGATCTGTGAATAGTATTTGCTCAGCAAATTTAAGTTTTTTGAGAAAATGTTTTTTTTTTTTTCCAGAGTTGGCTAACTGAGATTTTAGAGTTTGTTTAATCTCAGATTTTTGGAGAGTTTAATAAGGAGAATATACTTATCAGAAGACAGAAGTTTAGGGGCACTTGGCTATTTCGGTTGGAGGAGCGTGTGACTTTTAATCTCAGAGTCTACATGTTGGGTATAAAGATTACTAAAAAATAAATCAACTTAAAGAAGACAGAAGTTTTAGTTGTTTGTGTGGTTCAAAAATACCACCATCTCCTTTCTAGCTTATTCCCTCTTGATTTTGGCATCTATAATTCTTTGATTCCATCAGAATCTATTATATGTTGATCTTGCCATCTTTTCACTGTATTTCACATTTTATATCCTCCCTTCCTTAAGAGTGTGTATTCCATGGTCCATATACTTTTCATGTATCCCTTCTCTTCAGTTTTTCTACTGGCCTAGGAAAATACTACCTTGGTTAAATCCAGCTCTCTGCCTTCTGTGTAGAGAAGGCAGTACTCCTACAGCTGAATATGCAGACTTTGGTCTCTCTTCAGCTTGTGACTAATCTCAAGAGGCAGGTTGCCTAGTGGTTTTACATTTCCTGGTCCACTTACCCATTTTCTTAGATGATATTGTCTCCTCTTATCTAATATGGTAATTCGCTGTTACACAGACAACTGAATGAACCAATGAAACAAAATGAGAGGTGTTAAAAAAAAATTACACAGTAGTCCTCCCTTATCTATGGGGGATACTTCCCAAGACCGACAGTGAAAACCACCAGATAGTACTGGACCTATCTATACTGTTTTTTTCCTAAACATACCTATGATAAAGTTTAGTTTATAAATTAGGTAGAGTAAGAGATAACAATAACTAAAAATAGAATAATTATAATGTACTGTACTAAAACTTACAGGAATGTGGTCTTTCAGAATAGCTTGTTGTACCATATTCACCCTTCTGTGATGACATGAGATGATAAAATGCCTACTTAATGAGATCATGTGAAGGGAATAATATAGGTGTTAGGTTACTATGGACTTGACAGTTTGTCAGGAGGAGAATCCTCTGCTTCTGGACCTTGGTTGACTGCTGGTAACTGAGACCATGGAAAGTGGAATCACAGATTAAGGGGACTGTACAGAAAATTATAGAAATTTATTCATTCCACAAATGTCTATCATATATTTTGCTACTTTAGGTTTTGGGAATATAGGGAATATATAAGAGGTAAGTTCCTGCACTCATGAGCTAGGATTCAAATTGACAAACAAGAGTTAGATAATAAGTAAAAAGATTAGAATGATGGGGGTTAGAAGTGCTATGAACGTAACAGGTTATGAGATAGGGTATTGGAGGTATGTGATATACTATTTTATATAGGTGATGACTAAGGAAAGGACTCATGGGTAAATGATATTTAAGCAGGGCACTGAAGAAATAAGGAAGCAAACCATAAACAAGTCAAAGGACCAAAAAGTGCAGTGGCCTGAGGCACGAGTATGACTGGAGTGTTCAGAAATAGCAGGTCAAATGAAAGATGCAGTCAAAAAAGTATGAGGAGCCAGGTCTTATAGAGCCTTTTGGTCCTTTGAAGACTTTTACTCTGAAAAGGGTGGAAGACATATGGCATGTATTGAACAGAGGAATGACACCGTGTATCTTGTTGTTTTGAAAGTTATTATGGTTGCTGTGTTAGTAAACCACTTGTGTGAGTAGGCAAAGGCATTACATTACAGCAGTAATCCAGCTGAGAGGTGGTAGTGACTTAGACGAGAGTGAGTGGGAGCAGTGTGGAGCTGGTGCCAGGTGTTCTGATTGTAGACACATTGGAAGGTAGGTTGTGGTAGCTTGGATGTGGGGTACAAAACGCCTGAAAGGATAGTTACCATCTACTGAAATGGGGAAAATAGGAGGAAGATCAGGATGTGTTTATGTTTGTGGGATCATTCAACAGTAGGCTAAGAATTCAGAGAAAGATTGAGGCTAGAGACAAAATTTGCTACTTAAATTTGGTAGATGATATATATTTAAAGCCTGACTGAAATCATCTTGGGGGTTATATATAGAAAGAACTGAACTCTATAGAATTCATGAAATGATGAGCTCTAGATGGGAAATGTAAGAATTAGCACAGGTGCCAGGAGTGGCCATGAGGCTAGGTTGAGAAAAAGGAGTGAGGACAGACTATGAGGGATTAGAGGGCATGTGATGAGAGGTAACAGGAATCTAGAGCTTCTTCTGGTAACTGATATAAATGAGGGTAAAGGGCAATGAGTCCTGGAAGTGGCATGGAACTGCTGTGTTGCTATGGCAGGGAAGGTTGGATGCCTTCAAGGATGCCCAGGGAGAGCGGTTAATGGATCTGTGTCCATTGTTTCACCATGCACAGTTGCTCTAATGTTTTACTCAAAGGAAAGAGGACACTTTCAAAACAAGTTTCCTTTTTTGTTTCAAATGAAGAGGCTAAAAGTTGCTAGTAGGAATGTTCCATTGATATTAAAATTGGTGGAACATATTATAGCAGTGGCTCTCAACCTTGACTGAACTTTCAGAACTACTGATACCTGGATCCCAACTCCAGATGGATCTGAGGTGTGGCCTGAGCTGTTGGGGCTTTTAAAAACCTCTTTAGGTGATTTTAACTTGGCAGCCAAAGCTGAGAACCATTGCTTTCTAGAAATAAACTTTGTTTTCCAAGTGAAATCCACTATTAATTATTTGGTTGAATTTGGCATATTTTCTTAAACAGTACAATAATTAGTATTGTACTATTTGCTTATCAGTTCATCTTTCACACACAAGCACATCCTGGGTTTAAAATTTTTGGAGCTATTGCTTCTCGGCCTTTTGGCTAAGATCAAGTGTAAAATTTTTGGAACTATTTGGCTTAAGTAAAAATTTGTGTTCATCCCAGAAAAGAATCTGTGATAATTGAAACCATAGCAAATTTTTTAACCTGCCTAAACTTTGGTTTGTTCATCCTTACAAAACTGGAATCATGAAAGTGCTTATGCCTTAAGGTTGATAAGGGAATTAAATGAGGTATTAGATGTAAAAAGCATTGTATCCTACTAATGTAAGTATGAAGTAAGCACTTGAGGGTACGTGGCCACAAAAAGAATTGAGTAAAAGTGAAAAATTTGTCCTTTCTTTAGGTACCTATACGCGTATTTTTGGATCTGTCCTCATTGCCCTGTATACCTTTAAGCAAGCCAGTGGAACTCTTAAGACTAGATTTAATGACTCCATATTTGAACACCTCTAACAGAGAAGTGAAGGTAATACAAAATGACTATTTTTTTCATATTCAGAATTATCTTAAGCTAGGTAAAACTTCATGTACACAAAATAGTATTAGTCACTTTCTTTGAAAATTTAAATACTAAGTTTTTTCTAAATAATCAAAAATGAGCTTGAGCTTGGATAAATACTAGTGAATACCATAGATTGGTATTAATTTGAATTGGGTGATTAAATCTTTATAAAATTTGGAGCTAAAATTGACTAAAAAAAACAAGACTTACTTATCCAAGTCTACTCTATTTACTCTGATGAAATTTTCATGATTTCTTAATTTTCGTAGGTACACATTTGTAAATCTGGACAAGTGACTGCCATTCCCTTTTGGTATCATATGTACCTTGATGACGAGATTAGGTTGGATACTTCAAGTGAAGCCTCCCACTGGAAACAAGCTGCAGTTGTTTTAGATAATCCCATCCAGGTGGAAATGGGAGAGGAATTAGTACTCAATGTCCAGCACCACAAAAGCAGTGTCAGCATCACAGTAAAGCAATGAAGAGCAGTTTTCTAATGAAAAACTGTCCAAGTAGAGCAGCAAGTACACAATTCTGGTCTGAATTAGTAGTGGAATTTTAATGATAAAATGGGGGTATAAAGACTTAAATTCCTTGTAATGGTCAAATATTTTTTAAAATTCATTAATAAAGTATATTTAAAAGATCTTAAAGAGGAGCATTATTATAGAGATATTGTTGCAGACTTCCTTTCTCAAAAAGGCTGTCATTAAAATTTTTCAAATTAGCAAAGTTTGTTTTTATCGCTTGGTTGTACTTAACAGTGGCTTCAATTTTACTGAATACTTTAGTCCACACTCTAAAGCTATAAAGATAAGGGATTGAGTCCCATCTTTATTGTCCTGTGCCAGTTAAGTAAAGCAAAACTTTTAATTTTTAAGGCATCTTGGCTTTCTTTAAGTCCAAACTTAGTTGGGATACATCCAAAAGTTGGCTTCCACTAAAAACTGAGTGTTATGGTTACCTGTAAATTTGAAGCTTGCTTCTTTTAAATACTCACTATTCTTCTGAAACTCCTTGGGTTTTGTGTTTTGAGAATGCAGACTTGAATTAAGAATTTAAGCTATATGCTAAATGTAAGAGAGTAAAAGTTAGGGATGAAGTAAAATCTATAGGAGGCAGCATTTTTCTTGGTTTACTTTGACAAAGAAAATTTTAAAAACTTGTAAATTGAAGAGCTAAACCTAAACCAGTATTTTTTAAAATTTTGGTCTGGATGCATAGTAATAAATATGTAGTAATTGGCCCAGTTTTTAAAGACTTGCAACAGGGAGATTAATAGGGAAGATTATCATGCCTTGTATGTACTGTGTACTTTGTATGTAAGCCACAAAGAAAGTAAGACGCACCTTCTCTCTACATTGCCTATTCTCATTGCCTCTAGTATTAAACTAACCCAGCTTTAGTTTTAATAGAAGTGTTTATAATAGTGGAAAGAATAAAGACTTTGCATCTAATTACTGTGAACCAGTACATAAATGCAAATGTGTGCATAAATATATGAACCAAAGATTTTGAGAAAATATTTATTCTTGATATTTGTAACATCCTACATTGGCACTTTCTAGATTTCAGTATATAATGTTAAACATTATCCATGGGTTATGATTAGCATTTAGAGAATCTCCATCCTACATAATAAATGTCTCCAAAATAGCACCTCCATGTCTTCGGACTGTGGTTTAATGAATAATTAAGCTAGCTTTATGTTTGTTGACACACTTAATAGCACTGAGGAAAAGTAGACTCCATTTTTTTTTTTTTTTTTAAGATTTTATTAATTTATTTATCAGAGGGAGAGAGAGAGAGCACAAGCAGCAGGGGGACTAGCAGGCAAGGCAGGCAGAGCAGGCAGAGGAAGAAGCAGGCTCCCTGCAAAGCAAGAAGCCCGATGCGGGACTTGATCCCAGGACCCTAGGATCATGACCTGAGCTGAAAGCAGACGCCCAAACTGCCTAGACTGCCTAGACGTCCCTAGACTCCATTTCTATTACAAAGTTCTTATTTATTCTCCTAGTCTTCTATCCAGCTTACTCTTTTCATCTGAAAGTCTGTTAATCTATTACCAGCGTTGCAAATAGGATTTTTAGATAGTAGTTCTTTTAAAGATTAATATTAGGTCTTAGCTATTTCTCCTAAAAGGAATAGAAGATACAGGTATCTTTTCATTGTAGGTATGTAATTTGTAACCTTTAATCTTTCTGGACTACTATTTTGCTGTGCCTCTAATCAAGAACTTTTTGTAAAAACATAAAGAGTTTATGTTCAAAGAATGAGAGACAAAAAATTACAGAAAATAAATGATAAATTCTTATTTATTGAAAGACATCCAGTTGAGAAATAGAGAAATAATTGTTAGGTAGGCATATATGGCACATGATTATGATTAAGTTCCACTAATTCATATTTCCAAATTATACTTTCTGCTAAATCCAGAGCATTATATTCATGCAGCAGTGGTAGGAAGCATTGATTTTTTTTTTTTTTTTAAATGTCCATCCTCTTGATAAAGCAATGTAGTATCAGGAACATTTAGTAGAGTCATTTTCTACCATTTGAGTATGTGATACTCTAATGTTAAGAAGAAATCAAGTCTAAGTCTAGGATATTTAGACTGATTATTTGTGATATACAAAACTCAGTCAGTTATATGAATCCAGTAGTTCTACCTGGCTTTCACCTTCTTTGTGTTGAAATTTTCCATCATTTATGGCTTGTCCCAAGCACAAAATCCTGAGCAATGGGATACCAGGTAATGAAATAACATGGTAGCAGGAGCAATCTGCTTTTGCACACTGTTCAGGAGGCCACAGATTTATCTATAAGTTCTCTTTTCTCTTCTGTAGTATCATTACATATTTCATCAGATATATTAGCTGTAGTAGGTGTAGTCTGGGGAGTCACAGTGTGTCCAAACCCTTGGTAGTGACCCATGGGTGAAGGTGGTACAGAAGAGGCAACAGAAATTGCATCTTGTGAGGATGAGGATAGCAAGCTTGTATGTTCATTTTGATCTTGATCCTCAGGAAAAAACTTTTTCCTAGGATGTCCCATGACTGTCCTTCCTTTAAAGTAATAGAAAGGTTTCCAAGTTAGCCAAAAGTTATTTTTACCACTATAAATTTACCATGCTAAGAATAAGTTCCCCCTCCTGTCTCTCAATTTGAAGAGCCTTACGATACTGCTTTAAACAAAATCTTTTCATCTCTTAAATAGCTACTGCATTTCCCTAAGTAGGAGAACTACAAGAACCTATCTGGGTGAATGAAATGGCTGGTACTTACCAACATGCCTTACTTGTTCAGAAATATCATCCCTAATATCTGAAACATCCCACATGGCAAGAAAGGAATCAAAGCATGAGCCCTCTTCTGCTTCTTGGACATAGGGTTTATATGAGAAAGTGTAGTGATGAGCAATAGCAGCAAGGAACATCTCAATACAGATGATAAAGTCCTACAATAACAGAAACAAAAAAAAGCAGCTCTCTTTGAGCTTAAATCTAGTTTTGTAGATAAAGGAAAAGCACTATCTTTCTCTTTTCAAAAAGTATTTCAATATCAACAGCTTTTTTCCCCCATAAGATTATATTCATTTTTTCATTTTCCAAAATAACTATTTTTGGTCTCTTAAAGGACAAAATAGCAAAAATTTAAGTCTATTTTATACTACCCCAGTCAAGTATGTTTTAGCAAAATACAATGCATTCTCAATCCACTGCCCAAAGATGAAGAGAAATGCATAAAGAGAAACTGACTAGGAAAAACCAAATCGAGGTTCTATTCCTGGTTCCACCACAAATTAGTGATGATGGCTAGTCTCTCTAGGGTTCCTCCATTTCCTCCTCTGCAAAGTGAGGAAAGTAGTAACCCCACAGCCTGCATGTTGTCAGGTTTAGGAGATAATATGTAAAATGGGTAAAGAGTAAAGTTTTATTAAGTTCACAGAGAGCACTAACCTGGAGTCCTGTAGCCACAGCTTCTACAGTTTGCCATTCCCATGTATGCTTTTCAGAAATAACGCCAACTTTTACCAACAAAGCAATAACTACTGCTTGCCTATATGTTAGGAAAAGGTAAACGCCATATCTATATCAAGCATAAAATGAGCAGTTGTTTTAAATATATGCCATTTTAAAAAGTTAAACCCCAGCACAACTTGTGGACCACCCCCACCCCCACCTTCATAGCATACTCCTGAAGACACTGCAGATCTACACTAAACACGTATTTTATTTGCTTTAAAAGTTTATTCTTCTAGTACAGTTTCATCATGTGAATTTTGATTATGCATTCTTATATACATGGAACTTCAAAACTTGGTTTATATGTCTTTGTTTTGAAAGTGTATTCAAGTAATTAGATTTTAAGTTCTTCCTATACACAAACAATGCCCACAACCTTGAACAATAGACATTTAAAGTAAAGGACAGACACTTAAATGTTATTTACACATGTATTAATTAATTATTCAGATTATTTTTTAAAACATTTTGAAACCAGTCTTGTTAGAAGTGCTGGACTAGAGACAAACTCAAAAGGCACTGGACTCCTGAGACAGGAGTCACAATGAATGCCTCAAGCACATCCGTGGCTATGACCCTAAGGTTAAATTTAAACAGCTAGTAATGAGACAGACAAGTTTATATAGTTCTGTATTTAAGAATCTTACTTCAATATTGCTTGTAATGGTGAAAGAATTAGGAACAACCTAAATGTCAATAGGAGACTAGTTTAAACGTTAGATCCACAGAATACTTAGAAAAACCAAAAAAACCAAATAATGAGAAAATTACATCCTCACTTTATTGGTAGAGAACTATATCTACAACATACTGAACGAATCCTTGAGTTCTGCAAGTTTTTATGGTATGAAACTCTTTCTGTGGCATTTTATATGTGACATTATCTGCACCACAATATGAATCCTTCTTTCTGGGTGATAGGATTTCAAGGATTTTCTTTTTCCCCTTTCTGTATTTGTATACTGTTAAATTTGGTGTATTTGTTGCTAGGTCCCCTATCACCCACCCTTCTACTAAATTGAGACCATGTACAGTTTGCCTTCTGCTTTAAATAATATATTTTACTAAGTAAATGAACATTACCTCACGTTATTAAATATTCTTATGTTTATCTTCTAAACTGTAGACTATTCTCTTATATGAAAAGACCACCATATATTCTTTAATGACTCCTCTAGTGTTGAGACAGGTTGTCTCAAATTAGTTTCTTCTTATAAATGTTATGGTAACCATCTGATTATTTCTTTATGAAAAACCAAGAAGGGCTAAACAGAGGAACTTTTTAAAGGTAAGTAGAGACATTTTAATTCATTTTCTATATTAAGACTATTTTGAAAATCCTCCCTAATCAACAGTGTTATTGCCCTGTAGAAAATGAGAACATTTACATTTAAGAGAAAGCAACACTTACCAAAAAGAAACAAAAACCACCAGTTTTACACAAAGAAATTTGCCAACAGGTTGGATTGGACTCAGTTCTTCCTTCAGTACTTTATAAAATAGAAGCAGACAATACATGGCAAACTAGAAATAAAATTAACAACAATTAAACATCTTCAATAAGAATAAATACAGTAACAGAAATAACACAGTTATAAACCAGAGACCTGGTACAGAGTAATGTTTTAGGCAATTTTTTCTAGGCTTCCTATTCTGTTATTTTTAGATTAATAATGAGCTTTTAAGAGTTTACTGTGGATGAAAATAAAGGACATGAAATTTCTCAGAAGAGGTGTGTAATGTCTTCCCTGAAAATGGTTTTCAGTGTTCACTTATGGGGGCCCATAAAGAGAGTAATGAACAAATACTGTCATGCGTGGAGGAAAAGGCCCTCATTCAGCCCAAATAAAAATATATCTGCTTATTAGACGAACACAGTAAATAAGTTCTATTTGAATAGTTATAGCCATGAAATAGGAAATTAAGGAATCAGGGAAACAATTTTTCTTGAGGACGGTATGTTAATCCAGCTGTATTTACTTTTTAAAAATAAGTTTTCAAGACTATTATTTATTTTTAGAAATAAGTTTTAATAATCTAGTGCATTGTACATACAAATAAACATTTCCCTGAAAGTTTAGTTTTTCCCATTACAATTATATATAATGTTCATGTAAAATATTTTAGAATATGAGAGCAATAGAGAAAACTACAATTTTGTCCATAGTCCCATTATCCAATCATTCCCTTCTACACAGAAAGTGCTTTTAAACAGGTATCATCAACTAAATAATACATTTTGTTGCCTGACTTTTCCCCCACTTAAAGTACATTATTATATGTTTCATGAGGAATATTATTTTTTTAAAAGATTTTATTTGAGGGAGAGCACACGGGGTGGGGGGAGAGGGAGAGAGAATCTCAAGCAGACTCCCTGCTGTGGGCTCAATCCCACGACACTGAGATCACAACCTAAGCAGAAACCAGTACTCAGACACTTAACCGACTGCATCACCCAGGCAACTCCATAAGGATTTTAATAACTGCTTAATATTTTGGCCATTGGAAGAACGACGGTACATTTAAACAGTCCCTATCACTGGGCTTTGCATGGTTTCCAGATTTTTGCTATTACAAATGATAGGTTGTATACACAAAGATATTCAAAACAAAAATAAACCATTTCTTGAGGTACATTCCCAGAAATGGAATTACTGGTTCCAAGGAATATGAACCTATATGCAAAAGTTTTGAATGCACAGACATTTAATTATTATTATAAACACCTAATATCACACATGGATGTCACTGCACCTATTATTTTGTTGAAAACATTAACTGAAGATTTTGAAGTACATGTTCTTAAGCTGAAAGGATCACACATTTGTTTTATTTATTTATTTATTTATTTATTTGAGAGACTGCACAAGGGGGGGAGGGCAGAGGGAGAGGAAGAAGCAAGCCCCTCTGAGCAGAGACCGCCTCTCCCCACCCTCCCCAACACAGGGCTCAATCCCAGGACTGCAGGATCATGACCTGAGCTGAAGGCAGACACTTAACCAACTGAGCCACCCAGGCGCCCTAGACAGTTATTTTGTTGAGCATTTCAGTTTCTAGAACATCATTTTTTTTAAAACTTGGCATTTGCAATTTTCCTTTACTTCAATATGAGAGAAATTACTCCTCCATTTTTATTCAAACCTGGTACTGGAGCGCCTGAGGGGCTCAGTTGGTTAAGCATCTGCCTTTGGCTCAGGTCATAATCCAAGAGTCCTGGGATTGAGCCCTACATCTGGCTCCCTGCTCAGTGGAGAGCCTGCTTCACCTCCTGCTTGTGGTACACACTCACGTGCTCTCTCTCAGATATATATAAAATGTTGAAAAAGCAAAAACAAAAAAATGTTTAAAAAAACCCAAACAAACCTGGTACTGTCATATACCAATTAGACTTTATTTTTTTTTTTAGACACAAACATTTTCTCTTTTTGAATATGCCTAAATTATGTGTTTTTTAAGGAGAACACTGTGCTTTTATTTATGACATCCACACAACTATGTAATGACTACCAGGACCAAATGAATAAACATGAACAAGAGGTCAAGATAAAAGTCACCAGATAATTTATAAAGATACTATATCTTTATATATGTATAAAGACATGTTAAAGTTTCAAATTCTTTCCTATAAATTGAGTTTCGAAATTAAAAAACAAACTTTATTCCCAAAGAAACTTCTAAGAAAATTTAGTCACAGATAATTTAATGTAATTAAAATTAATATTTACTTACCAATTGTGACATGTTGTTTATTATAACCAAGTAAGTCCAAGCATTTGAAAAGCTAAAATTCCCTTCATCATATATACCAAGCAGCTCACAGACTCTTAAAAATGGTAAAAATGACATTTATGATTAACTAAATCAAAATATATTTTAAAACACAGCACTGACAGTAATACTAAAATTAAAGTAGTCAGTTTATTTAAAAGACCCCATAGATAATAACTTGATTTTTGGTCACAGAGGTGGTTTAAAATTAAAAAAACTTTCCAGTAATGCTACCATATGATTATTCCATCTTAAATCCAAAATAAGACACATACATTGAATTAGAAAGGGTAAGTACTAGATTAAGAAAAATTAATCCACCTAATTTTGAAAACCTTGATTATTACAGGCATGTAATGCAAGTCAATAAATACAACTGTAATTTTTTCCCCAAATTATCTGGGGAGGTAAATTTTATGAACACCTAGATCTAAGAATTAACTTACATGATTCCCCAGTTTCCAAACTGCAGACTTCATAAATAAATTAGTTTGATTCTAAGGTAAATGTTACTAAAGAACTGGTAGCTCAAAGGCAGAATAAAGAAATGAATGCTTCTTTCACCTCTTTCCCTTCTTCTCTGAACATGCAAAATTTAATTATGATTAGGAGATAAAAAATTCAATCTACTCACTTTATCTGATATTCTTAAATTTTTAGGGAATAGTTTTACCAGATAGCTTAATGATATACCATTTTACCTCATCTCCTAAGCCTCATCAGAATTCTTACAAAAGAAAAATGATTCATCCTTGAAATATAGTACTCATATTCTAAGTTAATCATATAGAAAATAAAACCATATAATGAAGCTAAGGTAGCATACTTTAGCTTCAGGTAACAGATGTTTTTGTAAAGCTGTGTGAACATTAATATTTGGAAAAAAAGCATTTTTAAAACGTTTTCCAGAAAACTATGGAGAATGTTATTTAGAAGAATTCTGTGGTGATTCTTTGCTTATAAATGGTCACCTTATTTAATATAATAGGGTTTCTATATACTATGATTTTTATAACAGACTAGATATATATCATAAACAAGTAAATTAATGCTCTTTGTGTATCAGTTCTCACTGAAGTCAGAGCATGAGGATTTTAAAAAACAATATAAATTCTTTGTACTTACAAAGCAACAATGGTGGTGAATGGTCTGACCACAGTATACTGCAAAACACCCAGTTTGCACCTAAAGAGCAATACTCTGCCAAAGGGGAGAAAAAAAAAAACCTTAGCATTTCAACTACTCATTTAAATAGTATCAGATTTTCTTTTTTTTTCTCCCCAAATTTGTTTATTTTAATTTTTCAGTGTTACAAGATTGATTGTTCATGCACCACACCCAGTGCAGATTTTCTCCAAAGCCTCCCAAATTAAGATCACTTCAAAAATGATGCCATATTTACATTTAATTCTTTTAATTTTGTCATTCTAAATGAAAATTGGGAAAGAATATAGATGGTAGCAAGCACTGTTTAAATGCTGCTTTTAAAATTATTTGACAACTATATCTTCTGAAAGATTTCCCTTTCTGTGTTCAGTCTCAAATTCTTGATTACTGCAGCACAGAAAGAACAAAAGTGTGTCTCTGTATATTTCTGGAAAAAAGACCGAGTAACAAATGAACTGTGTGCATTTAATGTGAAAGCATATTCAGAAGGTATTATTTACATTTAAGGTTCAGTTTCAAGTTTTGGAATTTAAATATCATTCCAGAGAGTATCACTGATTAGATATTATGAGAGGACAAACAAAGATCCTGCATAAATTTTTATCCTATTGCTAGGCTCACTCAACATAGGGGAAAATTCACAAGGAGTAACAAAAACAAAACAAAAAGTCCCCAAACAAAAAAGCCTCTCTACCTGACAAGCCTTGTGCAAGCCTTCTTAAAAGACCAAGTTGCTCTGAGAGCAAAAGCTTTATTTAGCACTACCATCAGGAGAACTGCTTCTCAGTGTTAGGTATTATGAATCCCCTAATTTTAAGAATTACATCTAGGGGCACCTGAGTAGCTCAGTCAGTTAAGTGGCTAATTCTTGATTTCAGCTCAGGTCATGATCTCAGGGTCCTCGGATCAAGCCCCTTGTTGGCCTCTGCAGTCAGCAGGGAGTCTACTTGAGGATTCTCTCTTCCTCTTCTCCTCTCCCTGTGTGCAGTCTCTCTTTCTCAAATGAATAAACAAATCTTAAAAAAAAAAATTACATCTGAACTGACAAAACTGAGAATCTGGCATTCAAGCCTTGAGGTATTATGTTAATAAAATTGAATAAAGAAACTGCTGGGGTTCTGTGTGTTGAAAGCCTCTCTGCTGAGGTGGTTCACTCCCACTTACACTAAGTGTGCCCCCTGTGTGGGCCCAAGGGGTGCATCTGGGGTTGTTGCAAGACCTCCTGAGAGAATGCCTTCGCTATAGATGCTGTGCTTCCTGCCCCATACTCTTTATAAATGTGGTAAAGTCAATTAGCTACCTTTGAAAACTGTAGAGAATTACTGAACTGGAAGATGTATTTGAAGAAATTGCCCAGAATGTACCAAAGACTGAGACAAAGAGAAAAATGTGAAAGACAATTAAAAAGAACTGAACAGAATCAGGTCTAACATATATTTTTAGTTACAGAAGGCAGTAGAGGAAAGGCAAAATCAGAAGAGGTTATGGCTAGGAACTTTGTATAACTGATGAAGTTATGAATCTACATACAGGTTGAAGCACCCTGTAAATAAGCAGGACTAAAGCAGAAACAAAACAACCGAAGTACTTAATGGTGAATATGCAGAATATCAAAGAATGGGTCTAAAATGCAGGTGGAGACAGATCATCTGTAATGGAATAACAAATTGACAAGGAACAGTAATAATCGAAGACAGAATTAGATAGAATAAAATCTTCAAAATGCTTGGAGAAAATTCCTGCCAACATAGAATTACATCCAGCAAAACTGTCTTTCAAGAATGAGGGCAAAATAAAGATACTTTTGGATAAGTATATCTGAGAAAATTTGACACTGATACATTGACACTAATGGGAACTTTTAAAGGCCAGACTTTAGAAAAAGGAAATGATCCCACACAGAGCTGAAATGCAAAGAGTGCAAAGTAAATTGTTAGTATCTGTGATTAAATCTACAAAAGATTTTTAAAAAAATTATCCGAAAAAGTGTAATTTTTAAGATTAAAGTTAGATTTTAAGTAATCACAGTAAAGTTTAGACGCTTCAGGGGTGCCTGGGTGGCTCACTGGGTTAAAGCCTCTGCCTTCCACTCAGGCCATGATCTCAGGATCCAGGGATCCAGCCCTGCACGGTGTTCTCTGTTTAGCAGGGAGCCTGCTTCCCCCCCACCCCCCGCCTACTTGTGATCTCTCTGTCAAATAAATAAAATCTTAAAAAAAATAAAAAAAAAAAATTTTAGATGCTTTAAGTAGTCATGATAACATCAAAAACTATAACTTTTAAATCAGTGGTAAAAAATGGAATAAGAAAAAAATGGAGTAAAAAAATTAAAATAGTAACAATAACAAAATAATTAACTACCAGTGGAATCTGGAATAGCACCCACAGACAGGTTGATAACAGCTGTAGTAAAATATATATTTTCATAATAGGTAAAATAGTCATGTTAAAATGACAAATAGTCAAAGATTATACCCCGTTCTGCCACTATATGACTGGTGAAAAAGCTTTTGGCTTTTAAGGTTTTTTTTAAAAAAAATGTTATAATCTCAAACCTATAATATATTAATATTTGTTAAATGTGGGTGTTTTAAAACAGATTTTTCTGTTTACATGTGTTTGTATTCCTCTGTTTGGAAAACTTTAAAATTATTTACTAAAATCTTTATTAAAATGTAGATTCCTGGGCACCTGGGTGACTCAGTGGATTAAAGCCTCTGCCTTCGGCTCAGGTCATGATCTCAGGGTCCTGGGATCAAGCCCCACATCGGGCTCTCTGCTCAGCAAGGAGCCTGCTTCCCCCTCTCTCTCTGCCTGCCTCTCTGCCTACTTGTGATCTCTCTCTCTGTCAAATAAATAAATAAAATCTTAAAAAAAAATGTAGATTCCTGAACTGGATCCTAAAACAGAAAAAGGACGTTAGTGGAAAAACTTGGGAAATCTGAAGAGTCTGCAGTTAAAAGTATTATACCAATTTTTTTTTTAATTTACTTATTTTAGAGAGAGTGTGTGCACACGCGTGTGTGAGTGGGTGGAGGGGCAGAGGGAGAGAAAGAGAATTTTAAGCACACTCAGTGCAGAGCCCCACACTGGGCTTGATCTCAGGACCCTGAGATCATGACCTTAGCTGAAATCAAGAGTCTGAAACTTATCTGAGTGAGCCACTCAGGCAACCCACCAATGTTATTTCTTAGTTTTGACACAATTACATAAGATATTAAACATTAGGGGAAGCTGGGTAAGTGCATTAGAAATCTGTCTTGTTTTTGCATCTTTTCTATAAATTTAAAATTATTCTAAAATAAAGGCTTACTTAAAAAAATGGAGTTAGTGATAAAAGGACAGAAATGAGGCAAAAAGAAAAGAAACAGCAAGATTTTAAATGACTATATCAATAATCATAAAAATGTAAATGGCCTAATTTAAGTGATGAATTGTCAGATTAGAACTCAAAAAATACTAAACTTAAAAAAAGTAATATATCTAAAACATAAGGAAATAGAAAGGATGAAAGTCAAAGGTAGAGAAAGATATGCCAGGCAAATACTAAACGAAAGAAAGATGGGAAACCTGTTAATATCAGACAAAATAACTTGAAAACAAAAACTTTTTTTTTTTACTTAGCATGCCTGCGAGTGAAAGGGGAGGGGAGGGAGAAGAAGGAAGAGGGAAAGAGACTTAAGCAGACTCCATGCACGGCATGGATCCCATGATCTCATGACCCTGAGATCATGACCCGAGCCAACATCAACAGTTGGACACTTAGCTGACTGAACCACTCAGGCACCCCAGACAAAAAAGATTATTTGGAATACCATCAAAACATATAAAACAAAAACTGACAAAAGTACAGAAAGAAAGCAACAATCTGGCAGAATTTAAATATCTTTTTCAGTAACAGTGCAAGTAATCAAAATCAACAAATAGAGAAGTTGAATAACATATAAGCTTGGCCCCATGCACATAAGCACAGCCATTGATTATTATAGAATGTACATTCTCTTCAAACATACAGGGAGCCTTTATAAAAACTGATCATGTACTAAGGGACATTAAACAATCTTAACCAATTCCAAAGACTGTCTCAGAGAGAGTATATTCTCTGACTGCAATGAAAAGAAATAAAATGAAAAGCCAGCCCCCACCCTAAATCCTGTTTGGAAATTTAAAAATATTCCAGAATAACTCCAGTAAAGAAAAAAAATCCCAACAGGAATTTAAAATGTGACAATAATGCAGTTATAAAATATAAAATCTGAGATTTATGTGGTGATGGGATATTAACTAGACTTACTGTGGTGACCATTTTGCAATACATATAATATTGAGTAATTATGTTGTGCAATTGAAATTAATGTATGTCAATTACATTTGAATAACAAAACTAGAATTCAGTGAATGTAGAACTTGAAGGGAAATGTACAGTTTTCAATGCAGTATTAAAAAAGAAAGGGGGTAGCTGGCTGGCTCATTCAGAAGACCATGTGACTTGATCGTGGGGTTGTTAAGCTCAAGCCCCACATTAGGTGTAAAGATTACTTAAGAAATTTAAAAACTCTTAAAAAAAAAGAAAGAAGAAAGACTGTAAATTAGTGAGCTAAGGCTCTAACATGTTAGGAAAAGACAGTAAACCAAAAGAAATGGGAAAAAGGGAAGTAAAAATACAGCAGAAATTAAGGATAGAGAAAACCAATATATAATACACAGAGAATCAACAAAGCCAAAAATCAGTTCTTTAAAAAATTTTTATTATTATTATTATTTTTTAAGATTTTATTTGGTTGAGAGAGAGAGAGTGAGGAGAGTGAGAGAGAGCACAAGTCGAGGGGGCGGGGGAGAAGAGGGAGAAGCAGACTCCCTGCTGAGCAGGGAACCTGATGTGGGACTCAATCCCAAGACCCTGAGATCATGACCTGAGCTAAAAGCAGACACTTAACTGACTGAGCCACCCAGGTGCCCCCAAAACCAGTTCTTGAAAAGACTAGTAAAAATAGGCAAACTTCTGACAAGATTGTTCAAGGAAAAAAATAAAGATACTAATAGCATTATAAATGGAAAACAAATCATAACAACAGATCCAGAAGAGACTGAGAAGATATAAATATATGCCCATAAAGATTTATTTATTTGAGTGTGTGTGTGCATGCATGAGTGGGGGCAGAAGAGGAAGCAGGGAGGGAGAGAGAATCCCAAGCAGGCTCTCTTGTTGAGCTTGGAGCCCAAATTGGGGCTCCATCTCAAGACCCCGAGATCATGACCTGAACTGAAATTGAGGAGGATGCTTACCTGACTCAGCCACCCAGGTGCCCCTGCCCATACATTTTTAAACTTTATTCTGCTTAATTCCTAAAATTTTATTTTTAAAAAAATGATTTCAGAAACAACAGGAAGCCTGTTGTTTAGTTCTATACCTGTCCTCCCACAAAGTCCAGGTCTCTTCTTTCATGCTTTAGTTATAATCTCTTCCTGTGACACATAAATAAAAGGCGATAATGCCTATTCAGGCAGTATAACTTGGATATGAAAATCAGACAGGAACAAGGTAAAAAAGGAAAATTATAGTCTAATCTTACTCATGAACATAGATATAAAAATTCTCAACAAAATAGCAAACCAAATCTTGTAATGCAGAAAAGCAGATGATATATCTTAATCACTTTGAATTTATCCTCAAAATGCAGGGGGTTTTAACATTAGAAAAGCTATTAATCTAATTCACTAAATTAACAGGTTTAAAGCAAAAACCAACCATCTCAAAAGATACAGAAAAAGCATTTGATGAAATTTAATCATTTACTCATGATTAAAAATTCAAACAAGCTAGGAGTAAAAGAGAGCTAGCTCATTTAACTTGATAAAGGATGCCTACCAAACACTTTTAAGAAACATAAAATTCAATTACATTTTATAAGAATTCCCTTTAAAATCAGGAATAATCTAAGAATATCTAGGGCTACTCACCAGCAGAGTGAGAAGAAAGAGAAATACACAGTATAGACTGGAAAGCAAAGAGATCACTTGAAGAGGACTATCTTCACAGAGAACTTATAAAGATCTACAGACTAAGAAAATGTAACAGGATTTTTGGATATAAGACCAATATGCCAAAACCAACTGTCTTTCTATAAACTGGAAGCAATTAAAATGATTTTTAAAATAGATGCCATTTATAATAGCAATAAAATACATTTATAAAAATCAACAAAGATACAGAAGACTTTTGAAAGTACATTTGAGAAAAATGTACTTTACAGAAAGGTAAATGAAGAACTAAATAAGTAGAAAGGTAGACCATATTCATAGATAAGACTCTAAAAATCATAAAGATGTCAATAAACCAAAGATTGAATTCAATTACAATAAAAACATCCCCACAGGTTTTTCTAACAACTTGCCAAACTGTTCCTGAAGTTTATATGTAAGAGCGAAGACCCAAAAATAGCCAAGATAATAGGGTAAGGCCTCTGCCCCTCACTTTAAGGCTTATTAATAACCTGTAGTAGTTAATGTATAGAATTGGTCCAGGAATAGAAAAGTTAACCAATAAAACAGAAAAAAACCCAAAACAAAAAGCCACAAACAGACCCACTACATGTTGAAACCAGACATCTGACAGAGATGGCAAGATCAGTAAAATAGAAGGGAGAGAATGGTGCTAGGACAATTAGCTAATGGAATAAAATGAAACTGCATTCCTACCTCACACAACATAAAACATCAAATGCTTATAAGTCTTAATGAGAAAATTTTGAAATCTTTAGAAGAAAAGCACAGGACAATGTTTTTGTAATCCTATAATTCCAATAATTTTCTGAACAAGACACACCAAGTATTGACTATAAAATAAGATAAATTCAACTATATTAAATTCAAAACTTCCATTTATCAAAAGATTTAATATAGGTGGCAGAGCATGCCAAAAACTGGAAAAAAGATATTTTCAATACCACTAAACAAAGATTTATATCTAAATATATAAAAATCCTCTATAAAGCCATGATACAGACAACCCATTAAAAAATGAGAAACAACAACAACAAAAAATTTAAAAAAAAAAATGAGAAACAGGGCGCCTGGGTGGCTCAGTTGGTTAAGCGACCGCCTTTAGCTCAGGTCATGATCCTGGAGTCCTGGGATCAAGTTTCACATCAGGCTCCCAGCCTCGCGGGGAGTCTGCTTCTCCCTCTGACCTTCTCCCCTCTCATGCTCTTTCACTCTCTAATAAATAAAAATCTTAAAAAAAAAAAAAAAAAAAAAAAAAAAGAGAAACAGAAACAAGCATTCCTCGGGAAAGGAAACACAAATGGTTAATGAACATAAAAAGTTGCTCAACCTCATTGCTAATCAAGGAAATCCAAATTAAGACCACAGCAATATACCATTTTACATTCCCTTGACAGGCAAACAGAAGTCTGGGTATTTCCAAATGTAGGTGAGGATGTGGTTCAAGTAGAAGTGTTTTATACTGTTGGTGGGAGAGGAGTATGGTACTGCCACTTCAGAAAACAATTTGCCACTAAGAAAGCTGAATAAAACCTAAAGACCTAGCATGCCACTACAAGGTATATACCCTAAAGCAATTTTTTTTCAAACTGTCAAATTCAACTTATTAGGCATGACCTGAATTTTTTTTCCCAAATATGTTTATTTTATTTTTTCAGTGTTACAAGATTGATTGTTCATGCCCCACACCCAGTGCTCCATGCAATAGATGAAATGGTACTAATCCTTACTCTATATATTCCCTTCCCTTCTCTTGTTTTTAATATTCAGGTCATGTCATCATAGGCATGACCTGAATTTTAAAAACAAGAGAAAGGAAGGGAATATAGAGTAAGGATTAGTACCATTTCATGAAACCATTTGTTTCACCAGTATACTAAATTGATCAGTAAACTGTTTCCCCTCCTTGGCACAAAATTTAAGGTTCATTGAAAGAAAACTCATTGTGCTCACGGTTTATGTTACAGCAAAAGGATTAAAAGCAGACCTAGTTTTTTAATCAATTAACAACTGCAAACTTGCCATGCTATTTACATTTTATAACCAAAGCCCTATACTGAATTAACCTAAACAGCAATAGCCTGATTAATTATCAGATTTGTAACACCAGTTAGTTACCTACTAGAGGGAGACTGGTAACCTACAATGTATTTATACACAAGAGACATCTTATTATTACTAAAACCATACTTTCAAATTGCATTAACATAGGTAAACACTTAATGTTGTTTCAAAGGAAAGAATACCTGAGTTGTGATAACTATGGATGCACTGCTGACATTATTCAGGCAGCAGCTGTCAAAATTCAAGACTCTCAGGAAAAAAATGAAACCAACAATAAGAATAAATGCAATTGTGTAGTGAGGAACAAATTCATTGCACAACCACAGAGTAGGGAGATTCTGATCAGGAGTATCACTTGGAAAAGGTTTGGGGTTTTACTGGACCACTAGCTAATTGTGATGAGCCATTCTGAAGATATAGCTAGAGCCTCATTTTAGGTTCTGTAGTATTAGGAGGAGAGTCCTAATCAAAGCCAAGCCATCATCATTATATTTACTGGAGCACTGCAATCTCTTCTATCCTTGTCCACTTGCAATTCAGTCTACAGAGAGCATACTAACCTCTGAAAATGAAATTTGGCCACTAGTCCTCTATTCAACATCCTATAATGGCTTCTCATTATCCTGACCAAACTTTAGACAGGTCTCCTCTGAGCTGTCTTTTCAATTAGGCATCATTCTCAGGCCTTGTCCTTGGCCTAAGTCAGACTGAACAAGAATACTGCTAAGTCATCCTCTTACCTCTGATACCTGATTACCCTTGATATTTGATAAGCTCCTCATCCCCGAGTCTTGATGTATAAGTGCTTGGTCTGCCCTTAGCAAGAATTCTATTATGCTATTTTAGAGAGAATTCTCTTTCCCTTGACGTCTCCTCTCAGTAATTTTCTATCCAGTGATCACCTCAATCTGCTCACTAGCTATAAATCTCTCTATCCATATTGTATTTGTTGCTAAGCAGTTTCTCTTCCCCATTCCCAACTTACAATAGTTTTCCCTTACTATTCCTCTTTCATATTCTCCTTTTCCTTTACCTTCATAGCATTTCCTGATATAAGTAACTCTATATTCGTGTCTTCATTTAATTTCAAACGTCCAAAGCAAAATGTAGGTTCCATGAGTTCTACATCTGTTATATACACTAGGATATATCTGTATATTGGCACATACTAAGTGCTCAATACATATCAAGTGTGTTAATGAACACATTAAGAGCTTGTTATTTAAAAATAGCTAGGTAGCTCCCTGTCATTTCAAGTGTGTAAAGTAGAGACATATTTAGTCTCAATGTTACACAAATGGTTCTGTATTGCATAGTAGGCAATATAGGTCTCCCTAGGTTGTATATCTGCACTGATTACTATAACTCCAAATCATTCCAGTTATCTTGACTTACAACTTTCACCTTAGTTCCCATTATCAGTGATCAAGTTCTACCAGTTCTTCAGTTGCAGTCTCTTTCCTTTCATTCCAATTTCATCTCCTTTTCAGCTTATCTCACAAATGGACTAGAATAACAACCTCCTAATTTATTTGATTATTTATTTCTGGAGTCTTCCTCCCTCCAATGCATTCTGTATAGTATTGCAAAATTAATCTTTCTAAAATGATACCCTCAAACGTTTCCTTGATGAAAAATATCCAATGGCTCATTCATATAAAAAATGCAATCTTAGCTTCAACTAAAATTTTAAGGCTTTATTTTTCTTTACTGTCCTCTATGGATATATAATAAGGCCAACAGACCATTATATAGTACTAGAATAAACACTATTGTTGGTCCTTCATATCATATGCTGTTTCCCCACTGACCCACTTAGACTATCTTATCCTTGGGTCTTACACCTGATTTTGTCATTAACTAGCTATGTAATCTTGAGTAAGTTAATCTCTGTAGATCCTGGGTCTCAATAGTAAAAGGATGTTGATTAAATGATTTATAAAGTTTTTTTCCCTGCAAGTTGTCTATTTAGGATAAATAATGTACAAGAGAGTTCTTTGTATGTGTGGATTATGAAAATGTGTTTTCTTTAAACTTGACTATGAACTACTTGAGGGTAGGAACTCTTCTTAAACTTTCTGTCCTGCTCCTAGTACTTAACATGCTGCTTTATAGAGAAATGACTGGTGCTTCAAAATTCTGTTTAAATACATAAAAAGATTAAAACCAAACATACTTACTCTCCCATAGTCCATGGTGGACAGCAACATAAAGGAGGGAAATGTTTCTGCTGATCTTTGGCTTCAAGGATTAATACCAGATTTGGATACCGGTTCGTTAGATAATTGGTAAGGAATCCCATAAAGTTGTAAATGACATAAGCTTCATAACATTCCCTGCAAGTGTCCACATATATTGCAATGCTGGGGTATTTCAAAGCTATCCACTATGAAAAAGCACAGATGTTAAAAATAGGTGAAGCTAAAACGAATTGCCATTCCAATTCCTGGTTATCACAATGCTAATTTTTAAACTTGATATTTACATCAAACTTTCTAAAATTTATGAGAGCTACCAGACAATCTGTAAAATGAATTTTTAAAAGCAATAAGGTATTGGATACTGGTAAAAACATTCATGTTGGGGGGTAAATAGTAAATATGAAGAAAGAAGCTAAATTATTTTGTAATTGGGTCCTTAAATATAATCTGAAATTTTTCTTGAGATGATCATAGAAAAAGCAATTAAAGACATTTCCTTTATATTTAACCAAATTAAAGCAGTGATCTATGACAACTGCATGTTTGAATCCATCAGGGAAGGGTTTTTCAAATAAAAGATTTACTCCAAGAAAAGGATGATAATGTAATTTTAAATATTATATTCTTTAAAGGACTAAGAACTAGTACTTGGAAATTTTAAAAGATTAAGCAAAGAATATAACTGTAGATTTTTTAAAATTTAGAACACCTGTCTTTTCTATTGTAATACTTCATCTTTTTTACTAATATTAAAAACAAATGAATCTTTTCACTTTTCTTATTAATCTGACTCCTTATTGCCAAATAATAAACTTTCATTACTTCAAGCATTCTGTAAATATAGTTATATCATCAAGCAAGTTCTTAGCTAATGAGATAAAATTAAATATACTTACACTATCTAAACTGTATATAGGTACCATCCAAAGAATCCTAGTTGGAAAGCAAAGCATAAATTAAAAACATTTTACATCACAGTTATGAAATAAGTGAACATAACACTACAAGAATTAAACTATATTAATACTTACCTTATTATTGGTTTCTGTAGTTCTGGTTGTGTATAATGTACTAAATGTTGCAGTATTACCCAAAGTGATATAGGTATAGTCAACAGCAAAAAGATTCCAGCAATAAACCAAGCCTTGGTGTGTATTCCAACCTTTAAAAAAAAAATTAAAATTAATCCTTATATTAAAACTAAAAAGCTAAAAAAATAAAAAAATAAAACTAAAAAGCTAAATAAAATATTATTTCTTAAATTTATATTTATTTGATTATTAAGGAGGCCCAAAATTTCCAAATAACTAGAGGCTATTTTATTTCTTTTTCGAAAAACAGCCTATTTGTCCTTTTGCAGAGGGAGGGGAAGGATTTTTCTTCATGGGGTTGAGCATTTTTCCTTATGAAGCCTTTTGTAACAGCACTGTATATCTTAAGAATATTAACATCATATCATTTCTCCTCAGCTTTTTGTCTTTTATATTTGATTACTGTGTTTAGAGATGTATAGAAGTTTTAGAATTTTCTGCAAGTCTAAAAATCTTTTTTTTTTTTTAAAGATTTTATTTATTTATTTGAGAGACAGAGAAAGTGAGAGAGAGCATGAGAGAAGGTAATAGGAAGAAGCAGACTCCCCATGGAGCTGGGAGCCTGATGCGGGACTTGATCTTGAAACTCAAGGATCATGACCTGAGCCGAAGGCAGTTGCTCAACCAACTGAGCCACCCAGGCGCCCAAGTCTAAAAATCTTTTTAAAAAATGTTTATTTTATTTTATTTTTTGAGAGAGAGAGTGGGCACACATGGGAGGAAGGGGCGGGGGGAGAAAGAGAGAATCGCAAGCAGGCTCCATGCACAGGGCCTGATCTCATGACCCTGAGATTATGACCTGAGCTGAAATAAGAATTGGACACTTAACCAATTGAGCCACCTAGGCACCCCAAAAAATCTTTTATGGTCTACTCCTTTGCTTTAATGTTTGGAGAGTTAAAATCCTACCTACATTTTCTGTGCATTTTATTGTTACCCAACATGTTAATAGAACAAGTACTGAGTATTGCCTAATACTTTGCTAAGTTTTTTATATGCATTATGTCTTTTAACTGTCCCACATGATAAGTACTGCCAGAACTACTGTCCAAACAAACTGTGTTAATTTGTGCTACGCCTCTTATATACAACAATATCAACTCAGGATATCACATTTTAGAAAGCTCTAGTTTCCTTTTTCAGGTCAGTATCTGATCAATATTTTATCCTTTAAAAGCTCAATTTCTAAAAATATACTTTGAATGATCTCTCTTTTTTTTTTTTTTTAAGATTTTATTTATTTATTTGAGAGAGAAAGCGCAAGAGCGAGGGGGAGGAGCAGTAGGAAAAGAGAGGAGCAAACTCCATGCTGAGCAGGGAGCTGGATGCAGGGCTAGATCCGGAGAACCCTGGGATCATGACCTGAGCTGAAGGCAGATGTTAGCCAACTGAGCCACCCAGACGCCCCTGAGCTATCTCATCTTAAAGCAGAGTTGAAGTAATTCACTCACTTCCTGGCCAAAAAAAAAAAAATTTTTTTTTGAATGTCTGTTCTATCTGTGGAGCCCTCGGGAATGCATTTTATATTAATTTGTGAATTCACTCTTCAAGGTAGGAGTACAAGTTAATGCTAATTTTTTAAAGGAAAAAGTGGGCATTTAATTTTGGTACTTTTGGAATTTGAACAGTTAATTAAAAGAGCTGAAGCCCACAACTTCTAGTTTCACTGTTTTGAACAAGATTTTTTTTTTCAACAGGGGTATAAAAAACAAAAGTATAGAGAACAAATGTATTTTTACAACAATGAACTTCTACACTACACAGTATGGAAAACATGAAAAGCAAATATAGTTAGCCCTTGAACAATTTGAGAGTTAGCACCCCAACTCCTGCACAGTTGAAAATCTATATATAATTTTTCGATTCCCCAAAGACTAATAGCCCACTACTGACCAGAAGCCTTACCTATAACATAAATAGTCCTTTAACAGATATTTTGTATGTAACATATATTATATACTGTTTTCTTAAAGTAAGCAAGTAAGCTAGAGAAAAGAAAATGCTATTAAAAATTGTAAGAGAAAATACATTTACAGCACTACACTGTATTTCTTGACAAATATCTGTGTTTAAGTGAACCTGTAGTAGTTCACACCCATGCTGTTCAAGGGTTAACTAAACAAAAAGTCTTGCTGAATGCTGGAGAATAATCAATATAGTAAGTGAAAAGCAACCATGTGGAGGTGAAGATTCTAAAAGGAATGTCTGTGCAATCACTTTCTAGAGATTTTTGCTTGGCTCGATTTTATTTAATATTGAGTACAGGTGGTCCCAGACCTGGTTCAACTTTCAATTTCTTGACTTTATAGTGGTGCAAAAATGATATGCATTCACTAGAAACTATACTTCAAATTTTGATCTTCTAAGTTTTTCGCTGTGTGGTATGATATTCTCCTGATGCTGGCAGGAGCAGGGAGCTGTAACTCCCAATCAGCCATGGGATCATGAGGGTAAACGATCTATACACTTACCACTTCCTCCACGCGTGATAGGGTTACATCCCGATAAACCCATCCTGATTTCAACCCATCGTGGTTGAAATACCCTAAGTTGAAACTGCATTTAATGCACTTAGCCTGCCAAACTTTATAGCTTAGTCTGGCTGACCTTAAATATGCTCAGAACATTGATTAGCTTTCAGTTGGGCAAAATCATCTAATACACAGCCTAATTTACAGTAAGGTGTTCAAGATCTCGTATCTCATGTAATTTAATGAATACTATACTGAAAGTGAAAAACAGAATGGCTATATGGGCACAGAATGGCTTTAAATGTATTAGTTTGTTTAGCCTCATGATTGCATGGCTGACTGAAAGCTACAGCTTGCTGCCCAGGCATCATAAGAAGAATATTATACTACAAAGCACTAACCCAGGAAAATATCAATATTCAGAATTTGAAGTATGGTCTCTACTGAATGTATACTGCTTTCACACATTGTGAAGTCAAAAAAATTTTAAGTCAAACCATCATAGTCAAGGACCTTCTGTACCCACATGGCCATGCTGTTTTTCACTTTCAGTACAGTATCCAATAAATTACATGAGATACTCCATACTTTATTATAAGATAGTCTGTGTTAGATGATTTTGCCCAACTGTAAGCTACTGTAAATGTTCTGAGCATACTTAATGTGGCTAGGCCATATGATGTTTGGCTGGTTAAGTGCATTAAATGCATTTTTACAGACAATATTTTCCACTTATGATGGGCTTATCAGGACATAACCCCATTATAAGTCAAGGAAGACCTGTGTTCATTTTAACAATGACCTAAAATAATAATAGCTGCATATTCTAGATCTTCTCTAAGGTGATAATTAAGAACAGTACTGTCAAATAATTTTAATGCCCAAGTTTGTTGTTATAATTCCTTAGTGCCAACTTGGGGGTAGACTTAAGAGAAAAATGATGTGCTTGTGACTAATGAAGGCCAAGCAGCCTCAGTGTGCTATAAAAAAGAAAGTTCTTTTCAAATGATCATAAAATATAAAACATAAAAGTGACTAGAGAACTGAGTCATTTCAGTAGAGTGATGCCAATTAAAAAAAAATCTTGCATCACAGAGTTAGTACCATTTTTACATCGCAGGTGGTAGTTTCAGAAACACATCACCTGTCCATATCAATGCCATTAATTTGAATCACTGGTTTTATAGTTGTTTTGATTTTTGAGCTACCTAAAAAAGCTACATCCGTAAGAAATTTAATCTGTTTGGTGTGTGCACATATTTAAGAAATATAGTAAGTAAATTCTAGGTATCTGTCGAAATTATTAATATCATTATTACCTTTATCTTAATTTACATTTATTTCTAAATAAATTATTCACACTTGAGACACATTGATATGAGGATATCATTAAGATTATTAGACTTATCAGCCATAAGCGAAGATAAGTAGCATAGACTTTTTCCCCCCACTACGGTAAGTAGAGAAGAAAGAAAAAACACTAAGGACAACATCCAGGAGTGAGTTAAGTGAACCCTGGGCCAAATGCTTTCAGAGCAAAGAGGAGAATGCAATAAGAGAGTACTCTCTGGGTCCAATCCTCAGGGGAAGAGAGGAGCACTTACAGAAAGAGTCACTACTTGGGGCATAAGTACACATAGGGCAGGGTAAAATGACTGCAGAGCAGTTTGACAGTATGTGTGTATTTAACTTACTGGACTTCCATTATACATGCTCAGCCAAGTAAGAGAGAAATAATTTAAGTAGTCCAGATGGTCATCTTGCCATTCCAATAAGTAAGTATATGCCCCACCATGGGCACAGCATGGGCTCTATAAACTTATTTTTACAATCTCAGTTCCCACTAACTTCTCACTGTGTAAGCACAGGGATTCTAGGGTTTAAAAGACATGTTTTTCATGCAAAACTGTCCCTTAACATTTAGTGCTCAAGGTAATGTATGTGACTCTGCTTTAGGTGTTCAACTGAGAACCTAATCCCAACTAAGATGTTATTCCACAAGAAAAAGAATTGCTCCTCCAAAGCAATAGTGAAATTTTAAAAACAACAGTGATAATTAGGGCTTATTGAACACCTACTATGTGGCAGGCCCCATGTTAAGTATTTTAGATACATAAACTCATTTAGTGAATAATGATGAAGAGAATGATATATTGTATATAAAGCACTTAGCACAATGTCATGTTAACCACTATGTCTCTGTTTCAGTTTTCATATCTATGGAATGAAGACAATTCCTATGCTTCCCAGGTTTTAAGATTAAATAAAATTACACCTAAATCTTGGGGACATGCTTTGGTTATTGTATGTAACCTTAAAAACAAAACATAATGAGAGGAAAAACAAAACAAAACAAAACAAAACCCTGCCTTAACCCACACTTCTATCCACAATGCCATTCATTTCTCTGGTCAGAATAAAAATACTCAAAACAAAATAAAAAATGAACCAAAAAAACTTGTCTTCATATCCAGATAATAATAGCTGCATATTCTAGATCTTCTCTAAGGTGATAATTAAGAACAGTACTCACATTCATTCATTTGCCTCACATTCATTCTTCCCTTTCGGCCCTTACAACTCCATAGAAACCATTACTAGGATCACCAATGACCCTCCTACCCTATGAAAACCAACAGAGACTCAGTCGCACCATACACTGTTCACTGTATAGCGCCTGAAGCACTCCTGTTCCAGCTTCCAGACACCACTCTTTCGGCATTCTGTTTCCTCACTGGCTGATACTTCTTTTTTGTTAAGTTCCTATTCCTCCACCAGATTTCTAAATGTTGGTGCCAGGTCCTTAGTCTCTATAATGTCATCCATCCTTATGGCTTTTTTTTCCTCCAAAGATTTTATTTATTTATTTGAGAGAGAGAGAGAGAGAGCACGCGCGTGCGGGAGTGCACAAGCAGGGGGAGTGGGAGAGGGAGAAAAAAGCAGGCTCCCCTTTGAGCAGGTAGCCTGACGCGGGGCCCCACCCCAGGACTCCAAGATCATGACCGGAGCACAAGGCAGGCACTTACCCAATTGAGCCACCCAGGCACGCCATCCTTATGACTTTAACACCATCTCTGTTCTGATAACTCTCATATTAATATCTGCAGCTCGAACCTTTCTGAATTCTAGACTTGCATACCCAACTGTATATCTGACATGCCCATCTGATTGTCTCTCATAGACCTCAACCTAAATTTCCAAAGCAGAACTCAAATTTCTCTCAAACCTGTCCCTATCAGTTTTCCATCTCAGCAACTGGCATCACCATTTTTACCCTATTGTTCAAGATAAAAAAACTCACAGTTGTTCTTGATTACTTTCTCTCATTGTCTCTCTTGCCCAACCCAACCTCCTGTCAAGTCTTGTTTCTTCACTGCCAAGGATACTTAAAATACGGTTTTCCATCTCTATTTCTACTATCCTGATTTGGGCCATAAGTCATTGTAATTCAGGCACTGATGACTACTTAACTACCATAAAGAGCTTCCTAATGTTCTTTTACTTTCACTTAATTTTCCACTTTCACTTAAATTTCCATCTTTTGAAGATGCCCACTTGTTCTTTTCTTAGATCTTTTTTAGTTTCTTCCATTGCATTTTATGTAATTTTATTTTACTGACTGTGGGTTTTTTGTTGTTGTTTTTTGGGAGTTTTTTTTTTTTTGGTTGTAATCGTCTCCACCACTAAGTTCCATGCAAGTGGGAGCCAGGTTTTTAGCTCTCACCATACAGAACACAAGCCTGATTTATCTCTGGGATGAAGGGAAGTTTGCAATTTTTAAACACGGTAGCTGGGTGACATATGAGTAAAGACCTGAAAGACATAAAGGAGTAAGAATACCATCTGGGATAAGAACATGCCACGAAGAGGGCACATTTAATGCAAAGGCCGTAGCCTACCCCAAATGTTTTGAGTAAAATCACTGTCCAAAAAAATACTCTCAAGTAAGAGAATCCTAGTTGTATTAAGATGTCTATACTTGAATACTGGTAGACAAATTATAAGAATATTCTAAACATCTAACAAATAGGGATTATTTAATATAGTGGAATATTATAATATCAACATTAAAAATAACTACATAGGCTATGCCAATATGGGAAAGTCAACAAAGTATAATTTAGTGAACAAAGAGAAAACAAAATGTATATTAAACTGCATTTTGTTTAATTATGTAAGAATCATTTCCATAATAAAAAGCCTAAAATAGCCATGGTTTTGCCATTGCTCTTGTAAAATAGGTGTTGCTAAATAAAAGTACTTTCTGGTATTTACTAACTTAGAATTTAAAATTCACTATACAATTTTTATAAAGGACCCATCTAAGTTGAATATTTACCTTGGGGTCTTCCAGCTTGTAGTACTTTATTGATGTCACAATAAGAATATGACATCAAAAAATATACAAGGGACTTTTTGCAAAATCTTTGTGGGTTAAGAGCTAATTCCTAAGTAAAAACAAATTACAAAGTTAAACCAACTAGAATCCTTTAATCCAGGAAGCTAATTAAATGCTAATAAAATTCAATACATGGTTTTCAAGGTAGTTTATTTGATCTAGTCAAGTCCAATATCTGAACAGATCAGATTTCAGGAATAAAATTACCTTACTTTCTGGGAATTGATGAATACTTGCAAAAGAGTGTTCTTTTAAGCAGCAATCTTAATATATTCTAACTATTTTCTCGACCTGGTCCTCCTTCCACCTGCAGCATGCTTTGAAAAACCGTGAACAAGAAACCAAACAGGTTTATCAACTAAGACTGGGCTCACTTACATGACATAATTTTCAGGATATCAAGTCTGGGGCATCTGGGGTAAAAAATGGGCAACCTTAGATGGGCAGGACCGTAGAAAAAAGGGTAGAGGCCGATGGTGAAGGACCCTCTTACCTCCAGCTTCTGTAATTCCCACACGCATAGAGGAACCGCAACCACTATGGACACCAGGTAGATGACCACCGCTAAAGGTCGAATCCACTGTCTCCAATTCCTCCAGGTACAAGTGCAAGGCATGTTTCCGCATAAATCAGCTCCAAGTAGCAAGGAAAAAGAGCTCGAAGGAGATTGTAATGGGGAGCCCCGTTCTTTGGCTGTTGTGTCAACTCGCATACTACAGAGAAACAGCTGTTGGGCGACTTTACCAGCAGCTCGAGCCGCCTCCTCGGCCCGCGCTGTGCTTTCTGCTGCTGCTACCGCAACTGCGGCCGCTCAGGGTGCTACCAGGAAGCAGTGCGGGCAGCATCCTTTCTTCCCTGCCCCACATCTACCCAGTTCTTCCGCGGTGGAAGCCCCGGGCGGAGCCGCTGCCCTCACCTGGGTATCGCCCAGACCTCCGCCTGCACCATGGCCTCGAGGACAGCGGCGCCAACCAGGATCGACTTCTAAACACTCTGCACACAGTTCGGTTCTGCCCCGCAGCTGCCTGTCCACTTGCTCTTTTCTTGGGCGGTTGAGCTTCCTCCCTCCCGCGCCTGCAGGGGTCTCTTGGCCCGATTCTGCTGGCAGATAAAAGGCGAGGACTAAAACCCGCGGAGCCCAGGATTTCCTCACTCACTCCCACGGGACATCACCCACAGCGGAACCCAAGGCCAACCCAGGACTTCCGCTTCCGCCCCCGCTGTTTGAGGGTGCTGATTCGTCGACACTGCCAAACTGGGCCCACCCCATCCGGCTCGCTTTACACTCTCTGATTGGTCATTTCTAGGGGGCGGGGCTGTAGAGAGGCGTAGAAAGGTGGGAAGGTTGGGAAGAGAGGAGGTATTTGGGATTTGTTGGAATTGGTAGGGGTTCCTGGTTCCCAGTGAACAGGATTCTGGAAGCTGTGACGAATTGTTTGAAAAGACTTGAGGAATACCTACTACATTCTTCTGCTCACTGTATTCCAGCATTAAGAAAACCTGGGTAAGACCTTAGAACTGAGCCTTTTATCTGCACAAAGATCTCCGGTTCTCTCTGGGAGTGGATAAGAGAGCCGGAATAAGTCAGTGAAGAATGGGAAACGTCCTCCTCGTTTTCTAGCAGTCATTAGACTCTAGGGGAGGGCTACTTAGTTATTTCTGGATCCTGCAGAACATCCTAAGGGTAGCTTAATTTTAAAAGCAGCTGTAAATAATGAATATCCTTTCCACATCTAGAACTTGTGTTAGAAACTCTCATACCCTTAAGATTCAAAAGGTTTTGACATTCCAACTGAGAGACTTATTACGTGCTTACAGCTTTTAGCTAAGCCTATAGAACAAATGACAAATAGGATCTTAAAGCCTTTCAAAGCCAACAAAGCAAACAAATATCTAACTTCTCAGTTAGATATACGGAAGTCTCCTATATTGTAATTCTCATTTTCTGAGGGGCAGGCATCTTACTGAATTCTTTACCTACATTATGTCAGTTGACCTGTACAAAAATCCAGAAAGGTAGGCAGTTTTCCATGTTACAGGTGAGAAAACAGGTTCAAGTGGTTAAGTAATTTGCTTTTGGTCATTGAGCTAGTTAGTGGTAGAGTGGGAATTCTAACCTTCCTCTCTTGACTCCAAAGGCACTGCTAAGCATTTGACCTGTCAGACAGCACCTGGCACATGAGAATTTATGACTAATGACTTTGTGGACAAGAAGACCTCGGTATTGAGTGCCCTTAGCCTAGAATTCTCGCAGAGGCACTGAGAGAGTTATCTTCCCCAATGTCACCTCTCCTCTGCAGCTATCTATCAAATCCTTAACATCTCCATTTTCCATCCTGGCCTCTTTTAATACAAACTGCTTTCTTAAAGCGAAATAGGCCTTTTGTTTGTTCCTTCAAAGGTAATCTACAAAATTAAAATAGTTATTTCCTGGTCACTAAATTAATGCATATTCCATTGTTAAATTTCAGAAAATAGAAGAATAAAGAAAAGTAACCCTTACTGTGCAACCAAGTATAACCACTACTTACTTTTTGGTACACAATATTTCTTCCTTGGGTATACCACACACAGATTGTCTCTGTGCTTTCAGCCATAGTCACTGGCACTTTGAATAGTCTTCCTTCTTCCTGCTGTGGGCAAACCTGTTTTACCCAATGTATGAAATCTTGCATGATTTTTTCCCTCTGTATCTTACAGCATTCGTGTTGTATTGTAATTACCTATTTGTATGTCTTTTGGACCAAGTTCCTAGGAGCAAGCTAAAGTTCTAGAACTATTAGAATAAAGCAAGAGGTGGAGGAGACCAGAATGTCAGATGCAAGAGTGGTTTCACACACCAGTTTGTGAACTGCAGTTCATCTATGGTGAAGTTTCTGCAGATCAGCGGAGAAATGAGAAAAAGATATATATAGAAATAGATATATCTATATAGAGAGAGTTTTCATTTAGTCAAATTTACTCTTAAGAATTGTGTTTTATTTTGAAATTGTCTATTCTATTTCTTGTATGTGATGACAGTTATAGAGTAGTAGTTGCTTCTAAATATTTTTCCTCAGAAAATAAAATGTTGCTAACTTTATTTGCTCCCATTTATTTTTGAAATTTTTCTTAGTTCATGAAGTCCTAAAATCTAGCAATCACTGAGATAGAGAATGGCCACCAGTTTTCAGCAATCATAATGCTGGGCATGATCCTAATCTACTTGCTTTACTTGCTATAGGTATTTTCTCTATTCTTTCTGGATATGACTTAGCCTAAGTCCAAGGATGGATCTGAGCTTGATGGTGTTTAGAAAATAAGAACTGGTTGTAACTGGCAGATGGTATTAGGGCCAAAAATAAGATATTAGTCATTGTTAATGCAGTTTATATAGATAAAATGAAGTTTCTGTTTGTTACTGTATTATATAAAAATATGTAGATGGAATTTTGCCATCTATGGAGGATATGTTTGTGTTAGTCTGACAAAATAGTGAGTTAATAGAATTCACTTTGAGGGATCCTAGGAGGTGGGCACTGTTAACCCTTTGGCATATATTTCCATCTCTCTCTATAAATATGTCCATGGTGTCTTAAAATATGGTACAACTTCTTTGATGTCTTTCCCATAAAAAGATATACCTTGTGATGGACTTATGATTGATTTATACAATAGACTATAGTGAAAGTGATTATAATCACCATATGTGATGTCAGAGGCTAGGTCACAAAGGGCCAAGCAACTCCATCTTGTCTGTTGAAATATTTGCCTTTGGAACTCTCAGCCATCATGTAAGAAGTCTGACTACCTGAGTCTGGTGTGCTGTGAAAAGTCCAGAACAATAGGGAGACCTCTTGAAGTACTCTCATTGACAATTGCAGCTGAGCCTACCCATCCAGTTAGCCCAGATACCAGTTACGTGAGTGGTGAAGCAGATTCCAGCTCTCAGCCATTTGAGCCACCCTTCAGCCCAGTCTTCCCAGCTGAGGCCATAGACCTGTGGACCAGAACCAAGGCATTCCTGTTCTATCTTGTCCTAATTCCGGACTTGGAGAATTTGTGGTCTTAAAAGAATTGGAAAACAAGACACAGAATGGGAGAAATATTTGCAAAAAATACATCTGATAAAGGATTGTTATCCAAAATGTATAAAGAACTTCTAGAATTCAACAATAAGAAAATAAAAACTCATTTCAAGAATGGGCCAGACACCTTAACAGACATCAAAGAAGATAATACAGATGTCAAATAAGTATATGCAAAGATTCTCTACATCATATCATCATGGAAATGCAAAGTAAAACAAAGTAACTTACCACTACACACCTATTAGAATGGCCAGAATCCAGAACACTGACAACACCAAATGCTGGTAAAGATGTGGAGCAAAAGGATTCTCATACATTGTTAGTGGGAATGCAAAATGGTACAGCCACTTTGGAAGATAGTTTGTAAGTTTCTTATAAAATGAAACATAATCTTCCCATGTGATCCAGCAATTGCACTTGTTACTAGTTACCTAAAGGAGGTGAAACCGTATGTCCACACAGAAACCTGTACATTGATGTTTATAGCACCTTTACTCATAATTGCTAAAACTTAGGAGCAACCAAGATGTCCTTCGGTAGATAAATGGATTAATAAACAGTGGTACATTCAGAAAATGGAATATTATTTAGCACTAAAAAGAATTGAACCATCAAGCTATAAAAAGACAGAGGAAATTTAAATGAGCACTACTGGGTGAAAGAAGCCAATCTGAAAAGGCTACACACTGTGATTCCAACTATATGCCATTCTGGAAAAGACAAAATACAGAGACAATAAAAAAGATCAGTGGTTGCCGGATGAGGACAAGGGAGAGATGAATAGGCAGAATATAGAGGATTTTTAGGGCAACGAAAATATTCTGTGTATTATAATGATGAATGTATGTCACTGTGCTTTTGTCCAAATCCATAAAGTGTAAAACACCAATAATGAGCGTTAAGGTAAACAGTGGACTTTGGGTGATTTTGATGTGTTGATGTAGATTCATCCTTGGTAAAAAATGTACCCTTCTGGTAAACAATACTGATAATGGGAGAGGTTGTGCATGTGGGAGGACAATGGTTATATATGAATTCTCTGTGCCTTTTGTAAATTTGAAACTGCTCTGAGAAAACAATAAAGTCTTAAAAAGAATCCTTAAGCATTATGAAAATGATTGTTTTAATTCTTTGTTTAGGGTTGTCTGTTGTGTGTCTGTGGCAGGGAATAGATAGCTGGAACCATGTCATTTTTATTTGTGTACACTCTACCTATTTGAAGAAGGCTTCTTACTTAGAGTGATTTTTTTTTTTTTTTTTTAACCTAGAGCTGACTTGAAGCCTAGAAAAGGTGTCTAGGGTTTTCTTTTAGGAATATGTTGCCTTCAGAGTCTGAGATTGTGCTAACCAGTTAAAGAGTTAAGTGAATATTAGATTTAAAGCTTGCAAATGCAGGGAAGGGATTTGAGTAGGTCTTTACGTTATGATTGATTCTGTAATGTGTCATTTTTTCCTCCCGCAAAATGGGAGGGAAAATAGCCTACTATGTACCAAATGAAAGGGTAAGAAAATAAAAGTGGAACATACTATAATATCAAACTTTAAAATCTGAACTTTGAAACTGAATATTTTTGTCCATTAAGTGTCAGCTTTACCTACCACATTGTTTAGGTTACATTTAAGCTTCATTGAAGACACCATGGTTTATTTATTCATATTTATTACATCTATAATAGGTAAAGCTGTACATAAATCTGTATATTACCAGATTTCTACATATATACTTGTATGTCTTTATATACATTTTGACCTCACCTTAGACTTCTCTCAAGTATCTTTTTGGCTGCACATGTAAGCTTTGGGGATGTAACAAATAAATGAAATGTGAAAATCTGTTTAACATGTTGATGTTAAAAGAAAAATGAAAATTTTCAAGTATTTCATGTCATTTTGTTCATTTTGTTTAGTGAGTCTTAGGATTCAGAGCAAACTATGGGCTGCCACCCAGTTGTGGTCTGCAATCTATTTCTGATTGAAATAGATGGCTCATGAGCTAAGAGCTGTTTTTACATCTTTTTTTCTTGGAGTAAAATAACATAAAATCTATCATTTAACCATTTTTAAGTGTACAGTTCACTGGCATTAAGTACATTTATATTGTGAAACTGCCACCACCAAATCCATATGCAATTTTTTCATTGTCCCAAACTGAAGTTCTGTATCTATTCGACACTAACTCCCCATTTCCCTTTCCCCCCAGCTTCTGGTAATCACTATCCTACTTTCTGTCTCTATGAATTTATTCTAGGTACTTCATGTAAGTGGAGCCATAAAGTATTTGTCCTTTTTACATCTGGTGTATTTCACTTAGTATAATGTTTTAATGTCCATTCGTAGTGGATATCAGAATTTCTTTCTTTTTAAAGGCTGACGGGTATGCTATTTTATGTATATATCACATGCTCTTTATCCATTCACCTGTCAATGGGCATTTGGATTTCCATCTTTTGCCTATCGTGAATATTGCTGCTGTGAACATTGGTGTATGTACTTTGACCTTTTAAACCTGACAACGGAGCCCTCCTTTCTATTGCCTAATGGTATCTAGTGCTGCTATGTATGCTGGTATACAATGGGATATGGAGAACTATTAGTTCAGTGGGTATAGAGTTTCAGCTGTGTAATGAGATTTGGAGATTGATTGGCAACTATGTGAATATACCCACTACTTTAAATTGACCTTTACATTTTTAGAGTTATTAAAAAAGATAACAGAAAAAGTCTTACAGAAAAAGTTTGCTAACCTTTAATTTAGAGTAAACTTTAAAACTTCTATAATGGACTATGATTGCTGAAAGAATTTCAACATAAAGTTCATTTGTCTCTTTGCTAGAGAAATATTTAAATTTTAGTAGACTTTCTCATGCTAAATATTTGGGGAACTCTAATTATTTGGTTCCCAAACCAACATTAAAAAAATCATGGTTTTGTTTTTGTTATTAAGTAAGAGTAAGATTCACTGATTTATAAGCAGTATTCATTGATTTTGAAGGAATCTTGCAGTAAATTCAGGGTAATAGGGCACAAAGGTTCCTTTCTTTAGAGCCAGGATGGAGTGAAAGAAAGGTTCCACTAGGTATAACTAGGTATATAGAGGCTGGAGGCACTGTTCTTTTTACTTTTGCTCTACTTTTCTCATTCTACTCTGGGCAAGATATATCTTTTGAACCCTAGTATGTCCTTAAGACAGAGATTCCCCAACTTTCTTGTTTAACACCACCATTGGAATCTCTAATTTTTTCATGGTGTCCTTGAGCCTAAGAAATACTGCATAGTTTCATTTATTAAGTAATTAGGTCCAAACAACCTAACCATAGACATTCTTATAATGTCTTCCAGATGTTTCTGTGCTTCTTTCAAAAATTTAAAATATCCCATGGTGCCTTATGAGTTCACTCCAGTGTCCTATGCTTCTGAGCACACAATTTGGGAATTGCAGTCCTAGGATCTTCTACCTGTGTTTCTGACTTGAATTTGATTTGTCCTTGCCCTTGCTTCTTGTTTTACTCCAATTACTATTTCCCACATTTCCAGGGTTTGCCTAACAATATTTTCTGATGACTCTCTCTGCTTACAGATTTAATTTTTACATTCTTGATTCAGATTTCTTTCTTCATTAGCTTTTATATTGTTTTTTTAATATAAAGTCTCTGTGTTTAAATTACTGAAATAAATACTTAAATAAGTAAAACATTTTACCCTCATCTTCAAAAGTGTGTTACCAGAATTACTGGATTAATGACTGTAGGGTTCTTTAGTTTCCTCACAAGAAAGGTGATAGAGTGTCTTAAGCCACCTGATAATCCTTAGTAGTATATGTTGGCCTTTGTCGCTAAAGTGAAGAATATGCTGTGAATGGCGTAAACAACTTGCCTGATAAATAATAAATTACCTTTACTATAAATTATTACTCACTAGATGAACTTTCCAGTAGCTCTGTCTGGTAGGGAGGTGTTTTTTTTCCTTTTTTTTTTTTTCTCTATCTCCATAGATGTTTTATTTTCAGGCTGATTCAAGTGGCACTTCTGAAATACCAAGTTACAGGTTAAAAGAAATTGGAAAAACCTTAATAACTTTATTAATAGATTCAAAACTAGATAATTGATCATTTAGATTTGAGAGAGAAGGTATTTATGGTTAAAAAGAAGATTCTATGCGTTATAAAAATGTGAGAAAGGAAAAATATTTTTATACTGAGACAAATTATTTTAGAATTTAAACAAGGGTCAATATGTCATTCATTTGTACATTAGATGCTAGACTATGGTGATCCCCATAGAAAGAAGGCTTTGACTTGTATGAGGTAAGGAGAATTCATGGCAGGATTTTGGTCTACTGTGGAGAAATGGTTTTTTTTAAAATATGAAGAGAGCTTTGTATGGGGTAATTTCAGGCTATGAATTGCACTTGTATAAACTCATGTAAAGCACATGTTCTGTGTGCTTCTACGTAGGAAGCATATGGTGGTAAGAATTAATACCTCTCCTGAACTGTAGAACCAGTATTCTGTACATGCATAGCTCTGAATGGAATCCCACCACGCTTGGGCCAGTGTAATCAGTGCTTTTATTTATGTATCATCTTTACTATGTAGAGGTAGAACTAGATTTTTTTGCTGCTCTTGTGTAAATTCTATGATTTATGCTTTCCAATTTTCTTATTTGGGAAGGGAGAACAAAACAGAAGAGCAGTGTCTTTGTTTTTTCCCTTCCTGCTTGATAGTCTCCCTAGAACTCTTTGTAAGTCAGGATATAAGAGTCAGGCAGTTGTACCAGAACTAACCTTTTTCAACTCCCCCTAATCTCAGTTTTATAATCAGTGTCCCCAGGAAGGAAGACTTATATGGCAAAAGTACCGTTTGATGTATTTTCTTTTTTTTTTTTTAAGATTTTATTTATTTATTTGAGAGACAGAGAAAGTGAGAGAGAGCATGAGAGGAGAGAAGGTTAGAGGAAGAAGCAGACTTCCCGTGGAGCTGGGAGCCCGATGTGGGACTTGATCCCAGAACTCAAGTATCATGACCTGAGCTGAAGGCAGTTGCTCAACCAACTGAGCCACCCAGGTGCCCTCATTTGATATATTTTCTATTGCTGCCATAACAAATATAGATGTAGTGGCTTAAATAATATATATTATCTTACAGTTCTGGAGGCACGGACCTCAAAGACGTAAAGCCCAGGAGTTGGCTGGGTAACATTTCTTCTTGGAGGCTCTAGGGAGGATCTTTCCTTGCTCATTCAAGTCCTTGGCAGAATTCAGTTCCTTAAAGTTATAGGACCAAAGTTCCTGTCCCTGCTGGCTGTCAGCTGAGGGGTGTCCACAGCTTCTAGAGGATGCCCACATCCTGGTTTGTGGTCTTCCTCTGCCTTCAAAGCCAGCAACAATAAGCTGAGTTCTTTTTGGGAATCCCCTTTTTTTTCCCTTCATCTTATTTATTTATTTATTTATTTATTTATTTATTTATTTAAGATTTTACTTATTTAAGAGGAAGAGTGAGAGCACACAAGCTAGTGGTAGGGCAGAGGGAGAGGGACAAGCAGACTCCCCACTGAGCAGATAGCCCAACATGGGGCTTGATCCCAGGACTCTGGGATCATGACCTGAGCTGATGGCAGACACCAAACCAACTGAGCCACCCAGGTACCCCCATCTTGTGCTTTTAAAGACCTGTGTGATTGAATTGGTACTTCCCAGATAATTTAAAGTAATTTCAAGATCCTTAATCACATCTGCAAAATCCTTTTTGCAATGCAAGGTAACATATTCACAGGTTCTGGAAGTAGGACATGAACATCTTTGGGGCCCATTATTCTGCGTACCACACCTGGTGATGTTAATAAATGGCCGGACACTGGAAAAGTCTTTAACTTTCGGTCAGTCCACCAAACTGTCAGTTTCATACATTGCATATTGATATCTACAGCTTCCTTTGCTATGCTGAATTCAGACTTCCTTACATCCCCCAATAAGCATTTGAGGATAATTCTTTCATAATATAGAACCATACAGAATAAAGGGATGGAAGTAAAGGAGGTATGGAGATGAGAGAAAGTTTTCTCTTACAAAAATGACAGAAAGCAACAGCATGTTTAAATGCTGATGGGAGGGAATCAGTAGAGAAGGAGAGGGAAGCATGGCAGACTGGAAGTAATTCCCCCACATCTATCTGTTCTTCCCTTCTGCCATAGTAAAAGACTTGTTTTTTTGTTTGTTTTTTTGTTTTTTTGGTTTTTTTTGTGCCTAACCACAAGGCCACCTAACTAAAAAGTATATTTTTCAAACCCTTTGGAGCTAAAATTCTGAACAATGATATTAGGTTCCTCCAGTGATGCATCCTCTGATGTATAGAAGGCAGAATGAGGTGTTCAGCACAGATTGGTCTTCTAGCAGCATTCTAGAGTTCATAGTGAAACTGGAGGCAGTGGCAGCATCTTGATTTGATTCTCTAAAACTTATCATTGGCCCCTAGCTCTGCTACCCCCTAATTATGCACTCTGGGAAAGCCTAGAGGCCACTTCCTTCACTAAGCATGGTATGGGAGCAAGAGGGCATCTCTCTGAGGCTCTCCTGACATCCAGAGAAGACAGTGGGAAATGCCATAGAAATTGCATTTCCTGATTGCAGTGGGAAAATGGAATTTCAGAGGGGAAGAAGCTAGGTAGTACATCCTAACAAAGTCATGTTTGATGTGGTTAGTACAATGAATCCACAGAGAATAGTAATAGGGGTGTTCTGGAATAAATGGGCAGCCTACTCAGATTCTGCTTTACATAGAAGGAATACTTTGAGGTCAGCTGGGAAGAAACTAACTAGACATCACTGTTTGGATTCATGACTTCTTACCAGGTTCACAGAACTAAGCCAGTATATAGACCTGAAGGCCCTCAGCAGAGGTGGGGGCTACATGCCTCTGCAAAAGAACTCTGCAGGAAGCTATAGTGAAGGAAGCTATACAGTGAATTTCTTCCACGGAATGGAGAAGAGCTTTCTGCAGAGTGACTTGTAGCTATTTACCCATGGGACTGTGCATTGAGGAAAGGGAAATACCCAGAATTTCTGGGAGCTATGACCTACTGATTCTAATTTTACACTGATCCCCAGAGACCTCAAACACTACAAAAGTCCACCAAAGTAGGTGCTTATGGACGTCAGACTTTACATAAAGTATTGACCCAAATTCAGCTAACAGTGACTCTAGTAGAACTGCAGATCCACAGTGTGTTTATTACTATAGTTACAGAATATATGGTGAGAATGCACACACATATACTTGATAACTAACAAAGTACATTCTGGTTTCCTGTCCTTCAGAGAGCTATTATGAAAGGAAAAACCATCTAGAGTCTCTGGAACTCTTGCCAAACAATACACCAATGGTAATTGGGAAGTGATACTTTGGAAGGGATTGTAGAAATTATCACTGCCATAAAAACCTTGAGAGAAGCAGGGATAGTGATTCCTATTATACCTGCATAAAATGTTTCTGTGTGACCAGAGCAACAGCCTGAAGGGCCTTGGAAAATGATAGATTACTGTAGACGTAGTCAGATTGTATTGTCCATTGCAGTTATAGTTTTAGATGTATATTGACTGGAACAAGTCATCACCCTAGCACCTGACATGCGACCCATCGGTCGCAAATGATTTCTTTTGCCAAAATTCATGGCAAATGAATTCTTTTCCAACCCAACCAGGACCAGTTTGCATTTAGATAGCAGAGACAAAGCTATGCATTTAATTAATTTTATTTTATGAAACACCACATATTTCTTTTTACATTGATTATTTGCAATGTTAATTGAACCTACTGAGCAGGAAGTAGAAACTATGTATATCGGAGGGTGGGAGAAAAACTGTGATGAGAGTTCAGGGCCCTGCCACCTTGAAAGAGGTTTCCAGGGGTTCAGTGGTTTGGGGAATATTAAGAGATCCCTTCTACAGAGAGATTAAGTGGCAGTACCTTGTACCAACCACCGCAAAGAAAGAGGCATGGTGTATGATGGATTTTGGTGACAACCTATACCACATTTGGGCATGCTACACCACTCCATTCATGAGATAATCCATCAGCTGCCAGTTTAAAGTGGGTCCTGGAACAAGAATGAGTTCTGCAAGAGGTCCAGGCTGACATGCATATTGGGCCTTATGGCATAGCATATCTAATGGTGTTAGAAGTGTGCCTGCCAGCAGAGATGCTGTTGGGAGACTTTGGTCAGCCCTAGATTAGACAGGGTTTTGGAGGAAGTTCATGCTATAACTGTTCTTTTGAAAAGCAGTTCTTGACATCAAAAGAAAGTTGGGGTTGCAATCCTTATATCAGACAAATTAGATTTTAAGACAAAGACTATAATAAGAGATGAGGAAGGACACTATATCATACTTAAAGGGTCTATTGAACAAGAAGATCTAACAATTTTAAATATCTATGTCCCTAACATGGGAGTAGCCAATTATATAAGCCAATTAATAACAAGATCAGAGAAACACATCAATAATAATACAATAATAGTAGGGAACTTTAACACCCCCCTCACCAAAATGGATAGATCATCTAAGTGAAAGATCAACAAGGAAATAATGGCTTTAAATGGCACACTGGACCAGAGAGACTTCACAGATACATTCAGAACATTCCATCCCAAAGCAACAAAATACACATTCTTCTCTAGTGCACATGGAACACTTTGCAGAATAGATCACATCCTGGGTCACAAATCAGGTCTCAACCAGTACCAGAAGATTGGGATCATTCCCTGCATATTTTTGGACCACAGTGCTTTGAAACTTGAACTCAATCACAAGAAGAAAGTTGGAAAGAACTCAAATATATGGAGGCGAAAAAGCATCCTACTAAAGAATGAATGGGTCAATCAGGAAATTAAAGAAGAATTTAAAAATTCATGGAAACAAGTGAAAATGAAAATACAACTGTTCAAAATCTTTGCGATACAGCCAAGGTGGTCCTAAGAGAAAAGTATATAGCAATACAAGCCTTTCTGAAGAAACAAGAAAGTTCTCAAATATAAAAAGTAACCCTACACCTAAAGGAGCTGGAGAAAGAACAGCAAATAAAGCCTAAAACCAGCAAGAGAAGAGAATTTATAAAGATCAGAGCCGAAATCAATGAAATATAAACCAAAAGAACAGTAGAACAGATCAATGAAAATAGGAGCTGGTTCTTTGAAAGAATTAATAAGATTGATAAACCCCTGGCCAGACTTATCAAAAAGAAAAGAGAAAGGACCCATATTAATAAAATCATGAATGAAACAGGAGAGCTCACAACCAACACCAAAGAAATACAATTATAAGAGTATATGATGAGCAACTATATGCCAGCAAATTAGACAATCTGGAAGAAATGGACGCATTCCTAGAGATGTATAAACTACCAAAACTGAACCAGGAAGAAATAGAAAACTGAACAGATCCATAACCAGTAAGGAAATTGAAGCAGTCATCAAAAATCTCCCAAACAAACAAGAGCCCAGGGCCAGACAGCTTCCTCGGGGAATTCTACCACACATTTAAAGAAGAATTAATACCTATTCTCCTGAAACTGTATGGAGAAACAAACAAAAAAACAAAAAACACTTGAAAAAACAGAAATGGAAGGAAAACTTCCAAACTCATTTTATGGGGCCAGCATGACCTTGATCCCAACCAAACATTTAAAGAAGAATTAATACCTATTCTCCTGAAACTGAAAAAAAAAAGTTGAAAAAATAGAAATGGAAGGAAAACTCACAAACTCATGTTATGAGGCCAGCATGAGCTTGATCCCAAAACCAGAGAAAGACCCCATCAAAAAGGAGAATTACAGACCAATATCCCTGATGAACATGGATGCAAAAATTCTCACCAAAATACCAGCCAATACGGTTCAACAGTACATTAAAAGGATTATTCACTACGACCAAGTAGGATTTGTTCCTGGGTTGCAAGGTTAGTTCAACATCCTCAAATCAATCAATGTGACACAATACATTAATGAAAGAAAGAACAAGAACGATATGATACTCTCAATTGATGCTGAAAAAGCATTTGACAAAGTACAACATCTTTTCTTGATCAAAACTCTTCACAGTGTAGAGATAGAGGGTATATACCTCAATATCATAAAAGCCATCTATGAAAGACCCATAGCAAATATCATTCTCAATGGGGAAAAACTGAGACCTTTTCCCCTAAGGTCAGGAACACAGCAGGGATGTCCACTATCACCACTGCTATTCAACATAGTACTAGAAGTCCTAGCCTCAGCAATCAGACAACAAAAAGAAATAAAGGGAATTGAAATAGGCAAAGAAGAAGTCAAAATCTTACTCTTTGCAGATGATATGATACTTTATATGGAAAACCCCAAAGACTCCACCCCAAAATTGCTAGAACTCATACAGGAATTCAGTAAAGCATCTGGATATAAAATCAATTTACAGAAATCAGTTGCATTTCTATACACCAACAATAAGACAGAAGAAAGAGAAATTAAGGAGTTTATCTCATTTACAATTGTACCCAAAACTATAAGATACCTACGAATAAATCTAACCAAAGAGGCAAAGAATCTGTACTCAGAAAACTATAAAGTACTCATGAAAGAAATTGAGGATGACACAAAGAAATGGAAAAACATTCCATGATCATGCATTGGAAGAACAAATATTGTGAAAACGTCTATGCTTCCTAGAACAATCTATGCATTTAATGCAATCTCTATCAAAGTGCCATCAAGTTTTTTCAAAGAAATGGAACAAGTAATCTTAAAATTTACATGGAACCAGAAAAGACCCCGAATAGCCAGAGGAATGTTGAAAAAGAAAACCAAAGTCGGCGGCATCACAATTCCAGACTTCAAGCTGTATTAGAAAGCTGTAATCATTAAGACAGTATGGTACTGGCACAAAAACAGACACATAGATCAATGGAACAGAATAGAGAGCCCAGAAATAGACCCTCAACTCTATGGTCAACTAATCTTCGACAAAGCAGGAAAGAATGTCCAATTGAAAAAATATCCATTTGTTGAGTCTTTTCAACAAACAGTGTTGGGAAAATTGGACATCCACATGCAGAAGAATGAAACTGGACCCTTTCCTTATATCACACACAAAAATAGACTCAAAATGGATGAAAGACGTCAATGTGAGACAGGAATCCATCAAAATCCTTGAGGAGAACACAGGCAGCAGCCTATTTGATCTTAGTGTCAGCAACTACTTCCTAGAAACATCGCCAATGACAAGGGAAGCAAGGGCAAAAATGAACTATTAGGACTTCATCAGGATAAAAAACTTGCACAGCAAAGGAAATAGTCAACAAAACCAAAAGACAACTGACAGAATGGGAGAAGATATTTGCAAATGACATATTCAATAAAGGGCTAGTATCCAAAATCTGTAAAGACCTTTTCAAACTCAACACCTGAAGAACAGTCAAGAAATGGGCAGAAGACAGCAACAGACATTTCTGCAAAGAAGACATCCAGATGGCCAACACACACATGAAAAAGTGCTCAACATCACTCAGCATCAGGGAAATACAAATCAAAACCTCAATGAGATACCACCTCACACAAGTCAGAATGGCTAAAATTAACAAGTCAGTAAATGACAGGTGTTGGCAAGGATGTGGAGAAAAGGGAACCCTTTTACACTGTTGGTGGGAATGCAAGCTATATATATACATATATATGTATATATGTGTATACACACACACACACACACACACACACACACACACAATGGAATACTATGCAGCCATCAAAGAAAATGAAATCTTGCTATCTGCAACAATGGGAGTGGAACTAGAGGGTATTATGCTAAGTGAAATAAGTCTATCAGAGAAAGACAATTATATGATCTCGCTGATATGAGGATTAAAAACAAGACAGAGGATCATAGGGGAAGGGAGGGAAGAATGAAATAAGACAAAAGCAGAGAGAGAGACAAACCATAAGAGACTCTTACTCTGAAGAACCAAATTGAGGGTTAATGGAGTGGAGGGGGGTGGGAGGGATGGGGCTGGCTGGGTGATGGACATTGGGGAGGGTATATGCTATGGTGAGTGCTGTGAATTGTGTAAGACTGATGAATCACAGGCCTGTACCCCTGAAACAAATAATACATTATATGTTAATGAAAAAAAAAAAGGAATAAAAAAAAAAGAAAAGCCATTCTTGAGGTGCCTGGGTGGCTCAGTCTGTTAAGCAGCTGTCTTCGGCTCAGATCATGATCTTGGGGTCCTAGGATCAAGCCTCACATTAGGCTGCTTCTCCCTTTCCCTCTGCACTCCCCCTCCCCACTCTCTTATGTTCTCTCTTTCTTACTTTGCTTTCTTTCAAATTAATCAAAGAAAGAAAGAAAGAAGGAAAGAGAAAGAAAAGAAAAAACAAGGGGACAGTACCCAAGGACAGAAAAGAGCTGCTGCACTGCGGTTGTGAGGAATGGCAGATTATATACTTGGGAGTTAGGGGAGGTCAGGGGAAAGGGAGGTGTCCAAAAGGACTTTCATATGCTAAAGAAGACCCTCAGGATACTGGAGGCCTTGCTATTGTCAAGCTAAGGTTGCTTTTTCCTCTAGCAAAGCATTAAGATAGTTGAGACTTTCCAGGAGGAATGTCACACCTATGGAGGGGAGGTGGTGGTGAGGTTGCAGGGTGTCAGCTTGTGCTTTGTCCTCAGCTTGCCTTCTGCTTCCTTATCACTGAGATAGGGTCAGCAGCTAGACCCCAAGACCTGAACTTTCCTATCTGCCTACTTGTACCCACTGACCTTTATCCCGTGTTTTTCCTTAAGCATTTCTTTCCAGCTTATCCCTTAACTCAGACAAAAGACCCGAGATGCATAGCATAATAGAAACTAAAACTACCTCTTAAGCAAGGAGGTTTGGCCGGATGAAGTTCCACTCAGGCAGACCCAGACAGTCCAGACCAGCTTTTCTTTATCTTTAAAATTTTTTTTAAATTTAAATTAAATTAACATATTCTGTATTATTAGTTTCAGAGGTAGAATTCAGTGATTTATCAGTTGCCTACAACACCTAGTGCTTATTACTTCAAATGCCTTCCTTAATTTCCATCACCCAGTTACCCCATCCACCCTACTTCCCCTCCAGCAACCTTCAGTTTACTATAGTTAAGAGTCTCTTATAGTTTGCCTCCCTCTCTGTTTTCCTCTTGTCTTATTTTTCCTTCCCTTCCCCTATGTTCATCTGTTTTGTTTCTTAAATTCCACAAATGAGTGAAATTACATGGCTTATTTCGCTTAACATAATACCCTCTAGTTCCATCCGTGTCATTGCAAATGGCAAGATTTCATTCTTTTTGATGACTGAATAATATTCCACCCCCCCCCCCCGATATGGGAAACAAAGGCAGAAGAAAGTGTAGATAAATTTAAATGTCCTTATAACCTGCAGCCTATTGACAAATACTTGAGGCAGGCAGAGTATAACCTTACTCCAGGAAGCTTCCAACTGTCTTAATGTTAATGCCTTGCTAGAGGGGAAAACAGCCTTAGTTTGACAATAGCAAGGCCTCTGGTATCCTGTGTGTCTCCTTTAGCATATGAAAATCCTTTTGGGACTTCCCTTTGTCTTTACTTCCCCAACCCCAAAGTATATCATCAGTTGCCCCTCACAATCCTGGGGCAGCAGCTCTTTCTGCCCATGGGTCCTGTGTCCATGCTTTAATAAAATCACCTTTTTCGCACCAAAGATGTCTCAAGAATTCTTTCTTGGCCATCGGCTCTGGACTTCACTAACATTTAAAAACTACATCATGTACCATATCTTCTTTACCCATTCATCTATGGATGGAATTCTGGGTTCTTTCCATATTTTGGCAATTGAGAACATTGCTTCTATAAACATTGGAGTGCATGCTCCCCTTCATATCACTGTTTGTATCCTTTGGATAAATATCTACTTGTACAATTGCTGAGTCTTAGGGCAGTTCTATTTTTAACTTTTTGAGAAACCCACATACTGTTTTTCAGAGTGACTGCACCAGCTTGCATTCCCACCAACAGTGCAAGAGGGTTCCCCTTTTCTCTGTATCCTCACCAACATCTGTTGTTTCCTGAATGTTACTTTTAGCCATTCTGAACACAACAGGAATGTCCACTCTCACCACTGTTGTTCAACCTAATACTAGAACTTCTAGCCTCAGCAATCAGATAACAAAAAGGAAGAAAAGGCATCCAAATCTGCAAAGACAAAGTCAAACTTTCAATCTTCACAGATGACATAATACTCTATGTAGAAAACCCAAAAGCGTCCAGCAAAAAAATTGCTAAAACTGATAAAGGAATTCAGCAAAGTGGCAGGATAAAAAATCAATGCATCTTGGTGGCTCAGTTAAGCATCTGCCTTCAGCGCAGGTTATGATACTGGGGTCCTGGGATCAAGCCCGACATTGGGCTCCCTGCTCATCAGGGAGTCTACTTCTCTCTCTCCCACTGCCCCTCCCCACCATTCACGCTCTTTCTTGCTCACACTCGCAAATAAATAAAATATTTTTAAAAATTGCTTAAAAATTAAAAAATAAAATCAATGCAGCAAATGCAACAGAAGTCAGTTGCATTTCTGTACATTAAAAATAAGGCAGAAGAAAGAAATCAAGGAATCAATCCCATTTATAATTGCACCGAAAACCAAAGATACCAAGGAATAAACCTAACCAAAGAGTATGGATCTGTACTCTGAAGACTATAGAACACTTACAAAAGAAATTGAGGAATACACAAAGAAATGGAAAAACATTCCATGCTCATGGATTGAAAGAACAAATATTGTTAAAATACCTATGCCACTCAAAACAATCTACACATTCAATGCAATCCCTATCACAATACCAAAACAATTTTTCACAGAACTGGAAAAAATAATCCTAAAATTTGTATGGAACCAGAAAAGACCCCAAATAGCCAAAGGAATGTTAAAAAAGAAAACCAGAGCTGGAGGCATCACAATTCTGGACTTCAAGCTGTATTACAAAGCTGTAATCATTAAGACCGTATGGTACTGGTATGAAAACAGACACATAGGTCAAAGGAAAAGAATAGAGAACGCAGAAATGGACCCTCAACTCTATGGTCAACTGATGTTTGACAAACCATGAAAAAATATCCAGTGGAAAAAGGGGAGTCTCTTCAACAAATGGTGTTGGGAAAATTGGACAACCACATGCAGAAGAATGAAACTGGACCCTTTCCTTACATCACACACAAAAATAGACTCAAAATGAATGAAAGACGTCAATGTGAGACAGGAATCCATCAAAATATTTGAGGAGAACACAGGCAGCAGCCTCTTTGACCTTGCCTAGAGCAACCTCCTGCTAGATGCATCTCCAAAGGCTACAAAAGTAAAAATTAACTATTTGGACTTCATCAAGATAAAAAACTTTTACATAGCAGAGGAAACAGTTGACAAAATCAAAAGACAACTGACAGAATGGGAGAATATATTTGCAAATGTCCTATCACATAAAGGGCTAGTATCCAAAATCTATAAAGAACTTATCAAATTCAACACCCAAAGAACAAATAATACAATCAAGAAATGGGCAGAAGACATGCAAATGGACCACAGACACATGAAGAAATGCTTCATATCACTTGGCATCAGACAAGTTTTAACCCTGACTCACACTTGCACAAATGGACAATGGAGTGATCCATGGAGTGACCAACAATTACCTTTACCTCATTATAATACTAAAATCTGTGCCCAAGGAGAAGCATAAGCCACCCTCACATAACTGTTGGAGTGACCAACAGTTACCTTTACCTCATTATAATACTAAAATCTGTGCCCAAGGAGAAGCATGTTTCCTTAAGGCACATGCCCCACCCTGTGTCCACCTCTATATTTAATGACAAGGCTCCCCTATCTAAATATTCATCCTAACCCTAAATAAAAGGTACCCATTTACCCTTTCTTGAGGAGTCATGGCTTTGGAAGTTATTCCTCATGATCTCCTTATTTGCTGCAAATAAAGTTTACTTTGTGTGATAACTCCACCTGCTATAGTTTCTTTCTGTGACTCACCAAGGAGTGAATTCAAGTAAGTTCAGTTACAGTGGGAGTCCTTGGACTGTTAAGAACTGTGAAGGGTATGAGATTTTTACCCCGTTTGCAAACTAACAGATTAGCCTGCCATAGTTTCATAAATGCCAATAGAAGATAGACATCTTGGTCAGAGACAAAGGACTTTTCTACTCCTAGCACAGCAGAAAGTGTGAGCTTCATGTTTGCATTTGTTCCTTTGCCTTCCAGGTTCCATGGGTTAGGTGAAAAGGTCCCAGCTGTGAATGTAGTTAGTGGGTTTGCGTCACAGGTGAGGAATTCCAAATTTAGAAAACCCCAATCTTTTAGAGTGACCTGCGGGCAAACCTGCCCAACTTTTGCCCTGGTGGGAGAACTTGTCCTTATTATTCTGGTCAGGAAACAAATGTGCTCTTTGCCCTAGAAGGAGATATTATCTCTACATTCCAAGGTTGTTTGTCAAATAAATCCTTGAAAAGATGGTTCAGAGCAAAAGTTGATAGAAAGCAAGGAAATGTAATGAATCATCCCCTAATAAAGATTAAACTAGATAAGCAGACCTATTTGACTTGTATCACCAAAAAATTATACATTTGGTGAATAGAGGCCTGACTTGAGTCAACCTGACAGAATTACTTGTTTTCCATCCCCAAGACAGCTGTTAGACCTAGAGCTGTTTTAATAAAGGCAAGGTCACATACCCTTGACGAAGTCTGAGATAATACAGAAGGTGCATTCCATAAATCTTGTCTCAGGTTTATCAAGGAAAGCATGCACAAGGTGAAGGGAAACAGCCACACCTTTTGTTATCATCAGACAATTACTTTGAACGATTGCCAAATAATTGTAAAAAATGATTTATATTGTTTACAATTGATTCAGTGGAGGTTTTAGCTGGTCATATGATTCAGTCGAGGTTTTAGCTGGTCATGTGATTCAACCAAGGTCGCAAGTCGTCAAACAGGTTGGTGTATTGAGGAGAGTTTACTAGAGACATTGTTTACAAAGGTTTGGATGAGGAGTATGGAAACCACTAGGAGTGGTGCAATAACCGGGTAAAGAGGGGGAATAGCTGCAGGAATCTGAAGATAGACTGTATGGAATAGGCCATCTAGAAAGAGCCATGACCTTCTGTGGAGGGATGACCTCATCAAGGGGTCAGCTCAAGGGGTCATTGAGCTGAAACAATGCTCAACCTCACTCTCCTCCCTTTCTCTGATCTTCTTTCATGCCCTCTATTGGCCAAACTGGAAGTCAGAGGATAAGGAAGCCTGTTGATACAGTCCAAACAAACCATCCTCCCAGGGCACGCAACACAGCAGAGAAGGGCAGTGGATGGATTCGGAATGACAAATGGAAGAAATCCAAGCTAGCATAATGAAACAGTATTAAAAATAATACTTAAGCTTAAAATATTCTGACTCCCCAGTGTTTCCATTGCTGGCTAACTTTTTGATTATGAGAGAGAATAAGCTGGAAATTAGATGTTTGGAACATAAATCTGCCTAAATTTGTATGACAAACAGTATTGTTTATTTTTATTCCATATCTATATAAATATGAATGATTTACATCATTTTACTTGCTAGTGTCCTTCTGAAACTGGCCGATACTTCCCTATCATCACTCCTATTTTACCCACAGAAAGTATGATCCATTATGATTTTTGAATATGCCCTCATTTTTATGTGGCCCACTGCAGATTTGACCCAATTATTTCAGTCATTTTCACGTTTGATTCTCATCACTATGGGGTGAATGAACCGTGTAACCATCTCCACTGATTATGAAGGGGCTTGCAGTGATGGGATTAGAGGAGTCACGGCCTGGTCATTCTGCACAGGAACATTCTTCTCAAGAATCAGTCTAAAAAAATCAGCAGAAGGAAAGATGCTGAGCCTTTCAGATTCTTTTCCATTTGACTTTTCAGCCAAACTGTCACTAGCATTTTTTAAGCTAATACAGTAGGACAGGTATACTGAAATAAGTGCCCTGCCTTTGGAAAGAGCAAATGGGGGACAATATCCAGATCTGAAGTTTAGAGCCACACCAAACTGACCATACTAGTTAATCTCAGGGACCCCCCAATTGCACAATGTGTATTTTCTGAAAGAAGTGAAGCAAGGCAGTGAGACCGAATTTTGGAACTAAAGACTAGTAAAATTTTATGCAAAAATATACCAAAGCGAATCTTGGTGATCCAGTTTTCTTTCTACTTATATTTAGTCCTTAAATTTCTAATAATGAACTATTATCATATATCACATTAGCTGTACTATTGTCATCTTCACTTATGACCATAAGAACATTTGTGTGTGTGTGTGTGTGTGTTTGTGTGTACAAATTCTTAGATCTAACAGGGTTTTATATTTGTTTATTTTTCCCAAAGATGGTTTATAAAGCTAGACATCTTTTTTATTGTGTAAGCCTATTGATATAAACTAATATTTCTATTTTTAACATTTATTTATTTTAAATATTATAATAGTATGTATAATATAAATATAATATAATATCTTATATATTTATATTTAAATTAGTTGTATTATATATAAATTTATATAATAATACATATCATATAAGATATATATTATATACATACACATTATAATAATATTTCTTGCGGAGGCCACATAATCCAGTTTACTGCTGATTTAAAGAAAAAGGTTTTTTAGTCTTAACAACTCTTTCTTCAAGAAATGGTTAGACCTTACAACTCATCTCTTTGCTGCTATTTTCATCACTTTTTCCTTTTACTTTTGCTTAACAGGAACCCATTACTCATGCTTTTGAAGCTTTTCCATTACAGTATTCCTAATAGTGCAAAAGAGTGAACATGTCCTTCCCAGGGGTCTGAAATAGCACCTGAAGGTACTGCAAGGAAGAAATTTCTTTCATTTTATGTTCTTTAGAAGTTTTTATTTAAATTCCAATTAGTTAACAGGCACTGTAATATTAGTTTCAGGTGTACAATACAGTGATTGCACACCTCCATACATCACCCAGTGCTCATCACAAGTGTCCTCCTTAATTCCCATCACCTATTTCACCCATCCCCCTTCCACCTTCCCTCCAGTAACCCAGTAACCATCAGTTTGTTCTCTGTACTTAAGAGTCTGTTCCTTGGTTTGCCTCTCTCTTTTTTCCCCCATTGCTTGTTTATTTTGTTTCTTAAATTCCACATATGAGTGACATCATATGGTATTCGTCTTTCTCTGATTGATCTTTTTTGCTTAGACTAATACTCTCTAGCTCATTGCAAAAGTTAGATTTCATTTTTTAAAATCTCATTTCATGTTTTGTTTGAAGAATCTAGTTATATATACACACATATAATGTAGAAAATTAAAACAAATGATCTGCAATTTAATTTAAATTAATATATCAGTAAATCTGATAAAATTGTTGTCATTTATTTCTTGTGGATTTAAATATGCCTCAAGACATTGACACTTAATTTTATGGACCACGTTTGAGATTCTAGGCATGCAGATTTCCTAAATATCTTTCAGTCAGCAAACAAATATTTACCTATTATTATTTGGCACGGAACTAAGCACTTGAGTTACTATGGGGAATGTGGCATCCTGATTCTGCCTCTGTACCTTCACCTGTGCAGGCCCCTTGTATAGAACACCCAACCCCCTTTCTTCCCGCCTAGTCAAGTCCTGTCTGTGGATGTATCTCCCCATCCACCTCACTCTGATTTCCTACAGTTCTGAGAAAACAGACTATTTCTCTATTGGATAAGGACAGCGACCCTCCCTCAGGCACCTAGCAGTAAGTTGACTGAGTAGGGGTGGTATAAATTTCAAGGCCTCTTCTTAAAACTATTGCTGATATGTACATTAACATGCCAGCAAAGAGTGTTTCTTATACCAGCTAGGCTGAATTTCCCAAATCAGTTGAGTAATTCCTGTCCCTTTCATTGCCCCCATAAATATGCAGAGTGGCAGAGGATCTATGTCTTTTTTCTGGAGCACAACCATGGTATGGCCAGCTATGTTCCTCATAAGCAGTTGTATGGTAAGAACTTGGGGGTACTGGGTACATCCTCTTTTCCTTGTGCTGTTTCTTTGAGACTACTCTGTGTGATACAGTCCTGGTTGTATTCAACAGGGACTATTCAGACATTTATTCTTACAGAGACTTATTATTTAAATGTTTTCTGTGTCTTTGTAGGCAGTGACCAGGCTGTCTTTTACTTCATTTAAAAGGGATCTAGGGGAGCCTGGGTGATGCAGTTGGTTAAATGTCTGACTCTTGGTTTTGGCTCAAGTCATGATCTCAGAGTTGTGAGATTGATCCCCATTGGCTCCATGCTCAGCACAGAGTCTACTTGAGATTCAATTGTACTATTTTGACAGTGGAATGATATCTCTTATGAATCTCCCATACCTCTTATCCAGACTGTATGCCATTGCTCATTTACTCTTATATGCATTAAGTGTGATGCTCAACTCAGTAAGTATTGAATGAATGAATGAATAAGTGAATGAATGAATTATAGCAATAAGTGTTAAAGTCCAGGCTTTCAACTCTTATGTCCCCCATGATACCTTTTCTCCTTTCCTTCCTTCCTTCCTCCCCTCCTTCCATCCTTCCTCCCTTCCTTCCTTCTTTCCTTCCTTTCTTCCTTCCTTCCTTCCTTCCTCCATACATCACCCAGTGCTCATCACACTTCCTTCCTTCGTTCCTTCGCTCTATGCCTAGTGTGGAGCTCAAGGTGGGGCTTGAACTCACAACCATGAGATCAAGACCTGAGATGAGATCATGAGTAGGCTGCTAAACTCAGCCACATGTGCCCCTTTCCATGATACCTTTTCTGATTGTTCCAGTCCTCAGTATTACTCATTAGTGGCTAAAAAAGACTAGCATAAATGGTTGATTATATTCCACATTTGTATTCTATCCACTCAACCAAATTTAAAAGGCTGGGACTTTTAGGTTTTTAATCCATTTTGAGTTTGCTTTTTTGTATGGTGTAAGAAAGTGGTTCAGTTTCATTCTCTTGCATGTTACTGTCCAATTTTCCCAACACCATTTATTGAAGAAACTGTCTTTTCCCCATTTAATATGCTTTCCTGCTTTGTTGAAGATTAATTGACCATATAGTAGTGGGGTTTTTGGGGGGTTTAACCTTCTGTTCTATTGAGCTATGTGTCTGTTTTTGTATCAGTACCATACTGTTTTGATCACTACGGCTTTGCAATATAACTTGAAGTCTGGAATTGTGATGCCTCCAGCTCTGCTTTTCTTTTTCAAGGTTGCTTTGGTTATTTTGGGTCTTTGGTGGTTCTGTACAAATTTTAGGATTGTTTGTTGTAGCTCTGTGAAAAATGCTATTGGTATTTTGGTAGGAATTGAAAACATAAAAGTCCTGGAGAAGAACATAGGCAGTAACCTCTTTGACATCAGCTATAGTGACTTCTTTCTAGATATGTCTCCTCAGGCAAGGGAAACAAAAGCAAAAATAAACTGTTGGGACTTCAAAAGAAAAAGCTTCTGCATAGCAAAAGAAACGATCAACAAAGACTGAAGAAGATATTTGCAAATGACATCTGATAAAGGGTTAGTATCCAAAATATATAAAGAACTTATAAAACTCAACACCCCAAAAATGAATAATCCAATTAAAAATGGGCAGAAGACATGAATACATATTTTTCCAAAGAAGAAATATGGGCAGCCAACAGACACATGAGAAGATGTTCAAAATCACTCACCACCAGGGAAATACAAATCGAAACTACAATGAGATACCACATCGTACCTGTCAGAATGGCTAAAATCAACAACACAAGAAACAACAGGTATTGGCATGGTTGTGGAGAAAGGGTAACCCTTTTGCACTATTGGCGGGAATGCAAGCTGATGCAGTCACTCTGGAAAACAGTATGGAGATTCCTCAAAAAGTTAAAAATAGAGCTACCCTACAACCCAGAAATCACACTACTAGATATTTACCCAAAGAATACAAAAATACTAATTCAAAGGGATACATACACCCTGATGTTTATAGTAGCATTAACTATAGTAGCCAAATTATGGAAACAGCCCAAGTGTCCATTGACTGATGAATGGATAAGAAGATGTGGTATACACATACACAATAGAATACTACTGAGCCATAAAAAAGAATGAAGTCTTGCCATTTGCAACAACATGGATGGAGATAAAAAGGATTATGCTGAGTGACATAAGTCAATCAGAGAAAGACAAATACCACATGATTTCACTCATCTGTGGAATTTAAGAAATAAATGGTCATAGGAGAAAAAAAGAGAGAGACAAACTAAGAAATAAAGTTAACTGTAGAGAACAAACTGATGGTTACCAGGGGGGAGGTGGGTGGAGGAATGGGTGAACTAGGTCATGGGGATTCAGGAGTATATTGGTTGTGATGAGCACTGGGTGATGTATAGAAATGTTTAATCACTATATTATACACCTGAAACTAATGCGACACTGTATGTTAACTAACTGGAATTTAAATAAAAACTGTAAAAAGAAAAGGCCGAGACTGTGTTTTATATGCTTACTTTTTTCTACTTTATGATAGCATGCTCAATATATATTAGTTGCTATTGATAATGAAATTTTGGAAGGAAAAGAAACAATGAACTTCCAAGCTGTTTTTCCATTTTGCTTTGACCTTTCTATGTGGTAGAAAGTTCTTGAGTATAAAGTAGTATCAGTAGCAATTTATTTGGTTATATCAAGTGTGGGTTTTATTTTGATTATATTAAACTAAACGAACTTGAGAGGGAACACAGCTCTTCTCTTGCTACAAGTAAGAAATTAAAAGTCGCTTTTATCATATTTATTATAGTGGATGGTCAAGAGTACAGGGGCTGTATGGAATAGAAAAAAGAGCTCTGTACCAGGAGTCAGAGCTTTTCTCCAGATGTGTATTTTAGGTCATTATTTTTTGTCTCTGCTACTTGTGAAATGGGAAAGGAGGTAGTACAATATGCATAGTGGTTTTTAAGAACTTCAAAATGTTAAGTTTTGTTGAAATGCAATCTTGGGGGAAAGCCCATCACATACTGACATTCAGATAAAGCTACTGGGGCTCCTTGAAACACTAGAAGCCACTGGTGTAGTACACAGAGTAATCTTTAGAGCCAGACCAATCTTACTACTTGTGCACGCTGGGACATTCAGTAAGATATCATCTCTCTGAGCCTCAATTTTCTTAAGTGTAAAATGGAAACAAGAAGGAAAACAACCACAAAGGGTTGACATAAGCATTAAATGAGATAATACATGCAAAGCTCTTAGCATAGAGCTGAGTATATTATGAGTAGTTCCCTATGCAGTGGACATCTATCGGCTGCTTTGCTCAAAATAATTTACTTTCCTCTGACAATTGCTCCTGCCTTCCCTTTCCACATGGTACAACAGGATCAACAATATTATAACATGACCCAGTCTGCTGGCCAATGAGTCCTTTCTCAGCATGTCTTGGACTAGGTACCAAGCGACAGAACTTGGAGAGTCTCTCCAGTTAACGCATTTGAAGAAGCTGTAAGAAATAAAACTCAAGAGGGGCGCCTGGGTGGCTCAGTCAGTTAATTGTCTGCCTTTGGCTCAGGTCATGATCTCAGGGTCCTGGGATTGAGCCCCGTGTCAGGCTCCCTACTCAGTGAGGAGTCTGCTTGTCCCTCTCCCTCTCCCTCTCCCTCTGCCTCTCCCTGCACTGCTTGTACTCTCTGTCTCTCTCTTTCTCTCTCAAATAAACAAATAAATCTTAAACAAACAAAAAAAATCAGGAGTTGTCAGCAGTTAGCATAGGTTTCCTGCAGGGTAACAAGTCTGTCTGTGGAGAGAAGATAAAGAATCAGGTAAGTGGAAATCAGCAAGAGAGGAAAGGCACTGAGAGAGGGTGATGGTGTTGGAGTTCCTGTTTTCTAGTATTCCTGAGACCTAATCCCATTCCTGTCTTCAATTCTTTGGGGAATCCTAGGATCAATAAATCCCTCTTTTACTAAGCTAGTGTGCTGGATGATGCTATTCTTGTTAAGCTGAGAATTACATTTCCCAGAATCTTCTGTGCACAGTTCTCAGAGTTGGCTACAGAGCAACTTCCTAGAGATTTGGAAGGTTGAAGAGAAGCAAAGATCATTATTTTCAGAAGAGCATCCTGGTCAGGCAGACAGACACAGAGGTGCCCCGGTCCCATCTTATTTTGGCTCTCCTCTACACTGTCCGATTTTCAACTGCTGGCCCTGCTCATCCAAAGCAGGCATAGTTCTTTCCTATCCCCTTATGCAGAAACTTGGCTAAAGGCCCACAGAGGTCATAGCTCCACAGAGGGAACAATTGCCCCCTTCACAATCCCACTGAAGCAGCTGCATATAGTTGCCTCTCAGATTTCCCTGCAACCCCCAACTAACCCACTCATGCCAATGCTTTTCGAGAACTAGTTAGTGACTCTTCCTCAAATCCTTTGACCTTCACTTCCTCAGCTACTCCCACGTTTGTGTGTGGTCTATTTCCTATAATAAATCTCTTATTCCCATACTACTCTAGTGACTCTGCTTCTCTGATTGAAGCCTGATTGCTACAACAAGTTTGTTTTTCTTTCACTTGTGTACAAACCAAAAGGATATATATTTTTTAGATTTTTTCATATTCCGTAAACAACAACAAAACATCACAGAATAAAAAGAAATATCAAGGTAGTACTTTTAAAAAAAAATTCAGTTTTTGAAACAAAACATTCATAAAATTTTTCATATTATTCTTTTTTATACATCAACAATGGGTTGATAAAAACTCATGGTGATTTCATTAAAATTGCCTAATATGTCCTAAGCCTCTTGAGTCAAACTGAGGAAAATCAGTGTGACTTTTGCCTCTTCCAGAGATGCAGGTAATAACACTTTGAGGAAGGTACATTAGGAAGACATCAGTGTTGCAGGAATTTTCTGCCTTTAGTGCCCACAGTTCTTGGTCACTCTGCTTCGAAGAATGAAGGGGTAGACCAGACAAAGAGTGGGGGTAGCAAAGTAAAGTTTATTGTGCAATAGTTACACGCTCCCAGAGAAGGAGGGGGGTCCCAAAATGGTTGCCCCAAGAGTTTCTAAGTTTAGGGGTTTTTATGAGCTCTTTTGCAGAACTACCTTAAGCAATCAGGGTATGCTGAGTCCTGCCAGTCAGGGCTTTGGTCACATATCTCTCTACCTGTTGAGTTAATGTCGACGTGTGGATGGTCTTTTTTGCTGACATCTGGAGGCTTAGGTCTTAACTACCCCTTGCCTGTGATAGAGACAAATGCCTTGTGGTTAATTGTCTTATTTTAGGATGTTTTGCAGAAGTCACTTCTTCAAAGGATACAAAACAGAATGTGAGTGTGATCCTGCCTAAGCTGCAAAATAGGATGTTAGTGCCATATTATCTTAGCTGTCCTGCTGCCATATCTTCTTGTTGGGGGTTTTGGCCCTGACTATTCAACTAACTCCTATCACCAGGACCTGAGGCAAAAAGTAGACAACTTGAACACTGAATTAGGGACAATGACTTCTCCTTTATCACTATGGATTCAACCAGAAAAGCAGAAACACTAGGAAACACACACACACACACACACACACACCACACATTTGTTACAAAGATTTGAATTTATGCAATTATGGGAGCTGGTTAAATAGTTTTTGTAAGGCTATTGTCTTTGTGCCTGAAGCAGGAGCTCAGATTTCCAATCTCCTTAAGTCTTTAGATACCTCTTCTACAGTATACCAGGAAAGTTTTTCAGGCAGAGGGAGACTAACTTCTTTAAGCACAGTTGAAAGAGTTGCTTCTCTTGGCAGAGAAGGCTCCACAGAATATAGGTGTTTCAGCTACCCGGCTTCATTGGAAACTGCTCACAGGTCTCCACTTCGGTTTTCTAAGGTCCTGGTCCTTTACAGCGTGTTAAGATATCCCATCCAAGATGAAGGACAAGTTGTTGCATGTGGCCGGTGTCAGTTTCTATTGTAGGGTAATGAATTACCAGAAAGGGACTTACACTAATTCACACTGATTATCGCACACTTTCGATAGATCACATGGCTGGCCTTTCTGCTGAGGTATTCACTGGCTGAAATCAAGGTGTCAGCTATTGCCGCAGTTGTTTTCTACACGGGGCTTTTTGCTGCTCTCCTCTTTTGGGAAGTGTTTCTAGAGATCTTTGTTAGTGCTGTGCTGCTAGAACTTTTAGAAGTTCTTCAAAGATGTGTGCTGCTGGAACTTTCAGAAGTTCTCCAAAGTGAATGCAAATATTAGGTGTGGGAGGCGGAGAGTTGAGAGGAGGAGTAACACACCTGGGTGGCCAATGAAGGAATTTCAATAATTCCTTCATTATTCCACTCTAAGATGATGTGGGCTATTGGCACAAGTGGGACACATTTTAAAAACAAGCTAGTGAAATTAACTATATAAAAACTTTTTTGATATCAAATAATTGAAGTCTAATTTCTTTTTCTCAAAACAAAAAGAGAATTTGTTGATGTACTCAGAAAGTTCAGTTCAGCTAACTTCAGATATGGCTAGATCCAGGGGTTCAAATGATTTTGCTGAGATTCTTCTTCTCTTATCTTTACTAGCTCTTTTCCAGCCCTCCTCTTATCTTTTGATCTTTAACTCTTAATTTGTAACCCCTAACTCCTACTATGGACCTTAATTATGGCAGAAAGAAGTATTTCTTGTTATTTCTTAATAACAATTCCAATTAATGATTGGCTTGGCTCTGGCTACATGCCTGTTCCTGAATCCATGCTGTGAAAGGCATACAGGGTGGTTTAATTGGCCAGGTCTGGGCTATGTGTTTATTTTTGTAGCTAGGCTAGGGGTGGGGAGTTGGTGGGAGCGGTGGAGTGGGATGGAGGGCGGCCTAGGCCCTCCTGGACTGCATGGAATGAGACCTCTATGGGAAAGACGAATGCTGTTACCAGGTGAATTGGGGGGCTGGGCAATATTGGGCAAGCAGAAGCCACCAATATCCCCCACCAAATTTGTACGTCGAAGCCCTCACCCTCAGTACCTTGGATTGTGACAGTGTTTGGAGATAGAGCCTTTAAACAGACAAGAGAGAATGAGGTCATTAGGGTATGCCCTAATCTAATATGATTGGAGTCTTATAAGAAGAGATTAGGATGCAGGTATAGAGGGAAGACTGTGTGAGACGTAGTGAGAAAATAGACATCTACAAGCCAAGAAGAGAGGATTCAGAAGAGACCAACTTTAGTGACACTTTGATCTTGCACTTCTAGCCTTAAGAATTGTGAGAAAATAAATTTCTGTTGTTTCAGTACCCCAGTGTGTAGTACTTAGTTATGACAGCCCCACTAAATGAATACAGTGTATGTTACAATATTACATGGGACATACTTAAACTAAATAATTGTTGTTTATTTGAAATTCAAATTTACTTGAGTGTTCTACATTTTATCTGGCAACTCTAATTCAGGGGCTTGTTTATAGTGTAAGAACACAGCACAATGTCTGCATTTATTGAACATCTACCATGTGTTTGAAGTGGCATTTATTGTGGAAATACAGAATTAATGAATAAGTCTCCAGACTTTGCTTACCTCTCAGTGTTGCAATTAGGTTTGAATGAAAGATGTATATAGAACTGCTTTTAAGATTATAAAGTGCTACACAAACAAATAATACAAAATTATTTGTTTTTTTACTTAGTTCTTAACTCTTCCAGTAGAGTATCTCATACACAGTAGCTGCTCAACAAATATTTGCTAAATCAAGTGGAGTTATTATAGGCAATCAATAAATGTTTGTTTATTTGCTGATTAATGTCATAAAACTCAGGCACTGTTTTAATACCTTCCCAGAACCTAGCCATGCTTATTTTTGGAGACTTGCCTCACATCAGACCATTCATATTAAAGTGAATATCTCACTTAGTAATTGATGGGAATATATATAAATGTAAACAAGTAAATTTGCTAAAAGCACTTTTTAAATTTAAGAATTTTTTTATAATTTAGTTTTTTAAAAGATTTGTCTACAGTTAACTCTTTTGAGATTAGCCTGATTTCTTTTCTTTTCTTTTTAATTTTTAAAAATTAACATATAAGGTTTTATTTGTTTCACGGGTACAGGTCTGTGATTCATCAGTCTTACACAATTCACAGCACTCACCGTAGCACATACCCTGTCCAATGTCCATCCCCCAGTCACTCCATGCCTTCCAGGCCCCTCCCCTGCTGTGTTCTCCTCAAGGATTTTGATGGATTCCTGTCTATTTTTGTGTGTGGTATGAGGAAATGGTCCGTTTCATTCTTCGGCATGTGGTTGTCCAATTTTCCCAACACCATTTATTGAAGAGACTGTCTTTTTTCCATTGAATATTCTTTCCTGCTTTGTCAAAGATTAGTTGACCATAGAGTTGAGGGTCCATTTCTGAGCTCTCTATTTTGTTCCATTGATCTATGTGTCTGTTCTTGTGCCAGTACCATACTGTCTTGATAATTACAGCTTTGTAATACAGCTTGAAGTCCAGAATTGTGATGCCTCCAGCTTTGGTTTTCATTTTCAACATTCCTCTGGCTATTCGGGGTCTTTTCTGTTTCCATATAAATTTTAGGATTATTTGTACCATTTCTTTGAAAAAAGTTGATGGCACTTTGATAGGGATTGTGTAGTGCTCAATTATACACATTGCGTAGATGTGTAGATTGTTCTAGGTAGCATAGACATTTTCACAATATTTGTTCTTCCAATGCATGATCATGGAATGTTTTTCCATTTCTTTGTGTCATCCTCAATTTCTTTCACGAATACTTTATAGTTTTCTGAGTACAGATTCTTTGCCTCTTTGGTTAGATTTATTCGTAGGTATCTTATAGTTTTGGGTGCCATTGTAAATGGGATCGACTCCTTAATTTCTTTCTTCTGTCTTGCTGTTGGTGTATAGAAATGCAACTGATTTCTGTAAATTGATTTTATATCCTGATGCTTTACTGAATTCCTGTATGAGATCTAGCACTTTGGGTGGAGTCTTTTGCGTTTTCCACATAAGGTATCATATCAACTGCAAAGAGTGAGAGTTTGACTTCTTCTGTGCCTATTTCAATTCCTTTTATTTCTTTTTGTCGTCTGATTGCTGAGGCTAGGACTTCTAGTACTATGTTGAATAGCAGTGGTGATAGTGGACATCCCTCCATGTTCCTGACCTTAGGGGAAAAACTGAAAGCTTTCAGTTTTTCCCCATTGAGAATGATATTCACTGTGGGTTTTCGTAAATGGAGATTAGCCTGATATCTTAATTTGAGGAGTGAGGGGAGCATGAACTTGAATGAGAAAAAATTACTTTCATTAACTTCAAAGTGAAAATTGGCTTTTTCTTTAATTATAAATCTATGTCACATATCATATTAATATAACATTATATCTTTATCAATAGAAGTCACAGATACATTAAGTTATAATAGTAGTTATAGATATCTCAAAATACCATTTATATCAATATAGTGGTTATTAAATTCGCTACTAACGCTAGTCTCATTATTTAATGGATTAACAAATTAGCACATATATTACCAATTAGTTTTTAAAAAGTATTTGAAAATATTTTAAATAGTTTCCTTTGTAATATATTTAATAAGATTATTTTGGGAAAGGTTCCAGAAGCTTCACTAGACTTCCAAAGGAATCTATAGCATAAAAATTATAGAGATCCTGTTAGTACCTCAGGGATGAAACAGCTCAGGTGTGAGGCTCAGGTGTCTCTGGCCTGGTACTGCTGCTTTGTTTGTTTCTGGAAAATAGAAGGCACTGTGCAGGCTCAGAAGAGTATAACTGCACGCAGATGCAAGAGAAGAGTCAAAGTATGTCTAAGACTTAGTGAAAAAATTACCAGATGGGGAGTCAAAAGACTGGATCTAATACAGGCTTACCTCTACTATCCTCTAACAGGTGCACATATACACTGAGTCAACCAATATTTGAGGACCTACGATGTGCCAGAGCCATGGGCCTTGGAGAAGGGTTTGGTTCCTTCTGTCACTCATCAGGTGAATGACCTTGAACAAGTCATTCCAAATCTCTAAACCTTAGGGTCATACTCTGTAAGAGGGAGATACTGATCATTAATTTGATAGGGTTATTGAAAGGATTAAATAAGAGAACGAGTGTAAAGTCCTAACAACACATAATAAATGATTATAGATACGTGAATCACCATTTTGTCCACAAGGTCTTGCATCAATGGTATTGTTAGCTGTGAAAGAAAAGCATATAAAATTGTCTTTGCTTTTAGGGGAAACAATTTTAAGAATGCTTTTAAGAATGGAAATGAGCCTGGGGCACCCGGGTGGCTCAGTTGGTTAAATGTCTGCCTTCAGCTCAAGTCCTGGGATAGAGTCCTGCATCAGGCTTCTTGCTCAGCAGGGAGCCTGCTTCTCCCTCTCCTTCTGCCTTTGTTGCTCCGCCCACCTGCTTGTGCACTCACTCTCTCTCTCTCAAATACATAAATAAAATCTTAAAAAAAAAATAAAAAAGAATGGAAATGAGCCTGATTGACTAGATTCTTGTTGGCTAAAATTTGACAGCTAAGGAAAAATCCTATGACAAGTACATCTTTTCTTTTTGGTCTTTTGATCGTGCTTATCGTACCTGTGGCACAACGCAGAAAAGAATTCTCCCATGACTGATAAAATATTTAGTTTACTTCATCACCTATTAAAGATATTTTTGCCCCTTAAATGCTTTTGCTTTTGAAACATTGTTCTCATAACTGGAAAAGTCATGAAAAGGGGGATTATGAAAATATATGAATGTTAAAATTGTATCAGTGTTTGTCAATAACTCATCAGTAACTTTACTAAACCATTCTTTTTTTTTTTTTTTTAAAGATTTTATTTATTTATTTGACAGAGAGAGACACATTGAGAGAGGGTACACAAGCAGGAGGAGAGAGAGAGGGAGAAGCAGGCCTCCCGCAGAGCAGGGAGCCCAATGCGGGGCTCGATCCCAGCACCCCGGGAACACGACCCAAGCCAAAGGCAGACGCCCAACAACTGGGCCACCCAGGCGCCCCTCCTTACTAAACCATTCTTAATGTATATTATTTTAGAAACTATCAGGAGATCTATCATAATTATGATTTAAGAGAGCTACTCTAACCTGATAATTTATTTTCTAAAAGCCTAAACACTAGGCATTCTTTGATTTGTAATTTTGGCCATTCACATGCATAAGCCATTGTAAAAACAGTTATCACCACCAGGTTGTGCTGTAGTTCCACAGTGGAAAAAACCAGGCTGGGGGCTGTGAGGAATTCTCTTAGGTCTTAGCTAGCCATATTATTTCTCTTTTTTGAAGACTGGGGTGGTGGGGGGGGGGGGAGACAAATATTTAAGAGAAAAAAAGACTTCACTGAAAATAAAGAATTTTAAATTCACTATGATTTAAAAATTGATATTCAGCAAAAAAGGTTTTTCTCTGAGAACATTGTTATGTTATTACTTTTAGAAAAAAATTGCATCAACCTAGTCCTGTTAGTTAAAACTATTTTCTGGATGGAAAAATACATTTTAAAACTCTATCAAAAATTTTGTTTTCTATATTCTCAAGTTATTGATGGATAAGACTATATTTTGAGCATTAAGATGAGGTGTATTTTCTTTAAAATTATATCAGTATCTTTGATATAAATCAGGCTTCAGAAAATATATGAACATTTCAACTTGAAAGCAACTTTTTTCTGGGGTAAGCTCTTTTTTTCTTTCCTGCTCTTGTTTTTCCCAAATGTCAGTATTTATGAGTCAGGGGTTGTGGGAAAAGTTACCTAGGGCTACAAGGGGCCAGAGTTTGCCCTCTTCTAACCCAGGGGAGTTAAGTATGAGTGCCAGAGGCCAGTGTTTGGCTGGACCCAACTCCTTCTTTCTCTGTACCCTGTGGTCTGCCCTTTGAAGTGAAAGAAAGTTCTCTACTCAGTGCAGCTTCATAAGACGTCAATTTAAGATGAGCAATGCATACAAGTTTCTGTGTATCCTTTTAGCATAGAAACAGACACAGACTTATAGAAAACAAACCAAGAAAGCCAGAATTACAGAATTATGCAATTTATTTTGAGATTTTGCAAGTTCCTCGGATAACATATTAAGTCAAAATTTCTGGATAAGATAGTTTTTTGGCCACGTTACTGTCAAAACATCAATCACTTCAGCTTTAACCCCTTTTAGGATTGGGGGGGGTTAGGTTGGACGATGAATGGAAAAACAGAAGACAATGAGAATGAAACCCTTCAGCAATAAGGTAAGAACCTTACAAAATATTAGTAAATTATGGAGCCTATATTTATTTTGAAAATGGATTGTTACCCATCAGGATAATGAAAAAAAGTTCATTAGTCAAACCAGGTGCTTTATTTTACTTTGTTTCCTTTCAAATTGTAGTCAGTAGGGACTGAACAAGAAAATCAAAGGTAAAAATGAACAAGCTTCACTAGGCAGAATAAAACTAGGAGATAACTAGAAAATTGAGGCCATTAACAACAACAACAACAACAAATCAGAAACACCCTTCAAAACAAAAAAGTCACCAATTTAAATATGTCTCTAAGGTCAAATGAAATGCCCTGGTGTTGATTCTCAATTTCCTCTTATGTTTTATTTGAAGGATCTCCACTTTATCCTTTTCCTAAGTTAAATCTTTAACCTATAACCTCCATAGATGATTAAGGCTGTGAGTGTTTTTTTAACTCAGGATCATGATTTTTTTTCCATTTGCTTTATTCACTTCAACAATTCTTCATTTAGCTTGCTTTATTTTTGTATGTCCCACCCAACACTTAACTGGTTTAAACACTTAACGGTTTCCAAAGGCTCCTTATATAAATAATGCAATAAAAATTCGTCGAACATTTTCTTTTCCCAGATTGGGAGGTAATAGCACTATTTCATTTTGCAGAAAATTATGACACAAGAATTTTGAGATTAATGGGAAAAAATTAGGGGGAATGATAATATCAGTTTTTTGGGGGAGGAAAAAAACCACATGAGTGTGACCTTTGACTTTTTTCTCTGCTCCTGGTCAGCTAATTCTGATTGCGTTTCTCCCACTTACCAGTGGTATGCCAGCATTCTGCTGTTTAAATTCCCCAAGCCTCAGTTTCTTCACCTATAAATGGGGCTAAAAATATTTACTTCAGAGATGTGGAGAGGATTAAATTAGTAACATGTTCAATCCTTGTGTACAATAGAGGCCCAGTGGGCAAGAATTTCCTTCTCCCTTTCATCAACAGGAATACAAAAATAAAATACAGGCTTATCTATATTATTTATCTCTATGTGGGTGAAATACAAAACTTGTTTAAATCAATTTCTACAGTGCCGAACGTTTCTGTACATGCTATTTTTGCAACCTAATCATAAACATGCTTAATGAAATTAGCTTTGGTGGGATGTCTGGGTGACTCAGTTGGTTAAGTGTCTGCCTTCAGCTCAGATCGTGGTTCCAGGGTCCTGGGATAAGTCTCACAATGGGGTTCTTGCTCAATGGGGAGGCTGTTCCTCCCTCTGTCTACCACTTCCCCTGCTTGTGCTCTCTCTCTAACCAATAAATAAATAAATAAAATCTTTAAAAAAAAAAAAGAAATTAGCTTTGGAAATAAGACTTTGAAACCAAAAGTATAAGTTCTAAAGAGCAGAGTTAATTTTTAAATATTTTGTTAATATTCATATGTACATTGAATATACTTTTTTTTTTAAAAGATTTTATTTATTTGAGATAGAGATAGTGAGAGAGAGCATGAGAAGGGAGAAGGTCAGAAGGAGAAGCAGACTCCCTGCAGAGCTGGGAGCCCGATGTGGGACTCGATCCCAGGACTCTGGGATCATGACCTGAGTCAAAGGCAGTCGCCCAACCAACTGAGTCACCCAGGCGCCCTACATTGAATATACTTTTATCTGTTATGCTTAGCATATACATTGACTTCCAGATTGTATAGCCATATGAACATTTTTTTTGGAAGACATCACAAAAGCAGAGTTCTATGAAAGTATTTTAGATTTTGCCCTTCTGTTCACTTCAAAGATCAAATTGTCAAATTATATCCTGGCGTAAGCTGAAAAACAGCCAACTCCCATATCTAGTCACTGATAACATGGGGTTTCTGTGAAAATCAAATAGGATAGCCTATTTTTTTCCTTTAAGACATACATTTATTTACATTACAGCTAAAATTTGCAGTGCATCTTCATCATAATAAATTTGTAAGAATTATTTGGTGTTGATAATTCTTATGATAAATCATTTTAATTTAATTCAAGTTTTAAGACCCACTTATAAAATACACACAAACAAAACTAGCTCTGATATTCACTTACAAAAGTAATTCATTACAAATGAGGTAAAATTCACTGGCAATTACTTAAGTATCTTACTACTTTCCATTGCTGCTAAAAACCTGCAAGGTCATTTGAACAGACTATTATATAATCTGTATAATATTTTTCCCTAGAAGAAAAATATAGTTTTGGTAATCAATGCAATACAAATTATATAATTTCCGTAGGAAAAGAAAAATTATAAAGAAAACATAGGCAATTCAAACAAATATTTCTTGATTTCAATGAAGAACACAGGTCTTTAGAAAGTCTATGAGTAGGCTATGACTGGAAATTTCCAGTTAAATGTCAAACTTCATAGATATTTGACTCAAATCATTATTTATTTATTTATTTATTTTAAAAATTGACATATAATGTATTATTTGCCCCAGGGTACATATCTGTGAGTCATCAAGGATAGCCTATTTTTCTTAAAACCCTCCATGGGGTGCCTGGATGGCTCAGCTGGTTGTGTCTGACTTCAGCTCAGGTCAGGATCTTGGGGGTCCTGGGGTCAAACCCTGCCCAGCAGGCTCGACACTCAGTAGGGAGTCTGCTTCTCCCTGTCCCTCTTCCTCTGCCCCTCCTCCACTCATGTTCTTTCTGTCTCTCTCTCTCAAAAGAATAAATAAAATCTTAAAACAACAAAAAAACAAACAAACAAAAAAACCCAAACCCTCCATATAATCACATGAAAGTCCTCCTTTTCAGGAACTGCTTTGGAGGTCTAGACACTTTTTTGGCCATACTGCTATTGTTCTAAATGTTTTAGGAACTTTTTTTTTTGGAATTACCACTGAAAATAATTAAGGAATCATATTAAAGAAAAACTAGTCTTATATTTTAGCCACTTCTTATTTAGGCTAAAGCAGTTCTATCCAGTTAATTACCATCTGCTTTACTGAGTGATTTGGTTGTTTCCGAAAATGAAGCTTATACAGATGAGAAACACAAAAATATTTTCAACCACTAGGGACATTTGAAGCAATTCCCTCAGTCCGGGAAGGAAGGCAGTTCCTAATTGAAGTTCTAAAATCCTTTTGAACAATAGCAATATCCTTGGAATGTTGCTACCTATTTAAGGGAGACATCATTTATTTGTTATGGATAAATTCAAGTGTATTTGTTAAATCCGGTGACCTTGCCTAGTAGTCATATCTTTTGAATGTAAATATCTATGCTGTTAAATAGGGATCCTTATGGGCTGACAGACCCCATAAAAAGAGAAATGGTGTTATTTAAAAAAGAATCGTGAATTTTTAACCAGAGTCCACTGTATTCAGGTACAAACCTCAGAAACTTCTGAAAAGAAGGAGAAAAATATAAAGGCTTTTGTACTAAGACCGGGCCTGTGGTCTTTCTTTTATCCTCACATGGATTTGTTTATAGAGTTACCGAAGCTTGTGTATATGATTAAATCTAAGCTAGTCATCATGGAATAAAAATTATAAAGACTAGGAGGTCCATATTTTGAAACAGGAGCAGGAAAACAACATGAGCTCATTTGAGGATGAATCTAGACTTTGATCTTGGCAAAAATATAAATAGTAACAAGATAGAAATAAAGACTAAAAATATTTGCAACCTCTTTGCATTTGGTTATTAATAAAAGTAGGAGCTGAGGAAAAGGAAGAGCCGGAAAAGTAAAGCTTTCTGCTTATGTACGTTCGTTAGACCAAATAAAGCTGCGGGAGCTTGTAGCACATAAAATCTGCAGCACAGGCTGAAACCCTCAAGTGGGGCCTCCAGGCTTCAGTGTTTTAGAACGACTCCTGCGGCCTGAGCCCTGCTGGCATGCCATTCTCAGACCCTTTAGACTGGGGGGCTGCCAAACTGCTCGTTTCCCATAAAACTTAGCAGACTTGCAGTCTGGGCTGGCCATCTGCGTAGCACATTCCCAGTAAAGCTATGCATCCTTTCAAATTACCCACATTGTAGAAACCAGTATCTAAGCAAACCTGGGATCCTTTGATAATTCAGTCACTGTACTGGGTGAACCGTGAAGGCAGTATCTTTGACTCACAATTGATTAGGAATGTTCTTTCTCTGGAAATGATTTTGGGAACTGAAATGGTGTCCATTTCTTTTTCCTATAAATACTTTCTTTTTAAATAAAGCCCACGAACAATTTACTCTGCTGCCAGAGACATGCTTGCTTTTATTTTCATTAAGACCTAAAGTGTCAGGGGATAAACATCCTCGTGTCCCTCAGGGCTATATGACCTTATGACTCCCATGGTTTTGCCAGGTCACTTGCAGGGAAGGAAGGCCTCTCTGACGGGGGAAATGGGTCCTCTGAAGTGTCCTTACAGCCTCATCCTGGCCTGATTCTCCTTGTGTTTGGCTGCCTTAAAGCTCTATGGAAAGAAAGAATAACATAAAGTGGAATGTCTGGGGGAGATGGATCACAGATGAGTTCCCTAAATCTTGGTCAAATAAAATAGTTATATAGAAAGTTAGTGTAATTTTTTTTAAAGATTTTTATTTATTTATGAGAGAGAGTGAGAGCCAGAGAGATCAAAGAGGGAGAGGGAGAAGCAGACTCCCCCCACCCCACTACACAGGGAGCCCAATGTGGGTTTCAATCCCAGGACCCTGAAATCATGACTTGAGCAAAAGGCAGACAGTTAACCGACTGAACCACCCAGGTACACTGAAAATTGATGTAATTTTAAAGATACCTCAAGATGTTTATATCACAAAATATGTTCTACTTTCCATTTTCACCTTCTAACATTTCTCTTTAGCTCAGTGAGAGAAGCCAGACCCAGAAGGTCACATAGTGTATGATTCCACTTATATGAAATACCCAGAACAGATAAGTGCATAGAGACAGAAAGCAGATTAGTGGTTGCCAGGGGCTGGGGGCTGGGGAGCAGGGAATAGGTATGGGGTTTCCTCCTGAAGTGCTGCAAAAGTTCCGAAGATAAGTAGTGGTGATGGCCGTGGAATATTGTTAAGGTAATTAATCTCACTAAATTGTACATTTTAAGATGGTTAAAATGGTAAATTTTATGCTACGTGTATTTTACCACAATAAAACAGAAATTTTTTTCTTAAGTTAAATGCAAGAGGCAGAACAATTGTGAAGTTATTCGCACTCATCCATATCTTTGTAGTAATTTTTAGGGCAATCAAGCAGTCTCTTAGAAAGGTTCTGATTATTGGACAAAATGAGAAAATTGTGATAAACAAGCAAAGCTAGGGTAAAACATGTGAGGAAATGGTGAGAAATCAGGTCAAGGCAGACTGACTTGTGTGTTGCTTAATTTTATATGTCAGCTTGACCTGGCTCTGAGGTGCCCAGATATTTGGTTAAACATTCTATCCAGGCATGTCTGTGAGGATGTTTCTGAATGAGGTTAACATGTGAATCAGTAGACTGAATAAAGCAGATAGTCCGCCAACCCCCCACTCCAGTATGAGTGGGCCTTACCCCATCTGTCAAAGGCCTGAATAGAATAAAAGAAAGAATAAGAAAGAAAGAATTCCATCTCTCTGCCTGTCTTTTGCCTGGCACATCAGTCTTCTGATGAACTTGGACTCAGAATGAAACTTCTATGTTTGGTTCTCTTGGGTCTCCCAACTTGCCAACTGTAGATCTTGAGACTTCTCAGTCTCCATAATTGCATAAGCCAATTCCTTATAACCAATCAATCAATCAATCTCTCTCTCCATATCATTCATATATATATATGTATATATATGTATATGTATATATATGTATAACATATATGTATGTATATGTATATATATATATATATATATATATGAATGTATGAAGTGGGGGTGCTATTGTAGCAAGTACCTAAAAATGTGGAAGATGCTTTGGAACTGGGAAATGAGTAGAGGCTGGAAGAGTTTTGAGGTGAATGCCAGCAATATGGACATTAAGGATGATTCTGGGATGTCTCAGATGGAAATGAGGAACATCTTATTAGAAAATGAAGGGAAGGGGCCTCTGGGTGGCTCAGTGGGTTAAGCCTCTGCCTTCGGCTCAGGTCACGATCTCAGGGTCCTGGGATCGATCCCCGCATCGGGCTCTCTGCTCAGCAGGGAGCCTGCTTCCCCTTCTCTCTCTGCCTGCCGCTTTGCCACCTTGTGATCTCGCCCTCTCGGTCAAATAATTAAATAAAAAATCTTAAAAAAAAAAAAAGAAAATGAAGGGAGGGTGATCTTTGTTATGAAGTGGCATAGAATTTGTGTTCTAGTGTTTTAAAGAAGGTAGAACTTGTGAGTGATGAAATTAGATATTTAGCTGAGTAGACTTCTAAGCAAAGTGTTAAAGGAGTGGCTTGACCCCCCTGACTGAAGAATGAGAGAACAGAGAGGTGAGAGAAGGGCAAAATGAGAGAAGAGATGGATGAATTGCAGAAGTAATTGTTATGTAAAAAGTAGCCAGAACTTGAATATTTGAAAAATTCTCACCTGTCCATATTGCAAAAAATAACAAAAAGCATGTTCTGAAAAGAACACCAAAGACGTGAATGTACTATCACTTGATAAAAGTTATGGGATTATAGAAGAAACACTGCCAGTTTGAACTGAAGGGTTAGAGATGGGACAAAATGAAGAAAGGCTGCCAGACTTCTTGGATTCTGTAAGACAAGACCATAGACCTAGTTGGCTGTGAATGTGTACTATTCTTCAAGGAAAGGGAAGAATGACCCAGAAGGAGATCATGAAGACTACCACACCCATCAGAGGTCCAGAGGCAAGGCTGTCTCTTCCTCAGTTTTGAAGGGTAGAGCTGCCTCTCTTGTTTCTTTGTACCAGGAAGATCCCATCCATGCCTCACGAGTAGAGCTGACCTATGGAACTTTAGGAGCCCCCCAAACTCTGAATGCTGGCGTGCAACTCCTGTCTGGCAAAGCCTTGGAGGTAGGACTGCTGTCCTAGTGAATTCTGAGGACAGGGCATCAAACCAAAGAGGATGTCTCAAGTCTTAAGATCTGAAGGAATTTGCCTTGCTAGGCTTTAGAGTTACTTAGGACCACCACTCTTTCTCTCTTTCCTATTTCTCCCTCTTGGAATGGAAACGTCTGTCTTGTGCCTATCCCACCATTGTACTTTGGAAGCACATCACTTGTCTGACTTCGTAAGTTCACAGCTGGAAAGGAATTTTGCCTCAGGATGAATCATCTCTCAAGCTTTACCCATATCTGATTTAGATGGTATTTAAATGAGACTTTGGACCTTAGACTTTAGAAGTTGATGGTATAATAAGTTAAGACTCATGGAGTCGTTGGATGGAATGAATGTGTTTTATGTGCAAAAATGACGTGACTTTTGAGGGGCCAAAGGTGGAATGTTATGGACTAAATATTTATATTCCCCTTCCCCTCAATTCATATGTTGAATCCTTCACCTTCAATGTGATGGTATTTGGAGTTATGGCCAATAGAGGTATGTAGATTAGATGAAATCATGAGGATGGAGACTTTATGGTGGGATTAGTGTCCTTAGAAAAAGGAGGAGATCTCTTGCTGCCTCTGAGCACAGAAGAAAGGCCACATGAAGATGTAGCCCCATGGTTGCTGTCTGCTACTCAAGGAGAGAGAGCTCTCACCACTCACTGACCCTGCTAGCAACTTGATTTTGGCTTCCCAGTCTCCAGACTGTGACAAATAAATTCCTGCTAAACTACCCAGTCTATGACATTTTGTTATGGCAGCTTGAGCTGACTAAGATGCCTGGTGTGTCTCAGTAGGAAAGGGACAGAACGAGAATGAAGGTGTGCGTGAGGTGGGAGCACACTGAAGGCAAGCCTGCTCTCTGGAGTCTGTTCAGGGCTGGTTGTGCCTTGGAACAGATTTTAGATTCAAGCAACCATGTGAATTTATCAAAGTGGCAGTCCCTTTTTCCAGGTCTCTTCTCAACATAAGTTCACCAGGCATGGGAGCCATGCCTCCCTGGTGCTAGTCATTAAACAAGGTGCTAGTCATTAGACAAGGCGGCTGAAGCATCACCTGTCCAGATTACCCTAGGAGACCAAAATCAGTCAAGTGAATATGTGTTTGAAATTCCTTGACAGAAGATGATCATGTTCTTCCAACCAAATTCTTGGGTGGTTAATGTACCATAAAGTATTTGGAGTTAATGCAACTGTGCTTGTTTACTGGTGATTGCTCCATGTGTTCTTGTTGCTGGAAGGTGAGGTGTGGGAAGACAAAGATGATCACTCACATATGTTTGCATGGAAAAAACCAAAAACTCCAAACTACACATCTATTTTCAGCAAACATTTAGGGTCAAATGACTATGTGGTATTTGTCTCTGGGGAAATGCTATTGGTTTGAATGAGTACCTCAAATGGGGACATTTCAGAAGCCACATCACCACGTTTTGTGGAATTATAAAGTAATAAGGTGGCAAATCTGCCAGAGGTTTCCTTTGGGGAGCTCCCTGGTGGTATAGGCAGGAGTGCGGCGCTTATAATCTAGCTCTCGCCTCATCTTCTAGGGCTTGCCTCCTCTTCATCCTCTCCCCTCCCCCCCCCCCCACAGCCTCTACAAGTCCCCCTTGCTGCAGCCACATTGAACTACAGAGGTCCTTTGAAAAGTCCGGACTTCGTACATGAATATCCTTGGCCTGGAAGTTCTTCTTGCCTTTCTGTTTGGCACAATCTCTTTAACCTCCAAAAACCCCATGACATTTTACAAGCTATAAGAAAGCTCAGAAAGAACATCAAATTGGCCAGCAGTGACTGCTAGAAACAACTCTTCGGACAATCTAATTTGGCTTTCTTTCTGGATCTCTTCCTTAGATCCATTTAAATTCTTAATGGAACTTGATATAGAAAAATGCACATAAAAACATTTTGTAAGCGCAGATTCCCTGAGGATGGCTGACCTCAACAATGCAGGGAGGGAGTCCGGAACTCCTGAGTTCTGGCATGGAGGCCTGAGCAGTTGTCTATGGAAGCCACAGAGTCGTCCTCAGAAAGTGCATTCTCCCGACCCAGCTGGGGAAGCCCGAGTGTGGTTCTGGCAAGGGGAATGGAGAAGAAAAAAGAAAGCCCACCTCTTGTGCTATTATTATCTACTTCTGAATAGTGAGATCAAAGTGGTTTGTTTGTTCAACTAGTTTGTTTTTTAGTGAAGTGTTTGTTTATGTTGAGGTAGCTCCTTTGGAGGGATTAAGGGCAAAGCAGAGTGGAAATTACTTGTTTCTTCCATGTAATCCTATAATAACTACAAGTTTGTTATTGTCTTTTGGTTCCCACAAGAGGTTTGCATTCGTGTGTGTGTGTGTGTGTGTGTGTGTGTGTGTTTATTGAGATGTAGGCAGATAGGAAGCTGAGTATCGAGGAACTGAACCATGAGAAAGTAAGAAAAAGAAAATAGGGCATGCTGTGGCAGAAAGTGAAATAAGGGGAAAATAAATACAGTAGTACCTGGGAAAAGGGACGAGAAACTCATAAAAGATAGTGGGGAGAAAACCTAAGGGCATGTAACACAGTCAGTCCTGAGAAGTCAGAGCCGAGTTGGATCTTTTATTTTTTTTTAAGATTTTATTTATTGATTTATCAGAGAGAAGGGGAGAGAGAGAGAGACAAGCAAAGGGAGTGGCAGGCAGGGAAGAAGCAGGCTCCCTGCTGAGGAAGGAACCCGATATGGGACTCGATCCCAGGACCTCAAGATCAGGACCTAAGCTGAAGGCAGACGCTTAACTGACTGAGCCACCCAGGCATTCTGGAGCTGAGGTGGATCTTAAAGAATACTGAATTCATCCTCTTTATTTCAGAGATGAGAGAACTGAAGTCCAGGGCGGCTATGTGAATTAACAAGTTGGTTAAGGTGAGAGCTAAGGCCAGCATTCGGGGCTCCTGTCTCTTGAAGTACGTGGCAGTGTGTGGTGGGTAGAGGTCAGGCGGAGAGAGCTCCCAGCTAAAGACAGGGCAGTGATGTGATTTCCTATTCACTGTTGTTAAAGAATAATATTTTTAAGTGGCAAAATCATGACTCTGATACAAATATAAAATGAACATGCATCATGGATTTTATTTAACTTACTAATTGTAAAGGAAACCAGTAAGATGGCACTGGTTGAAAAACTCCAATGTACCATACATTTATACATATGGGCAGCTAAAGAATGCAGAAAAGATTTGATATGGTGTAGATTTTAACCCATTAATTACTGAGGGAGTGTGATGAGAACTGACTGAAAGGTGAATTTAAACTACCACACAATGATATAGGAAAGTGGGAAGGCATTCTATCTGACAAAACTAATTTGCATTTGTATGGAGAAGAATCATTTGTATTATTTTCAGCTTTCTACAAATTACAGAGTTGTAAAATAGCTCAAAAACAATGAAAGGCAGAGATAGCTGGGAAGGGTACATTAAAGAGGACATTCGGTGATCTTTTTTTCTTTCCGAAGCCTTGCACAATTTTTCCCAACAGGAGTACCTCATTGGAGCTGAAGATGTTCCCTCAACTTTTTTGGCTTGCAACATTGTTAGCAGTGATGAAAGCAGGCTGAGAAAATGGGAGGAATCACGGAATACAACCAAGGTCCTGCTGGAGTCACCTCTGGTCAGAGCACTCTTCCCGCCTCTGCCTCCACTGGCCCCCTGCCACCAGCATTGCTAGTCACCCCTGACGGCCCCTAACACTGTCCTTTTGGACTCAAAGGCTCAAAAGTCTAGGGTAGAGGCATCAAGTTGACCCAGGTCCCATGCTCTCACTCCAGCTGCTATGGGCTAGGGAGAAGGACTGTGCAGTCATTTGGTTTTATTATGGCAAGCCAAGACTCACAATGGGGATTTCCCTCCAAGAAGGAAGGATATGTGATATGCTGGATTGTAAAAAAAAAAAAAGACAAATATTTACCAAAAATATAATACTAGGGCTACACGAAACGACTGGAGAGGCTTGAAGCTTTTTCTGGAGAAACAACGTACTGAAATGGAAAGAGTAAAGGATTTAGACCCAAATAGATATACATAGGTCTATCCTTGGCTCCATCATTTACTAGCTAAGTTGTGGGAAAATTACAAACCACTCTGAGCCCCAGTTATCTCATTCATACCACCATTATTGTCTTTCTCACTCAAGATTCTGCATGATCTGGCTCATCGTTATTTTTATGAGCTTATCTTCTATGCTCTTTTCTTGCTAAAAACTCAGCCCCTGCCCCAGTGGTTTTCTTTCTTTTTTTTTTTTTAAGATTTTATTTTTTCATTTAACAGAGAGAGAACACAAGCAGACAGAGAGGCAGGCAGAGGCAGAGAGAGGAGCAGGCTCCCTTGCGGAGCAAGGAGCCCGACATGGGACTCGATCTCAAGACGCTGGGATCATGACCTGAGCCAAAGGCAGTTGCTCAACCACTGAGCCACCCAGGCGTCCCGATTTTCTTGTTCTTGAGCATACAAATATCCACCTGCCTTAGGCCAATTGCATTTACTGAGTCCTATGCCTGAAAAATGTGCCCTATATGACTTGTTCCCTCACTTCCTTCATTCAGCTCTAGTCTCAAGTATTTACCTTGGCTTTGGTAATATCTTCTCTGACAACCCTACCAACAGTGATAACCCTCTCCAGCTCATACTCCCTGCTTCCTCCTCCCTGCTTTATTTTTCTCTACCAGTTTTGTTACTTGCCTGTCTCCCTTCTCTAAACTGTAAGATCCATGAGAGCAAGAAATCAAGTCTGTTTTCACAGAGCTATATCCCTAGAACCCTGAACAACGTCTGGCACATTAGAAGTGCTTGATAATATCTGTTGGATAAAATAAATGGTTACAAAGTGTCTGGAATATAGTAGGCACCAAATAAATGCTGGTTATTGCTATTTTTATCAGACTCTTCTTTCTCTTCCCATTTTTGAGCCAATCACCACCAGCCTGACTTTCTTTCCCAGAGAACTACTGATCTGGTAATAAAATTTTATCAGTCCAGGAAGTATCTCCATATTTCTCAGTCCAGGAAGTATCTCCATATTTCTCAGTATCTCCATATTTCATGTTCATTCTACTCCTTTGTTCTTTAATGTATATGGACTATGGTGGTAATACTAAATGGTTTATTTTGACAGCTGGGCAAAAGCTCATAAAGTTTCCTTCAAAGTATATTTAGAGGTACATGAGAGACACAACATAAGAACATTAGGAAAGGTCACTGTATTAGGATTCTCCAGAAAAACAGAACCAATAAGACATTCATTTATTTATTGAGTAGTTTATTTATTATTGGGAATTAACTCACAGGATTATGGAGATTTACAAGTCCCAAGATATGAAGGGTAAATTGACAAGCTGGAGACCTAGGAAAGTTTGAGTCTGTGGGCCAGAGAACTAGGAGATTCATTGGTGTGCTTTTAATCTGAAGGCTAGCAGGTTGGAGACATAGGAAAGCTGATATGTCAGTTTGGGTCCAACAGTAGGAAAAGAAATTGATATCCCAGTTTGAAGACTGTAAGACAGGAATTTTTCTCTTACTTGGGTAAGGGTCAGCATTTTTGTTCTATTCAGGCCCTCAACTGATTAGATGAGACCCACCTATTATGAGAGAGGGCAATCTGTTTTGTTTAAGTCTAATGATCTAAAACTTAATCTCACCTAAAACACCCTCGCTGAAACACCCAGAATGATGTTTAACCAAATAGCTAGGAACCCTGTGGCCCAATCAAATTGACATATAAAATTAACCATAGTCACTCTATCTTTTGTGTCTATGATTAATTTTTTAGTGTCATGGTATACCTTTTATAAAGAAAACAGTGAGTGGCAACATCTTGAGTAAAGAGATGTAGGTCAGCAACCCTGTATAAGTAAACCCCATTTAGTGTATCTGTGAAGCCCTTAATATTAAAATTACATAGGGGGACCATGAGCAAAATAAAAGTAAGATTGCAAGAAGTTCCTGGGGACCTGCATTCTAGCTATTAACTAGAGATCCGATCTTTCACAATTTATTTAACTTTTTGGGATTTGCTTTCTTCTATTGAAAATGAAGGGGTGGGTTGGACTAGGTGATTTTTAAAAAATCACATCCAGCTCCAGGATCTTGGGTTCTTGTTGAATAAACTTCAAGGGAAGCCCTGCATGCTGGCTGGCAGTGTTACACACGGGGACATGTCTTAGGAGTTGTATACTCAGTGTCATCTATGTTTGCAACCGAATGACAAAAATAATTTGGCTTGGCCTTTATTTTTATCCATCAGCTGAAAGTAAACAAAGTTTATTCTGGGAAACATCAGATATTCATGAATTTCCTCATCCAAATCCCTTCTTGCCCTGGGTACCCTGCCCCAACATGTATTCCAAAATGACTTCCCATCTCACCTGATTACACTTTGATTAAAACTTACTTATGCAGCACTATTACCTCAGCCAGACTTTGGGAACTGAATCTTGTTATTTCTATTTCTGAAGTGAAAAGATTTAGCCCTGGCCAAAAGAAATGCCGGCATTAGCAAATTGGTGAGAAATGTAGGGCTCTGCAGTCCCCAGAAATTACATTTTATTCAGTGGATCATGAAGACTTGAATACCGATTTTGCTTTGCAGAGTGAGAAAAAGGACGGTCAGAAGGACTAGGGCACTGCTTTCCCTCTACATTCTTCCGCCCCACACAGTGACGATGGGGGAGGAGCCAGCTCATACCAGATTGCTAGTGTGAGAGTACCGGGGGCCACCAGGAAGCCCCAGGAAATAGGACACATCTCTCTGCCTTATTATTTGACAGAGAAAGAGTGATTGGGGGGAGGGGCAGAGGGGCAGGGAAAAGCACACTCCCCACTGAGCAGGGATCCTGATGTGGGGCTCAATCCTAGGACCTTGGGACCATGAACTGAGCTAAAGGCAGACACTTAACCGACTGAGCCACCCAGGCACCCCTCCCTGCTTCTTTTAACCAACTCTGTCTTCCTCTGCCTCTCCCCAAGGTCCTCAGATAGGTTTTGACACAATCCTATTCCTTTAGTTTGAGTTTCAGATGGTAATTTTTCTTAAATTTCTTTTTTAAAATAAGTGTCTTTCTTAAAGAATAAGTGTCTTTTTTAAAGATCTGTAGATCTTCTATAGTTTTAAACTGTTGCTGCGTAGTTGGTTATTGGAATGTATTCCTCTTATCACGGAAGAGATTTTTTGCCCCCAATATAGAAAGTCACTGTTGCTAAATCCATTAAAAGGGAGCCAGCTTGCTAAAAGGAGTCAGAGTTCAAAAACAAAGTATTGAATTTATAGAAAAGTTTAAAAGTTGGCTGAAAAGTTTGCACAGTAAATTGACATTGGTTGTCTCTGGTATTTAAATTTTTATCTGCATTTCTTTTTCCCCTCCAAAATAAACAGATGTTGTTTTTGTAAACAGGAAAAAAAAGAGTATTGAAAATTTACAAAACAAACCATTTTATTTAAGTGAACGCATATCAGAAAGAAACTTTCGGGGAAAATCAAGAACAAGTTTGCATTTGAGAAGATATTGTACGTCCATTTTCATTTTGATTCTTGCTGCCCAAGAATTATGAGAAATTTTGACCCCTTGAATAAAACTTATCTTTTTTTTTTTTTTAGATTTTTTATTTTTTGACAGAGAGAGACACAGCGAGAGAAGGAACACAAGCAGGGGGAGTGGGAGAGGGAGAAGCAGGCTTCCTGCTGAGCAGGCAGTATGATCTGGGGCTCGATCTGAGGACCCTGGGATCACAACCCAAGCTGGAGGCAGACGCTTAATGACTGAGCCACCCGGGCTCACCGAATAAAGCTTATCTTACCTCAGTGTTGAATAACAGATTTTCTTATCATGTTTAGATTATTAATTTTATTACTTTTTTTTGCTTTACATAAGTTCTTAGAAAGTGAATATTATATTTAATGGGTCTGAATTTGCAAATTGTTTTCCTCCCTAGAAAAGACTCAATTTCCTTAAATAATAAGGTAATTACCAGGAAAAATAAGAATATTATTCCCCACTCTACTGTGACATAATCTTCCTTACTTTGGCTCATTAATTGCAGAATTGTCTAGGTGCCCAGGATTTCTGATGATTGCGGAAGTTATGCCAGATTTCTGACGTTAATAATAGCAACAGTGACATGATTATAACAACAGTAACGTGTGCTAAGTGTTTTATAGTTTACAGAACACTTGTATACAGATTCTCAAATGATCCACAATATCTTATATCCAGATAAGGAAACTGATTCTGAATGGTCAAGAGGCCAGCCCAGTGTCAGCAATGCATAACGTACTAAAAAAAGATTGTGCACTTTAGAATTAGACAGACTTGGATTCAAAACCAAAGACAGTCATGTGCTAACTGGCAACAGCCCATTCATCCACTCCAATCCATTTTCTTTCTGTTCCCTTAGGGCGTCTTGAGATAATGACTATAAAGTGCCTACAGTAGAGTGCCAAGCACATAGTAGGTTCTCAGTAAATGCTCATTCTCTTCTCTCTCTCTTTGTACAAAATGCATCCTGGGTTCAGGACATTGTTGGGAAATGATAACTACAACTCTCCTCCTCATGCCCCAGGAATGGCAGCCTCTAAGGCACAGAGCCTTAGCCAAGGTGTCAGGGGTGGGATAAAGAATAAACTTTATTCAGAGAGCTATGAGCAGGAACCATAGGAGGGGTTTCTGAAGGTGTGTTTCTTCATCCAGGCCCTTGTGAGCACTGAGAAATCAAAGAGAGGAGTTGTGAATGTGGGGAACTCAGTATGGGATGGGAAAAAATTGTATTTTTATTTTCATGCACTTCCAAATGACAATTAGCCTTTTCTTCAATTATGAATATGAGCAAGATGTCACAGTAGTGTTGCTGTACCTGTGACCTTATCACCAATAGAAATTACTGATATTTTCACATATTATAATTATTGAAAGGTCTCTCAAAATGTCATCTACCTTTATCATTCCTTTGACCTGCCACTAGATCTTATTATTTAATGTGTTAATACAAAAGACATATATTGCCGTATTGTAAATTTGCTTTCAAAAAATAATCTGATAACTATATATTTTTTGGGGGGAGTGGGGTGATAACTGTATTTTAACGTAATTGGTATTCATATAATTCTGTGTATTTTATTATTTTTTTAGTTTTTTTTTTTGAAGGCAGAATTGATCCCTAAACTGTAATTCCATCTCCAAGTGATGTTTTACTGTCATATGTGTGATGGGTATATATGGGTGCCTGCGTATACACAGGCATGTCTATTGTAGCTTTTCTATTTTTCCTAGGAATATATTCCATGCTTTAATTTTTTTATTTCTTTAAAGATTGTATTCATTTATATATTTGAGAGAGAGAGAGAGAGCATGAGCAGGGTGAGGAGCAGAGGGAGAAGCAGACTCCCCACTGAGAAAGGAGCCTGACATTTAATGGACTGATGTTTAACTGACTGAGTCACCCAGGTACCCTATTCTATGCTTTTAAGAATATTATTTATGGGGTGCTTGGGTGGCTCAGTTGGTTAAGCATCTGCCTTCAGCTCAGGTCATGATCTCAGGGTTCTGGGATCAAGTCCCATGTCAGGATCCCTGCTCAGCAGGAAGTCTACTTCTCCCTCTGCCTGCCACTCCCCCTGCTTGTGTTCTCTCTGTCTCTCTCTCTGACAAATAAATAAACAAAATCTTTAATAAAAAATGAATCAATAGGTTAAATTACTAAACTATTTAAGACAGAAATTAAAGTGCTTTCTTGGGAGCGTGACTCTAGAAAAACTTAGAACTGACCCATTGACTCATACGCTTTGGCTATTTGACAGATAACTCCTCCTTTTGGTAAAGACTTTAAAGACACATCAAATGGCTTAGTGTCTCACTTTTTAAAAAAAATTTAAGATTAATTATCTAATAGATAGTACATCATTAGTTTATATCAGTTGCATATAACCCCCAGTGCTCATCACATCATGTGCCCTCCTTAATGCCCATCACCCAGTTACCCTATCCACCCTGTCTCACTTTTTTTAATGTTCTGTGTGTTTGTGGGTAGGAATGGCTCTTTCTTTTTATTTTTTCTCCACATATAAACAGTTCTCTTTGGAGATATCAGAAGATATAAATTATTATTGATTTATTTATATTAAACGCTTTTATTTGGCCTTGTATGAATCCTGAGTGCTCACAGAAGGTATTAGATTAATGAGTCTGGAGCCTAAAGTCTTCTGTTTATCCACTTATTTGGGAAACCGAAGATCTCAAAGTCATTCAGTGTAAACTTGCTTGCACTTTGTAGCTAATTGCCTCAAACTTGACCCAGGAAACTCAAGAGCTTCCTCCATGAGTCCATCATCGACCATAAATTACTAGCTACCATCCTAAATCCCTGTATAAGGAGGTCCTTTCTTCCTTTTCCCTTCATCCTTTATTTTTTTTTAAGATTTTATTTATTTATTTGAGAGAGCAGGAGAGTACAATAAGGGGGAGCAGCAGAGGGAAAGGGAGAAGCAGGCTCCCCACAGAGCAGGGAGCCCATTGCTGGACTTGATCCCAGGATCCTGGGATCATGATCTGAGCTGGAGGCAAATGCTCAATTATCCCTCCCTTCATCCGTTTACCCTCTCCCCTGGTATTACCAGAGGCCACAGACTGGTATTTTGTGACTTTTCTTCTCCCTTTTCCAACCAAATACATAAGGTGGCCATAACTCTCCCTTCTCTAGCCCTTTCTAAATTTACCTTGTACTTCTCTTTACCTCTTCTCTTAGCCCTTATGTACTAATTTTGCTGTTAGTGGCACTTATCAATTGCTTCATGAACTAAACAGAGAAGTGGATAAGTGGATTTCCAGTTGTGAAGCTCCTTTCCTCATAATCTGATCTAGGAAGAGGAGACCCTGGTCCTGCCAGCTCCACTTCCATCAGAGCAGCTGCTATCCATTATATTTCTCTGAACATCTTAGTAAAATTTCATTTGAACAAAGGGTTCTATGGGTAAAGGAGTTTAGAAGGCACTGAACTAGAGAATGTTCCTGGCATGGCTTACCACTATACTTTGGCTTTGGCACATACAAGGGGAAGACTTTAATTATCTGGTTATCCAATGATGCAAACCATGTGAAGTATGTAATAATAGCTACTCTGTGGGCCCCTGAAGCCACAAATCTAAATGGCCAAAAAGAGCCAGGTGGTTAGTTATTTGTCTTTGGAGACTACACTGGGTTGAATAGTTTCCCCCCTAAAATATATGTCCACCAGGAATCACAGAGGGTTACCTTATTTGGAAATAGTGTTTTTGCAGATGTAATCAAGGGGAAACCATACTAGGTTAGATTGGGCTGTAATCATATAGCTATTGTTCTTACAAGCAGAGGGAAATTTGGACATAGATACATAGACAAAGAGAAGACACCATGTGAAGACAGAGGCAGAGAATGGAGTGATGAATCTATAAACCAATGAATGCAAAGTACTGTCTGCAACCACCAGAAGCTAGGAGAGAGGCATGGGATGGTTCCTCCTTCAGAGGCTCTGAAAGGAAACAACCTTACCAACACACTGCTTTTGGACTTGTAGCATCTGGATAATCATTTGTGTTTTTGAGCCACTCAGCTTGTGGTATTTTGTTACAGCAGCCATAGGAAACAAATAAAGAGCCTTTAACAATTCTTTCCTAGTTCTTTGGTCCTCTCCATGATACCCTTCCACTCCCTCCATGCAGTCCCTCTCATGCCTTCCACAGGGATCTCTTCTAGGTTGTTCGAACTTTGGGCTAACTCTGCTAGTTTCCTCTCCGAGGGGTCTTGCATTTGAAGTCTCATTTCCTTCCAGTGAAGGTCATTTCCAGCATCGCCAAGCTGTTGGGCAGGGCCATTGTTTAGTCACGAAGGCTTTCTGGTGCCTTCCTGAAAGTGACTGCTAGAAGTGGACACCTACCTCTACCCTTTTATTAGGCTGGTTCTGGTAGTGAAAAGCCCCGAATAAGCAGCCAGGGGATTGAGTTTGAAAAATCTTGTGCTTTTAAGTCATTTCTTATGTTCCATAGAAGTAAGTTTTCGTTTCTTTCATAGAAGTAAGTATTAAGAGCAAGAAGAAGTGACACCCTGGGAACAACTCTCAAGTAATAAAGGAGTGCGAGCTGGCAGGTATTCCAGCTTCCTTTCTTTGGGAAAACAATGCAGAGTATGTGAACATTATTCCTCTCAGAATCCATAATGGGATTGAGTCGAATTGCCCACTAGTTAAAAATTTACCCTTATTTGACTTTCCTGCCTTTGCTTTCTCTCTCCCATTCCTTTACTCATCTTTCTGAGGTCATTTCCCAAGGAAACGTGCACTCAAGCCTGTATCTAAGGCAGGGAGTATGAAGGTGTTTCTAGAACCGAGACGATCAGGCTGGTAGAACTTTCAGCAGTACACTTCTGTTATTTTTGTATGACAGAAAGGGTCTGAGCATTGGCAAGTGTCTTGGTTTGTTGGTCAGAGGCCTGAACAGAGTAAAATTAGAAGATCGAAGTCTAAATCTTTAACTAGTAGGCAATCAGGCAGTTAGTAAAGATCTAGGGAGAGAATGAGGCAGATGGAACTATGAGTGTGGGCACAAAAATCTTTATGCTCATAACGGTATCGGCTAGGAAATATCCACAGCAGTGGGGTTACTTGGCAATAGAATGGACAAATGTATCTGATGGATGTTAGCCAGCCTCTGTCAATGCTTATGCAATGGGCCCAAGAATGGAATGGCCATATGTTTCAGTGATCTATTGCAATCTGTAGATTGCATACCAAACCATACCAAAACTTAGGGGCTTAAAACAACAATGACTCTTTGTTTTTAAACTTCTCATGATTCTGTAGGTTGTATAGGTAGTTCTGCATTACTTGATTCTTTTTTTTTTTTTCCATTACTTAATTCTGATTGAGTAGGGCTATTGGCTACAGAGACTTGGACCTTCTCCATAAAGCCCCTCTACTTACTAGCTTGGGTTTCCTCATAGCATAATGGTCTCAGAGTAGTCAGACATTTTACATGGTAGCTGGCTTCTAAGAGGTAGCATTCTAAGACTATGAAAACAGAAGCTACTGGCTTCTTGCTGCTAGTAAGTCACCCCAAAACTTAGCTCAAAACAAAAATGATTTATTATTCTTATCATTCTATGGGTCAGGAATTTGGGCTAGGCTTGAATGGGATCTTCTGTTCTACTTGGGGTTAGCCACTCATTTAGCTGCACTCAGCTAGGGGCTGGTTTGGTTTTTTAGGTCCAAGAAGCCTTTGTTCAAATATTTGGCACCTCAGTGCTTCTCTGTGTGGCCTCTATTTTAGTTCAGACTCAGGCTTATCATTCATTTGTCTTGCCCAAGATTTTGTACAGCAGAATATGGATTTATATTCCCTGCCCACAGTGGCTCTGCTATTACGAGTGTCTTATCACCTACTAACCTTGACTTCCTGACATGGATCCTCCGTGGAATATTACTTGGACCAAGTGACCCATTTTGGGGACACAGGGTATACGACCATGACTACCATATACCATATCAGCTTTGTAAGATGTTGGAATGGCCTATTAAAGGCTCGTATACAACGAAAGCTGGAGACAACATCCTGTAGGCTCTGTCCCTCAACTCTGAGATGCTCAAACCCAGGTTCTTCAGAGAGTCCCCAGCAGGATCAGACATATGTTACCTACAGATGTAACCAGCTCAAAATAGACCATTTGTTGCTTTTTCTTTCTTCTCTCTGTCTTAATTTTCCATCTCCCTTACTGTTTCTTAGAGTCATCTTTCAAATAAGCTACCTACTTGAGTCTGCATCCCATGCTTTGTTTTAGAGGGAAGCCATACTCAGACACTTCTTAGGACATACTATTTTTTGCTGTTATGAAAAAAAAACCCCTGGAAATTCACATCTTTAGCATACAACTTGCTTTTCAGATTATTTTTTGGGTAGAATTCCAGAATTGGACTTGTTGGATCAAAAGGTGTGGGTTGTATTTAAGGCTCTTGTCTGTCCACTGAAAAAACAGTGTATCTACTTGTATTATTTTTAGAAAAAATATGACATTGTTATGTCTCATTTTCCTGGCCTATTTTCATTTCTGTACGTTGCAAGAAAACTTTTGTGAAAACGAGAAAATTTGTCTCAAAACTCATGAAGTAGTAGTCATGAGTGACTTGAAACAATGGTTCTCACATGATGTTTCATTAGTAAAGTCTACTTCTCCTTAATTAACAGAGTATAGCTAGAAACAGCCAAATGCTAGACACACAAAAGAAAATTTACAGAAAAAACTACATTAATGTACAAGGAAGTCTTAGGCCTCTGAACTCTTTCTGATAAGTCATTTCAATAAAATTGCAATAGGTTCTAGAGAGGCAAATGAAAGTCTCTTCTCGCTAAAGGGTTTTACCAGGTAATGACATATCAGTTAAATCTCTTTTATAATGAGGTGGAGCTTGTGAAGATATAGATAGAAAGCAAAAAATAATAAGTTAAATCAGAAAATTCCTACCCCTCCCTCATATTTATAGTGTTCATTCATCTCTCTGTATATAAATCACATCCTTTGGCTGAAGAAAACCAGACTTTAAAAATAGTTGACTTTTCTGGTAAAGTGATGTTCCTTTGTATAATGGGAAACTCCCACCAAATTTGAAGCCTGTCAACTTAAATTGATATGAACGATTATTTTTAAAACGAATTCATATAGGAAACAATGTGAAATTTTAAAAAGAGAAGTGCACAAGTATGTCCAGAAATGTAGTATTTTAGTGTTTCTAAACATAGCTCTGGTTCTACTGGTTAATATGTAAGCTCTGGTGCTACTAAGATTAGTAAATTATATGGGACTAGGTAGTTTTAAAATCAGTTTTTTACCCATATATTTCTGATTATTTGTCATTAAAAGATACCATGTTTTGTTTCAAATGGACATCTGCTTCATCTTCTTTTCAAAGTTCCAAAGTAATAGAAAATGTATTTTACAAGAGAATATAACCAAAAAAGTCACTGGAAAGTGGGGTAAAGTACTGTCAGCAGACAAGAAGATCTGGGGAATTCCTGATTGGTAGAAAGCAAAAGGTGTTGAACTGATGGAAAAAGCAGAACAGTAGAAACACAGAACAAAGGTAATAACAAGGAGTTTAAGGATATTTATGGTAGAACTTGGAGAAATTCCCAATGGCAAGTCAGAGCTGTCTTCATAGGCATAGGACCATACAGTGGCATAGCGCCTCGTGCTTAGAAATGGCCTCTACTTGATTTAATGCTCTATCATTGTCTTGAAATTCTTAATAATTTTTAAACAAGGGACCCTGCATTTTCATTTTGCACCAAGGCCTGCAAATTATATGCTGGGTCCTAATTGCTAGTACTATTTTTCACGCCCTAAATTGGAACTGTGGGAGCAGTTGCTTTATTACCCTTAGGCCCAAGTTAATAACTGCTTTTAGACAACAATAGGCTTGCACGAGGCTCCTGGAGAGATTACTCACGCCTGAGAAAAAAGTAGCACAGAATTTAAAGTAACTCTAGACTTCTAAAACAAAACCAAATGAAGAAGAAGAGGAAGGGAAAGGGAGGTGGGATGGAGGAGAAGAGTTTTCAGGGGTAAAATACACCAAGAAAGTTCTTCATAATTTGATATTTGGAAGAGTTCTTGGCTAATCATTCATATTGGCTGCCTGCAAACACAACTCTGTCCACTTTTCTACTGTCAGTTTTCAAGGGAGAGACCCTGGGGAAATGAGGCCTACACAATTAGAGAGAAAACATGTCTTGGCTCCTTATGTTAACTTATATCACCCATCATTGATGGATAGGAATAGATAACAGCTCATCAGACACAGGAGGAAAGCAAAACATGTGAAATGGAAGATCAAAGTTTAAATGATAATTGATTCTGGAGAAAACATAATTCGGGGAACAGAAGAGAATTTTAAAAATTCTAAGTACTATCCCCAGAGATATTTAAGAAAATATCGTGTCCATCAAACAAAACCAGGCTGCCATAAAAGGAGAAAGCAGAGTTGAAGAAAGAATACACAGAAATTAAAAACATAACGGCAAAATTTTAAAAAGCGTACGGACTAGCTGAATTACAAAATTAATGGGGAAAAGATCAAGTTGATAATCTAAAAGATAAAATGCATTCATCAGAATTGAAAGCTGAAAAGAGAGAGAGATAATGTCTTGCTTCCTTAAATAAAATTTTAAAAATAATAACCCATTTATGTGAGTTTTGAGACTCCCAGAATTCCAAGTAAGAAAACAAACAAAAGAAAAGCAAATGAGAGAACATCCTAATCTGTTTTGTTCACAGCTATATCACTTGCACTCTTATATTACTTGTTCAGGAAAAATTTGTTAAGTGAACAAACAGGTGAAAATATCTCTTGCAGCCTCAAAATTCTAAGGAAAGGGAGAAAAATCTCAAATATGACCAGAGAAAATAAAAGAATAAGTTACTTCAAACGAATAAACATTTGATTGTTACTAGATGTCTCTTCAACAACTATCGATACTGATGGCACCTGCAATACCAGGCACATTTTGAGGGAGAAGAATTTGTACTTAGAATTCATTACAAGCAGAATTACCATTCCGTTATAAAGGAAAGTAGACATTTCCAGCACTTGCAAAAGAAAGACATCTTCTGCCATCTGAAAAAATTACCCAAGGATATTCACTAGGGGAAAAGGAAAAAAAGACAACTTAAGAAGAACATACAGAATCCAGAAACAGGAAAGGTCTGGAGTTCAATGTACAGCAATTACAGGATGACAGTTCCATGTAGGCTTAGAAAGAATAGTTCCCAATGGAGAGGAAGACAGAGGCTCTGTAAGGAATATCTTTAAAAGAAAATTATTTCTATCTATAACTTATATCATTAAAAACACAGGGCATCTTAATATTATGAAAGCATATTTCTTTTCAGTTGTCAAAATAGTAAAAGGAAGACAATTAGAAGGTAAGAAGCTCTATGCCATACATGGTCCAGATAGAGACTAAAGCAAGTTCCTCTCTTCTTCTGGTTTATAGGGAACGTCTAGATAGTTCTTCTTGGTCCCATCTTTGTTGGAAATGAGGTTTTCCCATTGTGTTACTGTCATTCCACAAAGTAAAGTCTCCAGAGACTGATGAGCATTACTTCAAACTGGATACTCATGATTGATTAGTGGTGAATGCTTTTTTTTTTAAAGTTTTTTTTTTTTCAAGATTTTATTTATTTGTCAGAGAAAGAGAGAGAAAGCACAAGCAGGCAGAGCGAGAAGCAGGCTCTCCACCGAGCAAGGAGCCCGATGTGGACTTGATCCCAGGACCCTGGGATCATGACCTGAGCCAAAGGCAGAGGCTCAACCCACTGAGCCACCCAGGCGTCCCGGTGGTGATTGCTTTTTGGATGAAAATGTGTGACAGCTTGGGTTGAATCAAATTCAGCTCCGTTCTTTTATTGAGGTGAAAGGGCCTTCCCCCACCCTCTTTTTGAGTATTGTCCTATTCTTCCTCACCTTTCTGATTGGCCCCTTTCCTTTTTTTCACCCTCCTCTGCATCTCAATCTCATCGAGTTTCTGGGAGTAGAAACACTCACTGCAAACACACTTCTGAACCTTTATGACTGGATGGCGGCTTCAGTTTTTACTCCTTGAGGATTACAAGTTTTACAATGGCTTCCAAAGTGACTGATTTCGTTTTTAACAGGATGTAGAATGAGAATTTTCTTGTTGGCTCAGAATTTTCGTTAAACTCTCAAAGCAGGGAAAAATGGTTAAGAATCTTCACATTCTAATGAGAGGTATTAGAGATATTGTCATTTGCTGAGGATTTGCTTAGAGGTAGTGAGATGAGTACCATAATCATTGCCCCAGCAGCCTCATTTCTCATTTCTTACAATGAGAATTTCGAGGACCTGAAGATGCTGTCTGACATTTCCTATAGCAGCAGAGATCAGCAGTGGTTGCAAGCTACACTTTCATCATTCAGAGGATAAAAGTACCAGAGGTATTGTGGGCCATGTAGATGCTGTGGAGATTCCCAGACTCCAGTCATGTGGAAGGAGCTGCCTGCCAGAGTGGAGAGGCATCAGAAGAAAGTGGCTACAGGGTATGATGCCAAAGGGGAGAGTTGGGAGGAGTAGTGACATGATGTCAGGTGAAAGGTGAATTAAATCAACAAATGAAAAAAAAAGTTAAAAAAAAAATGAAAAAAAAAAAGAAAAAAATTAACAAATGGGTACAGTTTGGGGATATTTGTAGTTTTGTATATGGTTTTTGCTTATTAATTCTCCCTTTGAGTACCTGCCACAACAAAGGGACTAGTGTTGTTCAAAGAACAACCACCAGTATGGTCTAGGCAAGAATTCCTTTGCTCCTTTCTCCTCTAATACTTCTTTTCCCTTCCCCTGCCCCTGGATGATCCAACAGCAGGAAGAGAGGAGAAGTGAAAGAGCAAGATCATTCTGCATTTCTCCACTGCTGCCCTGAGCTGGGCCAGACCTGGGAGCAAGGGGGAAAGCTTTAAGATGGATGAGAGGTGAAAATTTTGGTTTAAACTGGAGTAACATTTCAACATCTGAAAACAAAGCTTCTCTAATAAAAGTGGCCGGAAAGCCATAAGATCTGTTTGGGATATTGGTGAAATTATAAAGAGGGCAAATCTGTTACAGCATTCTTTCAGAACGTAAATTTTATTTTTATTTAAATATGGCACGGCAAACAGATCACAAGATGATTGCCATTGAAAAGATAGTTTGTTATACTTACAGACCCCAAGAAGAGGGGCCCTGCGGTATGGTGGGGTGGGGGCACAGAGAGAAGCACAGGGTCCATCAGGAGGCAGAGGGAGGGGGGAAATGTGGGCAGAAACTTTATTGTGGTGTCTGTAGGAAGGAAAGGGGGAGGAATGATAAGTAGGTTTAGAATTGGCTAGTTTTAATTATTTCTTTTATTTTTTCAGTTTTATTGAGATATAATTGACACATAACATTGTGTAAGCTTAAGGTATAAAATGTGATGATCTGATACACTTACATATTTTTAAATGATTACCATAATAGGATAGAATAATACTTCCCAAACCTCATGTAATTACATTTCTTTTTTGTGGTAAGAGCCTTAAAGATCTATTCTCTCACCAAATTTCAAGTAAATAATACAGAGTTGTTAACTATAGTCACCATGCTATGCACTAGATTCCCAGAACATCATCTTAAAACTGCAAGTTTGTAGCCTTAGACTGACATCACCCCATTTCCCCCAATCTTCAGTCCTTGGTAACTACCATTCAGTTCTCTGTTTCTTTAAGTTTGATGTTTTTAGATTGTACATGTGAGTGAGATCATATAGTACTTATCTTCCTCTGAGATATTTCACTTTGCACAATGTCTTCAAGGTTCGTCATTGTCACAAATGGCAGGATTTTCTTCTTCCTCAGGGCTGGATAATAAGCCATAGTGTATATACACTGCATCTTCTTATTCCACTCATCTATTGATAGACATTTCAGTTTTTTCCATTTTTTGGCTATTGTGAACATGGGAGTGCCGATAACTATGCAAGAGTCTGATTTCATTGCTTTTGAGTATATTCCCAGAAGTGGGATTTCTGGATCATGTGGTATTTCTATTTTTACTATTTTGAGGAAACTCCATATTAGTTTTCATGATGACTGTATCAAATTACACTCCCACCAACAATACACAAGCATTCCCCTTTCTCCCCATCCTTAATCTCTTGCCTTTTTAATAATAGCCATTCTAACAGCTGTGAGTAGTATCTCATTTTGGATATTTTGTTTCTCTAATGATTAGTGATGTTAAGCATCTTTTCATATACCTGTTGGCCATTTGTATGCCTTCTTTGGAAAAATGCCTATTCGTGTCCTGCCCATTTTTAATAGGATTATGTAGCTTTTGGCTATTGAGTTGTAGGAGTTCCTTATATATTTTAGATATTAACCCCTTAACAGATATATGGTTTGGAAATATGTTTTCCAATTCCATAGGTTGGCTTTTCATTTTGTTGATCATTTCTTTTGCTAAAACAAGCTTTGTAGTTTGATCCAGTCCCTACTTATTTGTTTTCACTTTTGTTGCTTGTGCTATTGGAATCATACCCAAAAAGTTATTGCTAAGACCTATGTCAAGGACATTTTCCTCAATTTTCTTTTCTAGAAGTTTTATGGTTGGAGGTGTTAGGTTTAAGTCTTTAATCTATTTCAAGTTAATTTTTGTGAGTGATGTAAGATTGGGGTTCAATTTCATTCTTTTCCATGTGATTAACCAGTTTTCCCAACATCATTTATTGAAGGGTGTATCCTTTTGCCATTGAGTATACTTGGCTCCCTTGTCAAATAATAGTTGACCATATACGTGAGAATTTATTTCTGGGTTCTCTATTCTGTTCAGTTGGTCTATATGTTCATTTTTATACCAGTACCATCCTGTTTAAATACTATAGCCTTGTGATATACTTTGAAATCAGAAGTGTGATGCCTCCAGCTTTGTTCCTCTTTTCAGGATTGTTTTGGCTCTTTGTGGTCTTTTGTGGTTCCATATAAATTTTAAAATTTTGGGAATGCCTGGGTGGCTCAGTCAGTTAAACATCTGCCTTCAGCTCAGGTCTTGATCTGAGGGTCCTGGGATTAAGTCCCGCATCCGGCACCTTGCTCAGCCACAAGTCTGCATCTCCCTCTGCCTGCAGCTCTCCCTGCTTGTTCTCTCTCTCTCTGAAAAATAGATTAAATCTTTAAGAAAAATATTTTGGTTCTATTTCTGTGAAAAATACTATTAAAATTTTGATAGGGAACATATTGTATCTAGAGATGTCTGTGGGGAGTATGGACATTTTTTTAACAATATTCTTCTAATCATGAACATAAGATTTTTCCCATTTATTTGTGTCTTCATTAATTTCTCTTGTCCAAGTCTTACAGTTTTCAGTGTGCAGATTTTTTACCCTCTTGGTTGAATTTATTCCTAAGTATTTTTTTTGGTGTTATTGTGAATGGGACTGTTTTATTTCTTTTTCAGATATTTCATTATAAGTACATAAAACACAACTTATTTCTATAAGTTGATTTTGTATCCTGCAACTTTACTGAATTTGTTTATTAGCTGTGACTTTTTTTTTTTGGTGGAGTCTTTAGGATTTTCTATATATGAGATCATATCATATAGAAACAGAGACCATTTTGCTTCTTCCTTACTGGTTTGGATGTCTGTTATTTCTTTTTCTTGCCTAATTGCTCTGGCTAGGACTTCCAGTACTATGTTAACTAGGAGTAGTGAGAATGGGCATGCTTGTCTTGTTCCTGATCTTAGAGGAAAAGCTTTCAACCTTTCACTGTTGAGTAGAACAGTAGTTGAGGGCTTGCCATATATGACCTTTATTATGTTGCGGTACTTTTTCCCTACACTCAATTTGTTGAGAATTTTTATCGTTAATGGTTGTTGAATTTTGGCAAATTCTTTTTCTGCATCTGTTGAGATGATTACGAGTTTTCTTTCTCATTCTATTAACATCACGTATCACATTTATTGATTTGCATATTTTGAACCATTCTGCATCCCAGGGATAAATCCCACTTGATCATGCCGTATGATCTTTTTAATATGCTGTTGAATTTGGTTTGCTGAGAATTTTTGCACTTGTATTCATCAGGCCTGTAGTTTTCTTTTCTCGTTCTGTCTTTATCTGGTTTTGGTATTAGAGTATTCTTGGTTTCTTAAATGAGTTTGGGAACATTCCCTGTTCTTTAATTTTTGTGGAGGAGTTTGAGAAGGACAGGTATAAATTCTTTAAATGTTTGGTAGAATTTCACCAGTGAAACCATCTGGTCTTGAGTTTTTCTTTGTTGGGAGGTTTTTGATTATTGGTACAATAATTGGTCTGTTGGTACTGGTATTGGTATTGGTCTGATCAGATTTCCCATCTCTTCATGATTCAGTCTTGGTAGATTGCATGTTTTTAGCAAGTTATCTGCTTTTTTGGTAGATTTTCCAATATGTTTGTATATAATTGTTTATAGTAGTCTGTGATGATCCCCATATTTATGTGGTATCAGTTATAATGTTTCCTCTTTCATTTTTAATTTTATCTGAGTTTGCCAAAGTTTACTCTCGTTACTGTTATAAGCAGACACAGGAAGGTGACTACAGGTGGGGTGTGTGTATGTGTGTGTGTGCGTGTGTGTGTGTGTGTGCATGTGTGCACGTGTATGTGAAGTACATGTGAAGTACATGGAGTTCTGGGGGTGCTGGTTGGGAAGATCTGAGGGCAAGGAGTTCCCAGGGGCTTGTGAGTGGGCTTCTTGATAGAGTCTGTGACATGGTTATTAGGATCTTCTTCTCTTTAATGCCTTCAAGAATCCCATCTATCTCTTTCTTAGTCACTCTCTGCCCCCCAGTCATGCAGTTCATAACTCTCTGCCCCCCAGTCATGCAGTTCATAACTTAGTTGGTGTGGGAGAGAAATGGGACTCATTGGAAGCATCCTACAAATCTGGGGAAGCCAGGTGTTTACTCACATATGCTCACCTCACTACCCCACCCCTTGCAGAAAAATCACTCTCTTGGCCCTAAGTTGTCTTGACTTGGGAGAGGGATAGTACTGATAAAGTCAAACTATTCCTCTTATGCTCTCCAATGTATCCAAACTTGGATTTTTTTTTCTCTCCAGTGCTCCAATCTGGAACATGTGTGCTAGAAACTTGGACTTCCACAGAGATCTCTCATTTGTGGGTACTTGTTTAAGATTGCATTCTCCATCTGCTCTCAGACCACAGCCAAGAGAGGCAGAGACTGGATCAGGTTCATGGTCCACTTCAGGGTCCACAGCTGGAACCAAAGTCTGTAAGCTTGTTGCTCATAGCATAGGGGTGGATATAGGATGTGGCAAGAGTCTTTCTGAATCCCTTGGCATATGGTGCTGAGTCCCCCAGCTCCCACAAAGGCAATTTTGGGAGCCAAAGACACTGTGTATGGATGCCAAATTGTTAAGGTGGGGACGTACTAGTGGGGATGTCTTATTTGGTCACCTTGCTGGTATCACTCCTAGTTTGAATAATGTGGGGGAGCTCTGGGGCATGAGAGCTGTGCCTAATTGTTTGGCACTCTGGGACATGGCAGCTGTGCCTAGTTGTTTGCTTCAGGTGATTAGGGCAGGGGGATATATGGTTTTAGGTGTGACACTTGGATAAGGAGGTTGTTGGGGTATGTACTATGGATTGGTTGCTTTGCTTATGAAAGGTGTGCTTGCAGGCTAGTTATTGGCTATTTTAGGAATTAGCCAACCCTGACAGGGGCAGTTCAAACATGTTTGAAGGCAATAGAAGAATAAAAAAAAATATTCTCTTATTTTGCCCAATTAGATTTATCCTATTTAGTAAATTGAATTCATATGGTGTCATTTGGGTAATGGGCCAGGGTTAGGGAGGGAAGATAGACCTTAATTTTTCCTTTTACACTTTTTTTTACACTTTTATAATTATTATCATGTTCATGTATTCCTTTTATAAATCAACAAGTATATCCAAAGGAAAGAAATTCCTAAAAATGAAGTGTAAGAAAGAAAAGTAAAAGTTGCAGAGTATGTATTTTTGGGTTTCATATTGCAAAAGACTACAAAAATTGCTGCTGCATGTATCTGATGAAAATTTTGTATCTACTCTTTTATTACTGTTCAATTTAACACTGATTAGAGTTTCTGCAGAGTGGGAAATAGATTTTTTTCCTTGTTTCTTTCTATTGTCAGTTATTTCTGACAAAAGCAGTTTTTTAATGATCTGAGTACGATTGAAAGTAGATCTATCATAACCACAGTGATAATTAGGCTTATCATCTTAACCAGAACACATTTGAATGTGAAAGTGAGGGCTATAATAATTACACTGGGACCACAAGCATAAACTGGAACAGTCTTAGTCAAATTGGGAAATATGTTCACTCCCAGCAAAACTCCTCTTCATTAGACTCCCCTTGCATGAGGAATGCATGTCAAATTCTTCAGAAAGGCACCCAGCCCTATAGGATCTGGACCCAGGCTGCATCTCATAGGACCCCATGCTTCGTTGTATACTTGGGTAGCACGTAACTTCATGTAGAGCCACCCACTCTTTTTTTTTTTTTAAGATTTTATTTATTTGAGAGATAGAGAGTGAGAGAGAGTGAGAGCATGAGAGGAGAGAAGGTCAGAGGGAGAAGCAGACTCCCTAAGGAGGTGGGAGCCTGATGTAGGACTCGATCCCAGGACTCTAGGATCATGACCTGAGCCAAAGGCAGTTGCTCAACCAACTGAGCCCAGGTGCCCAGAGCCACCCACTCTTGCAAGTTACACTCAAACCTATGCTTACTTCTAGGATTTGTCCATGCTGCCCTCCAGCCAGAATAAGCTCTATCTCCCACAGATGATGCTTATCCCTACTTCAAGATTTTAAAAGTTTCCTTCACAAAGCCATGCGTGCTCTCCTGTGTAACCCTGTGCTATCATGTGCTTATTTTTATTATCCTTTGCTAGACTGTTTCTATTTATCTGTTTAGTTCTTGGTCCTTCCACTAGAGTATGAGTTCTTCCAGGGAGAAAGAGCTGCCTTTGTTTGCTTCTGACACACTATCAGATACTTAGATACTTGGGGAATGAATGAGCGAATAATAAACTTCAGATCTACCTTCTTAAAAGCACAGAGTCTTTAGGTAGTAGAATGACTTATTCTTGGCCAGAAATTCAGTGCATCTGCCTGGAACATCCTTTTTACTTTTCCTTTTGGCCTTAATGATATAATTAATGTAAAACATGCTAGTCAGATTAAATAATTATTTTGAGATGATGAGTTTTGGAACCATTGTGGTTTGATACCTAGTTTTGAAGATCAGTTCTTCCTCTTATATATCTGTGTTTTTTACTGGTTTCATTTTTTTTTCTGAAACCCCTTCAGACAGGGTGACTCAGGGCTGGAGTTTTGAGTTTTAGTTCGTTAGTTTTTTTTTTTTCCTGACATCTAGCAGTTGGAGATACAATCTGCTACCCAGAAGTTGAGTTAGCTATGTATAGATATGTGGACACTTCCTGGATTTAGAAGTAGGTTTACTGATTCTAGAATTGTTTATTGAAGATGTGAGACAGGAAAGGAATTATCATAAGAATGATAGAAATAAGTTCTGTCAGTTTATGGTAGAGGAATATTGCCAGATTGCCTAGTTTTTAGTTTTATTTCTCAAAGGGAATTTAGAATTCTTCTAATATGATAGAGTACATAGTCTCTAGAAAGGGAAACAACCTAAATATCCATCATTAAGGTGCTAGCTAATAAGTTACAGCAAATCTGTACAGAGGACTATAATGTAGCCATTAAAATTAATAAACTAGACCTGTAAGTGCTGACTTGGAAATAGATATAAAATACATTCAGTGGAAAAAGGTAGGATAATACGACAGGTGTGCCACTATCTTTTGTTTAAAATAAATGTGACAAGTCAGAAATATTCAACTGTTTGAATTACTTTTTTTTTAAAGAATTTTGTTTATTTATTTGAGAGAGAGAGAATGCAGAGCAAGAGAGAGAGCATGAGCAGGGGTGGTGGTGGTGGGGGCTGGGGTAAGGGTAGGGAGAGGAAGAAGCAGGCTGTCCATTGAGCAGGGAGCCCCATGTGGGGCTCCATCCCAGGACTCCAGGATCATGACCTGAGCCGATGGCAGATGCTTAACTGACTGAGCCACCTAGGCACCCCTGAACTATTTTTTTAACTTTTCATTTTTAAGTAGCTATGGAGTCTCATGCAGTTGTAAGAAATCAGAGAGAGAGAGAGAGAGAGAGAAAGAGAGAGAGAGAGAGAGACCCCCATATGACCTTTACTCAGTTTTCCCCAAGGGTAACATTTTGTATAACTATAGTACAATATTGCAACCATGAACTTGACCTCAATATAATCCATTGACCTTATTCACAACAAACTATTTTATTTTTTTTAAAAGATATTTATTTATTTATTTGACAGAGAGAGAGAGAGCGAGCACAAGCAGGTGGAGTGGCAGGTAGAGAGAAAGGGAGAAGCAAGCTCCATACTGAGCAGGGAGCCCGAAGTGGGGCTTGATCCCAGGACCCCTGGGATCATGACCTGAACCAAAGGCAGACACTTAACCAACTGAGCCATCCAGGCACCCCAGATAAGACTACTTTAATTTTAATTTTTATGAAAATTATGCATATACATGTTAAAATTTTACTACTAAAGACTTACTATTTTTGAGCACTAAAAGACTGAGTTTCTGATTATCTACTATTGTATAACAAACTACTCCAATATGTAATGAGTTAAACCAACAATAATTTTATTAAGTCTCAAGATTTCGTAGATCAGGAATTTAAGCAGTGCTTGGCTGGGTGGTTTTTCTGTTCTGTGTAGCATTAACTGAGTGTATTCAGCTGGTGTTTGGTCTGGTCTGGTGATTCAAAGACAGCTTCATTCACATGTCTGCTGCCTTAAGAGGTGGCTAGTAGGTTGGGCTCAGCTGGTTATTTCTCTCTTAATGCAGTCTGAAGATCTCTCCATGTGGTCTCTCAAGGGAGGTGATTGGTGTTCTTACATGTTGGTTCGGGGATTCATGAGGCCACAGTAGAAGCTTCTAATCCTCTAAAAACCTAGGACTGGAAATGGCAGCATCATGTCCATTTACCTTGGTAAGCTTTTATAGGTCAACCCAAATTCATTCATGGGGAGGAGAAATAGACCCTTCTGTGGGACAAGTGTCAAAGAATTTATGGCCATCTTAAATCCACCACAGCTAATAATGAAAAGGAAGCCTTTACCTCTCCTGATATCTCTTACCCAAAGGCTACCACTTTCAACTTTTAACATGTTTTCTCTGATATTTAACTCCATCTCTTTGAACAATGTCCTTACACTGTCATTTCCTTGGATTTAACAATTTTATACATTGCTTTTTGGCTTCTTTTCAGGGTAAATGAAGTCTTACCTCAGTGTCTCTCTCTCTCTCCTTCTCTCTCTCTCTCAAACACACACACACGCACACGCACACGCACACACACTTTCCCTTCTCTGATTACCTCATTAGAGCAATGTCACAATTTGGACAGTTTTATATACTTCACTAATTCTATCTCATTGTTCCCCTGCAGACAAGTTCTTCTTTCTCAAGCTTTCTGTCCTCCTGTTTCTATTTGCACTGGTTGTTCTAGGCCTGCTGCTGTTCTTTGTTATTCTGGGAAATTTCTTTGTCTCTCTCCTGCGTTAGAGCTTCTGTTGTACTACATTTGTTCTTTTTTGGTTAACCACCTTATTTTACTTGAGTCAATTTCTTTTGTCCCCCAAACTCATCTTGGGTTTGTGTTTTCTTTTTGGCATTTATAGGAGTCATTTGTCTTATTTGGGAATATGAGGAAAGTAGTAGTGAATGTTTGGGCAACCTTCTCCAGCATGGAAAACAGAACTCTCTCTTCCCTTCCATGGGTGGTAGATGTGGAAATATATTTTTGGAGAAAGGTCTTCCAGCTTTCAAGGAAAATAAACCAATGCTATGGGATCCTGGTTTAATGGATAATCTTGGCTCTACCTATTAGCTCTTAACAGCTAATGTGTTAGAAAAAGAGACAAGATAACTTTTTTTGGTAGTGGCAACATAGGGACATAGGTTTAACTGGGAGGGGTTGAGGATGGGAGCAGTAGTGAATATGGGAATGTAGAGATGAACACAAGGGCTAGGAGAGAAGGGTCACTTCCAGAGAAGTTCAAAGTTACACCATTGATGGTCCAGGTATTTACTGGGAATTTTGTATTACTGTCTTCAAGTGTCCTGCTAATAAGTCATACAGTCACTGTGGATATGGAAGGAATACCCACCTAAGTGTCCTGTCCTTGGCTCTACAACAAATAGAAGAAGCTACTCTCTTACTTGTACCCTACGTTTGCCTCCAGAACAACTGTAAGTCCGAAGGAATCCTTGGATACCTAGTGTGGAGGTTTGTGAGTTGAACTGATCATACCTGAGCATCTCAAACTAGAACAATAGAATTGGACACTTAAACCATATACAACAGTAGGGTCAAAATTGAATCAATCTAAAGTGTGTATTTCTGTAACTGCTTTATGTTCCTTTGGAACTACTTAAATTCCTGGTGATCGCAGAAAATCATTATTTCAAGCTTATTATTAGAAGGTAATTTCATCTATTCTAGTTTATAGTTTCATTTTTATGGTTGTATATGTTTAAGCAATTTGAAATTCGTAAGATAAGCCCCACCAGAGTCGTTTCTCTTCTGAAGAGTCTTCTTTCCTTTTCCTTATGCCCAAGATGCTAGCTAGGTGCAAGGAGGAGCTTATTTATCCTCATAGTTTTGGAAAGGGTTCCTTCACCAAGTGATGTCATTCTCTGTTTTTCTGTTGATCATCAACTGAGATGCATACTCACCTTTGCACTGAGTGACTTTTGTCCTCATTGCATCCACTGCTGAAATGTTCAGTCTTGTCCTTGATTGGCTCTCTGCCTTACCCTATCTAGCCTTTGGACTTTGGTGTCATCTCACCTTTCTCTATAGTAACTCAAAGGCAAACTCTCTGACTCTTGACTCTTGGTTCCAGGAGCAAGTATAGGAATACCTATATCTTTTCCACAATGCATGGGAAAGTATGGGAGGCTTGAGGATAGCTAATAAATCTCCCTAACAGCTCATGCTTATTTTTCAGTAGCTGCAGACACCCATGTTAGTTTAGGTCAGCAAACGCTCTGTGAGATGGTCTGCTCATGTGTTCCAAATAGAAACTGCAGCGTGCAATACAAGCCTCTTTCTACACAGGGCACAATTTACCAGTCTAGAGCTTGTCTCTATTCTCTACCTGATTTCTGTTTCCACAATCAACCCTTCAACTAGCCAGTTCTTAGGGATATGGGGTGTGAGCTCTGAAACCCAAGGGAACCTAGGTGGGATATACATATTGTTCCTTCTTAAGCTTCCCCACTGCTCAGTAGAAATGCATGTATTTTGGTGGAATCTTCTCTCATTGTCTTCACTGGAAACTTTTGTTTTAGGTGGTATCTGCCATTTTCTTCCCTTGGGTGATTAAGCCTTAATAGTGGAAGAAGCTTTAAGGAAAAATAATTCTGGATTACTGAAAAGGCAAATGTTCTGGGAAGCAGTGATTTCTCTCATTATCTCTTTGAAAATGATTTTTCTCATTACTTCTTTTAAACCCACTCTATAGGTCCCATCCTATACCTGTTCTGTTGAAATCTTGGGCCAATCCCATACTTTTTTGGATCACTCTTCAATAGTTATAAAGCCCTTTCTTCACAATAACTGTCTCATATCAACAGTAAAAATGTGTAGGCCAGTGTAATAATCAAAGCCTCATACGCTTATCTGTTATATAGGTTTCAGCTCAAAAATCATCTCTCAGAAAGACTTTCTTTGACCATCCTGTATTAAAAGTGGCCTCAAGGTAGCCTCCTAGCCATTTTTTCTTTAATATTGCCTTGATGTAGTTAATTTAACATATAAACATTGAGGGCTATGTCCCATCCAGAATTATCCCAGGCACTGGAGATATTATAAAAAATAAGATAGACCAGGTCCTTTATTTAGTGGGAGGGGGCAGACAATAGACAATAAACTTAAGTGAGTAAAAAAAGTATTACTTAGTGATAGGTGCTGTGCTGAGAATTAAAACAGAATGATATGGTAGAGTGACTGTGTGACTAATTTACATTGTGTGGTCAGGAAAGGTCTCTCTGAGGAAGTGACATTTAAGCTGAAATCAGAATAACAACCTTTTATTTGTTGCATACTGTGTAATCAACAGAGGCAAGAGCTCGTGAGATTGTGCGTCACGCAGCATGATTCCTAGATGAGAGTACTCGCGCGTAACCACACAACATTCCCTGGAGTACTGGGGCAACCTGGTAGAATGCTGTGTGATCCCACAGCGTGGTCAGAAATTATACCGTTATTTTTCCTGAAACAAATCATGGTTCAGTAGCATATTAAGTTCCCATGACCCTTCTACTTTTTGATTGAAGGAGATTCTGGATGCCGGGCTGATGACAAAAGTGGATGACTGTACTCGCTAACCAAGCCCAAGGAGTTGTGCAATTTGTAATGCAATTGCTGAGTATCTGCAGATGATGTAGCATCTGAGAAACAGTATCAGAGGAAGTAAGGAACTCAGTCTCCCTTCCGCCTGATGGATTTTAGGCCCAGGTATATCTGGAAATGGAGCGCTCAGTGGGAGGGGAGGAGTTGGAAAACAGTCCACCATTTTATAGATTCTCTATGGACACACAGAGGAAGGGAAGGGAAGCAAGTTGGATGGCTTCAGGGCTTACTCTCCCCCAGCTACCCTGACTGATAGATTTGGAACAGTGAGAAAGACTCTTTAATGTGGAACAGCTATGAGATTGAGAGATGTTTATAAAATAAAGGCTTTTAGGTATAGCTATGTAGATACTATGCGTCTCCAGCTTATTGGAAATTTTCTTTCCGTGATAGGTTCTATAAGAAAATGTGAACATGTAATGAAATGATTTTGGTTTTTCTTATGTATTTATTGTATAACTGTGACTATTAATTTTATGTGTCAATTTTATTTTCACTTTCCTAGGCTAAAATGCTTCACTGATAAAACATTACTTCTGGGTGTGTCTATGAGAATGTCTCTGGAGGAGATTAGCATTTGAATGAACAAAGTCTATTCTGAGTCCCTCTAGCTAGGAGTGACCAAAGTGAAGAATGCATCATACAAGTGCACTTGATATCTTTCCACACCTTGTAAGGTGTGATTTAAAAATGACACTCTTCTACCTGCAATACAAACAGGCTCTGTTCTTGTCCGTAAGCCTAAAAGATAGACAAAAGACATTCATAGGTCGGCAGATGTACAGTGTAGCCTTCTTTGAGGTAGTGAAGGACTGAATACATTAAATGTAAGATAATAGGAAATCACATGCCTGAAGAAATAGATGCTATTGATTAATCAGTAAGGAAGAATCTTCCTTCCTCCCTCCCTTCCATCCATTTTCTCCTCCCTCCCTCCCTTCCTTTTTCTTTCATTTTCATGTAGTTAACACAGAGTTTTTTACTTTCAAATCTTTCCTTCTATTAAAGGCTGCCATATTTGACTCTTCTCATCTTCTCTGGGAGTTCGATCCATCAGTTACCTTCTTTTTTTCACCCATCCATGACCTCTCCCTTTCACTGGCCTCAACTCTTCCATCCTAAAAATGCTGAGGTGGTTTTTCTCTTAAAGAAACAAAAGCCTTTCCTTTGACTCTGCTCTTTTGTCAAGCTGCCATCCTAGTTCTTTAGGACTCTCATTGTCCAACCCTTTGAAAGAGTAGTCTGTGCTTGCTACCTGCACTTCCAACCGCAAGCTCATTAATCTTGTTACCTCTCTCACTGATCTCCAGCTTCATAAATGACTGACACCCTCACCTGGGAGACACTTGGGAGAGATGTGTTCTAAGGGTAAGGACAGTTGCATTCTGTTAGAAGTAATGTCAGACACACAGAAAACCTTAGAGTTTGCAGTGGAGCTCCCAGAGTGTTGTGTGTGAACGCCCAACAGAAAACATGCTCTTTGACAGCCAATGGGACTGAAGTTGAGGGTGAGGAAGTTTGGATTGCTGACTAGTGAGGAGATCTCATACATCCTAAGATGCCCCAGATAGAGAAATCCAAAGAGTAGTTTCAAATATGAGCCCCAATTCAGTATGCTAAAGAACCTAACATGTTCATTGTTGGAATTTGCCAATCACATTCAGCAGTGAAATAAAAAGTGTGCTCTCCTTGGTCAGGTTCCTCCAGAAGCAGTCCTTGAGCCAAGGATTTGGATAAGTGGTTTGTTAATGCCCAGCCCCAGAAGAAGAAATCAGTAAGGGAGTAGAAGAACCAGACTGCAGAGAGGGAAGAACCTAAGAGAGGTGAGCTTTCAGGTAAAGTCGCAGACGCAGCCCCATCTCCTGGGGTGCTGGGTGTTAGCCCCATCTGAGGCACGAGAGCTGGACTTCCATCCTCTCACACAAGTAAGTCGCCCACAGGTCATGGTGGGGGTCATAAGGGACATAAAATTCCTGGTCACTTCCTCTGCTCCTTATAATCTAGGGGGCTCCTGTGTCCAAGGACAGGTGCAAATAGTAGCAAAACCCATGAAGCTAGGGATAGGTGAACAGAGCTGGTACAAGGGATCCAGAAGGATCTAGTCAGGTCTCTAGCAGCATCTGTACATATGCTAAAGGTATATGCTCCCCTCGTGTGACAGTGTCCATGTACAATGGTGTAGCTGCAAGGCACCCAGAGCCTGAAATAATAATGGCTCCACCCAGACCTGGTAGGGACAGTCTGGCAGTACGTAAGGACAGTAACTGTGCAAAATCCCTGTGACCCAGCAATAATCCACTCCTCTTTAATTGTCCCAGGGAAATCACACAAGTCTCCGTGAAGACTTGTACAAAGATGTACAGTGGAGCCTTGTTTGTGGTAGCAAAGGACTAGGAAAAATAAATGTAAGATATAAATGTAAATATAAACATGTAAATATATGTAAGTATAATGTAAACAATCTATGTAAATATATTTATATCTCTCTATCTATCTTACCTTATATTTGAAGTCTCATGTATAAAGACTCCCTCCCTGAATATATGGATCATTCATTAATTATTGTTTTGTTCTGAAAGGGCTTTAAATATATTACAGGTCCATTTTGTATATCATTTTTATAATTTGAAGAGCAAAAATTCTTTTGAAAGAAAGTACTAAAAATTGAAGAATTAACTAAGCTAAAAATGTGAAAAAGCTGCAGAAATCAGGAGTGGCAGGATATATGGATAATATCCTCAAAGAAGAAAGGAAGTGGTGCAGCTGTTCTCCCTTCCCCTTTCTAAGACCATGTGGGGTTTCCTTTGAGAAGTCACCCCCTCCCCCGATCCCACCCCCCTATTGGCCCTGTTTGGCCTAAACTAATCAGCAGAAATCCATCCCTCCCAACAAGGTCTTTTTTTTTTTTTTTAAGATTTTATTTATTTATTTGACAGAGAGAGATCACAAGTAGGCAGAGAGGCAGGCGGGGGGAGGGGGGGGAAGCAGGCTCCCTGCTGAGCAGAGAGCCCGATGCGGGGCTCAATCCCAGGACTGCGGGGCTCAATCCCAGGACCCTGAGATCATGACCTGAGCTGAAGGCAGAGGCTTTACCCCACTGAGCCACCCAGGTGCCCCCTCCCAACAAGGTTTTGACTGGGAGTGAAGAACAGTGATCCAGGCCTAACCCCATTAGGCTTCATAACGTAGAGAAAAGACTGGATCAAAGAGATCAGGTTTGCGTTAGGCACAAATGTACACCTGAAAAGCCTAAAAGGGCCCATATGTTCTCTTCACCTGATCACATTTAGTAGATTTTCCTATTTCAAGATATTTAAAAACCCTAAGCATTTAACTGCAGTTACTCTCAATGGTCACAATTTGAGAGAAATATAGACCTCAGGTTCATAGAGAAATGGCTTTATTCTGTGAAAAGGCACATAAGTGGAGTGAGTCAGGGCTCTGGCCTGTAGGTGATTTGGCTGATCATATGATACTTGGCAGTCTGGGCTATGCGCATTACCGTCTCCCATCTGGGACAAATCTGTCACACAACTCAAAAAGGCAGTTGTAGCTATCATCATAGAATCCAATTCAAATAAAAGATGGTCAGGTCCACATAGATAAATTAGGAAAGAGGACTGTGGTTTAAGGCCAGAAAGGAAAAATTTGTGGAATACTCTATATTCCCTTAGGAGATTCCATGACTCTTATATTATGTAGGTTTGGCAATGCCGTTCCTAATTTATTACCTCCCAGGAAGAAACAAGGAAACCTACTGAGTAATACTGATGCTAAAAGCTTGGGAAACGGTAAGATACTAGAACTTCTGCCTTCATCAAAGCACAAGTGACCCATGCTGGTTTGCTTCAGGGGCAGAGCCTCCCTTTGCAGTTACAATGTTATTTTGGGTTCTTGATTATTCCCTAGTTCTAGGAACTGTAGCCTCTCCTTTTAGTTTTAGAAACAAAAAAGTCAGAGTATTGGTGCTGACCAAATATAGACACTGGTTTGTCTTTGTAAGTACTTACACTTGATCTTAGCCAAAAGGCCGAGAAGCGATTGTCTTTGTAAGTACTTAGAGGAAAGTGTGACAGAGGCTTCTCCAAACATAAGATTATTAAAAAAAGGGGGGGGGTGGTTTTCAATATGAAGATCCTGGTGGAATTTCAGAGACAACTTCATATGGTGGACTTGTACCCTGATTTAACTTTGTTTGAGGTATGCAGAAAAATCAATCAATAGAGCGCTGTACTAGATTATGTTACAAATGAAGGAATCATAGTCTCAGGATTTCAGGCCTGGAGCGGCTTGGGAATACTGGTAGTGCATTTTCTTCACTCCACACCTTATGTTGTTTAATACTATTTATGGGCTAGTAATACTATTAAAAATAATGATAGAGATAATAGACTAGCAAAAGATTTATATTTGTCTTGGTTCTGTCCTGGACTTAATTACTCCAATTTGTTTCATTACCTTAGTAATTTTACTTAACTACTGAGCCACCCAGGTGCCCCTCATTACCTTAGTAATTTTAAAAGCACTGATATTAGGTTTGTTTTTGAATGGAGAATAACATGTATTTACAGGCTTAAAAAAGCTCATAATGTACGGACAATAGTCTATTGCTTTTTATTATGCCATTCTCCTGGCAGTGACATATTTTTGCATTAAAATAAGAATCATAGAAGCAAGAACCCTTACACTGTGTTTATTCACTAATGTCACCAGCTGAAGTTTAAAGAATTTTGATTACTTTGTCTTTGTGCCTTTATAGGCCCCTATGCTGACATCTACTGAGTCATCACGAAGCACTTCAGTGCATTTATTTATTTATACATCTGGTTTTGTATTTCCAGCACAACTCGCACAGCATAATAATGGAGGGTGTTCACTATATTTGTATTGGGTGAAAAGATAAATCAAGAAGGAGAAGGACGGAGGGAAGAAAAGGTAAAGCATAGGGGATCTTTAGGGCAGTGAAAGTATTCTGAATGATCTTATCATGGTGAAAAACTGTCACTATGCATTTATCAAAATCCAAATGATATACAATATAGTGAACCCCAATGTAAACCATGCACTTTAGTTAATAAGATTGTATCAATATTGCTTCATCAAGTATACCATGCTAACACAAAAGGAAATAATAGGGAGAACTCTTTGTTTTTTAAGATTTTATTTATTTATGTGAGAGAGAGAGATATCACACATGAGAAAGCACAAGCAGGGGGAGCAGCAGGCTCCCCTGCTAAGAAACCTGAGCCAAAGGCAGACACTTAACTGACTGGGTTACCCAGGTGACCTGGGAAAACTCTTTGTAGGGAAGGGGGAAAAGAGGGCATGTGGGAGTTATCTGTACTTTCCAATCCACTCTAAAACTCTAAAAAACATAAAGTCTCGGAATTTAAGCAGTAAGAAGAAAGAAACCAAGATAATTTAGATGAGATGTTCTTAGAATGTATGTATTGTAAAGCAACAAAACCCAAATATAATTAGCATAGGCACAAACGTAAATATGTTGGTTTGCTTACTTAAGTAGTGGGATTCCATCAGGGAAAACCGGCATCAAGAACTTTTATGTTCTCTTCCATCTTTGTAACGCTCAAGGTTGACTTTACTCACAATGCCCAAAGCATGGTGGCCAGCACCTCCCAGGCTCATGACCTACTAGGTGTGCCACAGTGGGAAAGGGCTCTTTCCTACTTTAGTTGTTACTGGAAAACTCCCCAGGGGATGCTGGTCAAATTAGCTTGGAAATATGAATACCTTTAGACCATTTATGGGGTTCAAGAGACAGGCTCCAATTAGGGTATAATGTTTATAAGACTGGAAACAAGTAGGCATGATAGAAGCCTATTGTGTGTGTGTGTGTGTGTGTGTGTGTGTGTGTGTGTATACACACACATATCCTGACAGCTCAAAGGATGGGGTTGTCTTTAACAGAGGTGTAATGGTTAACATTATATGTCAACTTGGCTGGGCCAAGAGACACCCAGAAAGCTAGTAAGATACCACTTCTGGGTATGCCGGTGAGGGTATTTCCAGAAGAGATTAACATTTAAATCGGGAGATTGAGTAAAGCAAATCTGCTCTCACCAGTATAGGCAGGCATCCTCCATCCGTAGAGGGCCAGAAAAGAACAAAAGGTCAGAGGAAGGGTGAATTCTTTGTCTTTCCTTGACACTGGATATCCATCTTCTCCTGCCCTAGGACTTCGGTGCTCCTGGTTCCTGGGCCTTCGGACTCTGGGACTTCTACCAGTAGGCTGCCCCATGGTTCCCAGGCTTTTGGCCTCAGATGGGGAGTTATACCATCTGCTCCCCTGTTTTTTTCAGGCCTTTGGACTTGGACTGAATTACATCATTGGCTTTCCTGGTTCTCCAGCTTGTAGATGGCAGATCATGGCATATTTCAGCCTCTATAATCACATGAGCCAATTCCCATAATAATTTCCCTCTTCTTTCTATCTATCCATCTAGCTAGCTAGCTATCATCTATTTATCTAATATGTCCTATTGCTTCTCTTTCTCTGGAGAACCCTTACTAATACTTGACCAGAGGAATATTAGGGTAGCCCAGGTTAGAGAGCTATGAATAGCTTAGTTTTAGATACAGTATGTCTGTTAGCCAATCAATTGGAGATGTCAAATAAGTACTTGGATATATGTAAGTCTTCTTGTCCAGGTAGCCACCTGATACATTGTTTATTGTCCAACTCCCTCCTCTAGAATGCCAGCTCCATGAGGGGAGGATCTCTGCCTGTTTTGTTCACCACTAGTCCCTAGTACCAAGTAGATGCTTGGTAAAATATACTGGAAATGTGAATGAAGGAATGGATGAAAGAGTTAAGTGTTCTGTATGACAACGTAGGTTGCGTATAGGATACAGTTAGGAAGTATCTGTTTGAAAGTTAAATTGCTTGCTGAGCTATTACTAGGACGATGTTAGCAATAGGTATCATGTAATCAACATTTTCTGTGTAGAACTATGTAGAAATGAAGAGACGCTTGCAAGGCTTCTGTAAACTTTTATTTTATACTTATGGGCCACTGCCAATGCAGGGGCCTTGGCTTCTGGCTCATTTCTACAGATTTACTTGGAAAGGTGTGATAAAAGGCAGAAATTGGAAATGTTCCTTCTAGTAAACCATGGCTACTTGCTGGTCCATAAGCAAAATGCACACTGAAGCCTGTGTGTTATTCAGAAATCTATGACTTTCTGAACTGATGAAATGTATTTTTCATATGCAAGAGACACAACATCTTAAAAAAGAAGACAATTGTCTAAACAAAATGCTGTGAGCTACGGCTATATTATAGGTATGTAACACTGCAAGTTATGCACCAGTAAGTTATGGAATTCAACTGCTAACACATAAAGGAGTCCTGTGATTGGATCAACTGGAACCTGATATCATTTTATACATGACTATGCTAAAATACAGCCTAACAAGTCAGCTTAGCTAGTTTATCATCAGCAATCTGGTGAAGTCTGATAGGAAACATCAGACCTCTTGTCAGTCTCATCAGCATACTGAGTTGAGGAACCAGGACCATATAGTGCTTCAATATTTAATGACTTCTGCTCTAGCACAGGAAAAAAATACAATCCCAAATGGTGTTTTATCAAACCAACCCACCAACCGGCTAAACAAACACTATGGTTAACCCAAGATTCGTCTCCATTCATGCTGCCTCCCATATTCTATTTGTAATGGTGACATGTTCACAGGAATTATGAACACAGATAGATTAAAACTGACTAAGGCCAGTGGGCATGATGGGCAAGCACTTAGATTCCACTCAAAGTGTGTCCTGTGGTCTGACTACAGGGCAGTGTTATTAGATTACATTAAATCCATACATACCATCACACACATGCATATATCACACACACAAGTACATTCCATAAAGACAATCACAGAAAAATTGACTAAAAGAAAGGTACAGTTGTTTATATATATTTATATACACACAGTAAAAGATTTTCTGCTGTACTCACAGTCTGTAAACATCTTGGAACATGCCCAGTAAAAGTCACTGTGGGCCCTTTGAAATGGTGACCACGTGAGGAGTGGGGTTGGGGGAGGTGTTTAGATTCATACCGGAAACCCAGAGAAGTGAAGAACTCTAAGTTCATGGTGGCACTTGGGGGTAATTATATTTCACTGATGTGATAAACCCAGCTGGTCACTTTGAAATGGTTTCTTATATGGAAAAGGGAATGACAAAAAGCCGTACCGACAGTTAACATTTTTAGAGAAATCAAGAGACTATGAGGTGATATGTATAACATATGTGTGTACATATATGTACACATGTACACATACATGTTACTATTACCAAATACACACATACACGTTGCTATTACCAAAAAAAAAAACTCAGTGAAAATTTCCAAGTCCTCTAAAAACCTTGTCTTTTTCTACTAGTTGTGCTTTAGACGTAAATACATTCCACTGAAAGTCTTGGGTATGGTTGAATGATATGCACATTTAAATTTTAGTACATGATATTGATTTTACATAAAGTATCTACATTAAAAAAAGATCGGGCTTGTGAAAAATAGGACAATTTTGATTCAAGCACTATTTTAAAATTTCACATAAAAATATACTCCAGATCTCCTGTAATGAAACAACATTATAAAAGAAAATATGGGTTCTTAAAAATTCTTTGAATACCAGCTATTACACTGCCACATGTGGATATCACTCTGTGCTTTAAGTGCCTGTATTTGCCAGAGCTTGGGAATTGATGTTTTAAAAATAAAAAAGTGACATGAAAAACATTAACCTGATTGCTCACCTTACTGCATCTGGCCAATTCAGAAAAATTGAAAATCTTGCCATAATTGCTAAATTTTCATGGTGACCAGTCCTCACCGGACATTCCACAAAAGTGCCCCGGAAGCTGTTATGTACTCGAAGACTATTTTCATGCAAAAGTAGTAAATACCCCTCTGATTTAATGGAACAGTCTCCTTTCCTCCTGCCAACTCCCACCATTTTTTAGTGCCGAATATAATAAGCAGAATATGTAAATTAGATAAATTAAAGAAGTAAGATTCACTGAATTTGTGACCATAAACCAGTCCACCTCCTGATGTTTTGGAAAGCATTTTTCTGGGTTTGGAGCTGAGTCACAGAAGGATTGGAGAAAAGATTTCTGGAAACACAGTTGCTGTGTGATTTTTTTTTCTCCAATAGAATTTGAAGGATTATTGATTAATATCTCTTAAGATGTTTAGTTAATGCTGTCCTTATGGCTGCTCCTCTCTGTGTTGTGGTTGTTTTGTTCATGGTTCTTCCACTGTATGCTTGTTCCATTCATGGGGACCGAGGTCATCAGACTTTTGGACTGGGAACAGCAGCAGCAGAGGCAAGACTGGGGGAAGGAACAAAGTCTAAGTGAATGAGCCTACCAACCCATTTCCAGCAGAACACAGAAGCCTTGGGCTCCTACCAGCAAAATGTGAGGACAGAATGTGAGCCTGAATAGTAATTTAGAGTATGGAGCTGGTAATCTCTAGTAGAAGTTGAACTGTCCATTCTAGTGCAGAGAAATAGATCTCTTATTTCTTATTTTAATTTATTCACCAAATCCAAGTGGAAGGGAAGGCAGTGTTGGCCCAGGGGAGCATGTCCTATGAGTTGGGGTGGGCATGGGTGGAGAAGGGTCCAGAAGGGCCTGGCATTTCTGCAGTCTGCCTCACCTGCGTGGCTCTCTGCTTTGGACACCTCATCTGTGCTCCTCATAGCCTTAGATGGTAGGTGCTACTTTCCCCATTTTATTAATGAGGACAAGGAGGCTTAGAGGGGAAACAGCCAGAACTGGAATTAGAACTAGGACTCTCTGGATTAAGCTCTTTCTCCTGCATATGCTGCCTCTGTACGAAGATCAATTCAAAGATAGGTTTAATTTCTGGGAGTTTGTACCTTGATTTTCCCTTCCCCTCTAATTAATAATAAGTTAATTAAAATGATATTAATTCCAGATTATATGATGGATTAATTATGACCAGCATTTTAGTCAATCCTTCCTTGGAGCAGACCCTTTCTTTCTTTCTTTCTTTCTTTCTTTCTTTCTTTCTTTCTCTCCTGTCCTCCTTCCTTCCTTTTCTTAAGATTTTTTTTTTTTAAGATTTTATTTCTTTACTTAAGACAGAGTGTGAGCACCAGTGAGGAGAAGGATCAGAGGGAGAGGGAGAAGCAGACTCCCCACGCTGAGCAGGGAGCCCAATGCAGCACCCGATCCCTGGGATCATGACCTGAGCTGAAGGCAGACACTTAACTGACTGAGCCACCCAGGCTCCCCAGGCAGAATCTTTCTTAGAGCACTTCATGACTTGTAAACTTTGTCAAGTAGACTTCAGAAAGGTAGCAGCTAGAACTTCCATACCAAGTTTCATCTGTTTGTAAGATTCTTTGGTAAATGTATGTCTATCTCCTTCTAGATAGTCCATTCCGTGAGGGCAATCAGGTGTTTTTCCTCTCTTCTCTATCCCTAATAATAAAAAACTACTGAGAGCTTATTATTATCCCAAGTATGCTTAACATATATTAATCCACTGAACTCTACCTATGAGATAGATATAGTGATCATCTGATTTTACAGATGATCGAACTGAGGAGGCAGGAGGGGTACCACCTGGACCTGGCTTAGACAGTTAGCAAGTACAGAGCTGTGATGTAAATCAAAATTGTTTGCTTCCAGATCCTGCGCCCTTGACCTCTATACTACTCTTCCTAATACCTGCCATAAACTGCAGTGAAACATCCTGCCAAAGATAACAAAATCCAGTTAGGATTTATGCCATGCCAATCGTCCCTGCCACTGGAGAGATGATACCTCAGGAAGAAGTACATGGGGCTTCTGGAAGACATGGGTTGGCTTAGCAGCAAGGAAGTTCGAGGAACAAAGGAAACTGATTTCAAATGAAATTACATTAGTTCAGATTGCCAGGGCAATAAGAACTTCCTTTCCTCGAGGAGGCAATTATTAAATATCCTATTATTTAGCAAGATCTTTTTAAGCAACAGACTTCACGTTTTGTTGAGGCTGTGGTTAACATCTAAGATAATGTGAGGCATGACTAGGTTGTGTGTATTCTTTGGAGCTTGGTGCTCACAGTTGAGCATTTCTTTATAAAGCAGCATATTAAGTTAAAATGTTAGTAAGTTGTTTCTTTTTGGTCAAACCCTTGAATATTTTGTTGTCTGAATTAGTATGGCCTTTCAGACAACTTTTCTGACAATATTGCTTTATGCTGGCAATCTGACCCTCTTCCTGGGTAACAAAATAGGATTTTCACTTCTCTACTTAGCCAAGCTTGTTGGCGACTTCATGTACTCCCTTGGTTGTCCTTAAAAAGATATGTGCAAACCAGTCTCACCTGGAAACAATTCTTAAATTTCTTGCTCACAAAGTATAGAGCTATGGGGTTTATACATGAATTCATGGTTGCCAAGTTAATGCCGATGTAATCCATGAGCAGCAAGAAACTAGAACAGAAGAAAATAGTAGAATAATTAGAAGATGATGTTTTTCAACCTGCTAGGGATAACTAGCATTTATCCCTAGAATAAGCATTTTTCTTGCCCAGGAGCCATTTCTTATAGGTGGCAGTCAGAATTTTTTTTTAAGTCCTTGTTTAAGTGGCAGTTTCAGTTCTGCAGAACATTTACGGATATACCTGCCACTTGGTTAGCTCAAACCATGACGCACAGCCCCAGGAGGGGAGCTGCAAAATTACAGATACAGCTCGCACAAACTCTGGGATCAGTCGTGGGCTATGTCAGCGAAAGAAAAATAATCAGCTTTGCAGTTTTAATTTTCAGGGCTAACGAGACTGTAGACTAGATGGTTCTGTAAAAGTATCATAAGCGTGACAACTGGAGAAACTCCGATTTCCTAACGGGTACAAGGGACCGTACCTAAGTAATTCACATCGGTTCTTGTCCATCTCATCATACACGGTTTTCTTCAAAATACGGCTCAAGTGAAGAGGGAACCAGCAAAGAGCAAAAATTACAACCAAGCAGAAAACTGTTTTTGCCACTTCTCGACGCTAAAGGAAAGCAAGGGGGAAAAAAAGTACAAGTTTAGTGGTTTTCTGCTAGAGGAAAGAGCTTCACAAAGGAAGTAGTAGATAGCAGAGGAAGAATTACTTTAAAAAGAGCCAGAAAAGTGCGCCTCACAGTGCCTCCATCTCGTCAAGATTTGGAGTCCAACTTTCTAATCAAGGAGTTGCTAATGACTCTTTTGGGCAGCTGCCAGGAAGGATGGTGGCCTCAAGCTGGTTATTAGGGTCAGGACAGAAGTTCGGTGTCAGGGAAATGGAAATTGGCTGGAGCTGAGCCAACCCTGGAGATGAATGTGTGTGTGTGTGACTATATGGGGGGGAGGGTTAACTCAAAGCCTCAATAATGGGTAACTAGCATTCACAACAGCATGGCATGAACCTAGCATAATAAAGAATGAACAAATCTATGAAGATATCTGGAAAACAGAAGTAGGGAATAGAAGATAAAAAGCCAATAGCGATGTGTTGTCTCCATTTCTTGATGTTGAAGAAAGTTAGAATTGGTAGTTTTTCACTTTTCAAATTCTTTTATTAATGACATGTAGTTTCCAAAGACCTCTTGTTTGCAAACAGAGGGATGAGGGTAAAGGATTATCAGCAATGATGATTAGAACGAATGGGACATGTTGACCCTGGACTGACTTCAGTTTGAAGGTTTACATACTTTAGAGTTTATGTAGGACCAGAAAAATCATAGGTTAGGAATTATCTGCAACCAGACATTTGTGTGCATCATGCTTGAGTATTACAATGCATGCATTTGAAAGCCTAACTAGGAACATAAAATGCAAGTTGTCTGTAACTGGGATCAGTTAATGTCAAAATAAAATTGATTGAAAACAGGATTTGGAAGGGTAATGCTGGTTCAACCCAAAGCATATAGCATTAAGTATGGGAAGCCCACAATAAGCCCACATGATTAATAGAGCCGTTTAAAAAGATTTCAAGGCAGTTGTCACAAATTGCTGCTCTAGCCCAAAGGACTGGAGCTCTTTAATTTTTCCAGAGTTATCGGGTGGGGTATGGCTTCAGAGAACATCCAAGCTAAGCAACGACCAAGAAAATAAAGAGTTCCAATCTGGAGGAATAGGGGCTCTTTTTAAAGGGCCCCTCTGAGTACACAGAAATTGTGACCAGAAAAAGAGAAAAGGAGCGTACTGGGGGAGAGGCTATCTCCCTTGAGCACATCCTCAAAGAGGACGATCCTTCAAAACCTACTATGAATATGTTGCCATGGCAGCCTGGTATTTGCTTAACCAGTATCTATTCTCCTGTTTTCCTTACTATCAGTCAGATCCTTGATTTTGTTGCTGCAGCAGGGGAGTTTGGGCTAATTGTCTTCAAGGCCACCTGACACAGTCCAACCGCTGAGATCAAGTAGAAATCACTATGTGAGTTTTCTGGAAGAGCTACTAAAAAGTGGAGGCTAGCCCTCAGATGCATACACACTAATGTCTATATTCCTGCCCTTTTTGCTGCCTGGAAATCTGATATAAGGGTAGAGCTGTAGCTCCTGTCTTCTAACAGAAAAGTCAGCAAAAGAGCAGAGCCTTGGCTTCCGAGTCCCTTGAGCACTGAACCAGTGACATTTGATTTTTTTGCTGTGGGAGAAAGAAGAAACCCTCACTTGTTTTACTCAATGTTATTTTGGGTTTTCTGCTACCAGCATCCAAACACAATCGCTAGCTAATAAAATTTGTTGTCAGAACACTGAAGAGAAGTTTGAGAAAACCATGCAGGAAGCAAAACCGGAGCCATACAGGATACTAGCCAAAGGGTGGCAGGGCCTTTCGCTGTGAGCCTAGTTCCCCACAGCCCCAGAAGAAGGCCTTCCAGCCTGGCCTGCTCTCCTGCTGTTAGAAGCTGCTACAGCTCTTGGTGTGACAGTAGGCAATGCCTCATAAGACCAAGACTTGAGTTTTAATCTCCATTTGGATCAATCTCATAATCAAGTGTATAAGGACGTCTGTCCTGCCTATATCACATGGTGCTTGGAGGAATCAAATAAACAAATGACATGCTCTCTGGAAATTTAAAGAATGCAATTGAAATGAGAAGCAGCATCCTATTATCCTTGTGGCCAATCCCTATTCAGTAATTTTCAGAGCAGGTACCGTTCATAACAGGCTCAATCATGGTACTAGTGAAAAATTCAGCATCGAAAAACATTGTGTTTTTGTTTTTTACAAATCTGTTCTAATTAATTACACTTATTGCAGGAGTGAGAGGCAAGCATTGCTTGATATAGTTCCCATTTGGAGCCCTTGAAACGTTCATGCCTGAACAAAGTCATATTCAATCTACTTTTTCTGTTAAATTTTAGTAAAAGATAACAGCTACCATTTGTATGCATGTTAGATTTTACAAAGTACATGTTTGCACTTAATCCTTTTGATTTCTGTAGTGATATCAATTCATATACTATTATGCCCAGTTTACAGATAAGAACCTGAAGCTCAGAAAAATCAGTACGGTAGTGGAAAGGAGTCGCTGATGAGGAACGGTCCTTGTGTATGGCGATTGTATAGGGCAGATTTATAGTCTCCATCAACATTATAACATCGTTAGTTAATGATGTTAACTTGGTGCGATTGGGTATTCTTATATACTTTTCTGCTGAGACTAAGAACTTGCCTGTAGTCCTGGTTTTATTCTTTGAATTAATATACATCAAACATTTTCTGAGTACTTACTAGGAGTTGAGTTCTATTAGACATGGTATATGCATTAGGTGATCCCCTAAATGTATTTTTATATACATTATATTTAATTTTTTAAGACTTAAAATTGAATTAATATTTGCACAGAAAGATGAAGGTATTGTTATATGCATCTTATGAAGAGCTAGAGGTTCAGAGAGATTAAGCAATTTACCCAACATCACAGAGCCAGCAAGTATAAGCTCTCTAAAGCCACGGCTATATCTGTTATGTTAGCTGCCTGGGGGAGGGGCATGGGGGACCAACAGCAGCCTCCTGGGGCTCTCCAAAATTTGACCTCTCTTTCTGTACCCAATCCTGTATCCTATCATGAGTCTTACCTTAGATGTTTCTCTAATGAGGTTCATCTCTTTTTCCCCACTCCCCAAATGCTTGGTGCCCACGCCATGTTCACACTGGACTCTTGTCCTCGAGCTTGAAATGCCTGCTGTCATCTCCTTCCCCATCAAACCCATTTATCCTTTACAAACAGCTCAATCTCCCTCATTCGTGACAAGTGTCTCTGTGACTTTGTCTTACATCCTCCTTGGCTTCCCACAACACAGTGAATTTCTACCATACTTTGTGATTCTGTTTTCCAATTGTTTCCTGTTTGTATTTTATTTCCACACCAAGACTGCAAAGCCTGCTCGGGGAGAAAGTCATCTGCTTCTTTGTGTCCTGGCACAGTTCCAACAAACCCAGTTTAATTCACAGACACACAAACATACATGTTGAATATATTCTTGGCAAACTAAATAATAGTTCCTCTCTATTTGGCCGTGCCCCCACAGTCACCTGTTTTCTCGGCTCTCCACATTCACAAAAGAAATTCCTAATATTATAACTATAAGGAAAACAGTTATAAGACACTATTTTTTATTTTTAGGAAGCCAGGCTATATTAGCTAAATACAGTATCTATAGGCTTTCTGTTGTCTGGGCCAAATCAGTCTTGGTCAAATTTTCACGAGCTTATAAGATTTACCTGTTTCAGGTGCTCACTGAGGGCAATTCTCAGGCTGCCATTCCTTCTGTTTAACATCTCACAGGTCATAAGGGTGTAGAAGATAGCGGTGCACACCAAGGGCATGCAGAAATAGAACCCGAAGAGCCACCAGTCCTTTACATCTTTGTAAAACTGTGAGGTGAAGAAAAGGGAGAGAAACGGAGGGCCATTATAATCTAAATTTATTGGGCAGTTCAAAATCTATGACACCTGCAGGAATGTTTCTATATGCACGCCCTCTGGTTGTGACAAAGGGCTTGGGGGCGTGACGCTCAAAACTCAATTCAATTGGAAACTCCAAAAATCATCCTGGATTTATAAAAGCATGTGAAGGAATGGCACTTCAAAATAAGTTATCCTGACAAAGATACTCTTTGTGAACTGAAGTTGGTTTTAATTACATAATGGGAGAGCCCTAATCAAGAAAAAGAATTCCCTTCCAAAGCTCATAAAGCATGATTTTGAGAGATACAGAATATGTATTTATCTTTACTTATTGATGAGCCTCAAAATTTTGCTAGTGCCTGGTTTTCTTTTGACTTCTGTGGTTAAAGTGTACTTAATGCAAGTCTTGTTTGGTAACAGCGAAGGTTATGAATGGCTTATCTGTGTAGCTTTGGTTACTGGTAGTTAACCCTTTGCCTGGTATGCTTGCTATGTGACCTCGCAGCCGGCCAGTTTGAGCCCTCAAAAACCCTGCCCTTTCCCACTCTTTTAATACTTATCACCTGGAAACTATTGAGGCTGAGTATCTTATCTGAAGCCATATTTGGCATTATCTCCTTGTGGGCTGGCTTTGTTAATACGAGGATTATTCAGTTTATGTCTTCTCAAAGGAGAAAATTTAGTACCCTATAAAAATGGAAATTAGAAAATTGTATCTACATTCTTCCCACTAAATTAATCACCAACTTAGAAACGTTTTTCCCTGTGTTCTTTCTCCAGGCTGTTTATTTACGAAGGATAATGTGGCCTCCTGTATCATCTCAGTTCCCACAGTAAAAAATAATCATGCTGCTCTGTGAAAAACTGGACAGTTGCTGAATATAGAAAGAGGCCCAGTAGGCTACATTTGTAACATGTCTATTAAAATAATCTATAAATGGCTCCTGAGGAAAAAAAATTCTGGGCAGAGGTTCTTAACTATTCTTATGCCATCAACCCCTTTGGAGGTCTGGTGAAGACTGTAATCCTTTCTGAGAATAACACTTCTATATGCATAAAATAAAATAAGATTACAGTAGTAACTAACACTGAAACACAGCTATTGAAATATTAAAAAGAAAATTCCCATATAGAAATATTGGTGTTTATTAACAAGTTAAGGGGGAAATCTAATGGTAGTTCTAATGACTATCAGAAATTGAAATGGTGATGAGTACAAATATTTCAAGATTATCCAACTCTTATTGTGACAAGAAAATGTCTATTATTTCTATTAGTAGAAATATAGTTCTGTTAAATATGACTGTGGTTCATTGCCTACATTCATAATAGAAGGAAATGATAAATTTCAGTTAGAAGTTAGTGAAAATAAATATGTAATTTCTTTTCCATTTAGGTTCACAGACCTCTGAATTCTATCCTAAGGTTACTGTAAACTACCAAAGAAGTTGGTTTATTCAGATGTGTTCATACAAATATCTCCCTCTCCACATCACACTGTAGAAGGTTTCAGTATTGAAGGCTAAAAAACAAAAACAAAAACAAAACAAAACAAAAAATCAGAACTCTTGGTGTAAGGGCACTTGTTACCCCCCCCACCCCCCAACCCCCCCACCTATCTTCCAGATGCACTGCTGCCCCAGTGTGAATGTTGCAGGAGCAGCTGCAGAGGGTTTGGAGCTGACCCCTGAGGGGTCTGGACGAGGTCCCCTGCCCCCTCCAAGGCAGAGGCCTGTAGAGAAAGGGGTCACACATTTCTTTTGAACTAATGTCATCAGCCAGGGTATGGAGGGACCTCCCTCCAGTCTAGGTTAGAGCAAAGTTGAGCAAGAACGAAAGGAACACAAACTGGGGAATAAAATGAGAAAAAAAGAACAAAAAGAGACAAAGAATCTGAAAACTTTAGACTTGGAACAGAATGTAAAAATGATCAGTTTTAACTCCTACCTTTTACTGAAATCCCTTAAGGTAGCCAGCCTTTGCTTGCCCACTCTTATAAGAGAGACTTGTCTTTGAGAAACAGCCCATTTCATTTTGCCTGGTTTACATGATTAGTAAACCCGTTCTTATATTGAGCCTCTTCTCTCCAACACTTTAGTCTGGAGTAGCTAGAGGGCTTATTCCCACTGCCCAAATTCTGATAACCTCCTGCTGTCTCCTTCTTTCAGTTCTTTCACTTTGGAGATTGATTTAATAAAAAGGTCAGTAGATAAACAGAATAGCTTCATTTTACCATTGCCAGTTTGGCAGTTTTCCAGAGCATTTTTAAATTTAAAATAAGAATTTCCAAAGAGGAAAACTGGTCAGCTGTAAAACCACTAATTTTGTGAATTTTCCAAGTTAGGAAAACATACCTGGAGATGTCTGTAAACGATTAAATGTGGAATCTGAGCTGCATGAAACTTACATCAAAGCACTAAATTATGCTGATATAAGAGAAGTAGTTATCCTTTTGGTTTTTATCCTCCATCCTCATTTGACTAGTTTGGCAAAGGAAATATGCATTTTAAACATGTTTTCCAATACACTCAATTACATAATTAGACTTTGCAGAAAAACATTAATGTGCTCAGGTGGATTAAATGACAACAGAATTTGTTAAACTAAAACACGTTAAAAAAAAATTCTGCAAATTTATATTATTTGTATATTACATGCAGAATTTGTACGAATTTAAGTACATGTAAGTGTGGCTTCCTACTTTAAGTTAATAAATCTATCTTCAAAAAAAATGAGCATTGTGGATTTGCCCGAGTAACATAAAATGCCTGTCAGATGGAAATTGTTGTGCTATAATGCTTATTATGAAAACAAATAGCACATCGATTTTTTTTCCTAAGTTTTTTTCAGCATATGTGCTATGGAAGTGCGCACTGAATAAGTTTGTTTTAGACTCTGAGTTGCTTGATGCAGAACAACAGTCCTGTCTACGACTGTGCTTAAGAGTGAAAACAAATTAGTTCTATTCAAGACGCTAAACCCTCCCATAACGTGTACATTTCATGCAGCTGAAGAATATGTGACCAAACTAAGAGTAAACCACGCTGGGCATTGTAGAAATATCAACAAGTCTTGGCGATTGTAAGTATAAATGAAGACCTCCTCCCCCTCGCCCAGTTAATTCCTTTATACTCTCCATACCTCCATGAATTTTGACGTGGCATTGAGCATACAGGTTTTGTGCTGTTCACCCTTGTATTCAAAGGGCACCATGACAAAGCCGATAGCTTCAGGGATGGCCAGGATGAAAGAAAGGATCCAGATGGAGACTATCTCAATGGCAGTGATCAAGGGAATCCCAATTCCCTGGACACGACTCCAGGAGGCAACTGCTCTGTACCTAAAAAAAAAAAAAGGAGGGGAGGGTGGTGGTGGTTGAAAGCAGTCGTTATGAAATTTAAAATTTATTTAAATTAAAGAAATTAGAAATGCTGGAAAGATCCTCTCCTTGACCAATGATGAATCATTGGCTTTTTATGAACTTTCTGTGAGTCCTGATGTGAAAAATAAGTGGGATCATTAAGAATTTCACCCCTTTGGGAATCAGTTGCTCAGCAGGCCTAAGTCTGAGCAAAATCTTATGGCAGTTTATAACGTGGCAGCATCAGATAGATTCACTTTTTTTTTCTTTTTTATTGTGTTATATAAGTCACCATACAGTCCATCATTAGTTTTTGATGCAGTGTTCCAAGATTCATTGTTTACATATAACACCCAGTGTTCCATGCAATCCGTGCCCTCCTTAATACCCACCAGTAGGCTCACCCATCTCCCCACCCCCATTTCCTCTAAAACCCCTCAGTTTGTTTCTTGGAGTCCACAGTCACTCATGGTTTGTCTGCCCCTCTGATTTCCCCCTTCACTTTTCCTTTCCTTCTCCTAATGTCCTCCATGTTATTCCTTATGTTCCACAAGTAAGTGAAAGAATACGAAAATTGACTTTCTCTTCTTGACTTATTTCACTCAGCATAATCTCCTCCAGTTGCATCCATCTTGATGCAAAAATTGGGTATTCATCTTTTCTGATTTGCCCGTGTTTTTTATGCTAGGGGAAAAACTGGATGATGGAAGGAGTAGTGAAAGGTGCTGGTACTCTCAAGGTCATATCTTATTCCTCCTTATTAAATAAGAAACTTGAGGAAGGTGGGCAGGGGATAGGCTAGTTGGGTGATGGGCATTAAGAAGGGTACTTGTTGGGAGGAGCACTGGGTGTTATATGTAAGTAACGAGCCGCTGAATTCTACTCCAGAAACCAACTTTGCATTGTATGTTAACTAAGAAGAATTTAAAATAAAAAAAAAAAACTTGAAACATTATCTATAACGTAGATCTAGATACCCTTAAGTGAACAGTAGCCATAGATAGCTCATCATCTTCTCCTTTCTTCTATTCTTACTGTACAGAAGGTACATTGGTCTTGTACCATGTGACAGTTTTAGTAAGTAAATATTTCTGGTAAATATCAAAGGATGACTATATCTCTCCCATTATGGTCCTGTGTTAGAGTAGATAAAATGGAGTTAAAGAGACCTTGGTTCTAATCTTTAGGGTTTACAATCCAATAGAAAAGAATGGTTCATAGCAAAATATAGAATATAAATGGAACAGAACAATGATGTCAATCAAAAAACAAACTGATATTAAGAAACTGTTTACCTTATTTTTTACTTCAATATTTTTGTGATAATAATCACATTTTGATGTTAAGTCTAGAGAAAATTTGGTTTCAGAAACTCTGCTTTGACCTGATGTGATGGTCTGGTGCTAACGACTTTTAGACCTACTATTACCATGGGACCTGGTATGACGTGGTATGGTATTTTTGTGGCTTCATTCTTGAAATGTTTTTGCTGTTGTAATGGAAAGGAAACATTCTTTTTTTATTGCTTCCATTAGATAATGCCAGAAGAAGACCAAGGCATTGACCTAGGCAGACCAAGGCATTGAGGACAGGTGCACATGGGTTTGTAGGACATATAGACTTACTGTCAAAGATTTGTGAAGCCGGGGCAAGCTACCCGTATCACTTATATTTAGTGTTCCATCTCAGTACATCTATGAAAACACAAGTCATAGGAATCATGCTACCTAGTTCTGCACTGTAGATTAGAACCCATAGTTTGGGTATGCATGGTGATGCCACATGGCATAGAGATAGCACAATTTACTGGAGAAATTCTTTTGCAAAAGATTTTTAGGGTGAACAAGATTGGTGTACAATACGAATCTTAAAAAAAAGTCTGGATTAGTTCGGAAGAGAATAAAATACAGCTATGCAAACAGATCAAGAAAATCCTTTCACGATATAGCCAAGGTTGCATTTTTAAATTTATGGTTATTTCCAGTGGGATAAAGACGGTTATTTATTCTGCTTTTCATTTCTGTTTACTTTTCTTTGTTGTCTTATTAGACTAGCAGCCTGATGTCCAGTAAAAGCTAAAAGGAATGGAGACAGGATGTCTATATCCTGAGGCTGTCAGTGAGTTATATCTATTTCTTTTCCCTCTTCCCTCAGATCAACTATCAGGAAAGGTGATTTAAATAAAATGCTTTATCTCCTAAGGGAGTCAGAAAGCCAGGTTTCTTAGGCAGGATTGGAGATAGAAGTGGTTTGAGTAAGAAAATATGTCAACATGTTCTTATGGTGCGTACATTCACAGAGCAGCTTCACTTTATAACGTGTCATGAGTTCCTAGAATTTTACACATTTATGATCTAATGTAAATTCAACATTTTTAAATAAATAGAAGTAATGTTTAGTGTGTGGTGTAGCAAACCCACATGACTGAGAATTAGATTATTTTTCATTTGTAATCACATTGATTTTGATAACATTTCCATGAGATGAGAAAACAACCATAAGAGTAATTAGAAACAATCATTTGTGGTGATGGGGGTAAGAAAAGGTGGAAAATAAGAAATACTAGATGTTCCAAAAATGATGTCTATTTGGAATATAATGATACAACATACATATATGGAAACATGTTCTCCTTACCAGGTGCGATTATAAACATCCTTCAGTGGAGTTGATATATACATATGACATCCTCACTTGCCATAGAAAATCTGCACGGGTAGATTCAACCAGTAACAACTGATGTTCCAGAAATTATGTCTTCTTTTTGAAATGCTTTCTTCCCTTCATTTCTACTACATTTGTCTGGTTTCTTTCCAGCTGATAAGACTGGCCACTCCATCTCATCTCCTTGGCTGGAACCTGCTCAATTCTCCAACTCTTAGTAGCATTGGATTCCACCTTAGTCCTTGGACCTCTTTTCTACTCGATTGACACACTTTCTTTTAGTGATTTATGCAGTCTCATGGCTTTAGTATCATTTAAAATTTCTATATACTGATAAGTAATTCCCAAATTTATAACTCTAACCTAGAACCTGGCCTCTAGCTCCAGACTTGTCTATCCAACTGCTTAACTGAGATGGCCACTTGATATCCAGTAGGCATGGGAACTCACCCAAGCCAGATGCCTGGTCTTCTTCCATTACCCCCACCCTAACCTCTCTCCAGTCTTCACCATCTCAGGCCCAGAATGTGAATTTAGCTTTTACTCCTCTTTTTTTCTTTGTTACCACACATTCAATTCTTTAGCAAACCCTGCAACCTCTTCCTTCACGATGCATCCAAATGTAACCACCTCTCACCATCTCTCCTGTAGCTTCTGAACCCGTCTCCCTGCATCTACTTTGCCCTACTGTACTCTACCCAGAGTGAGCCTGTTAGCTCGGAAGTCCATCATGTCATCCCTCTGTTCAAATCCCCCAGTGGTTTCCCACCCCAGTGAGAATGCCTACTGGTGTCCTCAGAGATGCTTCATCATCTCCTTCTTTGCTCATTTATATCTTTTTACAGGGTCCTTACAGACTTACACTGACCTGCTCACCCCGATTTATTTTTCTCCATGTACTTACTACCATGTGACCAAATATTTTATTTATTTTGTTTATTGCTTCTGTCCACCCTTTTCTTAAAGCTCCATGAGGGCAGACATTTTATATGTTGGTCATAATGCCTAGAACAATAGATGCCAAATCAGTATCTGTTGAATTAAGTGTCTTTGTCTGTTTCCTGGCCATGCATTTATCTTTATTGGCTTCAGCCAATACATACTACATTCTGAGTATTTTCTTATTTTTCAAGCCATCCCTGAGTAAGCAACAGATAAAAAGCTAACACTTTGAGAATCCTAGAATCAAATAATTAAAAAAACCATGAGGGACACGTGGGTTGCTCTTTCTCCCCTCCATGTCCTACTAGTTGGGGACCTGAGGACTGGAGTGTTACTACATCCTCTGCCTGGTCTCCTGTGAATGTGGGGAGCCTGGATCAGGGCTCTGGTGTGCCAACTCCCAGGGAAGTCTTTTCCCACGATATCACCTTGTTACCCTGTCATCTGATGTACCAAAATAAAACTATAAATTGCACGCTTTATTTATGTAAAGATGTTTGTTAGTGTATATGTCTATAAATAGATTTTTACATGTTTTCAAGGCCAAAGGCATTTAATGCATGTTTCTGAATTTTTGAGGTGTGGTCTGGGATGGTCACTGAATTTTAAAATATTTATTATTGAATATGCTTTAAAACAATATAAAATAAAACAAATTCAAAAGATAATACTGCAACAAAATCTATTTTTATCTTTTTATTCTTTGTCCATTTCTAGTCACATAAGCATAATCTAAATATATATTACAGTCATATCCACCACAACTTTATTTTTAGTTTTATCCACTTTTCATTATAAAAAATACCCCTGGGGCGCCTGGGTGGCTCAGTCAATTGAGCATCCGACTCTTGATTTTAGCTCAGGTCATGATCTCAGGGTCCTGGGATCAAGCCCAGAGTCGGGCTCCGTGTGCAGTGGGGAGTCCGCTTGGGATTCTCTCTCTGTTCCTCCGCCACTCCCCACACCTTGCTCCCTCTCCCCTCTCTCTCAAATAAATAAATCTTAAAAAAAATGCCCTTCTGCTTCTACAGAAGCATGGCATTTATTAACTTAATAGCTACATAGTATAACTGAATATTGATAGAGTTTATTTAAATATTTCTCCTAAGTTCACATCAATTCTAGTGTTTCAAGGTTGTGAATACCACATCTATAAATATGTTTGTACCTATAGTTTTTTCTCTTTTTGAATGATTTTCCTGGATTAATTATCTTGAGTGAGATTACTGAATCGAGAGAAGGAAAAGGTAGCTGAAGTACTTTTAAAAAGTTTCTATCAGGTGCCTATCCATACCTGCCTACATTAGAATTTATTATTTTCCTTCAATTCTGCCACTTCCATTAGGTAAAATATCACTTCTATCCTTAACTAACAGCAAATGCAATCATTTGCAATGTTTGTTTATGATTTATGCCTCTTATGTGATAGACAAACCAACTGCCATACAGAGGTCTGGAGGCAAAAGACCAGCAGGAAGAATTTGAAAGAGAAACCAAGCATGGTGAATTAAAAGATAGCGGTGAGTACTTCCACACTTCTTCAGCTGAGTCTTTCAACTGGGCTGGCCAGTGACTGCTTGGACTGGCTGAGCACAGCTGTTCTGTGGGTTTCAGGCCTGATCTCTGAGCAGAGCCACAGCTCCACCCTAGAGCCCTGGGCCCGTCTCAGAGAACGTGTTGAGAGGTGCCAGACTGCAGGAGTGGGAGTGAGGCTCCGCCGAGCTCAGACTTCCGGCTGTCCTTGCCAATGGGCCAGTCATGTGTCTTGGACCCAAGAGACGGGCTTAGCCACCAGCTGAAATCCACCAAAAGACCCAGGCAAGGTGACAAGTTGCCAAGGAATTGCCCAAATTCCTACCCCACCACATGGTGAGATAATAATAAAATGGTGGTTGTCTAAAGCAGCTAAGTTTTGGGGTAGACTGTTAGCAAAGAAAAATATGGTAGCACAATTAACCAGTCACTTGATCTTGTCAATAGAATTAAGATAAAAGAATACATAACTATGTGCAGTGGGCACAAACCTCAAAATGAGATCCCAGATTGCCCTACAGTCAGCATTGGCTTTGTCTCTGTCCCGGTCCTGGCTTCTCTCTTCTGGCTCTGACTCTCCTCTCATGTCTCCCCTGTTTTCGTGCAGCGAAAGGACATCAGACCACCGGGAGAATAAGGAGAAACCAAGTCTGACTCCAAATAAAAATGAAGCTTTCCAGAAAACCGCTTTCATGTTTCTTGACTTAGGATAAAACTTTGAGAACATCATAGAGACCACTGAGCAATTACGTGAAATGCTGAGATGAAGAACTGACATTGGCTTTTGAATTTGAGGCTTATCAAACAAAACTGCCTTATTAATAGGTCTCTGCAACTTTTCCAGGTATCTAATTATACATCATTCCTGGAGCAGTTGGTAAGAGAGTTTTATCTTTTCACAGCCTCCTTCCCCAGGCAATTTTTAACTACAAGTTAGATCTGTACCCAGATCTTTTTACTGGTCTGACCCTGTCATTTTCCACTTTAAACACAACAGTTAACTTTAAAAAGAACAGCATTGAATTTCGCTTCCATTCTGTTCTGTCTTTTTATCCCCCCCAAACGAACTCAAAGTAACATCTGAAATGTGTCACTTATGGCACGCAAAAATACTTATTTTAATTGTTGGTAATGGCTGGTTAGTCCTATTTTGCTGGGAAAAATTCATTAATTTTTTTTGGACATTAATGTTTTAGACTATATTGCCGTAGCGTTAAAAAAATTTTCACTGATAAAGCTGAGGAGAGGTCAAAATTGTTTCTAAATTTCCTCAGTCTTTTCTGAAATTCCTGTTTTATCTTTTTCTTAAGTGACTAAAGATGCAAAGTAAAAATCAATAAAAGTTAGATTTGAGGAGGAACTAGTGAAAATGGAAAGCTGAGGCAGGTCCATAGTCGATATTAACAATGAAAGCTTATCTTCCCTGGGGCAAGTTGTGGGTTTCCTCTTACTCTCTTGTTTATCTTCTTCAGATTAAAAGCTGATCATGAAACAGCTAGATTTTTTCTTTCATCTTTCTGTATTTTATATTCACTGAATAATCAATAAGGTAATAAATTGTGTAGAACTTGGATATATAGTTTCTCTCATTATTTTCTCTCAAAAATAACAACTCTGAAATAAGAGATAATTATACTTAAAATATATTTAAAAAATCATGGGAACTCTTCCTGAACTGAAATTTGATTCATTCAGCTCACAAGAGGAAGGCAGGGATTCCTAAATTGCAAATTGTTTTGTCATAGGTTGCAATTTCCCTCTTTTTATTTTTTGTCTTAGTTTTATTTTTTTAAAGAAGGATTTTCTAAAAAATAAAAGTAAAGAGGGATTTTCTTATTTTTAGTAGAATATAATGCAACCAAATCAAGACCCAAAGCAAATCATATCTTATCTTCTGGAATTAAGTGTGAATGATTCATTCTCTAGGGTGAAAGCTTTTAAACTAGAAATGTCAAAATAGATTCCCTACATTCAGGTCTCAAAGCTTAGAGTCAGTACCAAATGAAATGTAAAAATAATAAATAAAGGACCCAGGGAACAAAGAATGTTGAGTTTATTACCAAGGAAAACCTCCTGAACTAAGGCAGATTTTTGTGGGAGTGAAATTTTAAAATGGTTTGTCGTCTTGATCTAAAACTGAGCCCCAAGCCTTAATGAAATAGACTTTTGATGCCATTTTTATCTCTGTCTTTTAACCAAGAACATGTCATTGGATACACAACTGATAATTTGTGATGGAACGTTTAGTTCATTTTTCTCCATGCCTGAGGTGGAAGTGGGGAAGATGTTATAAGGTGAGATGAGTCTACACCTGGCATGGGAACCTATGACTGATTCCCTCCATCCCCTCCATGCCCCAACCCACCTCACCCCCTGACGGGTAGAGTTTCTACTGGGAAGAATGAAACTGTGCAAAATGGTTGCTTGAGATTCCCCCAAGGAAGAAAGAGAGGGAAGAACAATGCAGGGTTTTGATGGCTTAGATGATTTAGGCATCCTGTAGCCTAAATACCTTCGTGTATTTCCTTCTCCCTTGTCCTTAGGTTGCCGTCTTCACAAGCATGGAGACTCCTAAGGGCCAGTAGCTGGGACTTATTCTTCACATTTGTGCATCATCCACTTCCTGCCTGAGCCCCTGTGGAACTAAATTATGAATTATGCTTCTCAATCTAGGGATAATTTATTATACAGTATGTCACTAAGGAACAAGTGTCTTAAAATATTTTTTCTTTTTTTTTTTTAAAGATCTTATCTATTTACTTGACAGAGAGGAGAGAGAAGCAGGCTCCCTGCTGAGCAGAGAGCCTGATGTGGGGCTTGATCCCAGGACCCTGAGATCATGACCTGAGCCGAAGGCAGAGGCTTTAACCCACTGAGCCACCCAGGCACACCTTAAAATATTTTTTCAACAAAAAATTGAGTACCTAGACTTGTATAAAATATAAAAGGGACACTATAACTATGCTACATAACATGATTCACAAAATATACTACAAATTTTCTCACAAGAAAATATATCTCAAGGGTGACAATTTGCCTACATTGCTTACCAAACCAAGCAAATTCTTTCTTCTCTCTTTTAAAACATTTATTTATTTATTTATTTAGAGATCTAATTGACATAAAACATTATATTAGTTTCAAGTGTATAACATAATGATTCAGTATTTGTATACATTGTAAAATGAGCACAAAAATAAGTCTAATTAACATCCCTCACCACACAGTTATAGAATTTTATGTGTGTGTGATGACTTTTGAGATTTCCTCTCTTAGCAATTTTGAAATATGTAGTGTACAGTATTAACTATAGTCATCACGCTGTACATTACATGCCCTGGCTTATTTATTTTATAACTGGAAGTTTGTACCTTTTGACCCCCTGCAGCCATTTCACCCCCAGCACCCTGCCCTTTGGCAGCCACCAGGCTGTGCTCTGTATCCACGAGCTTGTTTTTTTGCTTTGTTTTGCTTGTTTTGTTTTTTCGATTCTCTATACAATTCTCTGTCTCACTTATTTCACTTAAATAATGCCCTCAAAGACTACCCATGTTGTCACAAAAGGCGAGATCCATTCTTTTTTACCACTCATTAATATTCCATTGTTTATATGTGTCACATCTTCTTTATCCATTCATCCATGGATAGATACCAGTTGTTTCCACATATTGGCTGTTATGAATAATGTGGCAATAAATATAAATATAAATATATGTGTGTGCATATATCTTTTCAAATTAGTGTTTTCATTTTCTTTGGATAAATACCCAGAACTGGAATTGCTATTTCATATGGTAATTCTATTTTTAATTTTTTGAGGAACTTCCATACTGTTTTCCATAGCAGCCACACCAATTTCTATTCCCACCACCAGTGCACAGGGTTCGTTTTTCTCTGCATCCTCACCAATCCCTGTTATGTCTTGTCTTTTTGATACTAGCCATTCTGACACGTGTGAGATGATATTACACCACGGTTTTGATTTGTATTTCCCTGGTGATGAGTTCTTCCTCTCTTTTGGCTTCTCTTTTTATCCATGCCTCTTAGGAGATTATACTTACACATCTTAAAAAAGATGTTATTACTTATAGGGAACAAGAATTGTCCTTTTCTTCATTCTGTTTCTCATTCTTTTTTGTCATATGGTGATCTTGTCCGGCTTTGACTTTTGTTTGGATGTTTCCTCAGAAGTGCAGTTCCTCTTTCCCAGTGCTCATTATTGTCCTGGTTTTTAAAGGCTTTGGGACAAAGTTTAATTTTTTTTAAAAAATGATATTTTCCCAAATATGATGTTCTTTGTAAAGGCAATAATAGGGATAGAAGCAGCTCTGGGCGGGGCACGTGCCTGTATTTCTCCATGTACAGAAGCATCCGTGTTCATGTTTTATGTGCCTCTATGTGCTTGCGCCTTAGAGCTGCCTCCCCATAGAAAATTAGCCTTAATATACAACACAGGTCACAGGAATGAGCTGCATAAATTATATAAATAAAATGTATAAGGTGGCATAGAGTAAATAAGGAAAATGGGTAACAGGAAATAAAAGTAAATATACTTTCAGAATTTTTTTTTCTACTCCTAGAAGAACAAAAACCCATCACCCCATCCCTAGGTATAACTACGGCTAATATTTGTCACGTTGTCTTCAAGGAATTTCATATTCATATACCTACACATGTCAGTTATATTTAGCCTCCTTATCCTTGGCCTAATATGGGGTAAGAAGATCGCTATATTTTCCTGTAAATAATTTTATAAAGCACATATTTGTGCACGAATTCTCTGTTCATATTTTTTAGATTGTTTCCTTAGAATCAGTCCTTAAAATTGTAATTACTGGGTCAGAAGACGAAAGCATTTGTAGGATTTTACCTTCCTGAAGGGCTGTTTAAATCTCTACTCCCACCGGATACTGAGAAACCTGTTTTCTTAACTGAAATTTCTTTGATTGCAGGAACATTATTCAAATGTTAATTAATCATTTAAGTGTCTTCTTTGGTATTTTTATAATCATGCTCTTTTTATATGGAAGTCTTATGATTTTAATTACTATCCCTATGGCCTCCTTGATTACCAAGAATATCAGCATATTATAGCTTTTGTAACAGGTGTTTGCTGCAAATATTTCCCCCAGGTTCTTGCTTTACTTGTTTTTTAAATTTATGAATGTTTGATCTTCATGTTTTAAAGTTTTATGTCCTAAAATCCTTTTATAATTACATTCAGAATTTCTACCACCCTTTTTAAGTTCAAAAAGTCCTCCTTTTCTAGTGATCAAAAAGATATTAGTCTATTTCCTTCTATATGCCATAAGTTTGTACATGCTGGAGCATAGTGGTTAACAAGGCGGACCACTTACAGTTGGTTACTGGCTCCAACATTTGGTCACCAAAGGGCCTTGGTTAACCTCTTCCAACCTCAGCCCCCTCATCTGTAAAGTGAGGGTGATTACAGGACCATCACAAGCTGGTATCATCAGGACAAAGGACAAGAACTTCTGTAAAGTATTTTTAAGAGGGCTTAGCACATACTAATACTCAGTAAATGGTAACTATTAGAAATATTATTATTGACCTATAGTAAAGGATAAGACTTTAACATGCTTTTCTCCCCAGATGGCTAAGTAGCACTATTTTTCCTTACCCCATTATACTCAGAGTGATTTCAGTCTATATTACATTCTCATACATTATAACCCCTGTTTCTGGCTTTCCCATTTATTTCTCAGTATATTTATATGTATGTGCCATACTGGTTTTTTTGTTTCTTTTTTGTTTTTATTTAATTTAATTAATTAATTAATTAATTAATTTTTTTTGGAACTCATTTCACTGCTTTGGACTTGATAGAGAGGGGAGGTTCTACTCTTTTTTTTTTTTTTAAAGATTTTATTTATTTATTTGAGAGACAGAGAAAGTGAGAGAGAGTATGAGAGGAGAGAAGGTTAGAGGAAGAAGCAGACTCCCCCCCGTGGAGCTGGGAGCCCGATGTGGGACTCGATCCCGGAACTCAAGGATCATGACCTGAGCCGAAGGCAGTTGCTCAACCAACTGAGCCACCCAGGCGCCCTTTATTTTTATTTTTTAAATTTAATTTTATTTTTTTCAGTGTTCCAATATAAATTCACTGTTTATGTACCTGGTGGTGGGATCAAGCCCCGCACCGGGCTCTCTGCTCAGCGGGGAGCCTGCTTCCCCCCCCTCTCTCTGCCTGCCTCTCTGCCTGCATGTGATCTCTCTCTCTGTCAAATAAATAAATAAAATCTTAAAAAATATTCAATATAAAGGAACATCATAGAATGTGTTATAAAGTTCCTAACTTCATTCTTCCTAGTTACTGCTATGAAAGTTAGGAGGTGCAGAAAATACCACGTAGAAGGGCACCTTTAGAGAAGTCTTGGCATACCTGTTTGAGGAGAATGCCAGAAAGACTTAGAGATACTTGATGGGTTTTTCAGAATCCAATCAAAGAGTGCTTCTGTTGTTGCCCCCTTTTTAAAAATTGTGAAATATTTCAGGCATTCAAAGACACTTTGAGAAGACTATAACAATATTATGTATTCACCACTCAGCTCAAGTAATCAAGTATTATACATATGATTGAATGGTATCTTCTTCTTTTTTTTTTTTTTAAAGATTTTATTTATTTATTTGACAGAGAGAGACACAGTGAGAGAGAGAACACAAGCAGGGAGAGGGAGAAGCAGGCTTCCCGCCAAGCAGAGAGCCCAGTGCGAGGCTCGATCCCAGGAACCCAGGATCATGACCTGAGCCGAAGGCAGAGCCTAATGACTGAGCCACCCAGGCATCCTGGTATCTTCTTTTTTTCTAATGAGAAATCTACCATTGAAAATATAGCATTTGCATGTCCTAAAGTCTCCTTTTCCAAGGTTCTTTCCATCCAATATGTTCATTTCTCCTTTGTTGCAAAAGAGGGCCAAATGGCTATAACTGGCAAAATGCTCTAGATACAAATTGCTGAGCCAAAGATGGCTAATGATCAGCAAATGTGTAAAGCAATTCTAAACAGTAGGGCTAGATTGTTGATATTTTAATTCCCTTGAAACTGATTAACAACTATCCTGGGCACCAACTCTCAAGGCTCCTTGACTTCTCTTCTTTTTGAGAAAAATGCTTTTTGAAACCTAACAAGGGTGGAGGGAGAGAATCACATTACCTGTCAACACTGAGAGCACAGAGATTGAGGACGGTGATCCCCACCGAGGACTTCTGCAAAAAGGGGAACAGCTTGCAAAGAAATACGCCGAAGTCATTGTGATCGAAAGGCCAGCGCCCTGCCAGAAGCTGAAAGAAGGAGACACGGTGGTCAGAAACAACAGAGCTGCCATGGAAGACACGGGCACTAACATTTCTAATTATCCTCTGAACTTGTAAATGGTATCGTTCATTATGCTTTCCAGTTGGCAGCGCAGCAACACAGCATCATTACCATTTTAGAAAATTTTTGGAAGCCTTAGCCATTTTTTTAATCTGCAAAAATGTAGAGGATGATAAATGTAACAGAAGCGTTGAAACTTTGATCTTATGTGAAGCCATACCACCTACTTTTCATTTTTTTCTTTAAAAATTTTTTTTATTATGTTGTTACCCACTGTATAGTACTCAGTAGTTTTTGATGTAGCATTCAAAGATTCATTAGTTGTGTATAACAGCCAGTGCTCATCACGACATCTAGCGACCCCATCCCTCCACCCCCTCCCCTCTGAAACCCCCATCAGTTTGTTTCCCTGGGGGTCCATACATAGTCTCATATGGTTCATCTCCCCCTCTGATTTCTCCCCCTTCATTTTTCCCTTTCTTCTCCTAATGTCCTCTGTGCTATTCCTTATGTTCCATATATGAGAGAAACCATATGATAATTATTTTTCTCTGCTTGACTTATTTCACTTAGCATAATCCCCTCCAGTTCCGTCCATGTCAATGCAAATGACCACCTACTTTTCAAAGAGCAGCAAAAGGTTAGGGTTTGGGTGACAGCTTGACTGAGAAGGGAGCCAACATCTCTTCTCTATTTTTACTAAACCTTGAGTAAAGCTAGTTTTCAAGTAGCAGCATTGGAGGATTATATTATCTCTTGACCAGCAGCATGGGCTCTGAATGCGAGGTGATGGAGAATCCTGGAAAAAGGAAGTAGTTTAGGATGTACTGACTTGTCAGCGGCTTAACACCTCAAAGCCATTTTGAATTTAACTTTTCCTCTGTGCCGATGGGGCTGACTCTGCTTCACCAGGTGTGTCATAAGTGGCCTTTATTTAGGCTTAAACCCCCCTTTATCATACAGAGAAATGTGGTTACTGTGATCTGTTTGCCCGAAAGTCTATTCTTCCATGTTGACAATTTAAAACCTTTGTTGGAAGGAAAAGATGGATACCCTCTAGTGGCCACGGCAAGTAGCAAGATCATAAAGTCCCCTGTGAGTTGCTGATATTTATCTAATTAGGTATTATACCAGGAGCCTGGGCTTAAATACTAGCTCAGCTACCTAAAAGGGGAGTCCCTGCTGAATACATGATGCCTTTTCAAGAGTAAAAGTGGTATTGATTTCCTTTCTAATTTTTGCTTAGTGACTCAGAATTGAAACTGACTCCATTCAATAGGAAACACTGTCCTACTAACTCGACAGACCTATCTTTCTTTTTTTGCAAAGTACCTATTGCCTTAGTAGCTTTGAGTTGAGTTGTGAATTTCTCTTCTGACATATATAAAAGATTATGTGAGGTTTAATTTTATGGTCAATTAACATAATCCTCATTTTGAGAATTTAGTAATTAGGGCTCTCTAAAATTTTACTTTTATGGTCTTATATTACTTAGATCTTATATTACTTATTTCAGAAATCCTCTCTTTTTAGTCTTCAAACATATTTCCCTTTCACTTAAAACAATTTTTAATTTTAAATTCAATTTCATTAATTTATTAACTTTTTAACTCATTAACTTATATTGTATTATTATTTTCAGGGAGAGAATTTAGTGATTCATCAGCTGCAGACAACACCCAGTGCTCATTTCATTAAGGGCTATTTTTTAAAAATATTTTATTTATTTATTTATTTGAGAGAGACAGATAGTGCTGGAGATAGCGAGAGAGCAAGCAGAAGCAGGGAGGAGAGGGAGAAGCAGGCTCCCGGAGCAGGGAGCCCGATGCTGGGCTCAATCCCAAGACCCTGGGATCATGACCTGAGCAGAAGGCTGAGTGGAAGGCAGACACTTATTTGTGTCTGAGCCATCCAGGCGCCCCATCAAGTGTCATCTTTAATGCCCATCAGGCAATTACCCCATTTCCCCACGTACCTCCCCTTCAGCAACTTTCAGTTTATTTCCTGTATATTTCCCTTTCTTTTGAAAGTATTTTTAATTGAGGGATCCAGTTCTGCCTCTCATCTCTTTCTTTTTTTTTTTTCCCCTGCACTCTAATGAGTCTTGGTTAGTGTCTTCTCAGAATTTTTGCATAAACTTTTTTTTTTAAAGATTTTTTTTATTTATTTTTATTAGAGAGAGAGAGACTCAGAATGAGAGGGGAGAAGGTCAGAGGGAGAAGCAGACCTCCCGCAGAGCCGGGAGTCCGACATGGACTCGATCCCGGGACTCCGGGATCATGACCTGAGCCGAAGGCAGTCGCTCAACCAACTGAGCCACCCAGGCGCCCTGCATAAACTTTTGTCCAAGGACAATTGGTGGGCTCTTCACAGGAACACTGCCCTAAACTCTTGACAGTTTTCATGAAACTAACAAATGATTATACCATTGCTCATTGCTGGTCGTTAATGCTTGATGCAAGTAAAGATATAAAACATTATTTCTGAGATGAATTCCCTCCATAAAGAGAAGAAAACCTGAAAACTACTTTTTATAGAATGAGAGTTTAATATTTTGTCACTCAAGTGTAATTCCCCACTGGAGACTACAGAGATGTAATTAAAATGTGTAGGGATTGTTACAAGATGTGCTTTACAACAATTGAGTTGTTATGGTTGGTTCATTTCAGAAACAGAGGATCCTGATATCCATGTGGATGGATTTCCCAATTCACAAATCCAATAATGAGAGTAAGGATGTTTCTTGCTTAACAAGGGAGACTCTGAAGAAGTCCTATGAGGGTCTAAATGACAAGTGGTAAGAAAAACGATCCATAGAATAACACAACTGAGCATGTATTCTTTCAGGCCCTTCCAATCTCAATGGAATCATTTCCTTTTTCATGTTTGCCAAAGCTTTCAACTAGGGTTATATCTAGAAGAAGGACTGAAGGGAAAGATATCACAGAATTGATGGGCACCAAAAAGAATTGTCTTTCATAGAATTGTCATCTATGGGCATCAATAGATGGGCATAGATGCCCATAGATCCCCAAATGGGCATCATAGAATTGTCTTTCTTTGACATAGAGTTTTGTTATTTTTATTGTTATTTTTTCTTTCCCCAGGAGTGAGCATCGATTCTTCTTGGGAATTAAAGACAAAGGTTAATCAAATAAATCATCGGAGGAGGTGCTTGGGTTGCTCAGTTGGTTAAGTGTCCAACTCTTGATTTTGGCTCAGGTCATGATCTCAGGGTCATGAGACTGAGTTCCAAGTCAGGCTCTGTGCTTAGCGGGGAGTCTACTTGAGATTCTCTCTCTCCTCCTCCCTCCACCCCCCCCCCAAGTAAATAAATCTTAAGAAAAAAAAAAAAGAAAGAAATCATTGGAGGAAATTTCCAAACAATCACAGTGCAGACTTCTCTAACCTATATCCACTTCATTGTGAAAGGATGTATGGATAGTAACTGTCCTAGTGCAACCTGGGGAATTAAGGCGGTGTCGGGGTCACTTCTTCCTTTTCTTTTAAAGGTGGCTTCCTCAAAGAGGCACCTATTAGCTACCCAATCTCAGGTAGGTCCTGCTTGTTAATCTTTCTTCATGGAACCAGTGTGGGAGTAATTTTACATTCCAAGTCTCAGTTCACTGTGTTTTAGCAATAAAATATATACAAAAGAAGGAAGGAATCAAAGAGGCATAGAGTGTAGCTCACTTATTTTTCTCTTATTTAGAAGAGGTATTTTAGAACTTCTGAAAGACTACTTGCTGGGAATGCATCCTTTCTGTTATTTACTAGCATTTAAAATTGAAAACAGTATTTAAAATGGCAAAAATTGAGCTGTATAAAAACATATAATGAAAAGCAAATCTCTCTTCCAATCAAGGCCCCTAAACTCTCTGCCCAAGGGCAACCACTGTTAATTGTTAAATGTTTTCTTTCAGAAAACTTCCTTTGTACATAAAAGCAAATGCCTTTAAAAAAAAGTGGGAACATATGGAAATAATACCTTTTAACAGTCTCTTAAGATCTTTTTTGCCTAGAGTACTTTTCTGGTAAGCAGTTCTATTGCCTAATTAAAAGGTTTTGATTTTTAAAAGCACATCAATGAAAGAATTCAAGATAGGAAAAAATAAGTAACTGTATAGGATAAATCTAGAACACAGCAAAGGAACTAGTTGATTTCATTAATGTTAACGAGCCATTATCAATTCATTGAAAGAAAAACCAAACTACTCTGACAAACTGACAAGTTGGATTAGTTCAAAGGGTTAATCAGGAACCAAGTAATCCTAGCTTATTTTTGCATACAAGGGCCTATGCTATTATAAACCCTCATATTTATGACTTCCAAGGACATCACATAGTCCCTAGCACATAGTAAGTGTTGACTGAATTAATAATCCTGACTCATTAATTCAGGAAAATATTTTCATATTTTGAAATTAGACAGTACCAATTTTGCCCTGAAAACACATTCATCTTATAATTTCCTTTTAATTTAGAAGTTGTTTATCTGTATGCCAGAGTAATATTTCCATTCTTTACATTGAAAGGAACCATGCATCTGCCAGTGAGTTGTTTGAGGAAGTGGGGGAACACCGTTCTAGTCAAGACTTCAGGTTAAAGAGGAGCTGCCACAAACTGTGTGGAGACCTCCCAGTCTAGGCTGTGATGAGACTGTCCAGCCTGATAAGAACCACAGAGCAGATACTTGGACATGAAGCACATCCTGTGGTCTAAATGCATTCTCAAGTGGATACAGAGAATACTCCAGACCAATCGCTGAGACAGGAGAGGGCAATTTGCTGAGTATGGATTTTACTGAAGGATACTTTCCTTGGTTCTAGCCTAGGGGATTTTTTTCTATAGTTGAAATATAAAGTTCCCGATCATCACCTGAAAACTAAAGTGCCTCTAAATGGCAGAAATTACTGTAGAAATTATGTATGTGTGTGGCTGATTTGGATTATGTCCAAACCAATATAAAATTGACAGGCTGCATTTTTTTAACCTGTCAAAACAGATTTACTTAAGGACTTAAACCACATGGTACACCCATAAGCAACCCATTTTTAGAATGACTAGATCCAAAAGCAGGATCTCTGTCCACCACTATGTTTAGTACAAAGCAATGTCTACTTGGTTGGAGCCTTTCAGATACGTGCATTGTACCTATTAATGTCAGTTTTCTGGAACATAACAACCAGAAAGTGAGCAAAAATATGAGCCAATTGGTTGATGTGAAATTTATGCCCTAAAGCTCATGCACATTCCTTATGGGCAAACTGCTTGTATCTTCTCCACGGAATGATTTACCCTTACTTTACACCTAGTGCTATAAAGTTGAGCTTTTATTGTTCTTTAGTCCAGTGCACATCCAAAGCTGCTCATTACTAGGAACCCTCCAGAGTAATAGTTCTCAGTCTTGCCTGTACATTAGAATGATTTAGGGAGCTTTTAAGAATCCCAGTACCTGGGCTATGCCCCTAGACTAGTACTTCTCATCTTGGGGCAATTTGCCCCCTGGAGGACATTTGGCAATGTCTAGAGACATTTTTGGTTATCACAGTTGGGTTGGGGGACAGAAGCCACTAACATCTAGCTGGTAGAGAATAGGCCGCCCCGGAGAATAATTATCCAGCCTCAAATGTCAAAAGTGCTAAGGTTGAAAACCCTATGGTAGATCAATAAGCCAGAATCTTTGGCGTTGGGATATGAGCCTCAGTAATTTTTTTAAAGCTCCCCGGTGATTCCAGCATACAGCTGAGGTTGAGAATCCTTGCTCCACTGTAGTGGGTCTCAAGTTTTCACAGCATCAGAATCACCTGGAGGGCTCATTAAACCAGACTGCTGGGCTCTATTCCCAGAGTTTCTGATGTAGTAGACCTGAGGTGGGGCCTGAGAATTTGCATTTCTTTATTTTATTTTATTTTATTTTATTTTATTATTTTATTTATTTATTGTAGTACAGTTGACACACAGCATTTGCATTTCTAATGAGTTCCCAGGGGATACTGATAGTGCTGGTCCATCAATATACTCGAGATCCACAGCTGTAGAAGCACCTTGATCAACAAAATGATAGCTGACAGCCCAGTAGTGCAGGAGGAGCAGAAATAGTATAAAACATAGGCCAATGAAATCAAATCTCATAGTAACTTAGGGCCTGCATCCCACTACCTCTCACCCCAGTAGTCCCTAAAGGCATCAGTACATAAAGGTACAGTTCAATATCAGGTGACTTTATTGCTATACAAGACCTGAATGTTACCGCCTAATGTTTCAGGACTCACCAGCTTGGCACTATAGAATAAGGCTGTTTTCCCCCTCAATTCATCTTAGGTTGTGAACTCATAAGACTTAGGTTCAAGTCCAAGATCTACCTATTACATGCAATTAATGAATCATTGAACACTACGTCAAAAACAGATGATGTACTGTATAGTGGCTAACTGAACATAATAATAAAAAAAAAAACCCAAAAAATCAAGATCTACCTGTTACTGCGTGACCTTGGATAAACCCCTGTAAGTCTCTTATTTGTTAAATGGGGTGGTTCTCATGCCTCCAACAACGGTATGATGACCATCTGGGGGCTCAATCAGAAAGATGCCTATGAAAGAATTCTGCAAACTCCATCTGTGCCACACAAGCACTAGTTGTTTTGAATTGCTATAATTTGTAATCGTAAGTGGAAATGTACCATTTATGCACAACTTAATGAAAACAAGGATAATAGAAATGAATTTACCCTTGTTTATCTACTCCAGATGTCCTCTCCTGTCATTTAATGGTATGATTTAAGCATTACTTTTGTATTGTCATGGCGTCTTAATAATGGGATAAATAAAATCAGTGGCACATTTTTTTGTGTGTTAATTTTCCGTCCAGCCCGTCCAGTGCCACTGAGGGATTCTTTTCCTCCCTTCGTGCCCTTCTACCCATCCTAGACAGGAACAAAGGATTTATGAGCACAGTCGATATTAGCCCAAAAATCTCAAATTAATTGTTCTCTTCTCCTCAACATGAATCCTGGTAGTGCCCCTTGGACTTGAAAATAATGGACCAGGTACCAGGGTTCAAAAAGTGGGGTTCGTAGGTTTTCTTCCTTGCTGGGGGAGAGGCTGGGATGTAGAAGTTGAGTAGTCAAATCAGTAGTAAACAAGAACATCTTCCAATAGCACAGACTGATTTAATTATAATGCCTGTGATGCCCGGGACGGGCCTTTAATGCGAACATGCTCTCTGGCTGTTGCAGATCTCAAATCGGATACAATAAAATAAATCACTGTGCGTGACTGAGAATGGACTTTGCTTTTCCTTTATATTTTAATTGTTTCAGGATTGAGGCAGAGATTTTTTTAAAAAGGTTTTATTCATTTATTTGAGAGAGAGAGAAAAAAAGCATGAGCGGGGAAGGAGTGGAGGGAGAAGCAGGCAGAGAGCCTAATTTGGGGCTCGATCTCAGGACTCTGGGATCAGGACCTGAGCCGAAGGCGGACACTAAACTGACTGAGTCACCCAGGCGCCCCGAGCCAGAGTTTTCATAGAGATAAATGAAGTAAAAACTGTGGCTTCTACTTATCCACACACATTTTCCTTCGGCAGGCCCCTTTTGCCTCCTGACCAGCCCCAAATTTGGAGTGTATGACGAATGCAGAGCAGAGTAGAAACTCCATAAACGTTCTCAATTCTGGTGCCGGTGGCCCTCAGTGACCTAGGGGGACTGAGAAGCACTTCTTTTTCATTAAAGCAAGTGGCTTGGCATAGCGGTTAAGAGCGTGGGCCCTGAAGCTCTCCTCGGACTTAAGGCTCTGCTATGTTCCTGTGTGACCCTGGCTTGTTGATTAACCTCACTGCTTTTCAGTTCCCTCCTCTAGAACATGAAGATGGGGGCGGGGGGGGGTGTTACCTTGGAGGCATTGGTGTTACCTGTAGGCAACAGGTGAGACAATGCAAACAGAGGGATGAGCAGAAGTAAGCATCTGGAAAAGTGAGCTGTTTGTTATCAGTCTCTGCTGTTTGTCCCATTTTTCCACGAGAACGGGAAGGAGGATCATCCAGGCTCCAGGTCGCCAGGTGCAGAGTGGTAGAAGATGACCCAAGCACAAAAGACCTCATTCTCCAGGAAATTACCACCTGGAAGATGAACAGACCTAACTGTCCCTAAAGAAGCTGTAAGCAACATCCCATGGCAGCTCAACAGAAGGAGAAGGTGGTCTGGCACGATGGCAGAGAGAACAGGATCTGGAGTCTGCGATGGCCCCGGCATCACTTAGACAAGTGAACTATGTCTCAGAGAAGACAGGAGATAAAAAGATCTATGCGATCTATGCCCTCCGGTGAATGGGGGTATGGAATGAAAGAGGCAAAGCACTCAGAACATGGCCTGGCCCAACACAGATCCTAAAGTGTTAGTTCCCATGAGGCACTGCTCCCTCTCCTCCGCACTTCCCTGGGAAACATGGGATTCTTGCTACTCCTCGCTGTCCGCCATCTTACACTATTAAAATGTCAGGGTTTCTGTCTTTGCTGAGGTCTTAACTTTTTAGAATATGAAATAACATAGCTATTTAGAATGGCCAAGTGGGGACATCTGAGTGGCTCAGTCGGTTAAGTGGCTGCCTTCAGCTCAGGTCATGATTCCAGGGTCCTGGGATCAAGTCCCGTATTGGGCTCCCTGCTCAGCGGGGAACCTGTTTCTCCCTCTGCCTGTTTCTCCCTCTGCTCTGCCTACTTGTGCCTCTCTCTCTCTGACAAATAAATAAATAAAATCTTAAAAAAAATGAAGAAGAAGAGCCACCAAGTAAGGAGAAGAAAGAAAAAGAGGAAAAATACTTTTTGAAACCAGTGTTCCAAAGCCATGAAGGTTTTTCCTTAGAAGAAAGATATGGGCTTATTATCCTCAACAGTCGCAGTTACCAGAAGGGTAGGAGTGAAAAGAAATGTCTCTTTCGAATAACTCTGTTTACTGTAAGGATACCAATCTAGAAGCAGGAGACCTGAGACTTCTGCTTATTTTGCGTGCAAAAAAAACAAAAGATCATTGGGTGGAGAAGAATTAAACTTCTTTAAAGCAGAAATATTAGAAGGACGCAATATCAAAATTATACAGGTCAGCGCCAAAGATATGTGTCAATACTTTAAGATTCATTCATAACCGAGAGAAGACTTACGTTGGAAAAAAATGAACCTGGTTTTTCCTGAATGAAGAAAAGCTTTTACACATGAGTCATGACTGGCGGCTTACGTTTTCTTGTAACTCGGTGCAAGCATAGTTAATTATAGAAAATAAGTGCTCTGACCTGGACACACAATAAGGCCCAAAACCTAATGACAAATTTTATTGTTTCTTTTAATCAGCACTGTCTATGGAAATACATGCTGGTACTTATTTAAAAGAAACCCGCAGGCAAAACCAAAGTAGACCAAAGCAAACTGGTAGAGCTCCCCACATATAGATTTAGGGAGTAGCTACAAAAGACTTAGCAAAAATTGGTGATAAGAAGGAAAAAGGGAAAACCAATGGCATAGTTGAAGGCACGCAGCTTATTTAATGATTTAATGTACAAAATCTTAAGAACTGGAGTTAGTTCTTCATTGTAAAGTATGTCCCGTGGTCATAGGAACTTAATCATCCTATGTGTAGTTAGAAACATGACCCAACCAAGAAATGGTATGAAGCGTGAAGAAATGGTATTGTACGTGTCTTAGGGGGGAGTGTGGGGAGAATACAATTGATGCTGAAGCTGACGTGTTATAGTATCTACGTTTGAGGTGATTTTGAATATTTAATAACAGAAAGTCATTCAACATTAAGACTTCAAGATTTCCAATAGTTTTGACATAAAGGGAAATAGAAAAAACATACCTAAGATGTCCGAATTACCAGTCATGAAATGAAACTTCACAGAAGAATGACATGCATTTTAAGAATTCACTATTAAAGTTTTGGAAGCCTGGCTCTCTTCTGGGGAAGTGCTATGTGTCGTACAGAGAGTATTAAAACCATAAAAGTTATATTTAATGGGAAGAGAGAAGAGTAGAACATCCTGAGGGGGAAACTGGAAATCCTGACATCCAGCTCCAGTCCTGTCAGAAATCTTTGGGCCTTGCTTCCCTCCTCTGACAAATAATCTAGTTCTGGCCCACCATTTCTTATCTTTAAATTCTTTGCCAGCTCATAAATTGTGTGATTTCTTTTCCACATCAGAACTCTAGTCTAACTGGTTTCTCTGAAACTATTATCAACTCCATTAACCCCTAATCCTACCTCAGTCCTTCCCTTGATTATATATGATTTTTTCCCCAATTTCTCTTTTATCTTTCCCATCCGTGTCTCTTTTAGTCCTCTTTGCCCCTTTTTCCATCCAAAAGGATTAGGATGTCAAAACCTATGGGAATCTCATAGATTGAAGCATTGAGACTCTTTATTCACCTTGAATGTATTTTACTCAAGAGTAAAGAGTATTTTATTACTTTCTAGGAAAAAGCTAAAATATATGGTAAATTTGTCCAGTGAGTTATAAGCATATTTTAAATTTAATCCTGACTACATATAAAATGCAGGAAAAATAGTAGATAAGTAGCTTTCTTAAGCGTCCGGTCAAGGGTCTTCTAGTGTAATAGTGTAAAAGTAAGGCTTTTAAAAAAGTTCTAAAAATGAGTTTGATGTAACTTTTGCCTTATTTATGGTTATTCAGAAATGACCTAACATTAAATTGTACTACTCCTTAAATTGTACTACTCAACTAAAATTGTACTAGATTACAAACTAGTTTTGCTTTTAATTTTGCTACTTGATATGTGTAAGCATTTTGTTTATTTTTAGTGCTACCTAGAACAAAAAACATACAAATTTGCAGTCTAATATAATTAGTCTACAGTGATGCCAAGTTTCCTTTTCTAGACACTCAATTACTTAGAGATACTTGTACTGGTTTAAGGAATATTAACTGCCATGAAAATCAGTCATTTAATCAAATGTTATTAAGACGAGTTTGGTAGACAACACTTATCTTAGATTAAAAAAATAAAAACGAAAAAAAAAAGAAATTACTTAAAAACTCTTTCAGACTTGGACAGGTGCTTACAGATCATCTAGATCAGTGGTTCATTTAAGTGTTGTCTGTGACTCCTGAGGATCCCTGAGAATCTTTCATAGGGTCTCCAAGATCAAGATAACACTAGCAGATTACTGCCTTTTGCCCTGTTGGTACAAAAACAATGGTGGGTAAAACCATGGGTGCCTTAGCAGGAATCAAGACAGTGGCACCAAACTGTTTTAATAGTCATTGTATTTTTCACCATCACAGACTAGCAACAACAACAACAACAACAACAACAACAAATTGTTGCTGCAATAGTAATGGTGAGGAGTTCAACAGGGTCACAGGATACAAAAGCAATATATAAATACCAGCTGCATTTCAATATACCAGCAATGGAAAATCCAAAAATCCAAAAGTGCAATCAAGAGACAATATCACTTAAAATAGTGTCAAATACTTAGGAATAAATTTGACAAAAGAAATATATGACATGTACTGAAAGCTACACAATACTGGAGAACTTAACGATCTAAATACATGTTTACAGATTAGAAGAATCAATATTATTAAGATGTCAACTTTCTCCAAACTCATCTAAAGGGTTAATAAAATTCCTATCTAACTTCAAGGAAATGAATAAATTTATCTTAAATTTTTAAATTTTATTTATTTATTTATTGAGAGAGAGAAAGAGAGAGGGAAAGAGAGAAAGAGAGCAAAAGCAGGCAATGTGAAACTCAGTCCCAGGACCAACCTAAGCCAAAGGCAGATGCTTAACTGACTGAGCCACCCAGGTGCCTCTATCTTAAAATTTACATATAAATGTAAAGAACCTAGAATAAGCAAAACAATTTTGAAAAAAAAAAAAAAGAACAAAGTAGGACTTACAATATCTGTTTAAAAACTTACTATAAACTTTGGGACAGGATCGTATTGGCATAACAATAGACACATAGGTCATTGGAACAGAAAAAAAAGTCCAAAAATAAACTCTTACATTAATCATCAAATGAGTTTTGACAAAGGTGCCAAGGCAATTCAATGATAAAAGGGTAGTCTTTTCAAAAATAGTGTTGCAACAACTGGATATGCTTATGCAAAGAAAACTTGAACTTAGGTGCTTATCTCATATCCTACACAAAAATTAATTGTGATCATACATCTAAATGTGAGAGCTAAAACTATGAAACTGTTAGAAAACATTGGAGAATTTTTTTGTGATCTTTGTTTAGGCAAATATTTCATAGATACGACACCAGAAACATGATCCATATAAGAACAATTTGATAAATTGTATTTAGTCAAAATTAAAAATTTTTGTTCCTCAAAAGACACCATTAAGATGAAAAGAAAAACTACAGAGTGGAAAAAATATTTGCAAATCATTTATCTGATGAAGGACTTCTGTTTAGAGTATATTAAAAACTCCTACAATTAAAAAATATAAAGACAAGTAACAATTAAAAAGTATAAGAGATTTAAATAGATATTTCACCAAAGTAGATATACAAATAGCTAAGAACGTGAAAATGTAAAATAGTCATAATCATGAGTCTATTATGGAAATAGAAATTAAAACCACAATGAGATACATTACACATTAGAATGTCTCATTTGATGATAAAGATTGATAATAGTAAGTGTTGGTGGGCATGTGGAGGAATTGAAACTGTCATATAGTGCTGGCTGTAAACTGGTACTATCATTTTTTATTTTAATATGATCCAGTAATGTTATTCATATTTCTCCAATGTTACTCGTTTGTTTGTATTTAGTTCTACACAATTTTAGGTCGGGTATGTGTGTGTATCCACCACCACTCAAGATATGGAACAGGTCCTTCACCACAAGGAAACTTTTTGATGTTCTTTGATAACCGCACTCCCTTTGCCTTCCCTTCCCCATTCCTAACTCCTGGTAACCACTGATCTGTTCTCAGTCTCTGTAACTGTCATTTCAAGAATGTTATATAAGTGGACTCATATAATATATAATCTTTTGAGATTGGCTTTTTTCACTCAGCATGGTTCCCTTGCGGTTCATCCAAATTGTTGTATATCTCAATAGCTTGTTCCTTTTTAATCTTGAGTAGTATTGCATGAAATGGATGTACCATAGTTTGTTTAACCACTCACCCACTGATGAACATATGAGTTGTTTCTGGGTTCTGGCTATTACAAATAAGCTACTATGAACATTCATGAACTGATTTTTGCATGAACATAATTTTCATTTCTTTGGAATAAATGCCCAAGAGTACAATTGCCAGATCTGATGGTAACTGCATGTTTAGTTTTATGCTAATCATCCAAACTTCTTGCTAGAGTGGTTCTATAATTTTTCATTCTCACCAGCAATGTATGTTTATTTCAGCCATTCTGATTGGTATGTAGTAATATCTTACTGTGGTTTCCATTTTGTATTTCCCTAATGGCTGATGATGTTGAACATCTTTTCATGTGTTTATCGGGTCATTTGTATATTCTCTTCTGTAAAATTTCCGTTTATATTTTTCCCCATTTTCTATTTGTTTTTTGTTGTTGAGTTTCCTATATATTCTAGATATTAGCCTTTGTAGGATTTGTCGATTACAAATATTTTCTCCTAGTTTGTAGCCTTCTTTCATCCTCCTAAGAGGGTTCTTTGCCGAGTAAAAGTTTTAAGTTTTGATGAAGTTCTATTTATCAATTTTTTTTTCTTTTATAGATTGTCTTTCAGGTATCAAGTCTAAGAACTCTTTACCTAGGCCTAGATCCCAACGATTTTCTTCCTTTTTGTCCCTAAAGTTTTATATTTTTACATTTTCACTTTTGCCTATAGTTTAGAAAATTGTTCCTCACTGTGGGAAAATATACATAACATGAAAATTACCAAATAGCCATCAGTCATGGATCACGGATATCTTTAGTAGAGAAGAGGTAGTTTGAACAGAATGAGGGGGTACACTGAGGATCAAGGAACCTAAAAAGGGATTGAATTACAAATATTAAGCCCTGAGGCACTTACTTTTTCCATTCATCCATTTATCCAAAATTTCTGGCTAAGCAGTAACATTTTACTAGATGTAATCAATTTGGTACCAGCTTTGTCTTCTGGACCCTTTCCACAAACTATGAAACATTTATCATTTCATGATAGTTAAGAGTTACTAAAAACAAGTTAAGAATTTCAAAACCATAGTAGAGGTGGACTCTGGTCTACAGCTGAGAGACTGCTTTTATTATAATAACCTGAAAGCAGGACTGATTTGAATTAGTATCTCTGTAAGATTATAAACAGCTCAGTGTTCTGGTTCACACAATTGGAACTAACCATACTGACTCCTCACATTCTGAGAGTCTATGGTCCCTGCCTCTTTCCCTCCCTCCTTCCACCTTTTCTTCTTTTCCTAAATATATATGAACTGTCTTCTGTGTACCTGATGAATTACATAGTGTCTAAGAGCTGAGCCCCAGGGATGGATCCATCACCCAACTCTGTCTTCTTTCTTCCAACCCACGCATAGCACCTCCTTCTTTCCCCCCACAACTGAGAAAGGGCTAATGTATACAGAGAATATCTGGTGCCACAAAATTACACACACACACACACACACACACACACACACACAGTGTATAAAAAAGGAATGCAGAATATTTCTGATCCTTCCCTACTTCCCCCTTGGTGACATGGCCCTTTGGCCCATGGCCCATTGCCCATGGCCCTCAAATTCTTTGAATTTTATAGCACAGAGATAAAAAGAAAAAGTCATTTATTTCAACTTATGACCATGTAATTTAATGGTCTATCAAAGAAATATAAAGTATAGTGATTTTCTGATAAAATAATTTCAAATATGTAAAGGCTTTGTCTTCAAGATTTTTTAGAGAGTACATTTTTTTGGTATGAAATTTCCCTAAAATAGATGGAAAAGTCTTCTTTACCTCTTTTTTTGCTTAACTGAAACGTGAATGGCTGCCCAAAGATCTGGTCACCTGGTTTAGTGATGCTCTTAATTGTTTGAAAGACAATATAGTGACTGAAGACATAAGCCACTTAAAAAATCAAAGGTAGAAAGATGCAGTAATATTTTTGAAGTTCAAGTTTTGAGCTTTGGCCCTCTAGGGAACAAAAAGAAGGAGAATGAGAGGCAGGAATGAAAAACAGGAGCAGGGTAGTTGGTGAGATGTTGAATAACTTTTTTTGTAAATGACCAGATAGCAAATATTTTAGCCTTTGCAGCCCCTATGGTATCTGTCAAAACTATTTATGTAAGTAATTGGGTATGGCTATATTCCAATAAAAATTGTAAAAATAGGCATTCATTTATAAAAATAGGCATTGGGTAGGGTTTGGCTCACTGGTCGTAGTTTGCCCATCCCTGGGTCAGAGAATCAGGAGAAAGCAGAAGTGGTGAGTACTCAGGGCTTGCAGAGGAGGTATTGGAATCTCCCTTTTAGTGTCTACTACCTTTCAGATTCACTTCCCCTCCTTTATGGTGGCCCAGGAGCTGGAGGAGACTTCAGGGTCAGTCCATTACACCAACGAATATATTATTGTGAAGCTAACTATTTCCTTGGAACAAAAATCAGGAAATGTTTCAACACATCATGTGAATTCAAATGCATTTTCATAAGATTACAAAACCCAGGGCTCACGTATTTCACACACTTCTGAATACCTTCTGGGAGTGTGTATTATCTGCATTGTAAGACCATTTAAGTTCCATTTGAAATTGAGTCAGTGGTTTTGATGAATGCAATTCCCTTTTCAGGATGCTGCAATGCAAATTTTGTGGATGACATTAAGAGGGATTTTATTCTGTCTTCATAAACTACAACTTGGTAAATTTCTATAGCAACCCTCCCTTAACAGTGTAGTAACCAGATTATAACTAAATCTTCAAGTTTTACCTAGCAACTGACACAGCTAAGATATGTCACTTAACAAAATTAACCTCAGAGTGATTGTGTGGAAAATTCCATCAATTCAACTTAAACTCTCCTAACATTTACTGTCTGCAATCATGGTTTTTAAATTTGCGTTTCATGCTGTGTTTCAACATTTTAAAATAAATAACCATTTATTACAGCCATAATGGAAAATGCTGAAACTTAATTTTATTTCTGTAGCTCTTGAAATCAATTTGACTAGTTTTGTTTTAGATGCATATATTACTTTGGGAGAAGGAGAAATGGCAGTGTTTCTGTTTTTAAAGAAAAGATTAATAGGCATTCAAAATATTTTTCATGTGTATGTGTTTGGTGGTCTCAAAAACCTCCAACAATATGCCAAAGTATAAAATTACAGTGGCATTTGGGCTAACTTGATTGTAAGCATTTGTATTCTCAAACAGAATGTGTGCCACTCAAAGTCGTGGCTATCCTAGATATATGTCTTCTACAGAACACTTAGCAAATGTGTGAGTTGATTTGGGGATTATCCATTATGGAGGCAGTTAACAGATTTGCCTGAAAGGCAAAAAAGAATGACAGTGAACACAATCACACATACACCACACAGGTCTTTAGAGCATCTAGAATTAGAAAAAAGTTCCTGTTTAGGAAATCCTGCCCAGTTCCTAATACTGTACTATGTCTTGGTAAGTTCTCCAAATTACTGATCGAAATTCATATTAAAGATTTGTGATCAAGATTTATATCAGAATATATATTTACTATGTAGGTATATGTTGATATGTAAGGATTATATATATTTTTACATATACATATGTAGGTCTTATGTGTGTGTATATATTTATTTCAGCATATGTGTGCATATAAAGATGCATTTGAGAATATACATAAATGCACTATTCTTATGAGCTCAAAATTAGAAATTATTTAAATGTGTACATATAGTGGAATGGATAAATAAATTGTGGCTTATTCAGACAAGCAAGTACTATGCAGTAATGAGAATGAGTGAGCTACAACACAACAACGTGAGTCACGGTCACAAATATAATGTTGAGCAAAAGAAGCCATACAGAGAAGAATATATATTGTATGATTCCATTTATATAAAATACAAGAACAGGCAAATTCATGCCATTAGAAGTCAGGAACGTGGTTGCCTTGGGAGTTAGGGTGGTGAGGGACCAAGGGACTGCTGGGTGCACGTAATGTTCTGTTTCTTGATCCTGGTTACACAGATGTGTTCATTTTGAGAAAACTCGTGGAGCTGACATGTACATTTTTCTGGATGTATATTATATTTCAATAAAAATTTTAAAAAGGCTACACAGTATTATGGTTCTTAGATTATGTATCATTTCCCTAATTTTCATAGGTTTTTAGCTTCTATAAGAAAATCAAATTTGGGGAAACGGTGGAAATATGCCAAGAAACAGTGTTTATGACATAAATGACATTATTCTAAAGGAGGAATTTTGAAGTGTCCGAGACATTTTTATTTTCTGGAACTAAGTTAAAAGTTCACAGCAGTCAGAGATTTTTTTTTCTTTCTCTCTTGGTACAGACATTCTGCAAAATTTCTTCGTTAGACAGAAAGCTCACGTGTCATGGGGCACGGTATAGTGCTCAGTATTTGGCAGAGATGTGTGCCCATTACCTTTCACACTTTGACAGGCAGTGACTGTGGACACTTTTAACATGTTCAATAATTATTTGCTTTATTTGTTGCTTTTATAATTAGGGATATTCAAGTTCCTTACTTAAATAGTTTTTCTTCCTTCTTTCCTTCCTTCCTTCCTTCCATCCTTCCTTCCTTCCTTCCTTCCTTTCCTTGGAGACAGAATGAGAGAACAGTGGGGAAGGACAGAGGGAAAGGGAGAGAAAGAATCTTAAGTAGGTTCCATGTCCAGCATGGAGCCCAATGTGGGGCTCCATCTCATGACCCTGAGATCATGACCTGAGCTGAAATCAAGAGTTGGGCACTTAACTGACTGAGACGCCCAGGCGTCCCTAAGTAGTTTTAGAGTCAATGGAATCACTTCACAAAACACAGTTCTTATGTAAATTTTTTTAAAATCGAAGATTTCTGGCTTCTTTTTGAATATCAGTTGAGACTTATTCCCAAACGTCATCCTTTGTGTTTCACACTCCTCTTTTAATTCTTGTGCATCTGCGAAACCTAGGAAGGAAAGTCTAGGAATGCAGCACTTAGTTTCATCAATAAAATCTGATGTTTCCACCCCAAATAAAACTATGGGCTAGCCATAGATACTCATTTCTCTCTCATGTTCACAGAAAATTTGCCCAGCTTTCCAACAGGAACTGGGTGAGACACCTATTTGGCACAATGTGTTCTTCTGAGCAGATAAGCAGATGCACGTTTCTAGACAAGCAGTTCATCAAGAACTCAACCTTTCTTTTCAGTTTATTATTTTACTTTCTGGCTCCTTTCTGTCGGTTGGCCTCACCAACATGACAGCAAGTATGGAATACAAAAATCTATTTCCCAGATGTGCCAGTGCAATCTGTGAGATTTACAACACAGATGCTGTTCTGGAGGGCGATCTCTGTATCACACACATTGTCCTTCACAATGTGTGACTCCCGTCTTAAATAAGCAACTAAAGAAGCTGTTGGGTTCAATGGAGGAGAGAGAAGGGTCTGACTTCATTTTTGAAGACAGTCTTTGAAATTATATTTCTCTAGAGAGGATGGCCTTTGGATGACTGGAAATTTCGCCTTCTGGGGTGTGTGGGAGAGAAGCAGTATGGCTGCTCAGAGACACCACGGGCTCTCACATGAGACTGGCTCCAAATCCTGGCTCTGCCACTTGCTCGCTGTGTAACCCTGAGAAAATGCCTTACATGCTGCATCTGTTTCTTCATTTTCAGGCCACAGTAGTGCATCATAGGTTTGTTGTGAGGATCAAATGAGTTAGCCTGGCACAAAGCCAACACTAGTCAAGCCGCAGGTAACGCTACTCTCATGTTTTACACTGGTATACAGGACGCATTTTAAGACTGTATGTTTTTCCTTCATTGATTCAGGAAGTGCATCTCAACCCAGTAGTGAGAACGCTCTTGTTAAGACATAAACCAAATCGTGTCACTCATCGGCTCTTAGACTTCTAAAAGCTTTCCATCGTGGGGTGCCTGGGTGGCTCAGTGGGGTTAAGCATCTGCCTTCAGCTCAGGTCATGATCTCAGGGTCCTGGGGTCCAGCCGAACATCAGGCTCTCTGCTCGGTGGGGAGTCTGCTTCTCCCTCTCCTGCTGCCCCTTCCCCTGCTCATGCTCTCTCTCTCAAATGAATAAATACATCTAAAAAAATAAAATAAAAACTTTCCATCTCACTCAGAGGAAAGGCGAAGGGCTTTAAAAAGATGTACAGGTATGGTGACTATGTTTCCCGGTATTTTTAGGACAATCTGGGTTTATGCCTATTGTCCAGATGCAATTATTGACAGTGTCTCCTTTCACTTTCAAACTCTCCTGGTTTGGATGCTAAAATATATTGTTACCCTATTATTAGGCAGACCCTATGTTATTTGCTTCCCCCCATCATATATGTTACTCACCTATCTCTGTGACCTGATGTTACTACTCTCTCCCCTCCACTCACCACTATGGCCTCTCACTGGTCCTTTAACCCTCCAGGCACATACATTCCTGCCTCCGGGCCTTTGCACTCGCCCTTTCCTCTGGCTGGAATGCTATTACCTTAGACAATGGCATGGTTTGCTCCTTTTATGTTTTAGGTTTTTATTCAACTGTCACCTTGTATTGAGGCATTCTTTAGCCACCCACTCTAAAATTAATATCTTCTCCCCCTTCTTTCTATTCCTCCTTCCCATTTTATTTTTTTCCTTAGCAGTTCTCTCATATGCTATATGGGAGATTTACTTTTATTTTTAAAAATTTACTTATTTCACATGCTTATTGTCTTGTTCTTCTACCAGAATGTAAGTTCCATGAGGGCAAGGATGAGTGTTTTTTCTTCATTGCTATTTCCCCAATGACTGGTATATAGTAGGAGCTCAATAAATATCTTTTGAATGAATAGAGGAATAACATTCAGAGAAGAAAGATCTGATGTCACCAAGTAACCAAATGGCCAATCCACTGCCATCCCCATTATCTTCTAGTATAACATTTTGTCTAAAATAATAGGGATCCTATGTTAGGAATAGTGTTATGAAAAGCATGATTTGACTGGTTTCTATTGCTGCTACTCTTTTCTATGTAAGTTGTTTTAAAAGTTGAGATGGTAAACTGTCAACAAAACTCATGGAGATGCTTGAACTCTAAAAGTAACCTCTACTTGCCCATCTAAAAATAGTATTAAATATTCCTGAGGGCATCCTTGATCTCTGCGTCCTGAGTCCAGGAACGCTGGGGATTTCAAATCTTACAAATTTAAGTAAACATTTCAGAGCATGTGGTTTTGTAAAATTTTTGATGTTCAAGCTTAAAAATAAGGCTACCAAAAGTTAATTCTGAATGATGCTTACATTTAGTCCTCTTACTGAATTCAATTTCAACCATTAACTTTGTCATGCAGGAAAGTTTTTCCAAGAAAAACTAGACCTAGTTAAAAATAAAATTGTAGCTATAGAGAGCAGTTATTCTAACTCCCAGGAGAGTATGGTAGCTCCAGAAAACAGTTGTAGAATTTCTGGCAGTAAATCAAATTTATTTTGACAGAATTTCTTAGAGCAATCCTAATTTAATCACTCTGGTCTTAGAATCAACTTCATAGACAAGTTGCTTCCCCATCCTCTTTCATTTTAGTGCGCACACTCTTCTCTTTCTACTGACTACATAAACTTGTATGATAATAAAGAAATAACACTCATATCCTAGCAACTCATGAGATGAAGACACCACAGAAATATTTCGGAACAAAATAGCCTGAACATCTACTTTTATTGATCTGAGTACTTGAAGGACCACAACATTTACACACACACACACACACACACACACACACACACACACAGAGTATAGCTTGTGAAATTGTTTTCTCAGAAATGAAGCTTTTATGCATCCGTATTTTATGTTCAATTTAGAGCACAGTAGCCTCTTCTAGGAGCTGAAGTGTTTGATGGAGGAATATCATCAGCCATGATGCCTTTTCCATCTCAACACCTTCCTAATGAGAACAGGACTGAAACCACCTCTCCCTCCCCGGCCACGGGAACAATCTCACAGTTATGGACGGTTTCCATCCCCCATCCCCTTGGAGTACGAATAACTATGCTGTGAGCCAAGCAAGTGCTGAGGGTTAGGAGAGTAACCTCACATGAGAATAATTACTTGACATGATCCTGAGAGAAAGCAATGAGGTTCCCAGACACAGGAAACGAAAAGCCAGAATGGGAGGTAGAGTTGGAGAGGGTTCGTTCTAAAGTCTTTTCAGACAGCAACTTCCTTTTAACAAACAGCAAATTTGGTAATAAATTTATCAGTCTGTCTTTTTTTTGTGTACAGATATTCTGAAATCAGCCAGTTAGCATAATGAACTTTTGCAATGCGCGTATGTCTTAGCAATGCCAGAAAGTCAACCTGTCTCCTGTTCTCTCGAGAGCAAACACAATCTTTAATAACGTGAAGGCTCCTTTTGATATTCCAAATCACTTGTAGGTTTAATATTTCAATCCCAATCCCAATTCCAAGTGTGCTCAAAGAATGCACATGGCACAGAAGCCTTGGAAAAAACCTCTTCAATTGACTGTATGTACCAGAGAGAGGAAGGGGACACAATGCCCAGACAAAGGCAAAGGGGGAAAATGCTCCTGTTGTTATGTCCTGCTCTGCTTTGCACGCACATCTCACAGATTTATGGACCCTGAGACATTCCTGGTTTACAGGAAAAAAGTAGAAATTCCGTAAATTCTAAAGGCACGTCGGCTTTTAGATCTGGAGTTGTGTGGGAGGAAGAACATTCTTATAGAAACAAATAGAGTACATTTTCTTATTTTACTTATTAATCAAATATTTTTTTGACGTTGAGTTCCATGCTGGATGCAGGAGATACACTGATAAATGAGCAGGATGGCAGCTTGCCCCAAGGAACTTGCACTGTAGTGGGGCAGACAGGCAAGTGAACTGGCAAATACAGTAATCGAGTATATACACTAAATGCTATTTCAGAGTTAATAGAGGGTGTCATGGGAGCCCATGAGAAAGGCAGTGACCCAGTTTTGGTCATAGACACTTGCCAAAGAGAGAAATGTTTAAGCTGAGATCTGAAGAATCAAGTGGAATAAGTCAGAGGAGGCATGAAGGAAAAATATGCCAGGTGGAAAGACCATCTTGGTATCCTCAGACAGGTTATGTTATCTGGAGTAAATGGAGGTAGAGGAAAGTGTGCAGACGAGACGCCAGGAGGGAAGACAGGGTCAGAACTACCCCATAGGAAATTTTAGCTGGGATGTAATGCACCAATAAGGGGCAGAAATCTTGGTTAAGGGACACAATTTTCTTTCGCAAAATTCAGGGAATACAGTTTTTATTCCTAATCTCATGATTATATGATTATAGCACTATTACTGGAGTCCATCAGAAAGATCTGTTTTTATTTGCCTGATGCCGAGTAAAGGGGAACATCACCATTATCACATCTGCAATCATTTGGTGGGTCATCTGATCAACTTGGGGGAAGAGGATGTACAGACCACAGGTGATAATCCTGTGTCTTGTACACAAATGGAGATTCCCTCCGACAAATTATCATCGTCGTCGGCATCATCAGCATCAATAATTTAACATGAAGATCTCAGAGAAATTGGATTAGAGACGAATTTTTACAGTAAAGACCCTAATCAAATCATACCAATAAGCATTTACTGAACAACTATTACGCTGGAGACACACAATCTATAAGTTGTGGCAATTTAACTTTGAGGCAGAAGTTGCCCTGGTGATTCGATGTGTCAGGAAACAACTTTGGTACGGCTGTCCCGACAACAGGCTAGATTCCAGTTGCACAAGATGTCAAAGGCTGTGTGAACGTGGAGATAACTGGCTCCAAGTGAACGTCTCTGGTTTCCACATTGCTCAGATCCGCTGCCAGAGCAACATATTGAGTCTCAATTTTCCCATTGCAAAATATTCCCGATAATTTCAAACAGAAATTGTCTTTGTTTATTTTTCATTGTTGTTCTCAATAAGAGGTGGATGCTTAGAGCGGACAAAATTAGGAACCGACAATCACTTACAGGATTCTGTCACTGGTTGGTTAGCTTGTCCTCACAAATCTGCTTTCACCTCCCCCCCCTTGCTGAATGGAGACATCACCTACAGTATGACCTAGGACAGCACTGGTTTCAACTCCCAGTGACGCATGTTGGTGATCTCTACTCTAAGCGTTGGACTCAATTTCTTTCCTCTTTTCTTGGCCCCCATTTTAATCCCTTCTGATCTACTTCTGTCATACACGTATTTCCCCACATTCTTGTTTCTACTGAATGGGCTGAGGTACAGCGGTTTACGGGCTTATCTGTGTGCAAGGATGGGTGAGCTGCTATCCTGAAAGCACGTGATGCCCAACTTTGGCTTTACCCGTGCACACACATCACTTGTAGGGTTTCCGCTCTATTCAACATTATAACCCACCTCCCTATAGGCAACACTCCAGGGCGTTAACATCATCTCATGGAATCATTAAAGAGTACAATTATCAGATTCTGCACTTCCAATCTATATTAGCATTCAGTAGTTGGGATGTTATTTGTGACCCTAAACACAGATACAATGTTTTACTTGTTTTGCCATTGTAATGAATGTAAATAATTTATATATTTACATTTATATATTTACATTTACATTTATATATTTACAACGTAAATATATAATTTATATATTTACATTTAAATTTATATATTTACAACGTAACAGATTAATTTACTGGCTAATTGTGTGCATTTCTTCAAAATTCACTTATCAGATAATGTCATTTCTTAACAATTCAAATCCATCATCAGTTTAGGTTACAAGGGTGGATATTTGAAAGGGTCTGTAACTTCTTTCCCTTCCTCTCTCCTGTTTTTGTCAGTCTTCTCTTGTAATTATTGATATTATGTTTTTTGCATAATTAAAAGTTAGAGTAACCTTTGATAAACGTAGTAATAACTTTTCTTCAACATTGCCATTTGCAAGGCCCTTGTATGCTCAAAAACCAAGAAGGAAACTACCATTTATTTGCCTTCTTTGGTTCCTTCTGCTTTACATTTTATTGTCTCAGATTGTCTGATTTCATCACCAGGTAGCATGTCTATGTGTGCAAGTATAAGCCAGGGCCAGAGGATTCTCTCTCTACTTTTTGGCTTATATTTTCTCTCTGCAACATATGTAACTCTAGACTCATTTATCCAATATAGGATCTGTAAATGCATCAGCAGCAGCCATTCAGAGATGAGATCTAGCCTGAGAATTACATTTACTCAGGGGTAGTGATGGCATTTTGACCAGAGCTTTGTATGCATGCTGGGAGCTGGTAAGAAACAGATGAAATATGGTCAGAGAAAGGAGGATCTTGGAGGATCAGAGGAGGGAGAAACTGCAATATCTTGTGGTCTCCTAACCTAGAGAAGAGGGCAGACAAAATGAAGGACAAATAACCCATAAATATTGTGAGGCTTTTTAGCTTACTCAAATGTTTTCTTCTTTTCTTTTGGAAGAAGATTAAAATAACTAAACCATATATATATATATATTTTTAAACCCCAAAGGTTTACTTTCTAAAATGAATGTTGGTTAAATGACTCATTACATGAGTTTTAGAAAAATAGGAACTACACAAATGTACTCCTGTGATGTAAAAACATGTCCAACTATCTACATAAGGTAAAGTCTTGGATTCCCCAGAGGGAAGAATCATATGGTCAAATGAGGATGTGTAAATTATTAGCCATTGCTATATGAACATAAAACAAAGTTTTGTTTGGATTTTCACCAATTGGAGATATTTCAGATGATCTGACTACCAATGTTGCTATGGAACATAAATGACGTTTTGTCTGGTGATGGGCAGGTAACACCTCAAAGAGATAAGTAAGTCTCCTTCCCACCAGTTGCAGATATTGATTTTCCAAAAAGCCTCCTTGCAAATGGTCAAATGGGAATAGTTAATTTGGAGATAGTTAATTACTTTCCCGAGCCCTGATGGGTTGGTTAACTAGTGTGTAAGTCTGAATAATCAATGTTTAATATTCTATAACATGACTGCTGGGAGTAAAATTTTGAATAAGAGTCATATAAATATTTTAAATCTATTATTGAAGGAAGATGTCATGAGAAAGTCAAGTGTTTGCACATAATATTCTATAAAGAGAAAATTGGTGACCTTTAAAAAAAATTAAAGTTCTGTAGCATGTGCTAAACATTTGAAGTTAATTGCACATTTTAAGTTTTGAATCATAGTTCAGTTCTAAAATCCCATTTTAAGTTCAAATAGAAAACATGTTTTCATGCTATTCTGTGAAAAGAGACAGTATATTTTTTAAATCATTTGTTGTCTAATTTCCCCAGTGTTACAAAGAATATATTGCAGAACTTCTGAAATGTTTATTTGTAAGAATACCGCTGCTTTTCCTGGGAGGCGAGTATAATTTTACCACCATTTAAATGTATCTATTGGAAACCGAGAGACTTACTTAAAACTTATCATGTCTTCAAACAAAACTTGCCATTTAAAGTCATCCTGCAGAATATTATGGCTCAGAATAGCTTTGTTTTTATGGATAATTACATAGAAGAAAAAAAGGCTGAGGAAAGCACTTCTCCTGGGCTTAGAATAAAGACATTCCATAACATCTGACACAGACCACGTGATTTCACTTCAATTTTAGGTCATTTGGATTCTTGTAGCAATTTCCCCTCACAACAAGTAGAGCAAGGACGAAATATCTAATTCCTTTCAGCTTTAGTTTGTTTCGGTACTAACCAGTCCCTAAAGAGAGGTGATTTCAGTGACAGTGGGTTAGTTATCTTCCTCTCTCACTGAGGCACCAGCTTTGGCTTATTTGTTTTGGGATCCTGATTGCCTCGCTCAAGGGTGGGCACAGAGTGGGGAATCCATTAATGGAAACTCCATAAACCAAAAAAACAAAGGAGGTGACAGTAAAACTTTTCCCAAGGGAAAAGCATTATTTTTCCCACCTACCTATTTTAAACAGCTTTAGTGAGACTCTTCAACAAGGTTAAGCACTAGGGAACCCCACTGTCTCTAGGTCACCTAGATCAGTGAGGGAAGCCAGCATGTGTTTCCATCATCAATCCAGACAGTAAAAAAAAAAAAAGGTACTTTTCATTTCAAGACATACTGCGGATATCTGGCAGCTGAACGGCAGGACCTTAAAAAGGTAATGGAAACTGAAGAGATACTTATTTTAAGTATTCTTTCGGCTCAATAGATCTCCCCCTGCAAACTGAATCTCAGAAAAATCCAGTTGCTTTCCAAGACTGCCCATCCACACAGCAAACATAGGGCTGGCACGAAAACCTGCTTCGTGAAAGAGCATGACTTTGAATAGTTATCCTAGAAATACGATTGCGTTAACAACTAAGTTAGCAAATAAATGTAACATTTCACAAATAAGAAAATTTTTACATGCCACCGAGTTTGAAGGCTGCAGAAATCACTTAGCAAAAACACGGACTAGAATTCCAAAGGGCAGCAGCAACTCTCTTACTGTGGAATCAGAGCATAAGTTCAAACCTGCAAATACATTTGTGGTTACTTCCTACCTTAAACACATTGATAGGGAGATCAATGACCACATAGATAAGGTCTCCAAGGGCAAGGCTGGCTATCAGCGCGTTGGGGCCATTCCTCATACACTTGTTCTGGTAAATGATCCTGAGCAGAGTTGCATTCCCCACCATTCCCACGATGAAAATAGTACAAGATATCACAGTGTTAATGTATTTGAAAGCTGAAGTAATCTTAGTCTGCTGTGGGCAATAGTTGTGCATTGAACTATTGCTAGGTAGGGCCAAATTAGTGGGTCGATGAGTGGTAACCAGGAAGTTGAGCTCCGTTCCATGAAAAATGGTGAAGTCATCCACTGGAGTGCTTAGGTTTGTGCTGTGGCTCTCAGGATGATCACTGATTACACATCCAACCAGCGCTACCCAAAAGGCCACCTTGAGGCAAAAGGCTTCCATCGTGACACAAATTTGAGGAAGTCTCTTACTGTGTTGCCTTTATACCCTCACTTTTTTTTTTCCACCTGGAAAAGAAAGGAGGACAAATAAACTTGGTTACAAAATCCAGCTGCCAATAAAATTGTAGCCAATGATTATTTACTATTTCAAGTAAAAAGTAGTATATACTTGGTAATTAGATAAGATAATCTGTGTCAGGTTATCCCATAGCAGGAAAAAAAACAAAAAAGAAAAGACCAAAGCTACATTATGGCTCTCTCTCTATGCCTCTCTGCTTCCTTCTCTTTCCCTCTCTCATCTCCAACCATAGATATCCTTATGTCTAGATTATAATATGGATGAGGATACACCAGTTTTTCCTTTAGTAGATAAAAAGTTACTTTTTTCTCTCCATTACACCTAGGCTGATAAGAACTTGAATTACAAAAATCTTCAAGAGTTGAGATATAAAATTTTATTTATTAATGGAAGGGAAAAGCATTATTTTCCAAGTAGAAGTCACATGGTATTAATTCTAAAAATCACCCAGTTCTGTGATTCAATATTCCAAAATGTGTTCTGTTTTGCACATAGTAAATAATGGACGTGTGAATAAAATGTAGCACAGGTAACCATTTAAAATGTTATAAAATGCTCTTTTAAAATCAGAACTCCGGTGAACACCATTGATATATTTAAAATCTTCATTGTGATAAAAAGTTATATAATTGATAAAGACAAAATATGTATTTTATTAAAAATCTTGATGATCAATGGATACAATCCACCTCTCTGACAGGCCCTATTTTTTCTTTACAATGCCTTAGAAATCATTATCACAATATTTGCCAATGAGTGAAACGGAATAATGGCTTTCTCAGGCCAGGCACAGTATTTGGCTTTCCAAGGGACATCTGTCCCAGGCTCTCTTTTAAACATCCTATATAGCTACGTTTATAAGACCCACTGCACTGAGCACTTGACATGCGTGGTGCCATCTAATGCAAAACATGCTCCTGTGAAGCCAATACACCGTCCCATTATAAACACAGGGAACCTGAGGCTACGTAAGGGCAAGTATCTTGTCAAGTCCACAGGTGGTAGTGGAAAGGTTGATCGAAAGGCAGGTTAGTGTGACGCTGAGCTCCTAACCACTAGACCACACTATCTCTCATTCTCTTGCCTTCTTAGCTCTAAAATGTTTCAATAGAGTCTCCAGAGTTTTGATGAAGCAATAGACTCAGGAGGGCTATTACATGTTTTCAAAAGATCATTTGTGGTTTCTGCTTAAGTGACTTGCAGAGAGCATGTGGTTCCTCTTGCTCAGAAAATCTATGTTTCTACTTTAATCCTTAAAGGAAAGATGCTGGGGAAAATGAGGGGGTTGGTGGTAACACAGTAATCAAAGGTAAATAAAAAATGGTTCTTCCCATTTAAATATATTTTTAAAAGATTTTATTTATTTATTTGACAGAGAGGGATCACAAGTAGGTAGAGAGGCAGGCAGAGAGAGAGAGGGGGAAGCAGGCTCCCTGCTGAGCAGACAGCCCAATGCAGGGCTTGATCCCAAGACCCTGAGATCATGACCTGAGCCGAAGGCAGAGGCTTTAACCCACTGAGCCACCCAGGTGCTCCCCCCCATTTAAATATTTTGTAAATTTTCTTCTCAGTGAGTTTTTAATGATTCTTTAAATGAAGACCCATAAGCTCACTGATGCAGTGGCATGTGTCTATGATTTATATGCCCAGTCATAATTTAATTTTTTAAAAATTATGTCCTTTTTCTTCGTCTATTTATGGTTGGTACTAATGAATTTTAGGAATTTTGACAGTTATCTTGGGAAATCAATAGAGGTTAGGTTTAGACAATATATAGATGTAATAAGATTTATTCAGGTAGTAAAGAAGGTCAGAGGTAAGTACAAGGTGCAAATACCATATACTTTTGCCTTCCCCTGACATTTTTCTAGGAATCTGAAACAATACTGACATTGTATGTATATTAATAATTTATTATATATGCATCTAACTTGAGTTTTACAACTCTAAGTAGGAAGGGGCAATATTCCCATTTTAACTCTGAGGAAAGTGAGTCATGAAGAAGGTAAGGTTTCATGGCCAAGAAGTGGCAGGACATGGATAATGCCTCACTTTGCTTAATTATAAGTAGTTTGCTGTTGTTTCCTGCTTTTTACAGTTTAGAGTGAATATTTGACCAAATGTTGGTAGACCTACAAAATGCCACTACTTGCATTCCACAGTGGAGACCAGGACTCCAAAAACAAAGCATATCATCAGTCTCCTCTTTAGATCATAGATATGGGAGAAAAAAATTCCTTCAATACCTTGTGCTATTTGATGGCTAATCCACTTTTTCAGTGGAAATGGACCCTTTAGTAAAGTTCCGTTAAGTATAAGAGAGAGACGACCTTCCTGGAAATGGAGTGACTCTTTGCCCAGTAAAGTCCACTAGGAGAATATTTAGTGAACTGACCTGACTATGGTGGGTGATTAAGACACTCAAGAAAGGTACCACTAGTGTCTGAGCATTAGCATGCGGCTTTGCTTGGTCAGCTGCTTACGCAGGAGCTAAGGAGGAGGAGCTGTGGGTTCTTATCGAGGTGGGAGCTAGCTACCTCCAAAACCACTTTCCTTCCACCTCCAACAAGGGCACTGCCACATCATTTCTGAGGACATCTCTGTCAGCTCTCTACATGTATTAAGCTGCAGAATTCAGGGATACTTGGCAAAGATATATGGGTACCATATTCTCATTGGGTGAAAAATATAAAACCAAACCAACAACAACAACAACAAAAAAACCCTCTCAAATGTGCGTTCCTCCAAGGATGAATCTGTAGCCCTTTTCCATGGATCTAAGTTATGCTGTGCTTGGAACCCTCAGTCATAATCAGACCTAGATCTCTAGGGAGACATCTCAGGTTCAGCCCAAGGTTTATAGGCCTTCACCATATTTGTGGGCTAAGAATTTGCTGGAGGTCAAAAGCTATTACTAAGGAAGAGTACTGAATCCTTAGGCTGACACGGTGAGCATTTAACATCTTGGATTCTCAGGATTAAAGTTCACCTATATAACTAGTAATTTGGAAATTCCAACTTTACTGAAATAGCATAAATATAAAGCAGGTAATTTACTGAAATGACTGCCAAGGTGTTTCTCAACTAATTAACACTTAACACAGAGGGGGTACTAGGTGAGTTGGGGGGGAAGCCATGAATATCTACAGGAGGAGAGGGAAAAAAAAAACCCTAAAGCCAAACAAATAAACCAGGAACTTTTTACTAGTTTTCCGTGGGTTCTGCTCTCTCGGTAATAAATTAGCAGCTGCTCTTACAGACGACGCCTGACTTTAATATGCCTCCCACCCCACCCCCTCCGCCGCCAACTCTATCCGGGAACTCCATAAGGATGGTGTAAACAGAGACTGATTATCTAGAAACAGCCCTTGTTTTCTGCACGTGAAACGCAACAAGTGCCCTTTAAAGGAGAGCACAGAACAAAACGCCCAGACCTCTGCAGGCAGGTTTCCAAACTAGCTGCACTGGGGGTTTTCCAAAACACATCAGTCCCTCACACCGACTGCCCTTGGCTACCCTTGGCATACCCCGGGAATGCGGGGAGGAGAAGCAAGCGGGTCAGAAGAGGGTGCGAGGCAAACTTCACTAGTAGGCTTTCGAGCCACCGACAAGGGCGTGATGTTCCATAAAGTTCTCGCATGCTTGGGGAAAAAGGGAGACTCAGGGAGAACCGCTGATTTTCCTCTAAAAATCCGAATCCCGCGGGGGAGGCTGGGGGCTTTAGATCAGTCCCCCAGCCCCCAAACGTTTCCCGAGCGCTGCCTTCCCGGGAAGGCGCCCGCCCCGCCACGCGCCGTTGGGCAGGTGGGTGCCAGCCCCTGTGCGGAGGGTCGCCAAGCTGCAGGGCGCCGGCCGTAAAGGAGCCCGGCTCGCCTCTTCTCGCAGCGTCCCCTCCCAGCCCAGGGGCCCAGGCGGCGCCCCCCACCCCCAACTCCCCGGCTCCCAGAGAGGAAAGAGTTGCACCGACCGTGGAGCTTGGCGGGCTCAGACAGCTGCCCGGTCCGCGCGCCGCACCCAGGCGGGAGGAAGCGGAGCCGGCGAGGGCGGGTGGTGGATGTCCCCCGGCTCCCGCGCCGCGGCGGCCCGAGAGCGCAGCTGCCTCCGCTTCAGAAAGCTTCCTGGGCACGGCTTCTCCAGGGAGGTCTTCTGGCCACCGTGTGGGACGGAGCCTCTCCACCTCCCGTCCGCAGTCGCCAGACCAGAGGGATGACTGTACGCGCGCGCGCGAAGGCTCGCAAGGAAAAGAAAACTCCAGGGGAACACGCCTCCCGTCTGTCCTCCCCTTCTCCTCGAAACACTCCCAGACCTTCCACTCCACTCTGGGACGGAGAGAACGTCCTACCCTTCCAACCCTCCCAAGGCAGCCACTACGAAGCGCAAAGCGGCTGCCCCCTCCCAGGCCCTGAAGGGCAAGAGTCTTTTAACTCTTTCCTTCCCGAAATGAAGGGGGTTTGGCAATTGAAGGAGGAGCGTTTTACAGACAAGACTCAGAACTGAGGAAGGCCTTGCTGAAAAACCCATTCCCTTCGCAGTAAGTGTAGGCAGATTTGATCCGTGAGGGAAGGACTACAGCTAGAGCCAGAGTCCAAGGGTGGGGGTGGGGAGGAGGTCTCCTCTGCATTCCTTGCCTCTTGGCTTGGCTTGTATGCCCCACCATAAGCTTATCCCAAGTTAAAGAGCCACCTTAGACAGCAGTTGCCTGGATCAAGTTTTGTTTCTATCTCACCTCTAGAAGCTTGCACCCCAAGGCTCCGTACCACTCTGGGGCAAGGCCAGAGAGTCTGTGGAAGGATCCAGTGCATGGCGAGAAACCTGCGATTCCTTGACAAATCCAAACGCTGGGCAGACACTGCCTAAGGTGGGTCTCAGCATCTTCCTATGATTAGATATCCTAAATTGCGGAATGGGAGAGGTGGTGAGGGACAAAGGCCATTGCTTGTGACATATAAGAATAAATTGAGGGCTCCGTAGAGAAAGTTCTCCCTTGGAGTCCTTTAAGGCACTACTAGTGTGAAACATACTGTGGAAAGGTGAGTTTGGAGCCCTGTTAACATTATATTACAGACTGTTCTGATTATCTATTGCAGCTAAAGAAAATCACCCTAAAATGGTAGTGGCTAAAAAAGAACAGCAGTCAACAAAAACAAAAACAAAAACAAACAAACAGCAGTCATTTTCTTTACTCATCAATTCTATAGTTTGAGCAGGGCTAGGCTGGGACAGCTCATCTTTGCTGGGGCTGGAGGCTCCCTCCACTTCCAAGACAGTTCGCTCACTTGATGTTGAGTGTTGTTTTTTCTCCATGTGTGTCTCTCTACAAAGCCATTTGTAGAGAGTGATTTGTAGGCTTCCTCACGGCATGGTGGCTGGGTTCCAAGAAGGAGTGTCCAAAGAATCGGAAAGTGGAAGCTGCCAGTCTTTTAAGATCTGGGCCTGGAAACTGGTACAGTGTCACTTCTGCAGAATTCTGTTATGAAGCAGTCGTTGATCCCAGGTTCAAGGTGAGGGGCTATTATCTCCAACTGTCAATGCAAGGAGCGTAAAGAATTTTTAAGGGGCATCTTCTGTAAGAGTCAAAGAGATGCACAGAATAGCGCCATTGAGTGGGGCCTTAATAGTCATATAGTCCGATTGGACTAGGTATTACCCTGTGTATTAATCTACTCTATCTCCAACTTTCCCATGACAGAGAGTCAGTAAGCCAGGATAACTAATAACTTTCATAAATAAGTGCCTTAGATTGCATTGAAAAATAAGCATGTGGCTTGGCAAGCTGGCAATATTTCCAGGGAAGAAAAAGTTATTTCTCTTTTGCAGTTCTACACCAGGGTTCACACCTTGGAATGTGAAACATGTGCTGGATTTTAGTCCCTACACACCCTGTGACCAGACATACTTGGACAGTGCACAACTTGCATAACTGAGCATATTAGTCTATCTAGTCTTTGGTAGAGCACATCCATTGCCCCCTATATCCTGGGAACAGCTCATTCCAATGTGGCACAAGTCTAGTTATTAAAAATTCCTCTTCCAGATGTGCCTGGGTGTCTGCCTTCAGCTCAGGTCATGATCTCAGGGTCCTGGGATGGAGCCGTGTGTTGGGTTCCCTGCTCAGGAGGGAGTCTGCTTCTCCCTCTCCCACTGCCCACACTGTCCCCCCACCGCCCTTTGCTCATGTCCACACACACTCTCTCTCAAATGAATACATATTAAAAAAAAATTCCTCCTCTGCATGCATTAGGATGTTGATTATCAAAGAGCAGAGAACAACAAGCGTTGACAAGGACGTCTGGAAATTGGAACCCTTATACATTATAGGTAGGAATGTAAAATGGTGCAAGAGCTGTGCAAAACAGTATGGCAGTTCCTCAAAGACTTAAATATGAAATTACTGTATGATCCAACAGTTCTATTTCTGGGTATATACCCAACATAATTGAAACCAGGGACTCAAACAGATATATGTACACCCATGTTCATAGCAGCATTCTTCACGGTAGCCAAAAGGTAGAAACAACCCAGATGTCCATCTATGGATGAATGGATAAACAAAATGTAGCATACATACACACACACACACACACTCTGAAATATTACAGTAGCCTTAAAAAGGAGTAAAATTCCGATACATGCTACAACATAGATGAAACCTGAAGACATTATGCTAAGTGAAATATGCCAGATGCAAAAGCACAGTGGTTGTATGATTCCCCTTATGTGAAGTGCTTAGACTAGTAGTCAAAATCAGAGACAGAAAGTGGTATGGTGGTTGCCAGGGCCTGGGATTGGGGGAGCAATGAGGCGCCACTGTTTAATGTGCTTCAGAGTGTGGTCTGGGGATGGATGGTGGGGATATTTGCACAACAGTGTGAATGTACTTCATGCGACAACAGTACGCTTAAAATGTTTAGGATGATAAATTTATATTGCGTATATTTTGCCACACAAAAAATTCTTCCTGACATTAAGATGAAATCTGCCTCTGTATCTTACCTATTGATCTGCCGTACACATTCCTAAAATAAATTTACAGCTTCTTCTAAGAAAGATCTTCAAATATAAATAAATATGTTGTATATGGATCACCAAGGGGTTGGGATTGCCTCATTCTAGATGAGAAAAACAGAAACTTCCCTCAGTTGTTGGAGCTTTATATTCTTGTCTTTTCTGCTTTACTTTGGGGAAAATGACCTCCGTAGATTTAAATCTCTTTTCATTTAAATTAACCACTTCCTCTAACCTCTCTCCCCATTCCCCATAGAGCAGGACTTTATATACCCACCTTACTTCTATATTCCCTGCGTTGTGCTTTTTTTTTTTTTTTTTTAAGATTTATTTATTTGAGAGAGAGAAAGTGAGAGTGAGTGTTTGCAGGGGGAGGGGCAGAAGGAGAGGGAGAGAGAATCTCAAGCGGACTTGCTGCTGAGCACAAAGCCTGAAGCTGGGCAGTCTCAGGACACTGAGATCACACACCGAGACACAGGCACTCAACTAACTGAGCCACCTAGGGGCGCAGTACTTAGTACACAGTACTTTGTACTTTGTACCTGCTTTGTACTTTCAATGAACACATAATTAATATATTTGACTAAGTTTTTCGACTTGACTTCCAAGGATTATTTCTTTCCCCTGGAAGGTAGGTTGAATGCAGATTTGCAGGTCCTCAGAATTTCCGGGAGACTTTCTTTTTTTTTTTTTTTCCAGGAGACGTTCTTAATCACACTTGACTTCTGGTTCAAGCAGCTCAGAAGTGGAGCATCAGTGCCATGGTAGTTACATTGCCTTTCCTCAGCATCATAGTATCATTATTGATTTCCTGAATAATAATTGCTGAAGATTAAGAAGTACTCAGATAGCACTTAAAAGCCAAGTTCTCATGTGCCCTTGGGATAAAAGTTCTTATGAATTCAAGTTTCTGGATTCAAACCTGCAAATCCATTTCATAATAGCTAATTCTTAAGATCCTCAAACTTGAAGTGCAATAAAAGATTTGCCTCTCACAGTATTTGCAAAAAAATGTGTTCACTTCAGGGCCCCCTGGGGGAAAGCAAACATGAAGGGTCAGAGAAAAAACACAAAGATAAAGAAAGGCTGGAAAGCTGGCTGTGAGAGGAGAAGGGGAGAAGCTGGGGAGGGACATGCATACATCAGTGACCGGGACACATCACTATAGCCTTCACACTGGGCAGTGCCAAGGTCAAGACTTGCTGTTAACAATGTACCTAGAGAAGAAAAACAAGCCCTGTGAGTTTAAGTTCCATTTTTAAAAAAGATTTTATTTATTTATTTGTCAGAGAGAGAGAGATCACAAGTAGGCACAGAGGCAGACAGAGAGAGAGGGGGAAGCAGGCCCCCTGCTGAGCAGAGAGTCCAATGCAGGGCTCGATCCCAGAACCCTGAAATCATGACCTGAGCCGAAGGCAGAGGCTTTAACCCACTGAGCCACCGAGGCACCCCTTAAGTTCCCTTTTTAATTGAAACTCACTACGGGCAATTTGTTTTTTTAAAAAGGAAATAGTCCTCAAATGTTAGCTTGTGATGGGTTGCTGAGGATTCTAAAGTGTTTTCTCACTGCAATAATGTTGCACATGGTGGCCAAGACTGCAGGTGACCTCATTCAAACATACTTAAGGCCCAAGGCAGCCCAATGTTTTGTAAACCACTGGTGGTCTTACTGGAGGGCTGAAAAATCATTTTATCTTAGCATCACTAATGATTAGGCAAGCAGATATAAGTTGTCCTCTGATGACTTAATCTGTCTGGCCACAGATGTTTAACTGAAAACTTTAGCTATTCTAGTTTCCAGGAAACATAGACGATAGACCTACAGGTTAGACAAATGCCGTGAGGAAGCAAATAGACAAATCCAGAAAGTGTGACATTTTGCGAGATAGCTAGCCCCATCTCCTCAACAAGTCAGTCAATGGAAAAGGGGTATTTTTCTAGATTAGAAGAGACTTAAAGGAGCACAGCAACCAGCTGCAGTGTCCTGGATTGGATTCTGGTTTGGAGAAACCCACTGTAAGGGATATTCTTTGGACAACTGGGAAAATTTAGATTTGGACTGGATATTAGATGCAGTGAAGACCTTACTAATTTTATCAAATATGAAATGAACTTTATTAAATGTGATTACTTTGGGCATATAGAAGAATGGTCTTATATTTTAGAAATGCTTTTTGGGGATATATAATTTACTTTTAACTACCAAGGCAGAAACAAAAATGACATGAGTTTAAAAAAAAAAGAATGTAAAGTACCTAGGCTTGGCACATAATAGGAGCTCCATAAGCGATAGCTCTTTTTACTTTCACTTGTTCCTTCTTTGTTTGTCCATGAGGAGAATGGTAGAGCAGAATAAGCAGCTTCACATGGCGACATGGGTGACTTTGGGAAAGTGACCTAGTAGTAGTGACTAAGGCCAAGGAGATCAATGGCATCTAAGGTTCAAGATTTTGCTAATGAGGACTAGAGGTCAAGATGGGTACTGAGGACATCATTGTGACTCTGACTCTTTTTTTTTTTTTAAGATTTCATTTATTTATTTGACAGAGAGATCACAAGTAGGCAGCGAGGCAGGCAGAGAGAGAGGGGGAAGCAGGCTCCCCACTGAGCAGAGAGCCCGATGCGGGGCTCGATCCCAGGACCCTGAGATCATGACCTGAGCGGAAGGCGGAGGCTTCTGAGCCTCTGAGCCACCAGGAGCCACCTCGGAGCCCCAATGACTCTTGACTCTTGAATGCACCTTTAGGTTGGTATGGGTTTGGGAAGTGTGAGTTGCACTTATAAAAAAGACAACAACAAGCTATGTGTAAGCTCGAATAAAGAGACTTAATCCAAAGAGGTGACAGCAGGTGTCCTGTGGAATAACCTCAGAGCAGGAGAGGTAGGGACAATTAGCTTACAATTTGTTCTTTAGATATGTCAGGGCAACTTACGATAGGTTTTGAAATTGGCAGAAAAGATCACTAGGTGTCCTGTCTAGTGCATTTTTCTGTGTTTTCTGTGCCTTCCATCACCTTTGAGCTCTTTTACAACTCTGTAAGTTGTAGAAAACAGATAACAGTACAAGAGATTCTTGAACATAGAAATAACAATTAATTTTGATTGGTAGAGATGCAAGCAATTCTTGCTTTGTGGATGTTGACCACTTGTCTTAGTCCGCTCAGGCTGCCCTAGTAAATTACCACAGACTGGGCAGTTGAAACAACAAAAATTTATTTTCTCACAGTTTTGGAGGCTGGAAGACCAAGATCTGGGTGCCAGCATGCTCAGGTTCTGATGAGAGCTCTCTTCCTGGCTTCTTACTGGGTCCTCACATGGCAAAGGGAAAGAAAGTGAGAGAGAGAGAGAGAAAGGGTGTGTATCTTGGTATCTCTTTTTATAAGGGTACTGTTTCCATCATGAAGGCACCACCCTCGTGACCTCATCTAATCCTAATTACCTCTGAAGGTCCTGTCTCCAAATACCTTCACATTGGAGGTTAAGTCTTCACGGGCGCTGATCAACACTTTTAATGTGTGGAGGGGTATATTTGAGGGGGCACTTTTCCACATTATCAAGCACTTCTCCAACACCAGCTAGATGTTCTATACTTCAGCTCAATGCTGACACTATCTTCCAAGATATAGCATCAGAGTCTCCAAGCCAAGGGCTCAGCCCCAGGAGATGGCACTCCACTTAAGATATCAATCACCAACCCAGGTTATTGTCTGTGCTTCTGATTGACTCGCTGTAAATCAGAGGTTCACGCACCCTCCTCCTTGGGTTTGGCAAATTCACAATTTGCCGGAGTGGCTCGCAGAACACAGGAAAGTCGTTTATTCACCAGATTACTGATTTATGACAAAGGATATCAAAGGATACTAATCAATAGCCCTATAAAAAGATACATAGGGTGAGGTCCAGAACAAATAAGCTTTTGTCTTTATGGAGTTTGGGGCCCAGCATGGTGGTATGTGGGAGCCATCTGATTCCACAACCTGGAGCCTCTCCAAACCCTCTCTTTTTTTTTTTTAAAGATTTTATTTATTTATTTATTTATTTATTTATGAGGAAAGAGAGAGAGTGAGAGAGAGCATGAGAAGGGAGAAGGTCAGAGTGAGAAGTGGACTCCCCACGCAGCTGGGAACCTGACGTGGGACTCGATCCCGGGTCTCCAGGATCATGACCTGAGCCGAAGGCAGTCGCTCAACCAACTGTGCCACCCAGGCGCCCCTCTTTTTTGTTTTTTATGGAGGCTTCATTACGTAGACATCATTGATCAAATCACTGACCATTGATCATTGATTCGGTCTCAGGAAATCAGGGCATGGACTAAAAGTTCCAATCCTCTATTCATGGTTGGTTCCCCTGACAGTTAGCCCCCATCCTTAGTTTCTTTCTAAAAGTTACCTCATTTACATAGCCCAGTTGTGTTGGAAAGGGGCTTGTCATGAATAACAAGACACTCATTTCACCTTTATGGTTCTGAGGTGTTTTTTTGGCTTTGAGGTCAGGAGACCAAAAATTATAACAAAAGATGCTCTTATGGCTCAGGGAATTCCCAGGGTGTTGGGAGCTGTGAGCCAGGAATTGTTGATGAAGACAAAATACATGTGAGACTTATACTTTGGTCACCTTAATGGTTAAGTACATATTCCTTATAAATCACGATATCACAAGGTTTCAATATATGAATTCAAGGGGGAAACAAACATTCAGCTAGAGAACTTAGAAGAAAGGTAGATGGAAAGTTTTTCCTTCCTCTCCCACAGTGTGTTATCTTAGTATAAAGCATAACGGTAGATAATAAAGTGGGGGTGGACACAGCTTTGGTGGTTTGGTGGTCACGTTTAAGGCAGAAATCCTAGAGATATTTAAGATGAAGACTGAAGCAGCAGCCAGCTTATGCTATATAACAACCCTCTCCCCCAAAGGAACATACTGGATTAATACAGTAGTTTATTAGCTCATGATATTATAGGTCAGCAGGTTTGGTTAGATTCCTCTGGGTGGTTCTTTTGCTGATCTTGGCTGGGCTCATTCATGTAGTAGAGTTTCTTCATGTATGTGCAGTCAGCTAGCATTTGATGGCCTCACTCACATATCTGGCTGGAGCAAGGGATTCACAGGGCTATGTGTCTTCCATCATCAAGCAGGCTAGCCTGATTTATTCATCTGGTGGTATCAGGGTTCCAAGTGCAGCAAGCAAGGGCAAAACCCAGTAGCCAAGTAGTCTTCCAGTGTCCTCGTGCACCATGTTTGCTCTCATCCCATTGGCCAAGGGCAGAGCCAGTATCGGTGGAGACTAACCAAGGGCATGGAAATAGTGAGAGAACTATGGCAGCCATTTTTGCAAACAATCTCATGAAACCAAGAATTGTTTTGGGGGAAAAGGGTGCAGAGTAGATCTAGAGGATGAAGCAGGAAGAATAAAAAAACAACTCTACACCAATATTTATTGAGTAAATACTGTGTACCAGATACTGTGCTAGGAATAGAGATTTTAGAAACCTGTAATGAATTAGACATAACCCTATTCTAAAGAAGTCTAGAGTCTCATGGGGAAAAAGATATATAAACAGCTTAAAAACGGTCCACCAAGGGCTGGGATAGAGCTATCTGCTAGATAGGGGTTCAGAGAACATTTTCTGTAAAAGGCTGTCAAGTAAATACTTTGGCTTTGTGGACCCTACAGTCTCTGTTTAAGTTACTGGACTTTGTTTTTATTGCAAAAAAGGAACCATACACAGAATGTGAGCAAAATGGCCAGGTGAGGAAGATTGACAGTGAATCCATTAGGGTACCACGAAAGGGAAGCCAGGTTTGAGGGGCAAGAGAGGTTTATGTAAGTGGGAAGCAAATGGATTCAGTTTTTAAACAGTTTGAAAACATTCTAGTGGATGTGATTGATATCTAAGGGCATATGGAACTATAGGCCTGGGCCTAGGTGCGGCCTTCAGGCTTGCATGAGGGTAATAGTCAGTAACTGAAGCTGTGCGGTGGAAGTCTTTCATTTGGAGACTGAATGTGAAAAAGAAAGAGGCCAAGAAGTCAGGATGAGCCTTGTAGAAAGCATTCCAGTTAGGGTAAGCAACAACCAGAAGCTTGTCAAACAGAGAGAGAAGCATCAGAGAAAGAGCCAGGGAAGGGCCATGTCTGTGCTGGGAAGAAAGAAGAGAGTTATAAGAATGAGTGGTGGTCAAGAGAGGTCAAAGGGAATGAAGAGTGAGAATGGGGCAGGGAGATGGGCAATAAGGGGGATATTGTTCTAAGGATGTCAAGCTGGGCTTCTAGGCAAACTCCTCTTCCTTACACACATTCAAAATAACTTAGTAATTAGAAACAGTGCAAAAAGACATGCAGGGACATTGCTAAGTAGTGAGTGTAAATCTTTCTGCTAAATTTATTTTTGTAATTTGTAGAAGAAAAGTCAACACCATCTACAATTAGCATGTACTACATTGGGCTTTCTTTCAAGACCTCTTGGTAAGTTTGGAAAAGGAGTTTTTATTGGGGAAACAATTCTACTTATATTTTTTATGTGGAGGCGAACAAGAGACAAGGAAATGCGCATGTAAGGCAAAGTTTGAAGCAAAGCCTCTTCCTAATTTCTTTAATTTATATTTTTAAAATGCAGCCAAGATGTTTTTCATGACCGTATCTGAATTCTGACTTAAGGAAAAAAGTGATTGAGACTCCCAGATTTTCATGTATTTTTTATTGATTAAATTTAGGTAGTGTCTAATGCAGTGTGTTCTGTAGCAAAGCATTCCAAATTTTTTTCATCTTAATTTGTCAAACAGAGCTTTAAGGCTGCTATTCTGAAATCAAATCCAAAACTGGTTGATGGGTTTGTGCTGTGAAGAATTTAGAACTGAGATTTCACAATTCTATTCTCCGCATGCACCACTGACAACAGTCCTCTCCCGTGGATATCAAGTACTCTTATCCCTCACCTGGGAGACACAAAGGTGGCTTTGCCCAAAGGATGATGGACAGATGAGGCAGCATCTCAAGGACCTTTGTTTACTGCTTTCTGATTTGAATATATCTGGAAGGACATCTGTATTTGTTTGCTAGGACTATCATAACAAAATACCACTAACAGGGTGGCTCAAACAATAGAAACTTAATTCTCACTGTTTTGGAAGCCAGGAGTCTGAGATCAAGGTGTCAGCAGGGTTGGTTTTTTTCTGAGGCTTCTCTCCTTGCCTAGCAAATGGCTGCCTTCTTGCCTGTGTCTTCACATGGTCTCTTCTCTGCATGAGTGGGTTGGGTTCACGTGTGTCCTAATATTTTCTTCTTTAAAGTCATAATGGATTAGGCCACATGATCTCGTTTTGACTTGATTGTTTTTTTTAAAGACCCTATTTCCAAATATACTTAGATTCTGAGGTATTGACAGTTAGAACTCTGGCATATGAATTTTAGGGGGAACATAATCCAGCTCCCAACATTTACCATTTGTACCCTGTGGCTTGAAATACCTTGATTTTGTGGACATATTCAGCACACCCCGCTACACCCCAGGCTCCGTAGCTCTGCTCCAACTTGCCACTTCATGTACTGATTTTGGGTTTGCATGACTTAAAGAAAGCATTCAGTTTGCCTTGAGTGCTTTATAAATGAACATATTTCTGTGCAAATATTTTAAAGTACGTTATGGACATTGTAGCATTCACTTCTAAATATTTGATTATCTCTAAAATAGAAGAACACTTTCCTATTAAATTTATTTATGGTTTTGTTAAATGTTTATTTTTTATTGAATTTATTTGTGATTTCATTAAGTGTTTATTTCTTCTCACTCATATGAATTCAATTTTGATGTTTTCCTGAAGCACTTATTTTTGCTGTCCTCTTTTAATCAAGTGTGCATAATACCTTCTGTCAAAATGTTGGTGTTCTGGGGTACTTGAGTGGCTCAGTTGGTTAAGCATCCACCTTCGGCTCAGGTCATGATCCCAGAGTCCCGGGATCGAGTCCCATATCGGACTCCCGGCTCTGCGGGAGGTCTGCTTCTCCCTCTGACCTTCTCCCCTCTCATTCTCAGTCTCTATCTCTCTAATAAATAAATAAAAAATCTTTAAAAAAAAAAAGAATAAATAAATACAATCTTAAAAAAAATGTTGGTGGGATGCCTGGGTGGCTCAGTCAGTTAAGCGTATACCTTCAGCACAGTTTATGATCTCAGGGTCCTGGGATCAAGTCTTGAATCAGGCTCCTTGCTCCGTGGGGAGCCTGCTTCTCCATCTGCCTGCCTCTTCCCCTGGTTATGCTCTCTCTCTGACAAATAAATAAATACACAAACAAACAAACAAATAAATAAAATCTTAAAAAATAAATAAAAATAAGAAAATTGTTGGTGTTCTGTCGATGTTTTATAATTCATAAAGCATCCTGTGGTTATGTAACATTAGGAAATGCTGATGTAGGTTTCCCAAGGATGTGGTTATGTGTCATTATTCCTCCTTTTAGTAATACTATGTTGATATTAGTCACTACAGCTAAAGTTTACTCGTGCTATAGTTTTGTAATGTCTACCTATGTGAGACTTAGGAAAAAAAACCATGCCTTGAGTATATTAAGTTTTAGAGATTGTTTTTAATAGCATTTTAGGCTCTTTGAGCCCTTTTGTACTTTATTTCTTGGAAATGTTCTTTAATGTTCTTTTTTTCATTTCTCGTCTGTGATAATATTTCTCCAGAACGCTTCTTTTCATCAAAATTAATGGCTGCTAGGAACTAACTTGAATTCATATAAAAGATTTTGCCTCATCTCCGCCCTCTATTATTCAGAACCAGTTCTAGAATGCCGAGGACTAGTGTGTCATTTGCTCACATCTACACTCCCATCCCAGAAGCCTGTAAGCATCTTCACTGTCTTTTATCCTGAACTACAGGAAACTGAAACTCCTGAGTGTCTTGTCTCTCCATAGGCATTGGGAATGGAATCCTACTAGACTGTTTTTATCATATGTTATAGCCAGGGCCCTGCTTTTGAGCCTAGGTGCTCTTGGGGGTTAGTCAGACAAATACATTTGGCCACTCTCAAGCAAGTGCTATCCATTGAGCCTTCTGAATGTGCCACTCTGACCAGAGTACCCTCCCAGTTCCTTTTCCGGAACACTCTCTCATTCTTCTGTCACACCTCTGATGCATCTAGCTGGGTACTTTCCAGACTCAGCCAGCTGAGTCCTCTTATACTTATCACTTGGGGGCTAGAATGCATCCATTTTCTCTGTCTTTTAAATTACTTAAATACTTGTTTAATTTTATTCATTTTTAAGATTGTCCTTATTTAGGCTTTACAATAGAAGAGAATATCATAGAGTCCCTGGTCGCACAAATTTTAAAAGCTAAAGGGATGACTCTGCATAGTAATCATGCTGCCCACACTAGGATAGAATATTTCTGTGATAAGAACTGGATTTTTTTTCTTTTTTTTTTTTTTTTGGATAACAGTTTGCATTTAATTCACTCAACTTTTTTGAATTGCATTTATGACCAGCATTTTTTTGAGGTTCGGAGTATTCCCATGAGAAAAGTAGGGCAGGTACAGGCAAATCTCATTTTCTTACCAATTTCTCTGGAAATTGCATCATAAGGTAAATTGTTATAAGGAGATCCTATTTTCCCCAAAGGAAAAACTTAAATTGAAGGTTATATAACTTATTAAACACTGCCACTTATCTTAGAGCTATTCTAAAAAGTGTAGTAGCTGTTTAATGAAAGACCTGACAAAATGCTTTCACATTTTTTGTTCTTACTGGCAATGTTTTTAAAAAATTAAAAACGAAGTTCCACCTTTACTCTCTTCAACATCCTTAATTTGCCCAAAATTATGAATATGGTTGCTTGATACGAGATATTTGGACGCTTCCATCCTTTGAAGATGTTGGACTTCCAAACACTTTGTTGACAGATATTAGTTATCAGGATTCCTCATACTTCATCGATATCTATAAATATTGTTATCAGACTATAAGATCAGAATTTTAAAAATGGAACATTATCACAGTAGTTCTACAGCTGAAATAAGATAGGATCTTAATTTAAGTCCATATACTTTGGATAGTGGCAACTATGAATTACTAAAGGCTATAGAGTTAATGTTGTATTAATTATCATTATATGAATATAGCTAGGAGCAAGGAAGGATTGCTCATTGTAACAGGAAAAAAGGTTGCATATGGAGGTACAGCTGTCCGCCCTTACCTGTGGTTTTGCTTTCCTCGCATTTCCTGACCATGACCTGCAGTCAACCAGAAGCAGCTGATCCTCCTTCTGATGAATCATTAGAACATCAATTGTCGCCTATCCTTACGTCACAAGGCCTGCGCCTTTCACCTCACTGTATCTTGTCACTCAGGCATTTTGTCGTCTCACATCATCACAGGAAGAAGTGTGAGTACAGCACAATAATATATTTTGAAAAAGAGAGACCACATTCACATACCATTTATTAAGGATATTGTTAGTAATTATTCTATTTTATCATTGGTTATTGTTAATCTCTTACCGTGCCTAATTTATAAGTTAAACTTTATCATAGGTTTGTATGTATAGGAGAAAACGATATGTACAAGGTTTGGTGCTATCCTCGGCTTCAGGTAGCCACTGGGGGTCTTGGAACACATCCCTGTGGATTAAGGGGGGAACTAATGTGCTGCCACATAAATGCTGGTAAAATTTGTGGTAAAAAGGTGAGAAAGCTATTCTCAGATTGCTTCTACTGTTTCAGTGAAATAGGAAGTAAAGTCATTAGTTAAAAGGGACAACGGAGAGAATAAAATAAAGTAAGCTTTGCTAACAGGGTTATTTAAAATGGAGCTGGGCGGACATTGAGGATGTGGGGCTTATGCACGTCTTCGTCTCAAATTCTCAGAATTTTTGCTGAACTCAGCTGAAAGTCAAGGCATCTGTTATATGTTAAGATGGACACAAATGAACTTTCTGCCTGGCAGTAGCCCTAGCAACCAATCATGTATAGATTAGTGTAACTACACCAGCACCAATCACATTTTGTTTGAAACAACTTATATAAATTCCTCTTTCCTCCTTAAAAGCTCTAACGTTACCCTTTCACTCTCTGGAGCATGCTTTTGATTTTGGTGGGGACTGTGTTTCCCAATTGCAATCTCTAAGACCCTAAATAAACACACATATTTTACTCTGGAGCTTACAGTTTTCTTTCAGTAGTTGACAAAAGTGAGGATTGAGGATGAATTGGTGGAAGTTTGAGAAAAATGGCGGGGATGAAATTATGGTTACTTCTAGACTCTGGGGGAATGATGGCTTGGGGTCTAATGGAGGAATGCCAGGTAACACAGAAGGCCCGCCAGAGCTTTGGGTTAGCCATATCAAAATGGGGTTGTAACTATTGAGTGCTCTTCAGGCCCAGAGGGGGCAGAGGCTAGATTTGAATTGTTTATAGTAGTGGTTCTCAGCTCCAGGCAATTTTGCCCCCAAGGGGACATTGGCAGTGTCTGGAGACATTTTTGGTCACCACAGCTGAGAAGGTGTGTGTGAGGGGAGAGTTCTACTGGCATCTAAGATGGGGGGTCTGTGTGGTGCACACTTCTGGCAGGCACAGAACTGTAGAGAATTTGGATTTCATTGTAAGTTGATGGGAAGTCATTGGAGAATTTTGAATAAGGGAGAGAGACGATCTGATTTCTTTATAAAAATGTCATTCTGGCCTAGCTAGAAGCCAGGGATGCTGCTAAACATTTTACAATGCACGGGGAAATGCTCCACAGAAATTCTGGCCCCCAGGTTCATAGTGCAAGCATTTTCTTTGACCCTTGATACTGGGTCATGATTCTGGTGTTTCTGTAGAATAAAGCCAACTGTGACCCGGGATTAAAAATAAAATGCTCACCCTTAACCAGATTATCACTATTAAGTTTATATGTAAAATTACTTACAGGTTACAGGCATTTGGTCTTTATAAATACTCTACAGTGCACTTAAAAAGTGTTTGTGAACTTAGCTCCTGATGGTTACTCTGATGGTGGTTCACTAAAGAGGCAAAACTCAAGAAGAATCATTTATTTCCTTCTTTCATCTATTTCCTTCACTCTTGTTGATTCTGGATATACCCTGGAGGTGTGTGTGTGTGTGTGGGTGTGTGTCTATATGTATCTATATCTATGTGTATGTCTATGAATCTATATTTTTAACGTGCATTCTCTGTTTTAATTAACATGGCTTTATAGGTTGTTTTGATATTTTCCAGGGGAAAAAAGTCCTTAATATTTTTCAATTTTTAAGCTCTTTTTCTGGGCACAATTATTATTACCAGTAAACTTTAGAATTGACTTTTTAAATTCCATTGAAAATAGTTTGGATTTTTGTCAGAATCACATTAAACTTGTAGCTATCAGTTTGGCAAAAACTGATACCTTTACCAATGGAATCTTCCTATATAAAAAAGAATAATGTATTTCGATACTTAGGTTTTTATAAAAGTTTTTCTGAAATATTTAATAATTTTCTTATACTTTTCTGGTTTGATTATTTTAAAATATATATATATAAAATTTTAATTGTTGTGACTTTTTATTGTTGATTTTTTTTAGTAATGTCATTATTTTGGTATACTTACCTTGTATCTTGATCTTCCAGAAAACTCATTAGTTATAAAAATTTTCCATTGATTATCTTGAGCTGTAACTATTCAGAACATTGTCCATTGTCATTATAATATTTATGCTTCCTTTAGTTTCTTGTCTTATTATTTAGGAACTAAGAATAATTTTTAATAATAGTAATTTATCTTTTTCTTAATTCTTTCTTATCTTTTACCCTTAAGAATGTCATTTGTTGGGGCACCTGGGTGGCTCAGCCAGTTAAGCATCTGCCTTTCGCTCAGGTCGTGACCCGAGGATCCTGGGATCAGGCCTGTGTTGGGCTCCCTGTTCCACAGGGAGCTTGCTTCTCCCTCTCCCTCTGCCTGCCAGTCCCACTGCTTGTGTTCGCATGCATGTGCTTTCTCTCTCTCTGTGTGTCAAATAAATAAATAAAATCTTAAAAAAAAAAAAAAGAATGTCATTTGCTCTATGTTTTAGATACATTCTCTAGTAAAAGAATACTTCTACTAGAATATTAGTACACGTAGAGTATTAGTATACTTAGTATACTATTAGTATTAGTATACTATAGTATTAGTATACTTAGTATATAATATTGTACTAGATTATTAGTATACTTAGAATAACTAAGAGTTACAAAAGAATTGGAAATGGATATAAAATTTTCAAATGTGTGTATGTGTCCATCTATCAAATGGTTCTTTAATATATTAATATTGTGAATTCTGTGAATTAATTTTCTGATGATAAACCAGTCCCTGCATAAGCTCCATTTAGTTATAATGCTTTGTTCTTTTACTCTATGCTAGATTTGATTTGCTAATATTTTGGTGAGAATTTTAAAATTTGCATTTGCAAGTGAAACCGGTGGGCAGTAAGAATTGTGAACTCACAGGTCTAAAGGAGTCAAATTTGTTAAAAAAAGTCAAGTAGAATAGATGAGGCTCATAAAGAAAGAAACAGAGACAATGATAATAGAGAATGGATGTTTGCTCTCATAAAACTTATATTCAGCAATAAAGAATGCTATGTACACATAATCATTGGCAAGGTAGATGTGGCCCGTAGAAGCCAGCAAGTCACATTTGGTATGTGTGTATGTGTTTGTGCTAGCCTCATAGAAGGATCAGGGAGATTTTTTTTTTTTTTAAGGAGTTTTTTTTTTTTTTAAAGATTTTATTTATTCATTTTTTTCTCCCCAAATTTGTTTATTTTAATTTTTCAGTGTTACAAGATTGATTATTTATTCATTTTTAACAGAGAGAGAACACAAGCAGGCAGAGAGGCAGGCAGAGGCAGAGAGAGGAGCAGGCTCCCTGCGGAGCAAGGAGCCCGATACGGGACTCGATCCCAAGACGCCGGGATCATGACCTGAGCCAAAGGCAGTTGCTCAACCAACTGAGCCACCCAGGCGTCCCGGATCAGGGAGATTTTTTGTTTTTGTTTTTGTTTTAAATATCTAGGGACAATTTCAATTAATAGATATTATTAGTTTTATTGAGACAAATTTACCAATGAAAGTCTGGGTCTTTTACCTTTTGGGGCATACACTGACTCTCCCTTCCCCTATGCATTTCATTTATCCTATGGTTATTATCCAGTTTTGACTACAGCTTTTTCTAGAACTGTGAATATTTACGTTTTTGAGGGACATAACATTTCCTCTAGAATTTAAAATCTTCTGTGTAAGAAGAGATGCTTTCTTTTAGAGTATGTTAGCGAGGAGCAGTTGTGCAAGCTGAGAGACCCCCAGGATTGCCAGGACAAGGAATGTTTGGGTGTGAAAGTTGATTCCGTGTGTGTGTGTGTGTGTGTGTGTGTGTGTCCATTGTAGATGTCTGGAGTCACCTCAGACTGTTGTGCTTCCATTTACCCTGCCTAGTTAGATCCTCTGGAAGGAAAATACCCCAGCAAGAAGATTTCCACAGACAGAAAGAAGGGACACTGTTGGCTCAGCTGTTTTACAGATATTTCTTTAATTTATTATCTTCCACTCTGCCTTCCACATTTGTAGATTCAGAGCTTACAGTTTCTCTCTGATGGAGTCCTTAGAGATGAGTGTCTCTCACAGGTGTCTTTCCCACACCTATTGTGTGTTCCAGTTTTCTCTGGTTTGCATTTTCCATCCATCTGATTTCATCTGCTTTTTATTTCCTCAAAATTTATGGTCTACTGATTATACTTTTTCTTGTTTCCAGTGCTGTTGGAGGTTTATTCCTTAAATATTTATTTATTTATTTATGTACATAAATACATATATTTATTTCAAATGGGGTTTGGGAAGGAATGAAAAATAAACATATATGTTTAGTCTGACCTTGAGCTGAAAACTTTATGGGTTCTGTATAGCAATAGTTATTACTTTGTTAAGAGTCTTGCTTGGTCTCTCTTCTAACAAACATACTTTTCCCCTCTCTGTTGGTGAGTTAATATTAGATAAAGTTTTTTTTTAAAATAATATTATGGTATTAATGCAGTATTGGTGAGAAGAATTTTTTTAAATATTTCTAAATCTTTTTTTTTTAAGACTTTTATTTGAGAGAGAGAGAGAGAGCAAGAGAGTGAGTGAGAGAGAGGATGAGGAGGGTGAGGGGCAGAGGGAGAATCAGGCTCTCTGCTGAGCGGGGAGCATGGTGCGGGGCTGGATCCTAGGACTCCAGGATCATGACCTGAGCAAAAAGCAGACACTTAACCGCCTGAGTCACCCAGGCACCCCAACATTTCTAAATCCTTACACTTCTTATTATGTTTGAACCATAGGTTTCTTTGAGCATTGAAAAGTTTGTGTTTTGTTTTTTTTTGCAAAATTCTGTGGTGTTTTTGGTAGTCACTTCAGTAAAGCCAGTCTAGAACTGAATCACTGAGTCAGCTGAGAAAGGATTGATATATAACCTCTTGGAAATGGACAGTACTGTCTTCCTCTTAGATACTCAGATGGGACCCAATTAATGTCATGAGAGGGCTGTTTGGTTGGGAATTTGTTTCGCGTTTAGCACTTAGTAGCTGTTGGACCTTGAGCAAGTCCCTTAAAGTTCTGAATCTCATTAAGTATTATAATACATTAAATATTCTCATACTTTCCCAATGACTATCTTCAAAGATTGTATTTAATTATTTATTTTTCTTTTTAAAAGGTTTTACTTATTAATTTGAGAGAGAAAGCATGAGAGCATGTACGGGGGTGGGGAGGGGAAGAGGGAGAAGCAGGCTCCCCTCTGAGCAGGGAGCCCAACACAAGGCTCCATCCCAGGACCCAGAGATCATGACCTGAGCCAAAGGCAGACACTCAACCAACTGAGCCACCCAGGCATCCCCAAAGATTAGATTTAAAGAATGAATAGAATTCTTGACTTGTTTAAAGAGATGACAACTTAAATTTAAATGTTGATTATTTTTTATTATTAAAATGAGAACTCTTTATATGAGGAAATGATAAATGCACAATAATAAGTTCTTTTCTTAATAAAGTAGAACAATTCATTAAATCTAATGAAAAACTGAGGTTTCCTTTCATCAACATTTCGAAATTATGCTTCCCAAAAGGAACCAATTTAGAGATGTTTTCACAGAAACATCTGGATAGTGGGTTAGAAATGTTTAGAATGTCCTGGTCTAAGTATTTAATTTACTTTGGCTGCCTAAGCCTTTTCTCTAGAATAGATAATTAGGACTCACCTTTCCTAGGTTAGTTCCTGCAGTAACTGTCAGCTGAAGAGGTTCATTCTTTAATTTATAATGCCCAATCCAGCAGTCTGTGTGAGTCAGTCTTCAGTTTAAGAACTCTGCCAGGCAGGGAATTGTAAAAGAAAAAATTCTGAACCCAGGCCACGAAAACTCAGAATTCATTTGTGTCCAGATAATTCACCAGGGAAAATAACCTGGGGTATATTTATTGCAGAAAAAATCAAGCATTTTAATGAGCAGGATTAAGCCTTTGGAAAAAGAGAAGGATTCGTTAACAAAAAGTTTTTCTCTCTCATCCAACCTTCTGTGAACTGAAGTTCTGGAAACAAAATACTCCAGAGAACAAATACTGTTGAAAGTTTGTTTGTGGTGGTTGTGGGGGAATGGCATTCCACAGAAGTGGAACAGAATAAGAGGTGCTGAATGGAAGGTTCAGGACTGTTCGGTGTTTTGGTGGCTAAAACAGTAAAAATTTAAAAACTGATTCTGTTGGTATAAATGTATTTCCTAATTTTCCAAGCTCTTTGGGGTGCTAAATAGATTACATATGTGCACATTCAAAAGTAGACTGTAGTAGATTAAAAATGTGAATTAACTTAAAACACTTTAAGGGTTTTTTGAACATCACCAGCTCTCAGTTTTCTTCTTTGTGATACTTTTTCGATGTCCTGGGGGAGTAGTTTTTAAAAAGGAAAAAAGATAGGAAAACTACTGACTGTTCAGAGTGAAGGCAATAATCCTTTTTGACTTCACTCCCCCCACACAAGTCATGCCCCGACATATCTGTTCCCATTTATAAAATTACTTGAAGGAATTGTCTATATGCATTGTCTCCAACTTCCCTTTTCCCAGGCTCATTTAAGTTCACTTAAGGTGAACTAGCCCATGCTAATTGACCACGTGTGACTTTTCGGTAGGCACCAAGACGGACAAGTAGGGATTTGCTCTTCTTCCACTGTCTCCCTACCAGGTTATAATGAAAGCTAGTCCGAGAGCAAATGTTCATCCATGTATAACATTTATTAGTAAGCAGGCACAAAAAGTATGTAAAAATCTCAAATCGTTGTCCTCTCAGGTGTTCTGGTCACAGCTTGTTTGAAAATGTTATATCAAACATTACAATATCCTAGAGGCACCATTCACACCACTGGAATGGCTTGCTTTTAAAGCTCTTTATGGGACTGATTAGAGACCTTGAATAGGATGACATCGGGAAGTGTACCAGCTACAGGGCATAGCAGATTTTTATACCATCATCAAGCAAAATGAGAGCAAAATGTTTTAGGCAATCCACATTGTGGTGACTTACTGATTTCACCTATGAAAACCCATTCAAGTCTTCACAATGATTATAAGCAAGTTTTCTGGTGTTAATCAGAGAAAAAAGTCACTGAAATGATTTTAGTAGCTTCCTTTGTAGAGCAGGCTTTATTGTTTTAGTGGTACCAGAATCACGGAGAGGATTTGTGAAAATACACATTGCTAGGCCACCCTCCCCCTCATCCCCCTGGAATTTCTGATTTTGTTGGTATGAAGGCGGCCTGGGAATTTGCATTTCTAATAAGTACCCACGTGAAGTTATTTCTAGTCTGGGGTTCTCAGTTTGAGAACCTTTGATATTATGATTGCAAGTCTATTCATGTTTGGGATTTCTTCTCGAGTTAATTTTGATAAATTTAGAAAATGGCATATTTCATCTATGTTTGGAAACTTAATTCATTAATTTTTAATCCTGGTCTTTTTTACATATGTACATATTTAAGATTATAATTGCCCCTTAAGTCTCACTTTATTGGCATTGTGCAAGTTTTATACACAGTATTTTTGTTGACATTCATGTCTGAGGATTTTATAATTTCCGGTCCAACATTTATTTCTTCAATGAATTATTTAGAAGTATGATTTTTAGTTTCTAACTGTATTTTTTTTACAGACTTCTGTTATTGATTTCTATTTTTGTTGCATTGCTGTGGGAGAATACTATCTGTATAATATTAATCCTTTGGTAGTAGATGAAACTTCGCTTGTAGCATAGGGCATGGTTACTTAATAAGATTTCCATAGGGTGGCTGGAAACATTTTAAGGCCTCCAGACATCCTCTTCTCTACTTAGGTCCTCTCCTTCTGTCCATTCTCTAAGATTCTTGACCAGTGGTTCTCATACTTTATGGTACATCACCATCGCCTGGAGGACTGTTAGAACACACAATCCTGGGCCCTGCTACTGGAGTTCTAGACTCAGTAGGTCAGGTGTGCTTGAGGGATTTTGCTTTTTTAAGTTTCCAGGTGATACTGAAGGGGTTGGTCTGGGGACTCACACTCGCAGAACTGCTGTTGCAAACCGTAATGTCTCCTCTATTTCTCATGACTTTGTTGTCTAATGCCCCTGGTTTTTACTTAAGACCCATTTCTGATCTTTGTTATCCTAACACCTCTACAAGTTTGCCAGGGTTGTTTCATGCAAGAAACTGAGTTCTCTTCTATAACCAGATTCTAACTTCTAATTGTTCCATTTCTTTTTTCCCAGACATTGAGATGTACCTCTATTGATCAATCACAGTATCCATTAGTAATTTCCAAACTTTATTTCACAATAGGAAGACCTGTGGAGGTTTTCAGACATACATGTTCATGACCCTCCACTAGAGATTCTGGAGTATGAAGTGGCTATGTGTGGATTTTAAATGCTCCATAATTGATTCTACTGTATAGCAAGGATCGAGATCTATTGACCATGTGTGGTGGTAGTAAAGGTCGCCTTTTTAGCTTTGTTGCCTGCTCTGCCATTACTTCACTTATTTGAGGACATATTAATATGAGATGCTGGATGTATCTCCAAGGGGAAGCCTTAGCACATTAGAGTAGATATTGAACTCAGGAGATAGGCTGGATATCAATATGGAACTAAGGATTGTGAACATACAAATTAATATTAAAACTATAAAAATGGATGCAGTGTCTGTAGGGAAAGGATGGGGAAGAAGAAAAGAGCGTCAATGACTAAGCCTTGGGAAATACAAAAATGGATTATGAGAGAAAGAAGTAATCCAGTGAATAATCATTTGTATAGGAAAACCAATGACTTAGGGAAAATGATCAATTTAATTCACTGTTGTCTATAAAATCAACTCTCCAATTTCTGTTAATAGTGATATCATATTGCTGTTTGTCCAGCTTCAAAGCCGTCTTTGATTCTTCATTTTTTCTGAACCCTCAGGCAAATTCAGTGACTGAGATGACACTACTTTTTGTAATGTTTCTCAGTCATCTCTTCCTTCCCTCCTACTACATGTTTGAGTCTTTGTATCTGCAAATCTCACTTGTCATGACTAGTTACAGACTAGTCCTCTAACTCTTTGAATCCATCATGCACATTATCATATTAATTTCCCTGAAATGTCATTTTGATATGTCTATTTCTTGCTTAAAGATCTCAGTGGTTTTGTTGTCACTATTACCAATAGCCAATCTTTCCAATCTTCTACTCCAAGCAAAGTGACTTTTCTCACCTTTATGCTTTTGCTCTTACTTTTTCCCACTCATCTCCTCTGCATTTAGTGAAATCTCATCCTTCAAGACCCAGATTAAATCTCACTTCTTTGGTCTTCCTTTTAGGTTCCTACTCTGAAGCTGGAATATGTGGATTCAAATCTCAGCTCTGCTGTGTGACTTTGGACAAATCACTTAACCTTTCTGAGCTTCAATTTCCTCATCTGTAAATGAGGATACTATTACCTATTCACAGGTTGTTGTAAAAATTAAATGAGCTAATGGATACACTGTACTTAAACTATCCTGTGACACATGATAAGCACTTTATCCGTGTTAGATATAACAGTGGTAGTGGTGGTGATGATGGTGATGATGGAGATGTGGGTCTTCCCTGACCATCTTACATCCCTCCTCTCAACTCAGCATTTATTTACAAAGTTACTCATTTTGTAACTGTCAGAATGATGGCTTTTCTTGTGTTGGTAATTATCTTCTTAAACCATTTAAGTATTATCTCCTCTTTTAGGTGCTTAACTTCTTCAGAATAGGTAAATCTGTCTGACATTTCTCTCTGTACGGATTTATAAGAGCCAAAAACCATCTTATAGCTAGTGTTGGTAGATTGAGATTAGATTGGCGGTAGTAACCAAGTGAAAAGTCAAGAAATCTAGTTAAACAATAGAACCAAGTACCTCCACCATTTTCCTAAGATGTTGTGCCATACACTGTTGTAAAAAATAAACATAAACCAAAATCCCATTCTAAGTATCTTTTAGTTATTTGGGCTTTGAAACAGTGAAAAGAACTAAAACATATTCTTACACTTTCTATAAATATTCAACAATAGGCTTCATTGGTTGGAACACAAAATTGTTCCTCAGAAACAAACCCTTTTTTTTTTTCCCTTTGAGGATTACTTTTTCTGGCGACAGTTTTAAAATAATAACAAGGTTATAGGGCACTGAAAAGGATCTTTGTGATTATAGCTTCTAGAATTTGGCTAGAACAAGAGAAATAGTATCAAGAAGCACTGGCAGCCAAGAACTAATGATTCTGGAATTAATTGACATGTCTGGGCTAAATTGTCTTCAGAGAAAGTGGGTAAAGTAACAAAGAGGTAATAATTATTTACTCCAAAGAACTACATGCTCAGTCTTGGAAGCCTTATAATGAATGAAATGTTCAGTAGATTCTTTAGGTTTATATTTAAGTAGAATATGAAACAATATTCATTAAATTTAGAAGAAAAGGTGCTCAAGTGACTAGGCCAAAAGCAAGTAAAATATTCAGGATATACATTTTGGAAATTTAAGCCAGCCAAGGCTAATGCTTATCCCCTACTTATGGCCACAAATAAATCAGGCAACCTGTCTGACATTAATTTTCTTTTCTAAAGTAACGATTATTTTTTACATTTTTTTCAGCAAAGAGAACTTCTCTTTACATTTTTTCCAGAGAAGATAACTGTTGCATACTTGCAGTGTGATCTTGCATTAATGACTTTGGGCCTCAGTTTAGCTACCTATACATTGGAGTTGGATTCCATAATCTCTAAGGGGAATTTCTACTCTAATACATCCAATAGTATATAACAGCATGGGCTTCCTCCCCTCATTTATTTGGCTGTTTATATTTCTTTGAAATCTAAGTAGGGATTTCTTTTTTCTTTCTTTCCTCCCTCCCTCCCTCCTTCCTTCCTTCTCTTACTCACTCTCTCTACCCCCCAGCCACCCACCCAATCCCTATAAATATAGCAATAATCTCTATGGAAGGCATTGTGCTAAGTGTTTTTCATACTATTCCATTTACCCTTCCTCATAATTCTGTTGTTACTCTTATTTTACGAACAAGCAAACTGAGGCTTAGAGAAGTTTTGTAACTTGTCATATCAAAGAATCAGTGAGTGGTGAAAGGGAGTCATATCCACATGAGCCTATCTCCAAATCCAAGCTCTATCTGTCTTTGTCTGTGCCACTGCTTCTCATCTAGTTTTTCTTCTTCCTTCCTTCCTTCCTTCTCTTTCTTTTTCTCTTTCCTTCCTTCCTTCCTTCTCTTTCTTTTTCTCTTTCCTTCCTTCCTTCTCTTTCTTTCTTTTTCTCTTTTCTTTCTTTCTTTCTCTTTCTTTCTTTCTTTCTTTCTTTCTTTCTTTCTTTCTTTCTTTCTTTCTTTCTTTCTCTTGTACTTATAGTATCACCTATAGTATCTATTTCTTTTCTTTCCACTTTTTTTGGCTATGGCAGCAATAGTCACAAGGCTTGAAATCCTTATGTGAATGTAATTCCTATTCTTTTATAACATAAACTTGATACATTATATATTCCAGAATCATACACATTAAATGCCTAGTAACTCCTAGGATCTCCAGAATTTCTGTTGTCTCTAAAATTGTTTTTCCTATTTGTTCTTGAGTTCTGCTTTTAAAGCAGGATTTTCATCAATTTTCAATAAATCTTTCTAAAATTCACCTTTTCCTAGAAAATCCACCTGGATCTCTTTCTCTGACCTTCATAAATGCCTTTTGGCATCCTTTCCCATTATATCTGCATTCCTTTTTTGTGTGTCTTGGTACAATCCTGTATCTTTCACTTCTTAATCTTTTCTATAGCTTTTTTTTTTAGCATGCCTTTGTTATGCTTTTATAGAGACTCTTCTTTCCATCATTCTGAGGAAGAGGAATAAATCCATTTCCCTCCTTCTTCAAAAAGCTTTGATTACAGTAAAAATCCAAGCTATCTTAAAATCCCATTGGCACTATTTTTTTTTAATATTTTTAATTTATTCGTTTTAGAGAGTGGGGAGAGGGGCAGAAGGAGAGAATCTTGAAGCAGACTCTCCACTGAGCACAGAGCCCCACACAGGGCTCAGTGTCATGACACATTAGATCACAACTTGAGCCAAAAACCAAGAGATTATGCTGAGTGAAATAAGTTAAGTAGAGAGAGCGCCAATTATCTTATGGTCTCACTTACATGTGAAGCGTAAGGAAAAACATGGAGGGCATTGTGAGAAGGAAAGGAAGGGTGAATGGGGGAAATCGGAGGGGGAGATGAACCATGAGAGACTGTGGACTCTGAGCAGCAACAAACTGGGGTTTTGGAGGGGAGGGGGTTGGGGGGGGTTGAGTGAGCCTGGTGGTGGGTATTGAGGAGGGCACGTATTGCATGGAGCACTGGGTGTGGTACATGAACAATGAATCTTGGAACACTGAAAAAATAAAATAAAAGTTTTAAACAAAACAAAACAAAAACCAAAACCAAGAGTTGAATGCTCAACCAACTGAGTCACCCAGATGCCCCCCCATGGGCACTATTCTCATTCCATTCCCCTGTTCTTTGGAGAATGCTCACTTATTTGTGAGGATATCGTTCTCTATATCCCTTAGTAAATTTGAAGATGAAAACCAATTCTACTGGATGCCACCATGGACTGGCATCTGGCTCTGATTAAAATGGTGAAGTTTGCTTATGAATAACTGACAGAAATGTAAGACTTTAGCATATTGTCCATGTTCTTATACATTTGTCTACAAGAGTACAGTGGCATTACCAGTATGCATATTAACCTCTCATAGGTAAGAATTGAATGGTATGTTTATGCCAAGAAAAAAAATAGTAACCTTTGAGAAATACAAAGGCAAGCTCCTTCTATGAGAGCTCAACTGTTATCAATTATTGTTTAATCTAGTGATGAATGCTTTTTGGAAAATTTATTACCAGAAACAAAGGTTTTCTTCCTTGAAGCATTTGTATGCTTTCTTTCATTGGCATTATATAACTCACTGTGTTTTCCTTTTGGTCTTGACTGCCAAGAAGCTTGGGGCCAAGCATGGAGCTCTGTCACAGTAACTGTATTATCCTTTGTGGTTAAGCATTTGTTTCTTTCTTCTTTTCTGGTTTTAATTTCTATTCCAACAGTATTTATGCCCAACTTTAACAAAAAGCCACATCAAATTCCCTCTTTGTCTCTCTTTCAAATAGGCAAGAAATAATAATAAATAAACCATAATGGATTTGTTGCTTTGGATAAAATACAATTCATTTTCATTTTTTTCAAAGTCAAAAAAATTTTGCTTTTAGGTTCTACCTGTGTGACAGTAATTTAGAACTTTATCTGATTTTGCATTAAAATACACACCTGCACACACACTCTTTAAAGCAACCCTGTAACTAGTCTTTAATTTCTTCCTCTTTATCAGAAAGGATGTGGTGGTTTTTCTGTTTGGCTCTTTTAATTAGCGCTGGCCTACAGATTTCTAAGGGCTCCTCTTCCAAATCAAAGAGCTAAGGTCTTTCCTGCTTCACTTCCTAATGGCTGACATCTGGGGTTGGTGGGTGTGGGAGCAAAGCAGACAAGATTCCTTATATTTGTCTTTTTGGACCAGCCAGGAGAAAATTTACATAGCAACCTGGTCATTTATTCTTCTCATCAATTTGTTTCTTTAGCTAAATTATTATTCTCTTTTGCCCAGTGAACCCAAAGTTCATCCACAACCTGCTTAAGATCTCTCTTTGCCAGTATTCTTTTTTTTTAAAATTTTTTATTAACATATAATGTATTATTTGCCCCAGGGTACATGTCTGTGAATCATCAGGCTTACACATTTCACAGCATTTGCCATAGCACATACCCTCCCCCATATCCATATCCCTACCCCCCCACCCCACCTCCCAGCTACCCTTAGTTTGTTTCGTGAGTTTAGGAGTCTCTGATGGTTTGTCTCCTTCCCCATCCCATCTTGTTTCATTTCTCTTCCCCACCCCCCCATAATCCCCTGCCCTGCCTCTCAAATTCTTCATATCAGAGCAATCATGTGATAATTGTCTTTCTCTGACTGACTTATTTCGCTTAGCATAATACCCTCTAGTTCCATCTACGTCGTTGCAAATGGCAAGATTTCATTTCTCTTGATGGCTGCATAGTATTCCATGGTATATATA
>CM052800.1:110900480-110944046 GCA_028533885.1 Nasua narica | reverse complement strand
CATACAATTTTCCAGAGTGGTTGTACCAGCTTGCATTCCCACCAACAGTGTAGGAGGGTTCCCCTTTCTCCGCATCCTCGCCAACATCTGTCGTTCCCTGACTTGCTGATTTTAGCCGTTCTGACTGGTGTGAGGTGGTATCTCACTGTGGTTTTGATCTCTGATGCCGAGTGATGTTGAGCATTTTTTCATGTGTCTGTTGTCTTTGCCAGTATTCTTAAAGAAAAGTGTATATATATACATGCACACGCTTTTGTATTTTATTATATAATATATAAAAATATATAATGTCTATGTATTTTTACGTATCATATATTACATATATTACACACACACATATTCACACATACATAATCCAAACAATATTAGAACTATCTAACCTTCAAAAGTGTTTATAGCACCACTGTCTCAATGAATTATACATTTTAGTATTTCCTATTTAAAAAGCCAAACTCTTTTTTTATATTGTAATCCTACTAAAGCAAAATAGAACAATATTTAAAATAAATTTATGAAAATGCTACTCTTACAACCTAGGTTAAGAAATAATCTTTTTATGATGAGCAGATATTCATATTTGCAAAGACTTGCCTTTTCCCCCCACTCTGTTTTCACTGATCCCTTTCCATCCTTTGGTTTGGTTTTCTCTTTTCCTTTCAACCTTAGGGATTCCTTGGGTTCTTCATCCAGTTTATCTTCAGCATTGTAGAAATCTTATGTAGAAATTACATATATTTTATCTTTTGTTATCAAATGTATCATTTACATCTGATACATCTTGGCTTCATGTATATGCCCCTTCCCCTTTTCATACCAGATGCCAAAGAGTCAAGAAGGATTTATGAACAACCTTATCTTGCATTTTGGAACAGTTTTTTTCCCCAGCCTGTTATTTGCATATAACCACAGTATTTGGGTAATTCCCATAAAATGTCACAGCATTGAATTAAGCATACTTGTCAGCAAATCTTATCCATGAAAAGTGACTGCTGCCTGTGGCAGAACATCCTAGACTTTGGTCAAGGAGGTACTTGCCCTTTCCCTCAAGATCAAATGTCTCAAGACTGCATATTTTGAGAGCTCAGAAGACCCTGCCTTTTACTTTCTTCTGGAGAAATGTACTGTCCATTCTCCCCCTTGATGGTCCAATGACTCCTGAGTGGGTTCCAGAAGTTCCATCATTCCTGCATGTCAGCGTGGAGTCCTTACTTTTACCTAACTTGGAAAATTATAATTACTGATGCTCTCTGAAGGGTTTGTCTTAAATGGGCAAAGGTTCTGCTTCTGGGGGAAAAGAGTCTATGGAAATCTGAATTCCCCTGACACAATACATCCAACACTCAGGGCTCACTCTCCACATTCCCCATGCCTTGCCTGAGCCTTCTCTGCTTCCACATCTGGAGCTACTTGTTGCCCTCCCAACCCCCACCCCAGAATGTCTGAAGTGGAAATAGTGAATGGCAGTCAAGTCTTGGAAATCTTGCTCTACAAAAGTGGGAGCATGGCCAGCATCGCTACTTCTAAGTCAGGGCTCAAAAATACCCGAGTTATAGTTCTAGGTCTGCCGCAAGCTGACCTTAGGAAAATGATCTAATTTCTGACATTCCTTTTCTTCATCTACAAAATGAAACAAAACTACCCTGCTTACCTCCCAGGATACATAAGAATGGAATGGCTAATGTATATGGAAGAGCTTTAAACACAATTTATTCTCTTATTATAGTATGCACTGGAGGGATAGTCACAGTTCGCCACTTTGCACTTGGCTAGGAAAGATGCAGAGGCAGACTTAGAATGGGAAGAATGGGAAGTTTGAAGCAACTCTGGGAGAGTGAGCTCATGCTGGTATTTGCTAACTGAATGCAAATCCTTTTTGCATTCCTTATCCTTTTCTACTTCTCTATGTCATTTCTTCAAGGACATATCTCTCCTGCCTTCGGGGTCCTGTGGGCTAACGTCATGGTGTCACATTACAGAAAAAAAAGCTGTATTAGCAGCTGAACCTGGGCCTGTGAAACTGTCCCTCTTTGGAGCTACTTCCATCCCCTTCTATCCCATTTCATTTTAAACATGTATTTGGTGTGTTAGGTACTGGGAGGGAAAAATGACACACTGTGAATTTCTGAGTCAGAGCTCACAAGTAACGAGAAAGGTACACAAGTAACACTAACCTGACATGTGATGAAGGCTCTAATTCTAGTAAAGACAATGTATTCTGAAAGGATAGAGGAGGAGAGATTAATTCAAAGTGATTATCTTTGAGAAGGCTTATCAAAGACAGGGGATTTGATGGTAAATACCTGGCAGACAGACTTTGGTGGGTCTATAAATGGGAATGGGTTGGATTAATTAGGAAGGAGGGATGAATTTGAGAAGGTGGGATGCATAACAGGGGACGTGAGGGTAGTAGCAGAATATGTCGAGAATGTGGAAAGGTGGATGGGGGGAAAATTGTAGAAGGGGCATATTTTTGTATAAATAAATTTACTAGTGTCATTCCCTGAATTTACATTGACTCTTGGAAACTATGTCACTCTAATTATACACAATTCTCATACTTCCTATGAAACACAATTATGAGATTTGATTCATGAAATCTTTTGAAGTCTGGATCAAGATTGGAAATAAACCAATACTTTTGCGGATTTAAACAACTGCATTTTTTATAATCTTTTCTCTTTAACAGCTGAGAGTAACTGGTAATCATGGAGTTTAGTGGTGTCTTGTGGAATAAACAGATGCAGAGAGTGTGGCTTGTAGTATTATAAGCAGGACTTGGTTTCTGACTGCTTAGATAAAGTGCCCCAAGGACTACGCTAAGGTGAAGGCAAAAAGCTACAGTTGGATATTAGTGCCTGTGACTCACAAAGCTTATGGTTAGACTTTGAAATAAGTGATAAAGGAAATCAGTCCAAAAACCTGCTACCTGAATATCTAGTATCATTGAGGGAAGGAAAGATTTCTGTGGATTTATAAGTTAATTTCTTCTTGCTCAGGTAACACCACTGCAGGCTATATATTCATCCGTTATGAATGTAAAATCAGAAATAGTTAACGGCAGAAGAAACTTTCTAGTGGAAGTATAAACTTATATTGCTCACAGATCATGAAGCCCATGGTCTGGAAGACTTTTTTTTTTCCAGAGGTCAAGGAAATTTCCTTCTCTTCTGCGTAAAGCTCACAAGCAGATTCCCTGCTGAGTGCAGAGCCCTATGTGGGGCTTGATGTGGGGCTCGATCCCAGGACTCTGAGATCATGACCTGAGCAGAATCAGATGCTTAGCCGAATGGGCCACCCAGGTGCCTCTGGAAAAGCTTTTTAAAAATAAAAACTCATTTTTCCCTCCCTCAGAGTTTGTTTTTTGAAATGCTCAAAGTAGTTGACAACCATCTCGTTTATTTCCCAGATTTCCCAAGTGGTCATATCATCTGCAAAATGTAATTCCAAATTTTAGTGTCTTGGGCAGGCTTTGGCAGGGGGCAGTTTGGGGAAAAGAGAAAGGCTAGTGTTTCTGCTACCCCATCTCCCAGAGCAATCCTCGGTGTTGACATCAGGCGTCCTGTTCTGAAAGCTCATGGAGATCTTGCTATTGTCAACAGACCCATGAGGGACAGATGACCAGTGGCCACCACAGCCAGGTCTGCCTTTCTTACAGCCTCACTAACATTAATCTCTACTGGTGATGCTGGTGAGCTTGAGGAAATTAGCCAGAAAGGGAGCTGGTAGGGAGGCCCCAAATACTAGGGACCTGGAGCTAAAGGTTTCAGTCTCCATCCCCGTTGCGATTGTGAACTGTGTAATGTTGGCTCGGCTATGGGTCTCCAGCTGTTTGGTCAAACACTAGTCTAGATATTGCCAGGAGGAGGTATTTTTTTAGATGTGATTTAGACATGATTAACATTTCAACCAGTAGACTTTGAGTAGAGCAGAATACCCTTCATAATATGGACGAATCCCATCCAATCAGTTGAAGGTGTTGAAAGTCTGAGGCTTCCAAAGGAAGAAGGCATCTTGCCTCTGGACTGCCTTCATTCATTCTCAAAACCATGTAAGTTCTTCCTTGAATTTCCAGCCTTCTGGCCTGCATTACACATTCAGACATGTCAGTCGTAGTAGTCACATGAGCCAATTCCTTAAGTAAATCTCAATTTGTCTGCCTATCTGTCTGTCTATCTAATCCCTGACTAATACATCCTCTTGTTCCCTTTGTTTTGTTCGTGGTGCTTGTTGCTTTCCTTGCACAGTCCGAGCTGAGTATTCCAGATGGAGCTGAGTGTGAAGCTGTGCTCCACCCCACCTGCACTTCTGTCTCACTGGTATTAGCTTCCCTATCAGGTCCAGAGATTGACTGATAAAAGTTCAGGGTAATGACTATGGCTGTGGAATGAAGCATGCCGAGCAGGGGGCCTGCTCTGTTTAGCTTCAGCACCTCTGTTACCCATCTTTCCCTTTTCGTTCCTTAATGTCACGTTCCATTTGAGGTTAAGCTGTACTGCGCTTTGCTGGGGAGAAGGAATGTAAGCTTTTTATTAATGGGTATCATGTTGTCCTGACCCATCCTTGGTGTTTTTTTTTTTTTGTTGTTGTTGTTGTTGTTTTTGGAGCAGACATGGCTGGAGTTTTACCAACGGCAGTTCAAGAGTTCACTTTCTGATTTGTTTGAAAGTAGAGTCAACCTTCTATTCTTTACATTTTTGTTTGGTAACCAAACCATATCCAGTTTGGCACTGTTCACTAGAACTTTCTAGGATAATGGAAATGTTCTTCCATGGTGTCCGTTAGGGTAGCCACTAGCCACATATGGCTATTGAGCACTTAAAAGGTGGCTGATGTAATGGAGAAACTAAATTTTAGATTTTATTTTATGTAAAGTCATTTAAATTTAAATAGGCACACAAGGCTAGAAGTGATCACATTGCACTTTACAAATTGAATTGAGTCTCCAAACCTCCATTTATGGTTTGTTTTTACTCAAGTAAAAACTGGCTAGGACTAGCTAGGGTTCTCCAGAGAAATAGAACCAATAGGATCTATACACATATGTAGAGGAGGCTATTTTTATGGGAATTGGCTTAAGTGGTCGTTATGGAGGTTGAGATGTCTCATGATCTGCTGCTTGCAAGCTGGAGAACCAGGAAAGCTAGTGGTGTAATTCAATCCAAGTCAAAGGCCTGCGACTCAGTGGGGACAATGGTATAGTCCCCACCTGAGTCTAAAAACCTGAGACCCAGGAGAGCTGATGTCTAAGGAAAGAGAAGGTGGATGTCTGAGCTTAAGTAGAGAGGGTGAATTTGCTCTTCCCCACTTTTTGTTCTATTCAGACCCTCAAGGATGGATGTTGCCCCCCCTATAGTGATGAGGATGATCTTCACTCAGCCTACTGATTAAAATGATAATTCCTTCTGGCAAAATCCCCCCAGACACACCCAGAAGCAACGTTTCCCTAGCTATCAGGACATCCTTTGGTCTTGTCAAGCCGACATATACAATTAACCATTGTACTGAGTAGAGGCAAATCTCTTCATAGATCAACTTAGTGATAAATATATATAAATATATATATAATTATATAAATATATTATATTTATATATATTCTTATATATAATATATGAATATAAATGTATATATTTATACATTAATATAAATATATTTATAAATATAAATATTTAATATATTGTATTTATAATATTAATATAAATATAATTATATAATATATTCTATAAAATTATATAAATATAATATATATATATATAATAAAAACCTTCACTTCTTGTAACTGAGGTCCTCAGCCCAGCAGCAGTAGCCTCGTCTAGGAACTTCCTACATGGGTAAAATCTGAGGCTCCACCCTAGACCTGCTGAATTAAAGTCTGCATTTTAAAAAGATCCTCAGTTTATGTGCTCATTAACGTTTGAAAATTGCTGATCTAAACCAACCATATAGTCTTCACACATAGGTGGAGGTAGGGGAAAGCAGGGAGGATTTTGTTCAAATTGCTCATGTGACTTCTTCTGAGTACCCTCCCCACAGGCCTCCAGGCCTGGTTCTGGCATCACCTTTTTAAGGAAAGTATTAGAATCTCTCAGTGCGTGTTTTTGATTTTTCAAGATGCTATATTTGCTCATAAACTTCTAATTTCTTTTGCTCTGTTGGAATAGAGAATAGCATATCTGAATATTAGGATTTTCTCAAAGTGAAAAACCGTCATTTCTGAATAAGTATATAGTTGAGCTTCATGATACCTTGTGTGATATAGTTCATTGATAACATCTCTCCAAAGTACAAATCTGCATCTACCTTGGTTTCCTGTTTATTATCAATCAAATCAATTATATCATATTACTAGCATTAAGTACAATAAATGTTGAATGCTACAATATTTGTGACTACCATTTACCTAGCAATGTTCTACCATTAATTGGGGGAAGTGAAAATTGCAGCAGATGATAGAAACTAGAGGTGGTAAATTGAACATTTATTTGATTCTAAATTACCTCTGTAGTCCCTCTATGCATTGCACCCCAACCAATATGATGGAAAAACCAGGTAACTGCTGTTATGGGTCTTGAGGTTTTTTAGTTCACTATCCATGGCCACGTATTCATTAGGTTCTAAAGCCAATTCTGAACTACTAGACTTTCCTGTTACCATGACAGGTGTCCTGTAAAAGCCACCTGCAGCAGAGCTGTCCTGTCTTTTTAGGATGTAACCTTGTAATAGGGCATAAATCATACTGACTTAGAGTTGTACTGGCATAACTTGAAAATGCTATTTACGTTTATAAGAGAACTAATACCACGTGCGTAGAAGGACGTCGTGATCTGTGATTTTGTGTTAGCTTTAATGCCGCACTTTTTGTGTCCCTACGACTGTATTCCCTTTTCTTTCTCATCTACTTCTCATTCATGTTATCTTCTTACAATTTATGCATCTTTGTAAGCATGCATAAATTGCAAGCTACCTTTCGGTCACAAAGTGGGGATGTAAATTAAAAGATCATAGTTCGGATTAAAAGTCAAGATTTAGTTAATTTGGATCAAGATTAATTATAGTCATCGGATCCACGGATTCATCCATTTGGTTACTTATTTAAGCACACATTATATGCAAATCTTGGGAGGGCACCTGGGTGGCTCAGTTGGTTAAGCCTCTGAGTCCTGGTTTGGGGTCAGGTCATGATCTCAGAGTTGTGAGATTGAGCCCCGAGGAGGGCTCCCTGATCAGCGGGGAGTCTGCTTTCCCTTTGTCTTCCCACACACCAAAACCCACCGCTCCCACTTATGCACTCTCTCTCTCTCTCTCTCAAATAAATAAATAAATAAATAATAGATAAATAATAAATCAATCTTTATTCTGTGCGAATATTGGTACACTGCTCCCCCCCCCAATCAGGAGTAGATGGGAAGAAGATGGAATTCTTCACATTCATAGGCCACAGGTTATGATTTAATATAGGGTTTGTAGTCTGACAGGTTTGAATCCTGGGTTGGTCATATATTTGCATAGATGAGATAATAAAACGTAACTCGGAGGTATCCCTGACTCTGTCAGAAAGCAGACGAGGCCTCCTGTGCTCCTTCTAGAAGGTGGCCTTGGCAGGTTGGAAGTACCTGGAGTGGGGAGGGGGGCGGGGGGAAGAAAACAACGAAGAAAAGAAGCCCCTGGAATGTAAGATTCTGATTACTGAAGTCACATTCAAGGTGTGATGTTAAGATTTTGGGGAGATCTGGCCCCAAATGTTTCTTTTTAGTTTATTTTTTTTAAATTTAAGTTCCATTTAATTAATATATAGTGTATTATTAATTTCTGAGGTAGAGTTTAGTGGTTCATCACTTGCATATAATAATCAATGCTCATTCCATTAAATGCCCTCCTTAGAGCCCATCACCCCGTTACCCCAAACCCCCACTCATCTCCCATCCAGCAACCCTCAGTTTGTTTCCTAGAGTTAAGAGTCTCTTATGGTTTGTCTCCCTCTCTGTTTTTGTCTTATTTTTCCTTTCTCCTATGTTCATCTGTTTTGTTTCTTAAATTCCACATAAAAGCGAAATCATATGATATTTGCCTTTCCCTGACTGACTTATTTCATTTAGCATAATACCCTCTAGTTCTATCCACATCATTGCAAATGGCAAGATTTCGTTCTTTTTGGTGGCTGAGTAATATTTCAGTGTGTGTGTGTGTGTGTGTGTGTACACCAGATCTTCTTCTTTTTAATTTTTATTTATTTATTTTTTATTTATTTTATTTTTTAAAGATTTTATTTATTTATTTGAGAGACAGAGAAAATGAGAGAGAGCATGAGAGGAGAGAAGGTTAGAGGAAGAAGCAGACTTCCCGTGGAGCGGGGATCCCGATGTAGGACTCGATCCTGGAACTCAAGGATCATGACCTGAACTAAAGGCAGTTGCTCAACCAACTGAGCCACCCAGGTGCCCTTCTTCTTTTTTATTTTAAGAGAGAGAGTGGACGCATGAGGGAAAGAGTGCATGCGAGAGAGCGAGAGAGCACAAGTAGGGGGAGCAGCAGGCGGAAGGAGAAGCAGGCTCCCCAGTGAACAAGCAGCCCAATGTGGGACTTTATCTCTGGACTCTGGGAACATAACGTGAGCCAAAGACAGATGCTTAACTGACCGAGCCACCCAGGCACCTGTATACCACATCTTCTTTATCCATTCATCTGTTGATGGACATCTGGGCTCTTTCCATTGTTTGGCTATTATGTGCATTGCTGCTATAAACATTGGGGTGCATGTGCCCCTTTGAATCACTATCATTGGATAAATATCCAGTAGTGCAATTGCTGAGTTGTAGGGTAGCTCTATTTTCAACTTTTTGAGGAACCTCTACACTGTTTTCCAGAGTGGCTGTACCAGTTTGTATTCCCACCAACAGTGCAAGAGGGTTCTCCTTTGTCCACATCCTCACCAACATCTGCTTCCTGAGTTGTTAAATTTAGCCATCCTGACCGATGTGACGTGGTATCTCATCGTGGTTTGGATTTGTATTTCTCTGATGCCAAGTGATGTTGAGCATTTTTTCATGTGTCTGTTGCTGGCCCCAGATGTTTTATATGTTTCATATAAACACGTATTGGTGGCAGGTGCTGTGGTTGATATTCTTTCGTAGGTTCAATTTCAAATGGACTTACATGCTGAAGATGCTTAAAAAGATTTTCATGTGCTCTGGCTGAAGGTCTCACCTATATCTGACTCCCCTGAAATACCTGCAGCCTCATGAAGTCCTTTTCTTGAGACTTGCAGGAATGTAAGTTCTTCATCTGTACTATTATGATGCTGATCATACTCAGCATCATTCTGGCACTTGCCTCTGTGCTGGCCTTCAGTGTGCCATGATTCAAATGTGCAGTAGTTCTCTGGACCAAGGCATGGGGTAGAGATCCTGATTTGTCTGCGGTGTAGGATCAACTGATTTCAACATGGTCTTGGCCTAGGCACTTGACAACCATTCAGTAGGAAATTAAAGTTACCCAAAATGCCACTACTCAGAGATAATGATTTAAATTTTCATGTATCTAATTTCAGGTTTTTTTGGGGGAGGGCACATTTCATTCACACATATTCATTTCCATATGGATTGTATTGGTATTTACCAATATCCTGCTTTTTAAGTAATAGGAGAAGTGAAGTACTAGGGAATAGTGAATGTCATTAAATATCTTATGAAAACAGGATTTTTAATGGCTATATTCTTTCCAATTATACAGATGTTGCATTACCCATTGAACCATTTTCTAATTGTTGGGCTTAGGGTTTTTTCAATTTGTTGCATTATAAATAGGATGTCATTGTTACTGTTACCTATAATATTAATTCTTTTTTATGTGTAATTTTATTTTTTGCTCATTTCTTTTATTTTATTATTTTATTTTATTTTTTCATCATGATAAGTGTACTCTTTAATTCCCATAACCTATTTCACACATCCCCTCTGGTAACCATCAGTTTGTTCTCTATAGCTAAGAGTCTGTTTCTTAATTTGTCTCTCTCTCTTCCTTTTTGTCCTTTGCTTGTTTGTTTCTTAAATTCCACATATGAGTGAGATTATTATATGGTATTTGTCTTTCTCTGACTGACTTATTTTGTTTAGCATTGTACTCTCTAGCTCCATCTTTGTTGTTGCAAATGCAAGATTTCATTCTTCTTTGTTCTTGAATAATATTCCACTGTATATATACACCACATCGTCTTTATCCATTCATCTATCAATGGATACTTGGGCCGCTTCCATAATTTGGCTATTGTATACAATGCAGCTATAAGCATAGGGGTGCATGTATCCCTTTGAATTAGTGTTTTTGTATTTTTGGGAGGGTAAATACCCAGTAGATTGATTGCTGGATTGTAAGGTAGTTCTATTGTTAATTTTTTGAGGAACTTGCATACTGTCTTGTAGAGAAGTTGCACCAGTTTGCATTCCCACCAACAGCACACACGGAAGGGTTTCTTTTTCTCTACATCTTCACCAATACATGTTATGATATTAATTCTTTCTTAATACAATATCTTTGTAGGGTTTTTACATTCCCAGTGGCAGTGGCTGAAAATATGTATCTCTCAAGACTTTTGCAAACAGTGAGAATTAACATTTAAGAGATGCCCATTTGATGAGAAATATTGTCTTAACTGGTGAATTATCTTAATCAGCTTTTAATTTGTATTTTTTTGTGTTTTAATTGAGGTGTAATTGACACATAACATTATATTAGTTTCAGGTGTACAACATAAGGATTAGCTATTTGTATATATTGCAAAATGATCACCACAGTAAATCCAGTTAACATCCATCACCATATTTAGTTACAAAGTAATTTGTATATGGTCATGTAGGACTTCATGTTTATTCTGCAAATTTTAAAATCTATTTTATAGTGTTTAAATATTGAAGTGTTAAGGTGTTTCTTTTAAAAAGAGTTGTATATTTCCCATACTCAGAGTTGTAAACTCTCATTGCAAAAAATCAGGAAATGCATAAAAATATATAGAAAAAAGTCATTCATAATCCTATCACTCAGGAGTAGCTACAGTTTATAGTGCATACTTAGAAGTGCCTCCATATTTTCTCCTATGCCTACATAAACACATGCCGCACAACCACCCACACTTTCTTTCTGGTACCAAAATGGAAACACATATTGTTTTCATAATCTGATCTTTCTTAACTAAAAATATATTGTGGGAAAAACAGACAGCATGATGCCGTGGTTGGGAACATGGCCTTGGAAGTCAGGCTCCCTGGGTTTGCAGCTCAGCTTTGCCACTTAATAACCTTGAGCAAGTTGTTCAATTGCCCTGCACTCATTTTCCTCATTTTTTTTTTTTTTAAGATTTTTTTTTTTTTATTTATTTATTAGAGAGCGAGAGACTGAGAATGAGAGGGGAGAAGGTCAGAGGGAGAAGCAGACTTCCCGCAGAGCCGGGAGTCCGATATGGGACTCGATCCCGGGACTCCGGGATCATGACCTGAGCCGAAGGCAGTTGCTCAACCAACTGAGCCACCCAGGCGTCCCCATTTTCCTCATTTTTAAGGAAATGGGAAATGGGAATAATTGAGAAAAATAATAAATGAGAACAATTTGTAATCCATTCACAGAGCTGTTGGGAATAGCAAATGAAATGAAGCACATAAAACACTGAGAAGAATGCATGACACATAGTGACACCCAACAAAAGTGAACTTTTATTATCTTCTCATATCAATAATGGATTTATATTGTTGGAAGGATAATTGCATTCTATTCTATTATTAGTGGTAGTTTATTGTATCATCTATTGTATCTATTTTTAGCATAATTTACTTAAGCAAATCCCTTCAAATACTTTTCAGTTATTTTACTAAGATGAATGGTCAGTGGCATAGCACAGAGTTTAAGAATGTTCTCTTAAAATTATTAGCTCTGTCCCTGTGAATCCTGGCTCTGCTACTTACCAGACAGACCACTTAACTAAGTCTAGGATTCCCTATGTATATTAGATGTAACAAAACTCTCATAGGATTGTCTTTAATTATCTATTGCTGCAAAACAAGTTAGCTCAAAACTTAATGGTTTAAAACAACCATTTTATGGTTCATTTATGGTTCATGAGTCTGTGAACCCAATGTATTGGGTTAGGGCTCAGCTTGGTAGGTCTTCTGCTTCGCTCACCTTGGGTCACTTATGTGGCTAATGTCATCTGAGAGCTCAACTATGGCTAGGTTGTCTGAATTAGCCTTCCCCTGTCTGAGGCTTGATGCCGGCCATTGACTAGCCTCAGCAGGCTTGGGGTCTTAACATTGTGGCAAGATTTCAAAAGCAGAAAGAGAAAGGGAAATCCTCTATTTGTGACATTTGCTTGCATCTCATTGGACAAAACAAGTGACATGGCCAAACCCAGAGTCACTGTGGGAGGGGACTATGCTACGGCACAGATACAGGGAGGAATGATTTATTGGAGGAGGCCATTACTATAATAAATATTCTAGTTGTTATAAAAATTTTAATTTAATTTTATCTTCCTCAAAATATAGATGATGATAATAGTATCTACCTCACAGAATTATCATCAGAGTCAAATGATCTAGTACATTTTTACTATCATCTACACATTGTAAGTGTTCAATAAGTGTTAGTTATTATATTGAGTACTTGCTTGCTTATTTCCTTGGAAAATGAATTGAGGTATGTACTTGATAAAGATATTAGATGCCAGTGGCAAATTACATATTTTCCCATACCTTTTTAGGAACATTGGGCATTATCACTTTTAAAAATCATTATCACTCTCATGGGTGAAAAATAACTCATTGTTATCATTTACATTTCTTTGATTACTTGTATTTGTTCGTAATTTCCATGGATTTTTGACCATCTGCTTTCTCTCTCTCTCTCTCTCTTTTTTTTTTTAGTGATTTGCCTATTCATTCTCCTTGCCCATCTGAAAGAAAATAAATGTTTATTTTGGAACCACCTCAGGTTTATAGAAGAATTACAAAGACCATTACAGAAAGTTCTTGTATATCCTACATAATATTTTGCATTACTGTGGTACATTTATCACAATCAAGAAAGCAACATTAGTGCATTGCTGTTAACTAAACTTCAGGCTCTAGGTTTCCACTATTATCCTTTTTCTGTTCTGGAATGTAGTCCAGAGTACTGCATTGCATTTAATCTTTACGTTTCCTTAGTTTCCCCTGATATGGGACAGTTTTTCAGTCTTTGGTTTTTATGACCTTGTACAGTTTTGAGAACTTCTGGTCAGATATTTGTGGAATATCTCTCACTTGGCTTTGCCTGATGTTTTCTTCTGATTTGACAGGGATGTTGGGTTTTTGGGGAGAATACCACAGAGTTAGAATGCCTTTCCCATCATATCCTATTGGAGGGGCACATGCTGTCAGCAGGACTTGGCACTAATGGTATTAACCCTAATCATTTTGTTCTGGCAGTATTTGCCAGGTTTCTCTACTATAAATCTATTTATTCATCACTTTCCGTACTCTATTCTTTAGAAGTAAGTCACTATGTTCAGCCTACGCTCAAAATGTGGGGTGGGAGTAAAGTGCTACCTCTGAAAAGAGGGGTGTATTAGTTTGCTAGTATCGCCATAACAAAACACCTTAGGTTAAGATGCTGGAGATACACCCATAAATAAAACAAAAACCCTGCCTTTCATAGAGCTTATACTCTAGAGAAGGCGATCAGTCAATGAACAAGCCAGGAAGTGAACACAATACTATAATGTAGAGAGCAAGAGGGGATGACAATCTTAAACTAGCTATGGAAGGCTTCTTGGATGAGATGACATTTGATTAGAGCCCTGAATAAAGAGAGAAGGTAAGCTCTGGAGATGGCTGAGGGGTAGCGCATTCTAGGTAGAAGAAATAGGGAGAGCAAACGCCCTGAGGTGAGCATATGCCGGCTGTATTGTAGGAATAGTAATGAGGCCAGTGAATTTAAGATTCTTTTTATTGAAAAGGAAAGCTCTGAAGAGAACCAAGTTCTCTTTTGGACATTGGATGCATACTGACATCAGAGGGGAGATGTCCAATTGGTAGATGGAAAAATGAGTCTGGCGTTCAATAGGGAGGTCAAAGTGGAAAAAGTAAATCTATAAGTTCAATGATGTGTATACACACACACATAGATACACAGACACTCATACTGAAAGTTTTAGAGATTACATGGGGTTTAAATATGCACATCTAAATTGTATGTAATATTAGCCAATATTTCTGAAGCTAACAATATCAGGGCCTTTTTAGCTATTTATTTATTTATTTATTATTTGTTAGAGAGGGAGTGGGGGGAAGGGGCAGAGGAGGAGGGAGAGGGACGAGCATACTCCATGCTGGGCATAGAACCCAATGAGGGCTTAATCCCATGACACTGAGATCATGACCTGAGCTGAAATCAAGAGTCAGACACTTAACCAACTGAGCCACTCAGGCTCCTCCTTATTATTTTAATTAACCCAACACACTATTATAATTTTTCTATATCTCAAGTTCCATGTCACATGGTCAGTAGTTGAAAAATCATGGATTTTGTCTATTTTTTCTTAAGAGAAATGGTACTGTTCCATGTTTCCATCACTTTCTCAAAAATTAAAAACAGATTAAAAGAACTAAGAAGGAAACTTGGGTGTCAATGACATTGTAATGTCCACTGTATTGGGTAGGACTGGATGTTGCAAGTGACCAAAAATCCCATACAATCAAATATACAAGGGAATATTTTGGTTTACTTAACTGACACCTTCAAGTGGTAGGTTTGGTTTCAAGCATAGTTGTATCCAGGCGTTCAAACAAACTTATCTGCTTTCTGTCTCTCTGTTGCTTTCTCTATTCACTGTCTGTCTCTCTGTCTTTCAGTATTGCTTACCATACTTTGTTTTATTCTTTCATTCTCTCTATGGCAACATATCCCTGGTGGATACAAGCACAGGAATCCTTACAGTTTGGGATGAAAGCTCAAAAGAAACATTCATGTTAATCCCTCAGAAAGGACTTGGATGAACCCTTCTTGGGTTTTTGTATCGGGATGATGAATTATTCTCATTGGTCAGCCTGAGTGATGTGTCTACAGGGGATAAAGAGCTTTTTGATGGATGGGCTCAGTAGAATCTCATGGAAATTAGGAGGCATTTCGCAAAAGAAAACCAGGCCACACTGGCTGCCTGCCCACAGCTATAAAAGTGTCCATTAGAGAAGAGACTGGATGGTATTTGTAATATAGATGGCAAGGGTAGAGAGTTGAGTTGAGTGAGGTGATTTTTAGATTCCCAGAGTGAGTCTAAAGTCCCAGTGTTTTCCAGTATTTGCTTTAGTAAATATTTAAGTATTTTATAACCAGGTAAGATTTTTTTTTTTGCTTAAAATATCTCCATGAAGTAAACACACACACACACACACCACACTTACACAGAAATAAAGAGACCTATCAAAGCCCAGGGAAGTAGTTATGACAGAGGGAGGACTAGAAAACAAGCCTTATTCCTGGCGCTTTGCTTTTATCCCTAGAGGAAAGCTAACCCTCAGGGCCAGGGAGCGGGCAGTCACATTTAGACATTGGATACAAAACTGCTTGGTGAACCCAAGCCTTGGGAACCATGAGGACTGCTTCAGGAGAGAAGACTAGAGACCTGAGCAAACTCCGTATTTAGGGAGGCAGGAAGAGAGAGTGACCAAGGACTGAAGTGGTTTCTGAGCACTTCACTTTGCCTAAAAGCATCTCCTAGAGGTCACGTTGGTTCAGAAATCAGGTAACAAGGAACTCTGGAATGTCTCAAGTTACACAGTGCTCAGTGCAGGATAGTGGTTCAGTGAGTAGGCTCTGGGGTAAGGGCAATTCTGTTCATCTCCTACATTTACTAGTCCTATGAGTGCTGGCAAATTACTGAACCCCACAAATACCTAGTTCTTTTATCATTACAATGGTGGACAATAATCGTATTTACCTCAGAAGGTTGTAGAGAGGATTAAAAGTGTAATACACATCGAATGCCTAGTACAGTGCCTGGAGCACAGTAAATACTCAGTAGTGTTAGCATTTCTTACTATTACTACTATTAGTACTACTGCTATGTTACTGCTCTACACCATCATTGTTGCAAGCACACTTGGGGCATGTAGGCCTCTGTCTGTTCGAGAATTATAGCATTTCTTCTAAGCAGAGCTTATGATTTAGGACCTTGAGTTTCTCTGGTTTTAGTAAGTGTGACTCGGTGACACTTTGAGGCCAGTGCTTTGGATTTCTTGCATCTGTTAGACAGACCTTGGTTTATAGCTCTGAGCTCTCATATTTCTTGGATAGATACAGAATATGATCATGACATCTATTCTAAAAATCATATAGATGGACAGTGGACAGCCAAATCTCAGCAGTCAGAGATGAATGCCTCCACTCACCAGCTCGCTGTCAGGAAGGGATGGCTCAAGAAACTTACGAAAAATAAAATAGATTTCCCCAAATTTCAGAAAAAGAGACCCAGCTTTGATATATTTTCAAGAAGGGAATAATAGCTTCCTGCCCTATGTTTGGATCATGCCCATCATGATTTCTAGTAATTAGAGAAAAACAAAATTTTAAACAGCCATAGGCTTTCAAAGGAACTTGGGGACAAATTGTAGCAGGTAATAATCATGAACTAGAATTATCATGGTCATGTAATGACAGGATGCTGGGGCTCAAGGGCCTATGCTTTCGGAGAAGGACATTTGAAGATACTTGTCGCTCAGACATAGAGTTCATGGCCAGAAAAAACACTGTTAGGCCACAAATAGCCCCCTATGCTGAGTTTTCAAGTGAAATAAGATGTGTGTTTACAGAACACTGGCTTTCTAGGTCCTTCTTCTCCATTTCATCCTGGAAAGGTGTACTCAGAATTCAGGGTGCCTAACAGAAATCTTCCAGGAGTCAGGAAATTAAGTGTTCTGGGAAGAGTTGTCCTCCCATGTGGTACTAGTAGAGAACTACTTCCTGTCAACTCTTTCAGAAAATGATGGGCCCTTATGTGCTGCAAGGAATTTGCCCAACTACCCAAAGTAGCTGTTTGTCCACCCCTCCCCCCAACCTGGCTTCAGTTCAGTATTTACATCTTGAATGGAGATGAGCCATTTCTCACCTTTCTTATACTCTCTTACTCTCTCTCCTTTCAAAACTTTTTTTTAAATAATTTTTACAATTAGAGAATAATTGCAAAGTTAGTACAGATTTCCCTTTGTCTTCACTCAGCTTCCCATATTAACACCAGACATAACTGAGATACAGTTTGCAAAACTCAGAAATTACACAGATACAACATTCTGAGTGAACTAAAGACTTTATTATAATTTCTTGTTTTCCAACAAGAAAACTTTTCCTGTTTCAAGATCAAACCCAGGATCGTTCTTACATTTAGTTGTAATTCCTCCTTAGTCTCCTCAAATCTGTGACAGTTCCTCTGTCTCTGTCTTTTGTGACCTTGAAACTTTTCAAGAGTACTGGTATTTTTTAGGACTTTCAAATTTGTAGGCTCTTTGATTTGAATTTTTTTGATGTTTCTCATGGTTAGATTAAAATCACGAATATTTCCCTCCTTTTTTTAAAACTACTTTGTTTCTGACTACTTTTTCAGAAATATTGATGTTGAATACTACAGAATTAACTAATAAGTTAAAGATAAGCTATAATTGTATTTTCTTACAGGAGGAGAACGAATTAGGTTGAAAAGAAGCTGATTTTTTTTTAAATTTTTTATGGATGGAAAGCTCTCTTTAAAGAGAATCAGTAGTTACCTTTAGTCCAAAACATAAATTTGAAGGTGTCTTGGATGTTCCCTTTGTAAGAAGGTTTGGTTATTGAAGGGCAGGTTGACCTGTGAGAAATTAAGGTTAACTACTACTGCAAGAAACTATAGCCCAGGCAAAGGAGGTTTGTAAAGCCATCATGCTTAAGGCTTTTCAGAAAATGTAACTAAATGTTGGTTAACAATAGGCAGATTATGACATGTGTTATTTTTATTTAAGGCAACATTACATTTATTCAATAGACATCGATTACCCATTTCTCTTTATTCTAGGCATGATGTCAATCTAGCTCATGATGCATTTAATGTAATATTTGTGGGAAGCATGAGTGAATTGTTTATACAGCCTTTTCACATTATTCACAGTAGCGATGATCTATAAAGTTTCCATGAAGAGTGAATTAGCAAATACTGAACCATTGCTCCTAGGAAATCTACAAGTTTAGGTTCCTGTAAACTTCTGGTCACAAAATTTTTGTCAACTAATGAATATGTCATTTTGTCTTATGTGTGTTCCTGTTTAAAGACACCTTATTTGACATATAGTGTTGAGTCATTAACATTGAACCCATAGCCAACAGCACTAAAACTTATGCCTGAATGAAACTTACCCAACACATGTATTTTTGCTGTAAGGCACATCACAGCCTTCTTGTACTTATGGTACACTAGAAAGCACTACTAACACACCAGGTAGCCATTTTAAACAGCAAAATCACTAACAAAGAGTACGAAAATGTGAAAAACACGGCATTAAATAGACCGTGAAAAGAACACTTATTTATGAGAATTGAAATAAAGCAAAGTATTGGTTGTTCAACCTAGGTTGGAAATGTGTGGTTTATGTCTCAAAATTTTCCCTGCTCTGATCATGTTGGGAAGTGATCATGAAAGCGCTATATTGATTTTGAGGTTACAAATAAATTTTAGTAGATAAGCAAATTCATAAATATGGAATCTGTGAATAACAAGAATCAACTGATTTCTACATCCACACTGTATGAAGTAAGAGTTGTTCTTATTTCACAAATTGAAAATCCCTGAAGTTTAAAGATGCTGAGTCACTTCCCTAAGACTAACCAGCTAGTTAATGGGGGAGATAGAAGGTAAATGATGCTCGTCTAATTCCAAAGGCAAGGCTTCCATATTTGTACTATGTATCTCACTGCATTCGAGAAAGCTAAGCTATCTCTTGGCAAATGCAGTAATGCAAATGCAGTCAGATGCGGTTCACTTACCTATATTAAGTTGTGATAAGATGAGACATCTCCACTTAGATGTTTGTTCCTAGACTGACCTCAAATAGGATTTGAAGTCTATTTAATCAAATACCACTCTTTCTGAAACATATATTGTATTTCAAATAGTCTCAGTGCATGGATCTTATAGAAGTTATAAGTCAGTATTCTAGGAGAATGGTTACTATATCATCTTTATATATATGATCTCTCTTTTTGGAGGTTTGTCCCTCACTATTAAAGTAATTCATGCTATTTTAGTGAATTTTGAAAATATAGAAAAGCCCAAAGAATAAAATACAAATCATCCGTACTCCTTACACAAAGAAATGATCATTATTAACACTGGGTGTGACTTCTTTCCATTTTTCCCCTCTTGTCTTTTACATGTATGTGTATTCAAATACATATACATATATTAAGAACTAAGGTCATACTCTATTTGCTTTCTATTCATGAGGTAATACATTTTAGAGATTTTTAAATGTTATATGGCTATGCCATTATTTATTGAAGTATTTATTTATTTTTTAAAAAAATATTTTTAAAATTTATTTAACAGAAAGGAGAGAGATCACAAGTAGGCAGAGAGGCAGGCAGAGAGAGGGGGGAGAAGCAGGCTCCCTGCTGAGCAGAGAGCCCAATGAGGGGCTCGATCCCAGGACCCTGAGATCATGACCTGAGCCGAAGGCAGAGGCTAGCAGAGTGGGCTAGCATAACCCACTGAGCCACCCAGGCACCCCTTTATTGAAGTATTTAGATTTCTTCCAACTTTTAGCTGTTTCAAATGCATTTTTAATTGAGCATTAGGATGAATATTAGCACACATTTCTAATTATTATATGAAAATAGAATTGTTGCATCCAAATGTATAGCAATTTAGTTTTCCCCCTAGGCTGTCTCCCTGTCTTCTTGTAAATAGAGCACGATTCAGAGACTTTATCTTAAGTTGCTTTATTTTAGGCATCTAAACACCTTTGAAATTATATGAGCTTACATCTTATTTTAAAAATAAGATTGAAGTTTTTAGAATGTTCCCTAACTGAAATGTTGAAACTGTTCGGATTCCCTTCCTCCTAGTTGTAGGGTATATGTGCCAGGAGGTACCATATAGTGAGAGGAGATGGGCATCGGGGCGGCATCCCAGGATAACACCTATAGTGTAAGTGGGGAGCAAAGAGGAAGATGAACCTATGAAGGAACAGAGACAAGGAGAGGCCCAAAGAACCTGGGAAACGGGATATCACCAGAACTGGGATGAGGCAGTTTCCATAAAGTTGTAAAGTTTCCATTACACAACAGCATAAATGCTTCAGAAAGTATTCAAGAAGTCAAGTAAGACAAGAGCTTAAAAATTGTCCACTTAAGTCAGCCAAAAGGGAGGATTGAAATGTGGTTTACTGTGGGTTGAGGTGCATGCGTCAGAGACCTGTTTTTTTACATCTGCCTGTTTCTGTTTAGTTTCTGCGGATTCTTTTTGGAGTATGTGTGTGGGGAGAGAACGTACAAACATGGATTATTCTGGAAGCAGCTGGCACAGTTTGCTTCAGGCCACCTGCTTTGGGGGAGCAGCAATTCCACAAATGCAAAGAAGCAAATAATTGCAGATACTATCTGTCTGCTTTTGAATCCCCATAAAAGGCCAATTCCAATTTTGTTCTAAAAATGGGCAGAAGTTTTCAACTGACCCATCATTGATGAAGCATCTTAAAAATGGATTTTAATCGGTGCAGTAGCAATGTAAACTCTTAGCAGGAGGCAGTCAGTTATTTTAGCAATGAGTCCGCCCTTGACCTGTGGCGGTAGTGGCATTTTTTGATTCAACAAGTGCACAAGTTTACATTTGGGGCTGACTGCTATTTTCACAAGGCAATTTAGAAAACACTACAGAGACTCATCTTTGAGCAATTATACAGCAGACATTGCCAAGGTTAAGAGGGATGCCCTGAAGCCTGGTGTCTACCCCAATGCCTCCTGGGGGCAGAGACACTTTTTGGTGAAGAACAGCTTACATGCTGACGTGGTCCTTGGGACTAACTTGGAAAGAGCTGGCTTAGATCTGATAATTTCTTCCCATTCTGAGTTTTTTTCTCACTTTGCCTAAGAAGGGAATGTGAGGTAATGGAGCAATAATAACAGTACTAATGATATGGGGCGCCTGGGTGGCTCAGTGAGTTAAAGCCTCTGCCTTTGGCTCAGGTCGTGATCTCAGGGTCCTGGGATCGAGCCCCGCATCAGGCTCTCTGCTCAGTGGTGAGCCTGCTTCCCCCTCTCCCTCGGCCTGCCTCTCTGCCTGCTTGTGATCTCTCTCTCTGTCAAATAAATAAATAAAATCTTAACAACAACAACAACAACAGTACTAATGATAGTACTGCTATTACTAGCTAATACTCACCGAGAAGTTACTCCGTTCTAGGCTATGTGCAGAGCACTTCGCAAGTATTATCTAATGCAGTCCTCCCCTCAGTCTTATGACATGTGAGCTATTAGATTTTGCAGATGAGAAAAGAGAGGTGCAGAGCAGATAAGTGGCTTAGTGAAGTCACTTGGCCAGTGAGATGTTTGATGTCGAACATCAAACTTTGGTCTCCCTGACCCCAGGACCCTTCTCTCACCCATTGCTACTTCTTGTGTGTGGATGGTATGGCACCTGGCGACACAGTAGGCACTCACCAGATGTTCATTTCCTTCTTTCCTGGGTGGTGGTGGGCAGGGACAGCAGGCCTGTTATCTCGTTCGATAGGATGTCCACACACCAAGGACACTGCCTGGACACTGGTCAGTCTAGGCTGGAATGACAAGCATGAGGAGGGCAAAGGTTTCAGGGTTCTCTGGACCCTCTGGGGGATTCAAGAACATTATATAACCTTCTGAGTCATTCTTTGTCATTGAGTGGTAATTTTTGCTTACATTCTTAGCCAGGGTTCATGATTTTTGCTATTAATAATGTCTTAATTGTTTTTTTTTTAAACCTGATTTTTCTCTATCAGTTGAGACTGCTTGTAGTTTTGTGGGGATGATGAGGTGTTTGAAAGGAGTGTTCTTTTGCATCTGAAATCCAAAGATAATGCTGTGAGGTTAGTGGGGGTGTTTTTAATCAGTTGGGAGCTGAATCAGGAGCTGCCGATTAGGAACTAAGTTTGAGTTCCAGAGGTAGAGGAGACACTGGCTCTTTTCTCTTTACAGAGACATGAAATTTCATTGGTGCTTCTAGTGCTCCGAGGCCTGAGGGAAAACAGAGAGAGTCCAAAGAGGAAGGCTTATGGTTATGGTTTCCTAGTTTTCTGCTCAGACTTGCCTTTGCTTCTGGAGATGGTTGCTGGAGACTTCAATGTGTCACAGCCGAATCCTCGCTGGTTGACAGGGCAGAATAGCGCCTTCTACAGGTCACTGAGAGAGTGGCAGAACAGGTAGTAGGATGCCCCCTTGGGCATCCTGGATCCTGGCCTCTGCCCTCCCCTTACTCACCCAGCTGGGATGGAGGGTACTGGACTCTTCCATGGGAGTGGAAATGCATTCAGGGGTACATATAACAACAGTCCTTTTATTTTATTTTATTTTAATTTAATTTTTTAAAGACTTTATTTGATAGAGAGAGAATAAGCAGGGGGAACAGGAGAGGGAGAAGTGGGCTGGGATCATGACCTGAGGGGAAGGCAGACACTTAACCGACTGAGCCACCCAGGCGTTCCAACAACAGTCCTTTTAAAACAAAGAGCTAAAAGCTTCATCACACATTTGTATTTTAAAATACAACATGGATGCCTAATTTTGAATGTATGTGTTGTAATTAAGTTACACTACCTAACTTTATCTCTATAAAGCCTACAGGACTCTGACCATTTTGGGGTACAGCCTGGCAACCACAGGAAAAAAATGAACTCCGGAGTCAGACTGGCTGGGTGTGAATTACAGTTCCAGTATTAACTGGTCGTAGACCTTGGAGAAGTCATTTGAGATCTTAGTGCCCCAGTATCCTCATCTGCAAAGGGGAGTTAACAATACTACCTCATAGAGTTGTAATGAGGGATAAATCAATCAATCAATCAATCAATCTATTTTTAGACAATAAGCACTATATGTTAGATATTATCATTTTTTTAAAAGATTTTATTTATTCATTTGACAGAGAGAGAGAGAGATAGCACAAGCAGGGAGAGCAGGAGGCAGAGGGAGAGGGAGAAGCACTGACACGGGGCTCGACTCCAGGACCCTGGGATTATGACCTGAGCCAAAGGCAGAGGCTTAACCAAATGAGCCACCCAGGTGCCTTGATATGATCATTTTTATTATTGTTGTTGTTAAATGTTACAAAATGGTGTATCCTGGAGACTCCTTACCAAGCCAGCAACAAAAATTATTTGTTAAGGAAATCGGTTGGTGGATTTCTGTGTTTAAGCTCTGTGTAACAGTAATGGAAAGTCCACAATGAGATATCACTTCACATCCACTAGGATAACTATAAATAAAAGCAAAAAACAGAATGGAAAGGAAGAAGTGTTGGCAAAGATGTGGAGAAATTGGAAGCCCTTACATTGGTGGTGGGAATATAAAATGGTTCAGCCGCTGTGAAAAGTAGCCAGAGTTTTCTCAAAAAGTTAAACAAAGAATTGCCATATCACCCAGCTTCTAGTTTTACAAACTTCTAGTTTTATATCCAAAAAAATCGAAAGCAGTTACTTGAATAAAAACTTGTTTACCATGTTCACAGCAGCATTATTTACAATAGCCAAAAGATGGAAACCATCCAAATGTCCATCAATTGATGAATAGGTAAACAAATGATGGTATGTACACACAATGGAATATTGTTCAGCCATAAAAAGGAATTAGGTACTGGGGTGCCTGGCTGACTTGGTTTGGAGAATATATGACTCTTGATCATGGGGTTGTGAATTCAAGCCCTGCATTGGGTGTAGAGCGTCCTTAAAAATAAATTCTTAAAGTAAAAAAAGCAGAATTAGGTACTGATCTGTGCTACACTATGGATGAACTTTGAAAACATTATGCTAAGTGAAATAGGCCAGACATTAAATTGTACGTATCATATGATTCCACATATATGAAATATCTAGAATATGTACATCCATAGAGACAGAAAGTAGGTTGGTGGTTGCCGAGGGCTGAGGGGAGGGGAGAATAGGGAGTAACTGCTTAAGGGATACAGGGTTTTATTTTGGGATGATGATAATTTTTTGGAAGTAGATGGTACAACATTGTGAATGTACTAAATGACACTTTAAAATGGTTTATTTTATGTTATATAAATTTTACCTCAATTTAAAAAAGAGAAATGAGATAAACTGTTCCTGATTATAGAAAATAATTATTTTCTTTACACTATTTTTAAAGTTATTACTAAAATTTCTTTCTATGTCTTTTAAAATTCCACTTTATTGCATTATAATTTACTTATAATAGAAAGAACTGATTATAGTTCAGTGAGTTTTAACAAATGTATATGTACATGTAACTCTTAGTTGAACCAAGAAATATATTCCCATTACCTTAGGGAGTTTATTTATACACTATTAAAATAATTAATTTTGATTACCAAAGAACAGAGTTGTCTATTCCAGAAATAGAATCTATAAATGGAATCAATATTATGTACTCTTTGGTATCTGGCTTTTTTTTCACTCATTATCATGTTTTTGATATTCACTCATATAGTTCTGTGTGTTAATATTTAATAATGTTTTATTGTGAAAGGTATTCCATTTTAATATTATACCATGATTCAGTTATCCATTCACTTGTCGATGGACATTTGGATTATTCCCAATTTTTGGATATTATGAAAAACCTCTTATAAACATTCTTATATAATTCTTTTTGTAGAAATATGCTTTCTTTTTTCTTGGGTAAAAATTTAGGAGTGGAAGTGCTGGGTTAACAGGTAAGTGTATATTAACTTTTAAAGACTGTCTGTTTTCCCAAATATACCATGTTGCATTACCAGACATACTGTATTTCTGATTGTCTTTTGACCTTGTCAACAGTTGGTATTGTTAGTCTTTTTAATTTTAGGTATTTTGATCAGAATGATGTAATATCACATTGTGGCTTTAATTTGCATTTTCTTTATGACTAATGATATTTGAGTATTTTTTCAGGTACTAATTAACTACTCATATAACTAATTTTTATATTTTTCAAGTATAATTGACATACTATGTTATATTAGTTTCTTGTGCAATATAACGATTTGATAATTCTATACATTACATACCACGGTAAGTATTGTTACCATCAGTCACCATTTAACATTATTATAAATTATTGACTATATTCTCTGTGTTGTACTTTTCATCTCTGTGACTAATTTATTTTATAACTAGAAGATTGTTTCTCTTAATCCCTTTCCCCTATTTCACTCAGCCTTCCATTCTCCTCCACTCTGGTGACCACAGTTTGTTCTCTTTTGTGAGTCCGTTTCTATTTCCTTTGTTTGTTTGTTCCTTTATCCATTCATTTATAGATGGACACCTAGATTGTTTCCATTTCTTGACTATTGTAAATAATACTGTAATAACATAGAAGTGCATATATCTTTTTAAATTAGTGTTTTTGTTTGATTTGGGTAAAATATCCAGTAGTGAAATTACTGGATCATGTGGTATTTCTATTTTTGATTTTTTGAAAAAAGTCCATACTATTTTCCACAGTGGCTATTACATCAATTATATATGTGTATATATATATATATATATCTTACTTCATATCTTCTTTTCAAATATTTGAGGATTTTCTATTATCTTATTTTTTTGATTTCCAATTCTGTTCTACCACAGTTAGAGAACAATGCTTTGAAATATCTTGAAATATCTTAGCGAATGTGCCATGTGCACTTTAAAGGGAAATGTGTTCTGTTGTTGGGTATTGTACTATATAAATGCCATTTTGGTTATATTGGTCAAATTTTTTTATATTCTGACTTTTCCCCTACTTTTATCAATTATGACAGATGGACAATAAATCTCCAACTATAATTGTAATCCCCCAATTTCCTTTGTTCTTTGTTCCTTTGTTATTCTTTCTCTGTCTTCTTTTAGGTTAATTGAGAATATTTTATTTTTCTATTACATCTTTTATTTTTGTTTTTAGCTATACTTTTTTTTATTAATTTCTAGAGGGCACTCAAATGATTAAAATATAGCATTTATCTTATCACATTCTTCCTTGAATTGATATCATAATTAAATAATTATTATAATGAAAACAATTCTCATTACACTCCCATCATCTTTTCTAATGTTGGTATACATTTATTTAGTTTTATATGTAGTATATACCCCACAAGAGACTGAAAAAGGCAAACTACAGAATGATTGAAGATGTTTGCAAAATTTACAACCAATAAAAGGCTTGTATCCAGTGTACTTAAAAAAACTACAAATCAATAAAAATGCAGACAACCTAGTATAAACAGATTTGAAAGGAGAATTTAAAAAAAAGAAATTTCGATATCTAATAAACATCTAAGAAAGTGATCAATCTCATTAATAACCAGGGAAATGCCTGTTAAAATCACAATAAGAGAGCAAAATAACAAAATAACAAAACCTGTCATACACAGCTGGTGGGGCTGTAATTAGTACATCCATTTTGTAAAATCAGCAATATTTTCTAAAATTGAAGATATTGTGATCTCTGTGACTTAGTGGTTCCACTTTTATTGATATACAGGCATATATACCTCTGAACAAATGTCAAGGAATGCTCATAGTACCCGGATTCATTATAGCCCAAACAAGAGGAAGCATCCCAAGTTCCTGTTAACAGAAGAAAGGACACAGAAATAGTGCATATTTGTGCATTGTAATATTATTCATTAAAGAAAGTGGAAGAACTGTAGCTGAATGGGACCTCATGGACAAATCACACCAACAGTAAGCTATAGAATCTATACCCACAAAAGAATACATACTGTATGATGCCATCTTTATAATGTTTAAAAACTATAGTATTTAGAGATGTATACCAGTTGATAAGACTTTTAAAAAAGCAAGAAAATGATTACCATAAAAATCAGGAAAATGTTTCATTTAGGTGAGCGGGAGAATTGATTTGGAATGATATTTTGTTTAAGGTTTTATTTACTTATTTGACAGAGAGAGAGAGACAGCAAGAGAGGGAACACAAGCAGGGGGTGGTGGGATAGGGAGAAACAGGCCTCCCACTGAGCAGGGAGCCCAAAGTGGGGCTCAATCCCAGGACCCTGCATCATGACCTGAGCTGAAGGCAGATGCTTAAAGACTGAGCCACCCAGGCACCCCTGGAATGGTATTTTTTGACCCGTGTGATAGATATGCAGGTTTGCTGCATAATCACTTGTTAAGTTTTTGTTTTATGCACTTTTCTGTATGTATATGTCCTTTTCTGTATGTGTATTTTACAAAATAAAGTAAAAAAAACACTTGGTTAGGCTGTTCTCTGAAGGATAACAGTCAAATTTTTCCATCCCCTATTGAATAGATCCCTTACTTCATAAATTTACTAGCCAATAGATATAAATATAGGCTCCTTTCCAGTGTATATTAAAGAGATACATTTTAAAACCCAAGCAGTGGACCTTTTCTAAGACATAGTTTTCATCTGAGAATTTTTGGGTTTGGCCCAGTGCTAAAAATTTTGTTGTCTGAATAAATGAATTAATGAAGGAGAAAGTGACCAAGTAAAAAATACAGAATGGAGAGAAAGAAGAGAATAGAATATGTGATGAATTGCTAATACTTTGTTTCTTTCATTTGGGGTAATTGGAATTCCATGCTATCTACTTCAATTTTCCCTGCTCTGTGTTTAGAAAAGTAGTTACAAAATTTCCAAAAGCGCTGACTGGCAAAAAGTTGACAACCCAAGTCACATTGCTGTATACCTTACAAGCACTGCCTTTGAGGCAGTTCATTTTTTCTTTGGACAGCTTTTGATATGTCCATATTCTTTTTGACAAATAGCTGGGGTCTGTCTTAGATCTTTCTTTTAGCAATTTTTTAATAATCCCTGTGAGTGTAAGGACCCTGAATAGCTCGCTCATCGTTGCGTGAGCAACTGAAAATATCAAATACTCAGTAGAGTCGAATGACCGCATTCTTAACTTCAGTAGGAATATAGATTGTAACATTGCTAAGTACCTTCCCATTGTCCTAATTATCCTAATATTTTAGTAAAATCTGTAAGATTTAGTGGAGTGCCTTACCTGAGGGACATGGTCAATTTTGTATTTAAACACAGACACACCGGGATGCCTGGATGGCTCAGTAGGTTGGGCGTCTGCCTTTGACTCGGGTCATGATCCCAGGGTTGTGGGTTTGAGTCCCGCATCAGGCTAATTGCTCGGCAGGCAGCTTGCATCTCCCTCTGCCTGCCGCTCTCCCTCCTTGTGCTTGTTTGCTCTCTTGCTGTCTCTCTGAAAAATAAATAAATAAAATCTTAAAAAAAAACCCAAACACAGACACACATACATGTAAAGAGGTGGCAAGATACCAAATACATTCCTCTAGATTGAGTGGAGGTCGTCCCTACAGGAAAATACAGCCAGAGGTACAGAGGCTGTACCTTCTATCGCTCAGTCAGACTGAATTCAAGAGAGCAAATCCCCAACACACACACGAGTAAGCACTTTCATATCCACCCCTCCAAGCCAGTGTGCCATCTAAAACCATAATGCATTGACTGATGATCTAAATTAATGGGCATTTTTGTCAAATGGTCAAAAGGTTGGCCTATGATTAGAGATTAGAGAGGCCTATGGTTAGAGGGGAAGAACAACTGTCAGTTACTCTTTTCTTTATTAGCGCTAAATTGAATGAACTTGGATTGAATTCCAAAAAACAAACTTTCATGAAGTATTGAAAAGATTTTGCATATTATTCCTGTAAACTGTATATGTTTTAACTTTAGACCCTGAGCTCTCTCCTCCCTTTTTTTTGTGTTATGTTAGTCACCGTACAGCACTCCATTAGTTTTTGATGTAGTAAGCCGTGATTCATTGTTTGTGTATTGAACTCTCCCTTTAAAAAAAATAAATAATATAAAAACTTTTCAGTTGGACATTTATTTGTAGCACAGTGTTCTACAGCTCTTTTTATTACATGTTGTCTCCCTCTTCAGACAAGTAAACCGGTAGTTAACTCTGAGTCCTTTAGGGCATCAATAAAGGGCATTAATAAAGAGAATGTTTAATTGGCAATAAGTCACGCACTTGAAATACGTTCTGTTAATGCACTTCTATTCAGGTGATGGCCAGGAAGCTTCACATTATTGTTAGCCTCGGTGAAATTGAAACTATTCAAGAAAGTTTATTCTACTCTTGGAAAGATTTGTTATTCTCTCTCTAGAGGCTAGTCAACAAGAGAAGGCAATATCTTAGAAATTCTCCCTTAGATTAGAGCCCAAAGCAGTTTCTAGGGTTTTGACTCTGTTTTTCCTTTTTCATGCCTTACTTCATGTAAATTCCCAGACAAACCTATATCAATAATTAGTCTGTATAGTAGTCCCCCCTTATTTTTGGTTTCTCTTTCAACTGTGGTCAACTGGTCCCAAAGCAGATGTTCCTTCTTGTCAAGTGTCCTCAGGTCCTTGTGAAGGGAATAGTAGCCTAAGGCTGTGTCACAAAGCTTACGTTATTTTCCTCACTTCATCTTATCACATAGGCCTTTTATCATCTCACATCATCACAAGAAGGATGAGTACAGTGCAGTAAGATACTTTGAGAGAGGGGCCATAGTCACGTACCTTCTATTATAGGATATTGTTATAATTATTCTATTTTATTAGCATTGTTGCTAATCTCTAACTATGCTTAATTTATAAATTAAACAGTATCATAGCTATGTATATATAAGAAAACACATAGTATATATAGGGTTTGGTATAATTGGTTCTAGACATCCACTGGGGGTCTTGGAACATATCCCCCATTGATGAGGGTGAATGGCTCTATAAAGACACACTATGGGCTTACCTGAGATGGGAATTTTATGATTGCCACAATTAGGCCCCCTCTGATATGTTGTTAGACTAATATGGCAATGGCTGACCTAATCTTAAAATATCTGTGTTATTGGTTGCACTTTTGAGTGAAAATAGGCACAGGAGAAGTTCTTGTGGTGAGGGGGAGGGTCATCATGTCATTTTTGCAATACAATTTTTAAAACAACAAAAACCCAGCTATATGCATTTGAGATTAGGTTGAAAAGTTCAGTCAGCGCACACAGGCTTTTGCCTGCCAAAGGTTGAGAATATTGGAAGATCAGTTTGAGTCACCAAATTGCCTCATTTTATCTGAATATTAGCTTAGGGGTGGGTTATGGTGTTAGCTTATGAATGGGGCATAAAACATGCTGAAGCTGGAGAAATTCTTTCTGTAGAGGAAATGCTAGGTAACTAAAATGTTAACTCCTCGCCCATAGTATATATGTATTTTTTTTTAATCAATGTACTAGCTAAACTTTTTTTCATGTAACAATTTGTCAAAACTGCCTAAATGTGAAGACATTTATGTCAGTAGAAACTATTTCTCTTTTATTTTATCACTATCATTACTACTTGTTAAATGTTGGTCATTAAATCTCAAAAGTTTTAAATTCTAGATAAAAAGAAATGTTAATTTTTAGATGTTTATTTTCATGTATTTTAATATAGTAAATAGGCAATTTAGATAAATGGTAAATATTCAAATTTTTCTCTTCATAAAATAGTAAAACGTATTATATATATGAATATAACAATTTGAGGGGTAGACAACAAAAATGATAATTAGCTTTGAATAGGATGACATATGTTTTGAATTATTAAATTTCTTTTTATAGTATTCAATAATAAAGACATACTTTTGCCTCCATAAATTAAAAAAGGTGTCAGGCAGCCACTATGGGTGGCTTTTCTTTAGGCAAAAGAGACATCATTCTAGTCAGTTTTCAAACATTTGTTATATAAACATGCTTGTTTCCTTTGTCTCTCTGACTGCAGAAATGACTCAAATATGTTCATGCTGTGGCCCACAAATCCTTCTTTTTATCCTTAACTTGGGCATATAATGTCAGAGAGAGAGGAAAAAAAAAAAGAGAAAAGTTTGGGGCAGAGGTAAAGGACAGAGAGAGAATGTCCAAATGGAAATTTCCAGAAATTAATCAAGATTAGAAATTAATCAAGTAGAACCAAAGAATGTGAACTGTGTACATTCAAAGTTTTATACCTGGTAAACTGCAAAAATAGTGTTTGGAATACATTAAATTAAGAAAACTCAGAATTGTTTGCTTATGGAGAAATCCCTTTATGAAGACAAAAAGTGCATAGTTTCTATGTGATGGCTTTCTGGTCGTTGGCTTCTATTTAGGAATATCATCTTTTGGCACATAGACATGGCAATAAAAAGAAGAATTTTCTCGTTTTCATTGTTTGGAATTTGTCTAAGCATAAGAATGAATATCAAACATAGAATCTTGTTCCCCCCCTCCCAAAAAAAAAAAAGAATCTTGTTCCCGAAGTTACTCACTTCCGCTGTAGGAGACTGCTGTTTTGTCATAACTCCTGGATGTGTTTAGTGTTCGTGGCTCTGCTACAACTTTCATAAAAAAACCATTCATTTGTTCATTCATTCATATATTTATTCATTTGTTTTTTCATTCATACAGCAAATATTCACTGAGTAGTCTGTTAGGCAAAGGTCCTGTTCTTTGGAGATACAATGGTAAACAGGAGAGACAAGGATCTTGCTCTTAGGTTGCTTATATTAGATGGGGAGACAGAGAGAAATCAGCTAAACAAATGACCAAGTTACTTCAGATAGTGAAGAAAATAGAGCTGCAAAGAAAGAGGGATTGCCTCATTGTATGTGTGAGTTGAGGGGGAAGTGGTGACCTGGGAAAGCAGGTCTGATGGTGATGCATGAAGTGAGTCATGAGTGACAAGTAGAAGCAAACCATGCCTCTAACCTGGAAGCAGAGTGTTCTAGGCGGAGGGAGCAGCAAGGTGCAGAGCCCCAACAGGAGCAAGCTCGATTTTTTTGAGGAACAGAAAGAACGCTGGTGTGGTTGAAGAAGACAAATCATATGAAGGAGTACTAGGAGGCAAGTTCAAAAGGAAGGCATGGCCTCATCACTTTTATTTTATTAGAAGGCTAAGCTTTATTTTATTTTCGAAAGACACTGTCTACTTTGTGTTTTGTCATTACTGCATCAACACAAACAGTTGTAGCATGAAAAATCTGCTGTGTTAGTAGTTTCTTCTATTCAATGAAAAATATTCCATTTAATTAATTTTTCTCTTATTGAATTGATTTAAAAAATTATTTATCAGGTAGGCAACGTCTTCGGGTTTGTCTTATGCTGAAGAGCATAAGAAAAAAAAATGAGAAGAATGTAAGCATTTTAAACATTAATGCAACACCACAAGGCAACTCTAAGGCTAGAAGGTGGCTCTCCCATAGCTCCATGGAACTTTAGGCGTGCCCTTTAGCCGAGTCTAACTGGGCCAAATAAAACATAAGGCTTAGCACATCTTGCTCAAGAATATTGGAGAATCTATAACTTCAACAGGCGTGATTCATATTCTCATGATGGAGTTGCCATTAAACTTTGAGGCTAGTGAAACATGGACAAGTGCCCAAGTAAGTTCGAGTATGGGCCTGTCCCAAGAAAGCAGGTTCTCACTCGTCATGGAGAGGGAAGTTAGAGGAGGAGCTGGGGTCAGCCTACTCTGTGCTAATCAGTTAACAGCAGAAGCTGAGAGCTGATCAGGCGACAGGCTTTTGGATATTAAAAAAAAGTACCTTATTTTTGATGTAGAATCTTTTTGACTACAAAGGTTGGAAGAGCAGCGTGTGACTTTATTCGAGGGTGATGTGAAATTTCATGTTCATTTTCCTTAAAGTAGCTTATACTCCTCTTATTTCTTTCTTGTTGATAACTCGTGAAAAATGCAGGGGGTCCGTTGGGGTTAGTAAAAGGATGTATTTCAAACTTCGAGACAGGCAAAAGCAATCTTTTCCTAATAACCTTTTACTTGTTCCATTTAACTTTCCAATCACTTGATCAACAAATATTTATTTTAAGTGACAAGCTCTGTAGCAAAATCCACCTCCAGTCCTTCTTCTGTGAAGCAATCCTCTATAATATGTGGGGCAGAGAGCGTTCTGAATTACGGTCCGACACAGCACACTCACAACCCTGTTCCACACGAAGCATTTTGGTGGATTCCATGTGGGAAGATGGTGAGGAATGGTGGCAAATATGCAACCCCAGCTGTCTGTGTGAGCTCAGATGAGTTCCTCACACTTGCTGAGGAGCCTCTGTTTTGACATCAGTAAAATGGCGATAATACCTATCCAAAAGGTTTTGTGAATTTAAATGAGGTTATGTGTGCATAGTGCCTGTAAATAGAAACTGCTTGTATAGGGGCGCCTGGGTGGCTCAGTGGGTTAAAGCCTCTGCCTTCGGCTCGGGTCATGATCTCAGGGTCCTGGGATCGAGCCCCCCATCGGGCTCTCTGCTCAGCAGGGAGCCTGCTTCCCCCTCTCTCTCTGCCTGCCTCTCTGCCTGCTTGTGATCTCTCTCTCTGTCAAGTAAATAAGTAAAATCTTAAAAAAAAGAAAGAAACTGCTCAAATAAGGGCAGCTGTTACTACTATTTCATTTAAAACTTAATTAGTTGCCAACATTACTGCCTAAAATCTTGAGGTCTTTGGTAGGCGAAAAAATAGCTTTTTTGTTTCTGATCTCCTTTTCTCTTTCTAAGGTACCATCTCTCTGCTTCTGCATCTTTTAAAAAATAATTTCACATTTTAAACAGGGAGCCTCAGGGGTATCTAACTTCTCACTGTGGTGGGTTTTCCAATCTAGTGTAAATCTGTCAAGACATTTCTTAAAAATTGATCATGTAATTGACTAGTTACACTGCTTTATTACTTCTAAATTTGGCATCTCAAAGGTAGATATAATAATTAGTATACATGATTTTCTGAAGAATCATATAAACTATTTTTAAAAAGTTTATCTCACAGGTAGCAGTGATGCAGAAAGATCTGGAAACACTTTTCTCTCCAGGCCTGGGGCTAATTTTCCCAGATAGATGTGTTAGGATCTTCCTCCTTCATTCTGAAAGATTACAGCAGCTCTCTATGTTAAACTCACCTGAAAACCACCCGCTAAATCTATGATCCTAGGAAAAATGAGTGAATATCTGCTGAACCTAATCCAACTTATTATAGTGATTAAAAAGCATGCCATAAAATATCCTTGCCCTAAGGTTAAAATGCAAATGTCAAACGGACCAAGCCTACCTTTCCAGTCTGATATTTCAGCACTGCTTTGTGTATACACTTTTATGTTAGGTGTCTAGGATAGTTGGGTGCTCTCCTCCAAATGTGCTATGAAAGTTTCCACCGCAGCCTTTTATGGACAATGGAGAGGAGGAAGTTCAAGTCACCACATTCTTGGTTTGTAGCAAAAAGTGGTCTGGCTAGGCTGGAATCCAAGTCTAGGGGGTTAATATGGCCCGAAACAGCAATGAGGGATGTTTAAGGGTTTCAGTTTCAATAGAGTTTGGGGTTTTGAAGAAGGAAGTTCAGAGGGTCCATGCAAAGGAGTCCAAAGTGAGGCCTGGCCCTTGGGCTAGATACAGTACCTGCCATCTGGTGGGCACTCAAATGATGTTGGTTAAGAGAGTTAAGTATTCCCCTATGACCGCTGTAGACCTTCTTCCCTGCTATCACCTTGGTCTGAGCCATCCTCGATAGCACTCCAGAGTTTTGAGATAGTTGCCTGATTGGTCTTCCAGTTTTCATATTTGCTTTTCCCGAGTCAATTCTTGCACTTCTCTGCTTGAAACTCTTAATTGTTTCCCATCTCACTGGGAGGAAAATCCTCAGTGGTTCACAAGGTCCTACATGATCTGTCCCTTGTTTTCTCTCTCTCCATACAGTTGGGCTCAATCCCAGCCACACTGGCCTCCACACTGTGCCTTGAATAGGTCAGTCCTTCAACGCACCATTCATACCCTAGCCCAAGCACTTCCCTCATCATGGCTGGTAGTCACAGATTCACATAACTTGCCTCCTCCAAGAATCTGCTAAAACATTGCTTTCCTTAGGAGGCCTTCCTGAGTATCCTCCCTAAAATTGTACTTTTTCAAAACATTCCTGTCTTCTGCTGCTATTGTTCTCCATGGCGCTTTGCACCATTTGACAGATATTTTAGTTTTTATTTGCTTGTGGACTGCTTTCTTCAGTAGACTATAAGCTTCATGAGGGTGATCATTCTGGCTGTTTTGCTTGTTTTAGCACTAAAAATAGTTCTTGCACATTGTATATCCTCCACCAATATTTGGTCAGTTAATTCATAAAGATGAATTAATTCATTAATTCATAAATTTTCACCATCCTTCCTAGTCAAAGTAGTTTCTTTCTCCTTTGTTTTCCCATAATGCCTTCTCTATTTTATTGTGTATATCATATTCTAAGGACTATAGACTAGATCTGTATATTGCTAACCTCTCTTCCTAGGATGGGTGCTCAGTGATGAATATTCCATGTCCTTAATACATCCTTTTATGAATTGAATTTATGCTCTTGGAAATATATTATTATCTCTTTACTTTTTTCCGCTGACCTACTCTTGTCTCACATTAAAAATCAAACACTTCTTAGATACCTAGTAGTTGTATTCTCATTTTTATGTGAACAGCCCATCCAAATAGAGAGTTACTAATAGTTAATCTTCCATATTTTTAACTGCTCTTTTTAAGTTGATGTATAGTTGACACACAGTGTTGCACTAGTTTCAGATATACGACAGTGACTCAACAAGTTTTATATGTTAGGGTGTGCTCACCACAGATATAACTACCATATGTCACCATACAAAACTACTACAAGACTATTGACTAGTCAGTATTCCATATTTTTAAGTTAATTTTTTCTCTGGCCTTGGCTGTTCATCTTGTTGAGAGGCATAAAATGCTTGATGTTGCCCAGAACAGTCTCAACTTTCAGCACTGATGTAAATTTAAAGAAGAAGTTTAAGGCTCCAAAGTCTGTATCATAACATTAAAAATTGACTTCACCATAAAGAAGAAATAAAAATGGGAAAGTGGATGGGGATGGGAAAGAAAAGAGAAAAGAATACTTAAATTAGGCACTAGGTGCTACTCATGCAGCAAATATTTATTTACCTACTTCTGCAATAGGAACTGGAGACTGTTTCCTTATTTCTTCTTATAGATAACTACTGTTCACATTGTTCAGGTTATATACTACACAAAGGGGCCATAGCAATGGGGGTTGTATTCACATATAGATATCCTTCTATTGAACTTTTAAAATTACTCTATCCTAACTGTTCACTCCAAAGAAGGATGATCCACACATTTTATGACATATTTTTCTGGCTTGTGACAGCAAGGAGTTTTGCTCTAGTAAAGTCAGCATAGTGTGACAGATTTCCAACAGATGGACATACAGTGCCTTATTGCAATAGAGAAGGTGTGTATAATTATGCTTTACCTCGTAAAAGAGGAATAAGCTTAATAATCCAAAAAATTTTTTGATTTAATAACTTGGGCCTTGAAACAAGGAGCTTCTTATTGAATATCTTGGTGAAAATCTTTTTTTTTTTTTTAATCCCCTATTGGTTTTAGTACACTGGCTTAATTGGGTATCTTATGCTATAGTTTATAACATCTGCTATTTGTTTCCTGGACCAGAATTGTACTGCTGAATTACCAATTAACCTACAAGTTCTTATATTATGACACAAATTACTATGTAATGATACAGTTTCCATTAATAATCTACAAACTATGTTTTGCATAGATACCAAATAGAGATTACCATGTAACAATTTGTTAATTATGTTATAGAGCTGACTTTTTTTTGTTGTTACTGTGGAAGTGTTATTATAGAAGTTAACCTCTTAAAATCTGGAGACATGTTATATATTTTTAAATGTTACAAATTTTTGAAAAAGGCGCTACTTCCCCTCAGATGTTGAAAGGAAAATTTAAATAAAGTATTAGTATCAGAAAACAAATAATTGGGAAACTTTTGGAAAAGAAAAAGGGAAATTTTGGTTGGTTAAATAAATGTTCTAGAAAAACAGGTGGATGATAGAATAAAAAAGAAAAGGACTTTAGAACCATAATTTTCAGCAGAATGGAGCATACATACATCAAGAATGGAGCAAGATGTTAATTCCACTTCAGTGCCAATTCTAAATGAAGAATTTCAGGAACAACTTGAAGGGGAAAAAACACACAAAAATTTACCAAATTGAATATTCTATTTGTAGATGCAGGTTCATGGTCATCTAATTTGACTATAAAATAAAGGACATGCCACTCTTGTTGAAAAGTATCCAATTCTTGCAAGAAATTATAACAGTTCAAAAGAAACTATAAATAAGAATATTTCAGAAATGATTATATACAGATTCTTCCCCAAATGCTGAAAATGATTGGATTGTGTTATTCTAACTCAAAAGATTTTTTTGTCTCCATTATAAATGTTTTGGGGATAGAAAAAAAAATCCACTAATGAAAGAAAGTATGAAATGACTGTCAGATTTTATTATATATTCTTAGTAAACATAAAAAAGTAAAATGCACATCAGCCATAACGAAGTATTCAAAATTGAAATCTTACAGAAAAGTTTTATAACTTCTGGTGCTAACAGATTACTCAGAAAGAGAAAAATATTTGCATTCTATGATTGACCTCTTAATCTGCAGGGTTCAGTTTTTGGCAAGGCTATGTCTCGCATCAGAGAATTATTCAAAAAACTTAATGAGACAATGATGATTTGCTGTATTTTTTAGAAACTATAGCAGAATTTTATACCATGGAAGACATATGCACAGAATACAAACATTGGCAACATATCATACTCCTTAGGGGATAGAATACAAAGCCAAAATTATAAAATTGTAGCAGAATTGTTTGGATAACAAGAAATGTAAAACATGACTAAATTATTTTAGATACAATTCTTGATGTGTGCCAAATAGAGTAAAGAGCAATTATTATTAGATTTATGGATTATGGAGATGCATATATTTCCATATGTGAATTCTTGGGTTGGAATTTTGCCATGTAAGTTAAATAACTAAAGACTTATGTACATTTCTCGTGGACTAAACAACTTAAAAAAACAATTTTAAAGACAAAACAAATTGAGAATCTCCATGAACCTCTCTGGGATTAACCTCATGTCTTAAGGACAAATAATATAAGTATATATAGAAATCAACAGATTACACAATAGAACCTTTAATTCTTTTATCTGTACATTCTTTAAACTGGATAGTTAACAATATAGGTAAAAAATATCTTTGACACCACTAAATTTTAATTATCTTTCAAGAACTACCCAACTATTTTTTGACTTCAGCCAAACACTGAATTGAATTAAAAACAAATCTACTAAATATAAAAAACCCTTAAAAACCTTTATCAAATATGTGATGGAGAAGTCAACTGATAACATTGTCACTAAAAACTATGTTAGAAACAGAATGTGCTGCTCTTTTAGAAATTGCCGATGATGTAATTAGAAATACCTAAATATGTAGATAGATGTATTAATGGCATAGACTTACAAAGAATAATAACATTTAATATTAACACAGAAATATAGATCATAACAAAAAATAGTAATATATAGCAATGTCATAATATAACTGTTACTACTAATCCATAATAGTGATGCAATAAGATTATCATTTTAAAAATGTTTTTCAATATTAAAAAAACTGTCACAGATGAGCACTAAATAATAATGTGTAGAATTATTGAATCACTGTATAATACACCTGAAACTAATATAACACTATATGATAATTATATTAGAATTACAATTTTTTTTAAGTTAAAAAGGTAAAAAAAAAAAAGACTATCATAATCTTTTTAGAGTTTAGGTCAGGAGTTTGCAAAAAGGTTAGATAATAAATATTTTAAGTTTGTGGGCCATATGGTCTCCGTTCAATTAGTCAACTCTACCGCTGTAGCATAAAAGCAGCCCTAGACCCCAAATAAGCAAATGAGCATGGCTGGGTTCCAATAATATTTTATTTATGGTTCCTGAAATTTAGTTTCATAGAATTTTCATGTGTCATGGAATACTATTCTTTTAACATTTTCTAATCACTGAAGAATGCAAGAGCCATTCTTAGTTCATGAGCTGCACAGAAACAGATGGCAGATGAGATTCAGCTTGTGAGCCATTGTTCACTGACTTCTGTTCTAGATGACATATATACTTTGAAAAATTGTAGAAATGAATTACTACAAGTACATACAAATTTACAGTTGAAATTGGCTGATGAACATAGTAAGGAGTAATAGATGGGACATCATCATGCAGCCTTTATTCTCTCCAAATACCTGATTCTCAGTTTATATTTAAGTCTGTCAGTGGTAGGGAGGATTTATTCTCCAATTGAAAATTTATTAAACATGATTTAAGGCCTAAGGTATCACAAAAAATATAGTCTCACTAAATGGCCATTTTTATAGAGAGAGACACAATTACAAATAAAGATAGGAATTGCTGTAATAAACGTATTTGGCAAGAAAGCATGTTGTGTAATTATTTTAAACAAAATGCTGAATCAAAATTGGTTAGCATTACTAATTTTTGCGTTTACAATTTTGAATTTTATATTGTTTACATTCAGTAGTTTGATTTGTGAATTTCATAAGGAACGACTTTACATTTGTTGTAGTTATAGCTGAGAAATACATACTATACTGACTTTAAACTTTTACATGAGGAAGAGATATCTTTTTCTCATTTGTATGGAGGCCCTGTAGGGCCTGATGGCAACTAGTCCTTGTTGATAGGGGTGAAGAATCATGTCCATGACAGTCCTAAGGGAGAGAGATTACAAAGATGAACAAGACTTGGCTTCTTGACTAGTCTGCAGCTGGATGTTTTGTGTTCTAATATTTATTTAAAAGCAGTACTCTGGTAATTGTTTTTTCCCCATTGTTTTATGGCAGTGGCTTAATGCCCAGGATTTTACTTTAAAACAGACAGCATTGTAAAAGGATGAAAAATGGAAGCCACTCAGTCACTATGCTATTACATGTAACTGCTACATGGTGAGTTTTTATTGTTTATTCTACTTCCTATCTTTAGCAGCATGTGGGTAAAGTCAAGAAGATTCACAGACCCTATTGGGATTAGCCTCCTGTTTTAAGGACAAAGATTAGTCAGGTTGATGACTTGTTATTTTTCACCGGACCTGTCAGTTCTGTGTTCAGCAAAAATGCAAACCAAAGGTGTCTTTAAGTACAAAAAGAAATTCCTCAAAGCCAAAGCTCATTGACTTTTAGACAAAAATACAAAATCCTCTAGAATTGTATAGTCAAACAAAACTTTTTTTAAAAAAATAAACTTTGAAATGAATGTAGACTGTGTGAAGATAAAAGAAGGATTGTTTATGAGCAATGATGAAAGTGTGTAAAGGGCCACAGGTATTTTGCAATAGACTTCTGGAGATCTCATTAGAATTTGAAAGCGCTGTGAGGAAAAGAAGTTCTTTAAAGTTGGCGGAGCTTTAGAAAGGTGAGTCACATCTGGAAGTAAGGATCTGAGAGAAGTTCTTGCCCCTGTGGCGGTGTGTAGACTGATAGGAGTCAGTACTGAATGTCAATCTAGTTATTGGTTCTTATTATAAACCTTTTGAAAGCATGACTATATAAAAGGCAGAGACCCAATGCAACCGTCTCTCTTCCATCTTTTACATGACCTCTCCATTTTTCTGTATATTTGAAAGATTTTTTTTTTCTGTTTCAGAATTTGAATGATAAATAAGTCAGTGACAGACTATCTAGTCTGACAATTGTTTATTGATTTGTAGGTATCTTAACTCCACCCTGGTAAATTCATTTTCATACAATATGATAGACACTCTGACCCTTATAGGAGTAAAAAGCAATCTGTACTAAGCAAAGTAGATGTTATTTGGTTTTCTTGCTATAGAAATGGCATAAGGTATTCTTAAAATATGTTCTTCTATAAAAACTCCATGTAATTGTAAAAGGAGATACTGAAATAAAGCTAAAGGATGGAATAAAATGGAAAATGAATAAACATTTAAGATAAAAATAATGAATAAGTTGAGTAAACTATTGCTAGGATTTATTTAAAAATTTGATCTAAATGATAAGAGAAGAGAAAATATTAGTTAAGATCAGGAATGCAGAAGATCATTTGAGGACATGTTTTAAATCATTGTTGTATTATCGTTCCCAGTTGATATTACTAAATTTGGTATCAAGTTAAGTGATTAATTAGAAAATTGATAACAAACCAAAGAAGCACAAGAAATAATGTACATAAATTAGGAAGAAAGAAAATTGAAATTGTTCCTGAAAATTCCAAATTTCCAAAATTTCCAAATATATGTTCTTTGGAAATACACTTTTTTTTTTTTAAGATTTTATTTATTTGACAGAGAGAGAGAGAGATCGTAAGTAGGCAGAGAGGCAGGCAGAGGGAGAGGGAGAAGCAGGCTCCCTGCTGAGCAGAGAGCCCAATGTGGGGCTTGATCCCAGGACCCTGAGATCATGACCTGAGCTGAAGGCAGGGGCTAACCCACTGAGCCACCCAGGTGCCCTGAAAATATGCTTTTCTAAAATATGTTACTTGATATATATTTTTGAAATAAAATGGTTAATTTTTTTATTTTTTAAAAAGATTTGATCTATTTATTTGAGAGCATTGGGAGGGTGGCAGAAGGAGAGCGACAAGCAGGGTCCCCACAGAACAGCAAGCCAATGGGGCAAGATTCTAGGGATCATGATCTGAGATGAAGGCAGACATTTAACCGACTGAGCCACCCAGATGCCCCAAACGTATATAGTTTTAAATTTAAACCTATGAACACTATCAAATTATAAAGGAAAAAAGAAACTTTTAGGCAAATGTTAAAGATAAAACTATAGGAAACTTAGCAAGCAAAGTATAGTTATATAGCAGATGAATAATAACCTCCATTCGAATAGAGGTATTGCAATAAGGTGAGGATCCTGTGTCACAAAGATAACACTCATCAGATTAACGAGAGAAAACAAGAGCCCACGATCTGAGCTCAACTGACTCCAGGAAGGTATTCCATAAAGATTTGCCATCTTTTCTTCATTAAGTTACTTAAGTGTATAAAAGTTTTTAATAAATATGTATTTAAATAAATATGTATTTAGAGTGGAGAAACATCACATTTACTTCAGAAATACTAAAGCTTAGGGCACCTGGGGGGCTCAGCTGGTTAGCGTCTGCCTTTGGCTCAGGTCAGGGTCCCAGGGTCCTGGGAACGAGCCCTGCATTAGGCTCCCTGCTCTGTGGGGACCCTGTTTGTCCCTCTCCCTCGACCTGCTGCTCCCCTGCTTGTGCTTGCTCTCTCTCTCTGTAAAAAAAAGGAAACGAGAGGAAAGGAGAGGAGAGGAGAAGAGAGGGGAGGGGAGGAGGAGAGGGGAGGGGAGGGGAAGGGGAGGAGGAGAGGGGAGGGGAGGGGAGGAGGAGAGGGGAGGGGAGGAGGGGAGGGCAAGGGAGGGGAAGGGAGGGGAAGGGAAGGAAGGAAGGAAAGGAAGGAAGGAAAGGAAGGAAGGAAGGAAGGAAGGAAGGAAGGAAGGAAGGAAGGAAAGGGAAGGGAAGGGATACAAAGCTGTTTCTTTGAACCAGGAGTAAGATGGAGGAAATGTCCTGTCACCATTACTGTTCAGCATAAGACTCATTTCACCAATTTCCAATATAGCTATTTGAAAAGAAAATAGAATCATATGTAAATATAAGGAGAAAAATATTTCAGGAATAACTTTCTTAGGAAAACACACATATAAATTAGAAAAGTCATAGAAATTATGGAATTAACCAACACTGATCACAGTAACAAATGAGTTTAGCAAATTCTCAGATTGTAAGGAAGCTCCAGAAGTATTACACATTAATTACTACTTAGCTATTGCTTATTTATATATATAAAGATAAAAAAAATTACGTATGTGGGTATTAATCTTGGTGCTTAAGGGATTTATAAAATGATAAGCCCCAATGAGAAAAACAGAATCTGAATGGAAGGTTTAAAGGCTGGGTTGCTTTGGCGTCCTGCAGTCCTAGCACCTGAAACCCACTCACATATGGCTTCGGATCTTCTCTCCTTTATTTATTTTTTATATTTCCCACATATTTCTTCCTGGTCATATAATCATATAATAGCACAAGTATGGAGGGATTGGCCATTGTTTGTTTCCTGTACTTCTTACAATATGTAGTTTTATACAGTTCTATGCTCATATATATATGTGTGTGTGTGTGTGTACATATATATATATATTCTTATTTAATGCTATTTTTTCTTTTTTATTTGAGTATAGTTGGTACACAATTTTATATTAATATCAGGTGTACAGCTTAGTGATTTGACAAGTTTATACATTGTGCTATGTTCACCACAAATGTAGCTATTATCTATCCCATTACATTGCTATTACAATATTGTTGACAATATTCCTTATGCTATTCCTTTTATTCCCATGGTTTA
>CM052800.1:110885931-110899980 GCA_028533885.1 Nasua narica | reverse complement strand
TTTGTAATAGAGCTTGAAGTCTGGAATTGTGATGCCACTGACTTTGGTTTTCTTTTTCAACATTCCTCTGGCTATTCGTGGTCTTTTCTGGTTCCATATAAACTTTAGGATTATTTGTTCCATTTCTTTGAAATAAATGGATGGTATTTTGATAGGGATTGCATTAAATGTATAGATTGCTTTAGGTAGCATAGACATTTTCACAATATTTATTCTTCCAATCCATGGGCATGGAATGTTTTTCTGTTTCTTTGTGTCTTCCTCAATTTCTTTCATGAGCACTTTGTAGTTTTCTGAGTACAGATTCTTTGCCTCTTTGGTTAGGTTTATTCCTAGGTATATTATGGTTTTGGGTCCAATTGTAAATGGAATCGACTCCCTAATTTCTCTTTCTTCTGTTTTGCTGTTGGTATATAGAAATGCAACTGATTTCTGTGCATTAATTTTATATCCTGACACTTGATTGAATTCCTATATGAGTTCTAGCAGTCTTGGAGTGGAGTCTTTTGGGTTTTCCACATAAAGCATCATATCATCTGCAAAGAGTGAGAGTTTGACTTCTTTTTTGCCAATTTGGATGCCTAAAGGTAGTCACTTCTTTCATAAAGAAAACATTATGGTTTCCTTACTGGAAAAACAACAAAAGAAATGGTAAAGATACCAAAATGTATGTAGAAACAGTTCATGTTTGTTAAAGTGTATGTGGAATAATTTATGGGCAAAGTTACAAAAAAAGTATTTTAAAAAGAGATGGCTATTCTTGATTTGCTACATATGATTTTTAAACCTAATTTACAAAGTGACAATTATTAGAACTTCATGTCAGTTTCTGCTCCTATGTGTAAAGAGCTTGGAAGTTGTCATTATACAATAAGAAAACGCTGAGCAAATTGAAAATCAATGACTTCTTGGACCCATGGTAGAACTGAGGTTACAGGGCAAACCACCATGTCCAAATCTAGAGAGACAGGAGAATTCAAAGTCCCAGCTAAGATCTGCCCACCTAGAGTAGAGACCACTGGAGACATGAACTTAAATAGTAATTTTAATGTGTTCCTGGAGGCTGAGTGTGCACTAACTTGAGAGTGAGGAATGCCTGGGGCCACAAGGGTTTTACTTTGTACCACCACCAGGTTTTTATACTGAGCAACCAAGAAAATTTCCCTGTGGCTCTGGTGGGAAAGGGTAACGGTAAACATTGTGAAATGCCTTGTACCCCAGGGGAGAGATTTACATAGTGCTATATCTCACCTGGGGCAAGAGCATTTCTCTTACTCTACCCCTGTGGAGCTTCCTTTCTCCCCTCCTTTATGCTGATATAAATAAGCAATTGAATTAATACATAAATGGAAGAGAAGAGACAAATTTCCCGTACAGAAGAATACCAAATAACTTATCTAGTTACTATGGCCTCCGAGAGGTGGAGTATAATTCCTCAGTCCTTAAGTGTGGGTTGTATATAGTGATTTCCTCTCTAAGAGTACAGTGTGGAAAGAGGGGAAAAGATTACTATGGAGAAATCTGACAAACACTGCTCCATCCAGGTGATCCCTTAAGGTCAACATCAATAGTGATGAGCCACGTTAATAATAGGCACTTTTGATATGACATAAGGAAAATAGCACTTGACCTCTGTGATTTTCCTCCCTAAACCCCCAAACACCAGTCTAATCATGAGAAAAAAACATCAGACAAATCCCAGTTGAGGGATATATTAGTCAGCTTACGCTGCTGTAACAAGATACGGTAGACTGGGAAGCTAAAACAACAGAAATTTATTTTCTCACAGTTCTGGAGGCTAGAAGTCTGAGATCAGGGCACCAGCATGGTCAAGTGCTGAGAGACCTCTCTTCCTGGTTTGCAGATGGTGCCTTCTTTTTGTGTCTTCACATAGCAGAGAGAGAGCTTTGGTGTCTTTTCCTATTCCTATCAGAGTGCTAGCCTAAACAGATTAGAACTCCAACCTTATGGGAAAACCTGGATGACTCAGTGGGTTAAGTGTCTGCCTTCCCAGGGGATCAAGTCCCACATTGGTTTCCTTGCTCAGTGGGGAGCCTGTTTCTCGCTCTGCCCTTATGACCTTATTTAATCTCATATGTCCTATCTCCAAATACAGTCACATCGGTGGTTAGGACTTCAAAATATGCATTTCGGGCAGGCATAATTCAGTTCTTTTTTTTTTTTAAAGATTTTATTTATTTATTTGACAGAGAGAGAGAGAGAGAGATTACAAGTAGGCAGAGAGGCAGGCAGAGAGAGAGGGGGAAGCAGGCTTTCTGCTGAGCAGAGAGCCCTATACGGGGCTGGATCCCAGGACTGTGAGACCATGACCTGAGCTGAAGGCCGAGGCTTCAACCCACTGAGCCATCCAGGCGCCCTGCATAATTCAGTTCTTAGTAAGAGACACTCTATAACATACCTGACCAATACTTCTCAAAAATATTCAGGTTATCAAAAAAAAAAAAAAAGGTAAGTAAGTCTGAGAAACTATTACAGTCACAGAGAAGCCCAAGGAGACATGATGACTAAATGTAATCCAATACCCTGGATGGCATCCTGGAATAGAAAAAAGAACATTAGGGAAATTTTTGAGAAATCTAAAATAAGCATAGATTTTAGTTAATAATAATGGATCATTACTGATTCACTATTACAACAAATGGACCTTACTAATGTAATATTTTAGTAATAGGGGAAACTGGATAGGGGCATATGGCATATGTACTATCTTTGTAATTTTCTGTGCAAACTTCTGATAAATAAGGCATATTATAAAAAGCTACGTCTTTGGATTAAAAAGAGAAAACATAATTATATTGAAATTTCAGAAGGATTTATAAACTATTTTAAGAGAATGAAATATGACAGATCAGAAACACTAGAACAGAGAGAATGACATCACACTGATCACTAAATATAGCAGGGACAACTGGCAATTGGTATAGAGAACTGTATGATAAATGTACCACATATTGCAATAAAAAATTCCAGATTTATCAAAAAGTAAAGTATTGAAAGACTAAAAAGACACTCCACACTTACCCTAAGTATTCTTTTATTTATTTGTTTCTTTGTTTATTTGATCAACCTCTGAACCCTCAACAACAGGATGACAAAATAGTAGATAAAATTTGTTACAAAATATATATGTTATGTATAAGAAAAAACGAAGTAATTTGAAATAATACAAGAGTTATAAGCATGCTACATGAATTTATATAAGTGTGTCATACCAATCCTAAAAGCCAACTCAATATGGAGATGGAAAGATAGTCTATATACTCACAAGGAAATAAAAATAAAGAGAAAATACATCAGCCTGTGACAAAATGAGGACATGGATTTGCTCAAAATTGAGGGTATGGATTCTAAAACAGTATTTAGGTACCATTTTATACCTATTTAAATGCCATAAATCAGTAGTTAAAGCAAAACACAATGGCGGTTGGTGGGCTTGAGAAAGAAACAATTATAAAGAGCTACCAGCATTGTAAATTGCTTTAGTCCTTTTGAGAGTAGTCTGGGAAACTTGAAAGAAAAAAAAAAGAAAAAGCTTTCATACTGTCCCTCCATCTTGATGTGGTCATACTACTTCTGGGACTATCCATGGTATTGATGTTTAGAACAGGCTCTAAGAAGCCCTAGAGGAAAGGAATGTGGGTAAGGTTAGGGTTTAGAGTTCTTCCTTTGCACTGTGCGTGCGTGTGTGCGTGCGTGTGTGTGTTAATTTAGAGTCTCAATTAAAATTTGGGTAAACAAAAAGTTTACAAGAAGCTAAAATTTAGTTGAAGCTAGTGCTCTATGGAAGTATTCCTAAGAAGGAAAGTGTAAATTATATGAAAGCATTAAAAATAGCTCAGTTTAAAATGGGAGAAAATAGGGCAACTCCAAAAGTCAAAAAAGGGGGCAGGGCGATGAACAGTGATAGTATACTGAGGAGCACTGTGTAACTATTCTATGACACGAAAAAGGCAAGTATGAGGTTTACTTAGGTACAAAAGAATATTAAAAAAAGTGAAGAAAAAGCAGAATACAAAAAGCAGAACGAATACATGATACAGTGACATAAAAATGTCCTTATGTATGTACAGTGACAATAAGTAGAAGATAATTTAGAGAAATACAACAATGTTTTTTAGTCCCTTTTTAAAAATAAAAATGATTGAGGGCAAGCAATTTCTTTAATATTCTGTAAAAATATTCTTTACATATACAGGAGAATATGGGTCATTTGTACCACTTTTTAGATGAGTGGTCCTATTAAAACTATCAATTTATTTATGAACAAGGGCACTATACCTGTTTTCATAAATTTGTGTAAAATTAGTTAAAGGCCTCTGACCATGTCAGCTGAATTAGGTGGCATTGTAAACTAGTTTCTCCAGGCAGTCACAAGCATATGTTTGTGTACTCAGATATATAAACTACAAAATGATGAATCTTTTCCATGTGGCAGTGTTTTAGCATTTCAAAGTCAAGATCCAAAGAAATACACAGATGTATATGCAGCTGGAGAACAGTCTTTTTTTTTTTTTCCCCTCTATCCATTCTGGTAATGGCATTTTAATTCTCAGTTTTTGTCTGGATTGGGTTATGGATTTCAGCAGGGTATTGATGAACCATGATGTTAAGGTCTCCAGAAGGGTCTACATGGTGACAAATTAATCTGACATTTGAAAATGATGAAACACAGTGGGAAAAAAACCTCTCAAGATAAAATAGTGAAAGTTCTGATAAGATAACAGAATAATGGTGGTAGGGGGTAAGGTTAAGAGGGCCTTTTTTTTTTTTTTTAACTGAAAAAGTCTAAAAGCTGCAGGGGATGAGATGATGTGGCAAGTGGCCGGGTTAGGAGACAAATCTAGGTTCCTTCGTAGAAAGAATCTGAGGACTTCATTCCCGGATTCAGAAGAGGACACGCTGGAGAGGAAAGAATCAGGTTGAGCTGCTGGCAGACACTGGGGACTTAATGGAGAAGAGAGACATGTTCATTCATTCACTTACTTTCTAGCTCTATGATTCATGGCTAATTACCTGACTTCTAGACAGTGCATTGGTTTCCCTGTTTGTAAATGGACAAAATGATTGCACCTATCTCAAGAGTTGTGAGGATTAAATGAGATTGCACATGGCAGTTAGAACAGAGTATATTCTAACAAATGTTAGCTATTGTTATTATTGGCAGAAATGGGGATTGTGGGACTTTGCTAAAGACTGGAAAATTCCATCATAAAACTGAGAGCTCTCCAGATAATCTGGGTTACAGAAAATCTTGCAGCCTGCCGAGTGGGTGCTACATTTCTACTTATTAGGGCATGCAAGGGATTTGTGGAACACAACAAAACTGTTTAGTCAAATTGCTGAAGTCACACTCACTGAGACGCAAAGGTTGACTACAGGCTTACATTTCATCTAAATGTAGATTTAGCATCTAAATGTAGATGTAGATGTAGCATCTAAAAATTTTCTTTGATGTGGTTTATGAGGGTCCTGATTTGGTTTTGGTTTTGCTCCCCATGGCTTGAAATAAAAATTAACTAAAAGGGATTCCTGGATGGCTCAGTCATTAAGCATCTGCCTTCAGCTCAGGTAATGATCCCAGGGTTCTGGGATTGAGCCCCACATCGGGCTCCCTGCTCAGAAGTAAGCCTGCTTCTCCCTCTCCTACTCCCCCCTTTTGTGTTTCCTCTCTCACTGTGTCTCTCTCCGTTAAATAACTGAATAAAATTTTTTTTAAAAAATTAACTAAAAGCACAGCACTGGTCATTAGATCTGCTGATGGTGCTATTTTCTTAAAACTGGGAAGGAGGGATGCAGGAGTTGAGGAAAAGAAAATCGCTATCATTTCTTCCTTGACTTTGGATAGAAAGCAAAACAACATAGAGAAATAAGCATCCAAAGACAAAGAAATATTAAATGAAAATGAAATGAAAATAGGAAGTAAATTTTTTTTTTGGCTGGCAGTTTAAATTTTACCTCAAAGATTTTGCCTACATTCTGTTCTCGGACAGTGAACTTGACAGCTGGGAAATTCACAGCCAGTCCAGTGGTCCATGCATAGGCTGAGTGCATAGAACAGATCTCTGATAACTGGATTCTCATTTGGGTTTATTTCTTCTTGTGATCATCTTTATCCAGAGTCCTTTATCTGGCCATGCTGAGACTCGCCTTAATATGAATTTCCTCACCTTGTTTCTCATAATTTTCAATTTTCCTCCTCCCATGCCCTATGCTCCAGTGAGTATTCAGAAATTATTGTTCCTCTTATATACACTGAAATGTTCTACCTAGGTGCTTTAGAAATTTTTTTTTCACTGCTAGGAATATCTAGCCCTTCTGCCTCATCTTGCAATATCCAAATATAAACAGTCCCACAGATGTCACTTCCTCCATGGAGCCTTTCACATAGCACCTCCTGATCCTCCCCCAGCTGAGAGGAATGGCTGCTATCCTCACAACTCCCTTGAGTGACTAAGCCAACTAGCTCTAAGGGATTAACCTCTTAAGTATGTGTCTTAAATTCTTTAGTTTGTCTACTCTCTCTCACTACACTATTAAGCAATCAGAGGTTAAGGTTCAGGCTTTATTTACCAGTACTCCATGAATGAGTAAATCTTCACCTAAGCAGCACCTAAATTATGCTTACTGTATAAGGTAGGGTGCAAAGTAAAAGGAATGAACATGATATCATGTGTATAAATGCTGAGGCTCCTTTAAATCCCAGATCTTTCCATTGTATACAAATGTCAAGAGCTACAAAATAACGGAGATTTTATGATTGAAGGGAAATGTAACCCTTACAGATTTTGTTAACATACATAAGGACAAACTAATACTATATTTCAATTTAGATTTTCCATTTATAGTTTTTCTTTATTCAGAAAGAGACTGGGAAGTTGTATAGCATGCTCCTTAATTTCTATCTTAATTTGTTGCATCATCTTAGGTAATTGATAGTAAGAGGTCAATCTATTTAGTATAAGAAAATCAAGTCACTTCTCTCCAACTCTGCTTGTCTGAGTCACCGCCATCTTAATGGAACACGGCAGGCGCATCCTACTGGTCTCCCCACGTCCACCCCTGCCCACTTATGCTCCATTCTTAGCACAGCACCTAGAGTGGTTTTTTCCTCGAATCAGATCATGTCACGCCACTCAGGCCCCTGCAATGGCTCTTTGTTTCACTCTAAGTAAAGCGGAAGTCTTGCTCATGCTTTCAAGGTTCTTCATGATTTCACGGGTCCCATTTCCCCTTTGACCTAATCTGCTACTCTCCCTTCACTGCTCCATCCACGTCTGCTTCCTGGCTCTTTCCCTAACACGTGACGTACATGCCTACTTAGACATTTGCAGCTGGCTATTTCTCTGCTTTCAGATGCTTTTCCCCAAGTATATGAATTGTTTGCCTCCCTACTCCTTCAAGTCTTTGTTCAAAAGTCACCTTCTCATGAGGCCTTTCTTGACCAGCTCACTTAAAATTGCAGGTACTAACCCTCTTCTCCTTCCCTGCAGTCTGGATGCCCCCTCCCCTGTATTATTTTATTCCATGGCATGTGTCACCTGTCACTTTTTCATGCACTATATAGTTTATTTAGTAGTATTTTACTACTCCTTGTCTGTATCTCCCTGCTAATTCTAGTAAGCTCCATGAGGGCAGGAGTCTTTTCTATTCCCTGGTATATCCCAAATGTCTACAACTGTGCCTGATACATAGTGGATCCTCTATGTTGTATTCAGTCAACAGAAGAGTGCTTATAATGCACAGGCCACTGCTAATCACCATAACCCCCATTTTAATTGGAGTGAGGTTCATAGGGTTAAAATGCCCTAGGTCACGTAATTAGTCAGGGGGCAAAACTAGGATGCGAATCAAGATGTTGTAACTTCAGATTCTGTCCTATCACTTTTCATAGTTGGGCTGGGTCTCAACCTCTTCCACATTTATATTAATCAATGTTATCGTCCCTGCTTTTAAGAATCAAAAAGCCCTTCGAAATTAGTGATGAAAAGTCATTGACTATTTCCTCACCCTTCACTTCCCCTTCCCTAGAAGAAAACACTGCAGCTGAGTTTTGGTTTTGATATTTCCCCCCTTATTTCTTTCTTTCTCTTTTTTTCAATGATTTAGTTAGTTATTTGAGAGAGAGAGAGAGTACATGTGGGGGGAGAGGGGCAGAAGGAGAGGGAGAGAATCTCAAGCAGACTCCCGAGCTGAACCAGGGGCCCTGAGATCATGACCTGAGCCAAAATTAAAAGTCAGACACTTAATTGACTGAGCCACCCAGACACCCCTCCCCCATATATCTGAATAAAATGCTACTATTTCGGTTCCTTGATTTCTATTCTCAAGGTTTGTACATTATCTTTTGACTTCCCACATTCGAAAATGAGGATTTTAGCCCTCTTTCCTCCCCTTTCTACACAGATACATGCGTGCACACACGCGCACATACACACAGTCCCTGCTTGCATCCTTCCTTCTTATCACCCTAACCTTCTAATAGTTCTATTACATTTGTGGTTAGATTAATAAAAATTTTTGTATTGTTATTATCTCTATACTTTTTTTATTTTTTAAAGATTATTTATTTGAGAGAGAAAGAGAGAGAATGAGAGAGAGCAGCAGAGAGAGAGAGAGAGAGAAACAGGCTCCCACTGAGCAGGAAGCCCGACTGGGGACTCAATCCCAGGACCCTGGGATCATGACCTGAGCTGAAGGCAGATGCTTCACTGATGAGCCACCCAGGTACCCCTCTGTACTTTATTAATAGATGAATGATGTGCATGTGCTATTTTTTTCCTTCCCTGCATAACTTTCTATATTCCCAGAGTTGTCTTGTTTTCAATTTGCTTATTTATTATTGTACTTATCACTCTTGATACTTAGGGCCTTCACCATGTTTCTAAAATTCTTTGAGTCCTTGAATACCTTTGAGTCCTTTGAGTCCCTGAAAATACCTCTATTCTGCCCTCACATGCTTATAGAAATTTAGGGTGGAAATAATTTTCCTTCAGACTTTTGAAGGAATTACGCCATTAATTTCTAGTTTTCAGTTGCTTTTGTGTCATTGGAAGCTATTTTACTTTCTGATTCCTCCGTATATGACTTTTTCCCCCTCTCTCTGGAATTATGCCTGCTCTTCCCTTTATACCCAAGGCTCTAAAATTTCTCAGGGATGTGCCTGGATGTGGCTCTGTTTTCATCCATCATGCTGGACACTCAGTCCCATGTTCTTCTGTTCTAGGCCATTCTCTTGAAGTTTTAATCTGATTTCCTCCTATTTTCTTTGTCCTTTTCCTTAGGAAACTTAGTGTTGAGATTTTTCAGAACTAGTACTCTAGTTGTCTTATCTTTTCCTTGCATTTTCCATCCTTTCTTTTTTTCTTTCCTTTTGCTCTGCTTCCTAAAAGATTTCCTCAACCTTATCATCTAATCTTTCTTTCTTGATTGATTGATTTTTTAATTTTTATTTTTTTAATTTATTGCCTAATCTTTCTACTGAGTTTTTAATTTCTACTCTAGCCAGAACATATATTCTTCTACTTACCTGGGAAGGAAGTTTAGAATATTTTTCTAGAAAAAGTAGGTGGTTTGCTTCCTGAAGGAACTGTTTAGATTTTAGCTCTAGTGTGGACATGTAGTAGGTATACAATAAAATATAAGGAGTGAGCTGCCCACAAGAGCAAGGCCAAGGCAAAGTAAATGTAACTGGAACTATAAGCTAGAGCAGGTCTAGGAATAAGCTTTCCTAGAAGGCATGTCTACTTGAAATACTCAACTGGACCTCCCTCAGTTTCTTCTGAATAATTATTATATTGGATCTAGATTCTGGGGAGGGTTTAACCTGGAAATCAGGTTAAGTGGCCTTAACTTTGAATAGAGAAAGTTGCAGGCACTGGGAGCCTGGAGGATCATTAAAATGTTAAATTTCTCTGAAATGGACATAACCACTTCAGAATGCTCCTCTCCACTCCCTGCCCCCAACTTTTAGAGGCACCAGTGGAATTGCCATGAAATATCTGTAATGTATTTTTCCCAGTTGCTTCAAATTTTGTCCCCCACGCCTCCCATATTTCTAGTAAAATATTAGCAATTCACTAAAATGATGGAGTTCAGCTGCCAATAAAATGGAACAGGTCCGTAGACTCCAAGAAAGTAGCTAGTAAATATTTACGTGTGCAACTGAATTTCTAAGTGTCATGTGCCCTTGATCTTTGTGGAATGCTACAACTTTTTGCTAACAGTTTAGCATGTTATGGAGATGTGAAAGCAGGCAGATATTTAGTTCCTAGGAAGGAGCCTTGCTGCTGGGCCCCTGGCCACTTATAGCTGATGGGTTGTGTCTTAGCCTTGATTTCAGTCCCAAGGCTGATCCCCTTCTGTTTTTTGTTTTGTGAGGGTTTTTAGTTCTGTTTTTTTCTTTAAAGCTCTAGAGATTTGGGTTGTTCTTTTCCTCCTAGGACTGGCTGCTGAGTAAGATGGTATCTTCCTATCTTCCTCTTTACTTGTTGTCACCAAAAATAAGCACTCAGGCTCTTTCTATTTAAGTGTTTTCCTGCTGATCCCTTCTTGTCTTGGGGATCAACCTACCAAGCCAGTTGGTAATAAACCCAGTGGCTCATTTACAGTTACAAGATTAATAAGCATCATATGGATTCATGTTTGCTAAGTAAATGAAAGCATTTATGAAATTCATAATTGTTATGATACCTAAAGATTTTCCCCAGAGGCTTCATCCAGTTGTCCCTTTCATCTTTCCTTAAAATCTCTTTGACTTGAGCCCCTTGAAAAATGGATTGTTTCCCTGGTTTCTATCTTCTTGTCCTTTTAGGTTTGTTGGTAACACTTTTTCTAGGGCAGTGTTTCTCAGACTTGAGTATGGAAAGAATCACCTGAAGGCTGGTACAATTGCAGCCTCATGGGCCCCACCCCCACCCATCCAAAGTTAGAGGGTCTGGGAGGATACAGATTATGTTGGGCCAAAGTCCATGCTTTGGACTGCACTGATCTAGAATGTTAAGGACCTTGCTTCTAATACTGGATAGACTTGGGCTCCTTCACCAATTGTCTAAGCTACTATTTAGGCCCAATCTTCCCCAAATCCTTGTGGCCCTAGTACAGGCTGTTTGTGGTACAACTTTCTCTCCAGCGGTACAGCCAGACCTTTGATTCCCTTAATGAAGGGAAGGGAAGAATACTACTTGTTGTAGAGGATAGAATCTATGGCACTGAGGATAGAATCTAGAAGGACAGAATCTATGTAGGCACTGAGCTAGGTATAGTCATGTGTTTCCTTCACTGAATGTTTGCAACAACCTAATGGCAGAGGATAGCTGGTCTCATTTCATAGAGAAGTTCAATAACTTCCCCAGTGTCATCAAGCTAGTCATCAGGGAAGCAAAAGGTAAGGCTCTGTATTTATCACCACAAGGTACTACCCTTCTGCTCCAAAACCACTTGCTTTGGGATGAACGTCCCTAAAAGGTTCTCTTTCAACTCAGAGGAATACCTCCCAGGAGACCAATAACTGTATGCCCTGAAACTGTTGAACAACTAACTTCTTGTTTAGCCAGAGAGCTCTGCCTCCCTCCTAAGAGTCTCTGTGATTCACTCAGTTGTCCTTCTCCCCTCTGCAGGTACTCTGTAGAATTATAGGTCAGCAATGCCAGACATAGCTCATTACAAAAAAAAAAAATAATTATAGGCAATTTCTACCAATAGAAGATTTTCTAATAGGCCTGAGAGAAAATTAGGTTAAATCTAAGAAAAATCAGGAGATAGGTCTAATAGAAATGTGCTCTATTTTACTTTTTCCTAGTAATTCTGGCTTTATTTCCTTTATATTTAATGATCCATTGAGGATGAATTTGTATTCATTTACCAAATGCAACTGTGCATATAATTGCTATTATTATTTTGGGAAAAGAGATTAATATTCAAATAAGTATAAGAGATGATTACAACTGTTTAAGTCTGGCATGAGTTACAATTCACTTTGGGCCTGGCTGTGTCCTGACATGGTAGGCAGTGGGCTGCCTTGTCTAGGAGTTGAGTGTGGGGCAGTGGGCTTGGCCTTCTGTTTCCCAACTTCTTTAGCCACTAGGACGTCTTTTTGATTCAGCAACATAGATATGATTCTTCATAGGATTCTCTGTTTCAGTTATTGCAAGGGGCCTAAAGAAGATGCTATCTGATCCTCTCATTCTTTTCCATCCCTTCCAAGTCCTCTTCTTGCCCTGAGTCAAGTGTAAATTTCATCATGTTCACATCATCATCAATTATTGCCACCTCATGGAGTGAGGTGAGTCACTTCTCTTCACGAGGTCTTACTATTGTTATCTCTAAGGTGAGGGAGTTGTACTAAGCTATTTCTAAGATTTAAAGTTCCCAGAAACTAAAATTGCTAAAGAGAAATGTAAATTTCCTTTTGAATAAGCTATTCACTTAAACTGTAACAACTTTTAGGTAAACGCCTAAAAGAATTTTTCTTAGACCATTGACAGCTTATCAGCTTCAAAATCAACTTTTTTTTTTAAAAAAAAAAAAGCTTTTAGTTCGTTAACCTATTCTGGCCTGGCCTGGCCTGTCCTTTAATTATTAATTGTTTAGGTAGAATAATGGAATGATGGACAAATTGATTCTTATAGTTCTCATCTAAAAAGCATTGCTTTTAGAATGTGAAAACTTTGCCATTTGCCAGTGGTGAGAAAGAACTATCAAGCATTTTCTTCAAATCAAGGTCTAAAGTGTCAGGGAGTCAGACCACAGGACAACTCAGTGGCTCAGCTGGGCCTTCAGAATCCTGAAGAGAATCTGCAGATGAAGGCAAAAAGAGCTCCAAATTTGGGATAGAAAAGACTGGGAAAAGGAAAAAGAAACCACATGTCTGATTTCTGTCTTTCCATGAGATAAGATAAGCTCTTAGGACTTTTCCTTTTTCTTTTCTTTTTTTTTTTTTTAAAGATTTTATTTATTTATTTGACAGAGAGAGATCACAAATAGGCAGAGAGACAGGCAGAGAGAGAGGGGGAAGCAGGCTCCCTGCTGAGCGGAGAGCCCGATGTGGGGCTAGATCCCAGGACCCTGAGACCATGACCCAAGCTGAAGGTAGAGGCTTTAACCCACTGAGCCACCCAGGCACCCCCGGACTTTTCCTTTTTCTAAGCCATTCCAAACATGGACATTAAGTAAATGATTGCTCTTTGGAGAGGTTCTTCTAGGGCCTACTTGAATATGGCAGGCAGATGGGGGCACCCTTGATGCTGGGGACCAGACAGTGTTGCTGTGAACTTCCCAGCATTCTATTCTGTAACCTGCATCCTGATGGGGGATAAGGGGACCAATCTTCAGGGAAAACCCACTAGCATTTCCATCAGTTTAATGGCCGAAAAAAGGGCTAGTTTTGAGTCTCCATATATTTCACATGTCATTTGGATACAGGTGACTACCACAAGATCAAGCAAGAGTTTCTTGAGGAGTCTTCTTGGTTTCAATCAGAGTCGATACCTTGGTTCTAACTTAACCTCTTGGAGAAGACTGAATTTTGGGTTAGAAACAATGGAAACTTGGCAGAGTCCAGAAGTGTGCTGGTCAAGAATAGCAGAATGTGCTCAGGTATTAGATGTGTATGAGATCCAGGAGGCAGGGTTTTTGACCAGTGGATATTCCAAAGGGAGCACTTGATGCTGTTTCAAGAAGGGCCAGAAATTCAAAGCCAAGTTAGTGTGCAGATGGGGAAGTACAACTCCCTGTTAATGGGACAAAAGCAGAGAAGGACACAGAAATTGGTTAAATAGCACTGACAGAAGAAGGAGGAAGTCAAAGGAGATTCATCCAAAAGTCTGTGCTCTCGTGGATGGAACTAGAGGGTATTATGCTAAGCGAAATAAGTCAGTCAGAGAAAGACAATTATCACATGATCGCTCTGATATGAAGAATTTGAGAGGCAGGGCAGGGGGTTATGGGGGGGTGGGGAAGAGAAATGAAACAAGATGGGATGGGGAAGGAGACAAACCATAAGAGACTCCTAAACTCACAAAGCAAACTAAG
>CM052800.1:110794788-110885831 GCA_028533885.1 Nasua narica | reverse complement strand
GTCTGTGCTCTCTCAGTTGAATTATACTGACCTGCCCACATATCCGGCAGTTCTGGGAAACTACCTCTGGGAGGGTATTTCTAAAAAAGCTTTATGGAGATATAATTCACATGCCATATGTTTCACTTATTTAAAATGTATGATTCAGTGATTTTTGTTATATTCACAGAATTGTGCAACCATCACCACAATCTAAGTTGAGAATATTTTATCACCTGGAAAAGAAACTCTATACCTATCAGCAGTGACTTGCTACTACCCCTCCAATCCTCCATCCCCACGGCCCTAGGCAATCACTAATCTAATTTTTGTCTCTCTAGATTTGCCTATCCTGAATATTTCATATAAATGGATATATATGGTCTTTTCTGACTGGCTTCTCTCACTGATAGGGTCATTGAAATTCTGTTTTCTCTGCAGAATTTACTTTGCTATTAAAACTATTGTGCATATAGAATGCCTGAGTGGCTCAGTCGTTGAGTATCTGCCTTTGGCTCAGGTTGTGATCCCAGGGTCCTGGGATCGAGCCCCACATTCGGCTCCCTGCTTGGCCGGAAGCCTGCTTCTCCCTCTCCTGCTCCCCCTGCTTGTGTTCCCTCTCTCCCTGTTTCTGTCAAACAAAACAAAACAAAACAAAAAACTATCATGCGTATATGTGTGTGTTTTATTACTGAATAGACTACTTTTCCCACTTATACAGTATGTATATATATTGACATGTCCTGGTTAAGAAAATATTATGGCAGAGAGTTAGATTAATCTCCAGTTTAAAAAGTTTTCAAAAAAAATTATAGTACATATACCATTAAAGTGAATTTGTTCTTCCCTTAATGGTTCATGCCATGAAGAGCTTCAATATCATTAGGATTGAACATATATGCCATTATTGAGTATCATTGGTATATAAGAGGTAGATGATTAGTCTAAAATATACTTACCCCAAGGCCTACTCTAAAAGGTCAAAAAACAACAACAACAAGTAAAACACAGCAATAATAAAACCCCAGGTCTCTGATATGCATTTACTTATTTGTTTTGTCTCTTTTTTCCTAAGGTGAAATATAGAGAAAAATTCCAATTATCTGAATTTTTGGTTGTTAGAATTCTGTAGAGAGGCATTATAGTAATTTAGGGAAAAGGAATCTTAAAGTGATTTGTAAAAAAAGATAAAAATATTGGCCTTTCTATCAGCTGGATCTTTGGGTGTGGCTTTTTGAGTTGGATGAATACTATTTCCTGTTTCTTGAATCCATCTGTCTCTTCAAGCAGAAATCATATATCAAGTTGAATCTTTTTTTTTCCTTTTAGAAATGTACAGGGAAGGGACAGTCAGACTAGGAGTTATGCTTCAGAAAAATTATTCAGCATGTTGAGAAACATGGCTTAACTCATGCCAATTAATATATGTTCAAGAAAATATATATATATATATGTTCAAGAAAACAAACACATAGTCAAACAAAATGAATCTTGTTCTGGCAAAAATGATTACTTTGTAAATTAAAGCAATTTAATGAATTTCTAGCTACAGGTAATACTAGCATAAAAAAGTAAAATATCAGGATAGTGATGGGCATTAACACCCAAATGATCCTGAGATGTGGCTTGATACCAGAATGTATAAGAGAGGAGATGTAAATAGCAAGATAGTCATTGTCCCATGGGATCAATTTCATCCATATAAGCCATAACTGTCTTCATAAGCCTTTCATTCCTTTACATCCTTGAGAGATAAATCATGTGTTTGTTATTAACAAAAGCAGCTTGATTCCTGTGACTAAGGGGTCAGCCTGCAGGAAACATCGTTGATATTGGACTACCAGATCCTGCAGGGAGAAGAGTGGTTTATGTGGTGAATCTTCTCTCCTATATACATTTGTTAAAATGCTGCCTGTTCATGCATGTTGCAAAAATTCCCATGAGAATTCCTTAAAGTTGCCTTTTGGGTTTTTCTGCAGATTCTCACCATGAACATTTGCATTTTATTATATTTTACTGATAAATGCCTAAGATGAGCTGATGGACATGGAAGAAAAATAAGAACAAGTTCCAGAATGGGTCAAGAATGACAACCCAATCTGGAAGATAGTGTTTTTTAAATCTCATTAGCTCAATTTCCTAAAAGAGTTTTTAGGTATTTTATGAACAATGCTTATAATCCAGCTGCCATTGTTCAGGATGGAATCTTTCATTTCTTAATTGGAGATTTAGCTTTGTAGCATCTCTTGCAATTTCAGTGATGCTAAAAAAAGAAAGTGCCTTCCCTGAACCCTTTCCAATTCTCAATCAATCCACTGTTTTCTTGATCTAGGTTGTTCACATTACCATATATATACAAGTCAGCTGCCAGATGCTGACTAGCCCAGGGTCCTGGGAACATACCCCCCTTATTTTGATCTCTCTTTATTAAGTGTACAATTTCAAACTTGAGTTTCATGAACTTTCTCTTTCCTGGCTCTATCATGCCCTTTTTTCTACCTCCTCCCTCTCCCATCATTCTTGTCCTTCACCCTGACTGCTTATCTAGCTGGAATTTATTTCTCTTTCTTTTCCCCTTATCCTATGCGAAAGCTCAAGGCAAGGCTCCCTTAAACATTTATGACTTAGCTATGCACTTGAGTCCCTTTGGATAATTTGAGCTTGACCCTATCACGTATCTTTTAAATAAGATTTGCTCTGAGTGCTTTAGTATTGAGTATGTAACATATTCTTCAGGTTGTAAGGCTATGAATTATACTCAAGTTGCCAAAGACATGTCATAAATACCCCCTTTCTATGTTCAGAGTCTAATGGGAAAAAGAATCAGGATGTTTTAGGTGAAGACTATATCCTTTCTTTTACAGTGAATGTGATTTTGATTATAATCCACCTCATCCTTACTATTCTCACCATTCTTTACCCTTCAACCTACAGAATTAGGATGGGAGGAAAAAGTGAAAGAAAAGAAAAAGAAAGGGGATATAGTTTGGGGTGTTTGCTACTGAAATACTATATGAACTCTAGTTTGGGGTTTAATAACTCTTAAGACACTCTCTGCCTTTAGTATTGTACATCTGATTCTATGCTTCTAGGGACACACTATGTTTATTTGGTCACACATCTTGGTTTTCTTTACAACTGCTGATACTTATTCTCTTGGAATATGTACTGATTTTTGTGACTGATCACAGTGTATCTTGGCAATGGTAGGAAGCTCTTTGTTATGGATTTACTTTTTTTTTTTTAACAGTCCAGGCAATGAAGAATGAATTTCTAATACTGCTAAGCATTTTTGGGGGTTAATAAAAGGCCAGCTATCTCTAGACTTGCAGAGTGCAGAGGCAGAAAGGGGAAAAGTTTCCTATTTCATAGAGAAATTTTGGACAGAGTTTGAACAGGGAATAAGCAAAAATACCCAAATGTAATTTTATAGCCAACTTCCCATGTCTTCATGTCTGCAGGATAACTTAAAATCTTTTCATTATATTTCCCTTGTAATTCAGTTTGCTGATGTTCCAAGAGAAATAAGAGAAGGGGTGGGAAAATTCCTTTTTATGGTTGGAATACACAAAGTTTATTGTGCCTTTTAAAATTGCAGTCCATTTACACAATAGTGATACCTATTATGATATTGTTTGATGTCCTTATCTGAGTGAATGAAACAAAAATGTCACATGCAGAATTTCTGGGTGTGCATGTGATGCATGCATCCATGCTGGGTGTGCATCCAGCAAAGAATTCTGCTCATGGTATGCTGCCATAAAGGCATAGTCCAGTGGTATAAATTCCCCAAGTTGGGCATCCTTCCCTGCCACCTCACTGGCCCAAGACACAGAGTAAGATAGCAGTAGACAGAGAAAATTAAAAGTCAGTTGTCTGAGTTTTTGGAAGTGAGTGGATAAGGACAGCCTAAAAGCTGCTAAGTGGTATCTTTTCACCTGCATGCCACTCTCATCTCCCGTTGTCACTGTATTCTGGCATCTCTTCTACTTCCCCCAAATAGAATTATAATGGACAGGATGCCCTTGGGCATGTTTTCCCCTCAATCCTAGGACTAGACTCCCAGGTCTGCCCTAACATCCAGAATCCACACTGATGGTGACCAGGTTTTTCTAAGCACAAATCAGTACTCAAACTGTGACAGATGAAAATGTGCTTGTTGGCAGCCAAAGATGGGAGCGAGGCCATACAGAAAGAGGATTAAATGAAAACCTACCTTTTGACTGTGAGATTCCCCTGACTTCATTCCCTGGCCTGTTCCCAAGATATTGGCAGGAAAGTAGGGGGAAGAGCTGTTGGCAATGGATGGCTCAGGCCCTGGAGCTTCCAGTAAGGGTTTGGTGACTGGCCTTTAAATACAAAAGGTTAACCAAAGGAAAGATTGTAATTTGAAAACAGGAACCAAAAGAAACAGGAAAAAAATCAGAGGAAGAAATTCAATGCAGGGATCACAAACAAATGTATAAGAGAATTAATATCCTCAGAAAGGGAGGACAACAACAACAACAACAACAACAACAAAAAGGGAGGACAATTTATATATACAGAACAAAAATCAGAGTCTTTAAAAAAACACTATTATGGGGACACCTGGGTGGCTCAGTTGGTTGGGTGACTGCCTTTGGCTCGGGTCATGATCCTGGAGTCCCAGGATCGAGTCCCACATCGGGCTCCCAGCTCTGCGGGAAGTCTGCTTCTCCCTCTGACCTTCTCCCCTCTCATTCTCTCTCTCTCTCTCTTTCAAATAGATGGATAAAATCTTTTAAAAAAAAACTTATTATGGAACTAAAAACAGTTATCAAGGAAGCAAGGCTCATGGAAAATAACAGCCGATAAAAGCAATTCAAGAGGAGTTTTAGAGGATAAGTTACAGGACTTCTGGAAGGTGGAACAAAGGTCAGGAATGCAAAATGGGAGAGAATGATAAAGAAATTAGGAGGTCAGGAGAATCTAACATCTAAATAATAGGCATTCCAGAAAGAAAGAACAAGAAAATGGAGGGAAATATTATCAAGATTTATACAAAAAATTTTGAAATTGAAACACATGAATTTCTATATACAAAAGACCACTGAATACCTAATATGATGATTAGAAAAAAGAACTATTCAAGGATATATGATCATGAGATTTCATAAATATGGATATATGAAGACCACATTCTAAGAGCTTCCAGAGAGAAAAAAACAACAGAGACAAGTCACATACGAGGATCTGAACTAAAGTGGCATGCTAACCTTTTAATGGCAATATGGGAAGCTAGAAGATACTGGTGCAATGCTTCAAATTTCTGAGAAGAATGACTTTCAGCCTAGAAGTCTATACCTCATGAAATGACCAATCCAGTGTGAAGTTAACCTAAGGCATTTTCAGATAGGTGAGGTTTTTAAAATTATTTTTAGATCTGCCACATACTTTCTCAGCAAGCTTTAGAAGGACGTTTTCGTATAAAACAAGGGAGTAAATCAAGAAAAAGGAAGAGCCAGTGTCCAGGACATAAGGGTCCAGCATGGGGAAGAGGAAAAGGGAAATCCCACAGGTCTGGAACATCTTGTACAGGATGCTGGAGGGCTTGGGGAGAAATATTTGCCCCCAGAATGAGAACTGATAGACATAAGGACAGTTTTGACCACATAGAAAATTGAATGCAGAGTTATTAAAGAATATGGGAAGATTTAGCCAGAGCCTCACAAAGACAAATGTAAATGAAAAAGAAGCAGCTTATTCCAAGAATAACATATAATTATTCGAGAGAGGGAGATAGTCATAATACACACTTTACTCAGTGATGAATAATTGTTGAAGAGTCATAATAAAAACATGAAGTATTGATTTGTCCAAAAGTAATAGAACTGTAATCTGGAAATAGGCAGGAAAATATCTGTGTGAGGTATGGTCTAAAGAGTTAAATTCACATTACCTAAAATCAGAAAAAAAAATCTAAAATAGAAAAAAAAGGAAGTACAATATTTTCATGTTATTCAGATATATAAAGGCAAATAACTCTAAGAAATAGATAATGTAGTAAAATGTGGCTGCTTCACAGGAGTGGAAGAGATGGGGCAGGAGACTAACTTGTCATTGTGCACCTTGCAGTCCTGCAGCAAGCATGAGGCAGACTGAAGGGCGGAGACTGCTGAGAGAGCTCCTCTGGGAGGGGGGAGTGTCCTCCAGAGCTACCTTAGTCCATTGATGTTTTCTGGCTGCTTACAGTATTGCAAGCCCTACTGCCAGTGAATAGGTGGTGTTTGTGGTCACATGTGGGAAACTGGAAGAGGTCATTGGACTAGAAGATGGACAGGAAGGGAGCAATACAAAATGCCCTTCCAGAGGCTGGACCCTGAAGACGGATATCCTTGGCGGGTGGCAGTATGGTAAACAGTACTTGCCACTCACAACCAGGCAAGGGGCAGGGAGGATTCTGAATTCTTTCTTTCTCTTCCTCCTTCTGTCCCTCACTTTTTCCCTCCTTTTCCTTTTTTCCTTTCTCCCTGCTCCTTCTTTTCTTCTCTCCCTCTCTTTTTTTCCCCAATAAGTGTTCTCCCTACCTGTCTATCTCTGGATCTCTGAATCTAATCTATCATCTGTCTGTACTTATCATGGTTTTTCCAAGAAACAGACAAATAGGATACATGTATGATACATATATGAGGGGATTTATTATAGAAATTGACTCAGTCAGTTATGGAGGCTGAGAAGTTCCACCATCTGCTGTCAGCAAGCTGGAGAATCAAGAAAGCTGGTAGTGTAATTCAGCTGGAGTCTTAAAGCCCAAGAAGAGTGGGAGAAAGGAGTGGGTATATGGCCCAGATGATATAAATACCAGTGTGAGTCTGAAGGCCCAAGAACCAAGAGAACATCACAATTGTAGAGTGATCTTTACTCAGTCTACCAATTCAAATGCTAACATTCTCACAGACACACCTAAAATATTATTTTTTAAAAGATTTTATTTATTTATTTGAGAAGAATAACTCAAAATGGAAAGATTAAGAGAATGAAGGACAAGAAAGGAAAACTTTAGCACAGGCCAGGTTTCAGACAATGTTCTAAAAAGTTTTAGGGACAGAAGGAAGCCTGTGGAATAGTTATTATCCCTGATATTGTGGGTTATTGAGAGAAAGAAGGGGTTTTGAAGTAAAGGAAAGATGAGGTATCCCAGTGGCATTTTGAGAATGTCCACCATAAAGATTTCAATTGCTTTCCGATTTTACTTTTAGGTGGTATTGGATAGATATTCATATGAATGTGAAAGTATGTCAAGAATGGCTTCTAGTTATTTCTCTGTGGGACCTGGAGGAACTAGGCACCAACATTTGCCTGTTTCATATGATTTAATATTATTTAATGGTGGTTCCTTTGATTTACCTGTTTTATGTTTGTTTTGCTTTTCTTGGTTCTGGTTATGGACAGATCGGTGGAGAGCTTGCACTTTGATTAGAATATCATATTAAAGAGACAGTGCAGAACACATCTGGCTCTTTGTGTCATCTTGGTCACTGCTAACTCAAAAGTCACAGTATTATTAATACATATTTTTCATTTCTCATTGAGCATGGTTCCTCAGCATCCCTTCTGATTTTTTTTTCCTGCTTCTACTCTTTTATATAGATATGCCTTGGGCCTTATCAACTCTAGAAATTTTATCACCTCTGAAATCTCAAATTTAGTTTCAAAAAATATTCCTTGCTCGTTTGCTCAAGAGCCCCCTCTACAGGACATCTGTCTGATCAGCAAACCTGTTGGTTCTTCAAGTCAAGTCCCCAGCCTGCCAACTGTTCACTATCTTCACTGCTAACACATGCATTGAAGCCACCCTTAGCTCTATCTACACTAACTTATTCCCCAACTTCTACTCTTACTTCCCTAGGGATTATTGCTTATAGCAACCAGAATCATTCTTTGCAATGTGAATCGGATCATTTTATATCCCTATTTAAAAATCTTCCCACGGTTTTCTCAAGCCATTGGAATTAATCTAAACCTTTCAATAAGTATAGCCTATAAAACTTTATGTGATCTAACAGTTGATTTCCTGCCCAAATTCACTATCCTCTGCTAGCCCCTTTGCCCACTCTCCAAATTTCTGAGAAGAAATAATTTGCTTTCCTTGCCTTTCCTTAGACTGGAGGATGACTAATTATGGCCGATGGCCAAATGTAGCCCATTGTCTGTTTTTGTAAATAAAGTTTTATTGGTTGATAGTTTTATTGGTTGATGTGGCTATCAACCAATAAATTAAGTCATTTATATGGTATTTATATGTTATTTATCATATAAATGATATTAAATCATTTATATGTTGCATATGGCTGGTTTTATACTATAATGGTAGAGTAGTTGTAACAGAGATCTAATGATCCTTAAAGGCTAAATATTGACCATATAACCCTTTACACAAAAAGTTTACCAACGACTGCCTTAAACACATCGAACACATGTCTGCCTCAGGGCCTTGCAGTTGCAGTTTTCTTCTGCCTCAAACACAACTTCCCCGGATAACTCAAATATCTCCGTCTTCTCACTTCATGCCTTTATTTAAATTTCATCTCTGCCAACACTCTCACTGATTATCCTATTTAAAGAGCAGTCCCTATCACTCTTTAGTTTTTCATACTGATTACTTTAAATCCATCTGAAATTTTGTGTGTCTTTGCTTTCCAATTTTACTTTTAGGTGGTGTTGGATAGATATGCATATGAATGTGAAAGCATGTCAAGAACGGCTTTGTTCGTAAATGTGATGGAGATAGCTAGAGAACCATGAAAGAGTCATGCTTCTCTTCCATGGTTTAGCATCGTTTCTGGAAGCAGCTGCTCAGCTCAATATCATATTTTCCAGCCCCCTTATTTTCAGGTGGGATAATTTGACTACTTTTGACCACGGGTGTATGAGCCCAAGTGGTGTTTGTCCGTTCCAGGCAGAGATGGTAAAACATCTGGGATACCAACTGCTCATTCTCTCTTTCTTCCTCAGGAATCTTGGAGGTCATATGTTGATGATAACATCACAAGATAGCAGGAGTCTGGATCCTTGAGTAACTTCCTGGAGGAAAGCCACCAGACCAGAAACATTTACATTTAATTTTAGCATTTTTTTGGAGTGTGAGTCTGTTGCTAACAAATTAGTGACTGGGTTGATTGGCTCTCATCCAAATGAATGGTCTTAGACTAGCTAAGCTACAAAATATCCCACCACTTTTGTTTATTAGGTGCATGATCTGCCTGAGCTTCTGGGTGTGGTGCAATCTTGTTACTAGAGCATGAAAGCTGGAAGCTGCAAGGCCTCTGAAAGCCCAGGCTAATAAATCACACACCATCACTTCTGTTGGTCCAAGGTGCTCAGAGGGCCAGTCCAGATTCACCTCTTAATGAGAAAATGACAAAATCACATTGCAAAGAATTAGCATGCAGGGATGGGAGAAATTGCGTGGCCATCACTGGCAACAGTCTACTCAAGCCCATAACACTGTCCCTTTAGAGAAGCACTTTCTCTGGGTTACTTTGAGTGTGTCTATGTTTGTACGTGTGTGTGTCTCATTTCAGGCTGCTGAACAAATTTTATGTATGAGACACATTTTATGTATGCTGTCTCAGTTTATGGCAAGAAAATGCCATAGTGGCTTATAAACAACAGAAATTTATTTCTCACAGATCTGGAGGATGGAAGTCTGAGATCAGGGTGCCAGTATAGTTGGGTCTGGTGAGAGCTCCTTTCTGGTTTGCAGATTGCTAACTTCTCTTTGTATCCTATGGTGGGAGGAGGACAAGAGAGCTTGCAGGAGTCTCTTTTATAAGGGCACTGATATAATTTCTGAGGGCCCCACCCCATGACCTAATCACATCCCAAAGGCCCCCTCCTAATACCATCACTTTGGGAGGCAGGATTTCAACATATGAATTTTGAGAGGGCACAAACATTTAGTTTATTGCAATGTATGTGAATATATATATATACACACACGTATACACTTATATATAATATAGCTCAGAAATGTATATGTGTGTATATGTTGCATATTTATAATGCATACAGAAGAAATTTACTAATATATGTTGATACATATAGTAGTCTTCCCTTATCTGAGGTTTTGCTTTCTGCAGTTTCCATCAGCCCTGGTCAACCATAATCCCGAAGCACATGATCCTTCTTCTGACATATAGTCATAAAGTCAATGCCTGTATCATCTACCCCGCTTCATCTCATCATATAGGCATTTTGTCATCTCACATCATCATGAAAAGAAGGATGAGTACAGTATAATAAGATATTTTGAAAGAGATATCATTACAGTGTTTTGTTATAATTGTTCTATTTTATTATTAGTTATTATGGTTAATCTCTTTCTGTGCCTAATTTAAAATTTATTTTAATTGAATTTTATTATTTTTAGCTTTAAATTTTATTTATTTAATTTTTGTTATTAATATTATTATATCACAATAATATAATCAACAATAAGCCATTTATTTAATTTTAATTAATTTGACTAATTAAATTAAATAAAAAATTTTATGGTAGGTATGTTTGTACAGGAAAAAACATAGTATATATAGGGTTCACTATCTGCAGTTTCAGGCATCCACTGAGGGCCTTAGAACGTATCCCCTGTAGATAAGCGGGGATAACTTGTATTAGTGAACACAGAAACAACATCTGGGGAGGAGTTACTTGTGGGTTGTCTATTATGTTTTCTAAAGTCATTTGTAGAAGAATCTATGCAAACAATCTTGCTTAGAAGATGTGTGACTCCTAAATAAATAATATGTATTTTTTGTTCAGATAAGAAATGTAATTCATCATTGGCCTTTGTTTAGTTTGGCTTCTAGAAAGCTCAGAGTTGAACCTAATGTCATTGCTTATTTTTGATATTAGTAAAATTATTTTCCATTTCTTAGAATTAGTTTTCTCTTTCATTTTTGACTCAGTTAAGAATCAGACATCACTTTTTTAGACCAAGAGAAAAATTAAAGAAATAAAATTGTCAGGTGTACATCTAAATCTCTTCAGCTCTCTCTTTACTCCCTACCTCATAGAGCTGAAAACAAGAAATTTCATAGTCAGATTTTTTTTGCTCTCCATTTTATGGTGTCAAATACTGGTCTCCACAGAATGGGGAGTGAAACTGTACAATGTAGTAGGAGTGGTTATTTATTCCCTTGATTGACAACTTCCTGATGAAGAGTAACACCCTTCTTCAAGTATATTGGGGACTCCATTCATTTAGTATCCATTCAACATATATTTATTATGCACAAAATAAAAATAAAAGTATGCAGCAGGCATTAGACCAGCCTCTGGGAGGAGAACAAAGAATAAAACAGTGTGTGCTGCCCTCATGAAGATTACAGTCCAGTGGGGTATAAGACATTTAATGATTATATAGTTATTTATGATACCGTGTCTGAATGAAAAATAAAGGATGCCTGTGCGAGGTAAAAAATGAATTCCTTAAAGTGACTTTTAAAATGCCAGCTGGAGGATAAGTAGGTGCTAATCAAATGGAGAGAGGACAAGGTAGAGAAGCCCAGCAAAGATTCCAAGTTAGGAGGTAGTCAGCATTTGATAAACATATCAAAGGTCAGGATGGCATTTTGTAGGTTTATGCTCATATTCATGTACTCCTATTACCTCTGTTATGTTTCACAGATTATGACTTTTTTCTCTTTAAATGGTAGAGCACATAAAAATCTTTTTTTCCCTTCCCCCGTTCCCTCCTTTTTTTTTTAAATTGAGGTATAATTGACTTCACATTTGATTATTGCCATTACTTTTGTCAAAGTAGCCTTTTGACAAGATATTCATTATTTAGAAAGAAGTAAACTGAGGCAAATTCAAATTAGCTAAAACTAAGATTATTCGGGATTAGCATTAGACTTGCACTTGGGGAATGCACGCTGTGGCATACACAGACGAAGGCTTTGAGTGGTTGGGGGGGGGAGGGTGGGTTGTATTTATGCGCAAGGAATGCAAAGAGGGGGTGGTCCAGCCAGAGCCCAAGCGTTAAGTTCATTGGCTTACGCAGGAGAGGGAGTCTTGGCGATATTCATTGGTCAGGAGATGACCAATGACTCTGTCCCTCGGTTCTTAAGTTCCGTTCTTTTCGGCGCGCATGCGTGAGGTTCTCCGTTTCACAGCTTCGAGTTTCATTTTAGATCGAGATCTTTTCACGCTTTCAGGTATGTTTTTTTGAATTATTAACTCCCAATTCATACTCCTGGTGCATAATATTTTTCTTTGGTTTCCTTTTCTTTCCAAATGAATCCGAATCTATTTCTCTATGTAACATTTGGATTTGTATTTAAACTTGCATTTGTCTTGCCTCTTTTAGAATGGAAGTGCAAACAATTCAAATGGATATGGGGGTGTGGTACTCTGATTTATAATAAGAAATATATATTTGGTCTTACTGGCATACGCTGGCTTACGGCTCCTAAAACCATTGTAATATCTTACGTGATGAGAGCATGGGCGCTCTTTTTTGCTTGAGATAGCGCCCCAGGGGTAAAGGTGAAATGAATCTGTTGTTTCTCACCACAAGCTGCCTTCAGCCTGAGTTTCAGTTAGTGAGGTGATTTTTGGAAAGCCCTTTAATAACTATGGAACGGGGGCTGGTTGTCGGGGGAAACTTGTTAGGTGATTAGAGGGTTGGAACTTGACCCCTGGGGAGGTGAGAAGGCCTGGAGTTTGAATTAGTCATCAGTTGCCAATGATTTAATCAATCATGCCTAAATGAGGAGGTCTGTAAAAATCCCTAAAATATGGGGTTCTGGGAGTTTCCAGGATGGTGAACAGTGGAGATGCAGGGAGAGTGAGGTGCTTGGAGAGGACTTAGAAGCTCTGTGCCCCTTCCCACAAACCTGCCCTATCCATCTCTTCTTTATGACTGTTCTGAGTTATGTCCTTTCATAATAAACTGTCAATTTTGTAGGTTTATGGTTTTCCTGAGTTCTGTAGCCATTCTAGTGAAATACCGAACCTGAGGAAGGGGTCGTGGGAACCTCCAATTTATAGCTGGTGGCTCAGAAGCACAGGTGACAACTTGGGCTTCTGATTGGCTGGTGAAATGGGACAAAGTCTTGTGGGATGGAGGCCCCAGCCTGTGGGATCTGATGTTATTTCCAGATTGATGGTGTTAGAATTGAATTGAATTGTAGGACGCGTAGTTGGTGTCAACAGAGAATTGGAGAATTGCTTGGTGGGGAGAAACCCTCACACATTTGGTGGCCAGAAGTATTGAGTATTTTCAGGGGGCTAAGCATTTTAGGCATTTAGTAATCAAGCACGCTTCACTTATTCAGGGATGGCTCACCTGGCTTACCTTCCATCCAGATCACGGTTACCACCTATAAATAAGTGAAGATTGTCTTGAGTGGCTAAAATAGGTTCCCGTCCTACTCATTGGATTAGCTAATGGACACTTGAGGATCTTGTCTCCCATTACTTTGCATATGTTTTTCTGTGACTGTTATCTACTTTCTAGCCCATGAAGAGATTAAAGTAGCAAAGTAGAGTGAGATTGTGAGTTGCTTAAAGAAGGTTCTTTGAGAAGTTCAAGAAGGTGGTTTGACAGCCTGACAATGACAGAAGCAGTAAAACTAAGGAAAGCAGACACGAAACCTCAATAATTGTGATGATCTCAGGTGTGTGAGCATAATCAGAAATAACTGATACATATCAACAATCTCCAAGAACAGCATTCCATGGCTATAAGACATATATACCATTCATTATTATAGCTCTGAGTTGCCAGAAAAATGTTATATTATGTTCAAGTAGTCCACTTACAAAGACATGGAAAGATTCTCAACAAAATTATTGTTACTATTGTTATTATTGGTTTCTGTGCTTTAAAGGCTTAAGTTCAGTTAATGAATTAATGAGAAGATTAACTGTGTTGCATGACTTATTTGCCATCCTTTATCAATTTTTATGGGGCATCTACTGTAAGCTAGGTACTGAATAAGCTGGATCCATAGTGGTGGACAAATTAAGAACCATTGCCACCCTGATGGAGGTTGCAGGGAGATAGGCAGTTATCAAACAGGCAAAAAAAGGAAATAGCATAGCTCAGCTTGTATAAAAGGGTACAAGAGGAAAGAATGTGGAGTGTGATAGAGAACCCACGGAGGTACAGAACATAATATCTTAATCATCAGGGAGGACCAGAGAACCCCTAAAATGGCATGGAACCAGCAATGAGATAAGGGGAAACAAGACGAGAGGTTTAAGAGCAGAAACATTAGGGAAAGCATTTGAGATAGGAGGTTGACAGTGTAGAGGAACTACAAGGAAGACAGGGTGACTGGAGGTCATATAGGGGGTCAGAGGGTGAGTGGAATAACATGGAATTGAAGAATAAGGAGCCAGATTGTGGAGGCCTCTGCAAACCACTGAAGTTTGGATTTTATTCAGAGTGTCATGGGAAACCTTTGAAGGATTTCAAGCATAGCCACTGGGTTACCAGCTCTAAATGTCTTTAAATGCTTTAGTTATTTTTGTTTCTCTTTGCTTTTGCATATATTTGTAGAAGTAATGAAGGGATACTTCTGAAAAATGTGTGGCCCAGACAGGAATCCAAATTTTAAGGGCCCTAAATTTAAACAATTTGGAAGGCCCTCTTTAGGGAAAAGAACTCAAAATTACAAATATACAATTAGGAACAGAGATGTTCTTGGAAGAGCCTGATGCAAGTGAGGGACCCCAGAGCTTAAACTTCATTGTGTCTCATTATATCCACTCACTGCCAGTATTGTGGAAAGAATTTTATAGATACTCTTGGCTTTAGGTGGGAACCAAAGTTGATTTTCAAGTTTAATTGCTTGGAGTGTGTCTTCATTATTCTTCAGAAGCCCAGTCCTTTTTTCTTCTTTTTTTCCTCCTTCATGGATTCCCTCCACCCAGTGCCCCCTGACTCAAACGGCTCAAGTTAAAAACTCATTTTTGTGATTGTCTTACAACTGATTTACAGTTTTTCTGTTGGACTGTTCCGTGCTTCCACATAAGTGTATCTGTCCTTTGTAGCAATATATCTCTGAGGGTTAGCATGAGTGTTTCTGAAATGATACAGGATAGGGAAATGGCATGGAAAATCATATCAAGACGATATGATTTATGTATATTAGTCAACGTTTGGAGATTCCATTTTCTGAGGAAAAAAATAATACTGGAAATATTCCAGGAGGCTGTTATAGTGATGTTCCGAAGTTTCACTTTTTAAGGTCAAAGACCTTGGGAAGTTGGAGGTGCTTTATGGGGTCAGAGCCCTTGCCTCTGTTTGTCTGACATTCGTGTCTCCTTTGAAATCTTACTGAACACTCTTAGAATCCCTTACCCTGTTTGTCAGGCTGTTTTACTGTAAGAAATGGTGTCTATTCCATGAAATGCTCTAAAGAAATAGTACTCTGTGCTTTTATAAAACAGAGGGAAAGATGATAATTTATTCCATTCCTAACGCTTTGTAACAAAAGTTGAAATGAATGAAAACGGTTGAGTTTGTAGGCCTGGTCTGCAGATACAAAAACTGCTGGAAACCATTGAGTGTGGAATGGCTTTAATTTACCGCGTGGATCTCAGCCCATGATATGCTGCTTTTTGTTAACTTTCATCAAAGAGAAAGAAATACATAGAGCAAAAGCTTTCAGAATGGCTGTAGTCGAAAAGAAGCAGTGCTCTAAGATTGTTACTTAAACAATAGGATATTGTTCTGGTAGCGGGGAATATGATGGGGACAGGTCCATGGGAGGTGTGGACAGTGAGACGGACAGTCTCCTCAGTGGGAACTGGGACAGATTATATCCTGGCTTTCCCCATTGGCAGGAAAGCCTAGAGATGCGTGGGGCAACCTAAGCTAGGACTCGCGTGATGAATCAGGAGGTTGTGAGAATACAGTTTGACTCTCTACACTGAGAATACTGTCCCTGCATTTTCTGTATGTGACTTAATTATCAATGTGTTTAATATTGCTTGGACAAGGAATGGTAAGTGTTGCTCCTTTTATCTTTCTACTCCAATACTGGTGATTCATTAAGATGGATATGATGGGGTCCTGTGTTGATATCACATAGATATAGGTGGAGAACATCCTTTAGTATACCTATTCTATGCTCCTCAGTTTTCATTTTGATTTAATTGTACAGCAATGCGCTGCTGAGAACTGGAACCCCAGCCTCCCACAAAGTACTTGAGTTGGGTATCCTGGATGATTTACAGCAACATTTAGTCATCAGGCCTTTGGTTTCCATGTCTTGGAAATACAAAGAAGAAAGCAGTCCCTGCCCCCATCTCATAGAGAAGACAAAATGGTTATTCATGTCTTATTATCACATCCTTAATCATCTTCTCCTCCTCCTCCTCTTCCTCCTTCTTCTTCTGTGGGTAGTATTGAAACCATCTGGGCTGCTTTGAAGTCAGTTTATTTTACTAAATTAAGCTTTTTCAGATTGTTCCCTTTTTCTTTACACAATGCCATGCCGCATTTGATTAATTCTGACACAAGTACACCTGTGTTTATAAATCTGACAATTTAGTCTGTAGTTGAGGGAAGCTGGAGTCAGAAATTCGTGCCAAATTAAGTCTATTGGTAGATTCTGGGTTTTTTTTCTTCTTGATATTATTTTAGCTTAAATGTTTCCCTATGTCGTTAAACATCTTTGGCTTTAAGTATCAATTTACTTAAAGAGACTTAAAGAGACAGTATAGTATAGAGATTAAAGACATAGGACTTATAGTCAGAGCGAGCCCTGTTCAACTTACTGTGTGACCTTAGGAAAGTCCGTTTACCTTTCTGGGCCCTAGTAGCCTCATGTGTAAAATGATGATTGTGGCAGCCAGCCTCCAAGATGGCCCCAGTGATCCTTGCCTCCTAGTGCTCATGCTGTGTGCAGTCTCTTCCCACGTTGAGTAAGGTTAACTTGTTCAACAAATAAGATATTGTGGAAATGATGGTGTGTGACTTCGGAGGCTAGGTAATCAGAGACATTGTGACTTCTGCCTTGCCCTTTCTCTTGGATTGCTCAGTCTGGGGGAAGCTAGCAGCCATGTTGTAAGGATATTCAGGCAGTCCTAGGCACAGCCCACATGGTAGGAACTGAGGTTTCCTGCCAACAGTGAGTACTATGGAAGTGAGCCATCTTGGAAGTACATACTCTAGTCTTGGTGAAGCCTTCAGAGGTCTGTAAACTTGGCCAGTGTCTTGACTGCAACCTCATGAGAGAGTCTCAGCTACATATATCCAGTCAAGTCATTCCCTAATTTTGGAGGTACAGAAACTGGGAAAGATAATAAATCTTGATTGTTTCAAGCTACTGAATTTGGGATAATTTGCTCCATAGCAATAGATGGATGGTACGATTATAATGATAATCCCTTGTAGGATTGTTGAGAGTATTACATGCGACATTGTAAGGGCTTTGCACAGAGTCTGGCACATAGTGTCATTCAGAAAGATGAAAGTGTCAGTTATGGATGGAACTTGATACTAGAGAACTAGCTTTTCTCTCTAGCACCTGTATTCCAAATGCTTTATGTGGGCTTTTCATGTAGATGATAAATCATTCCAGATTTATAGCCAGCTCTTGAGAGAATAGTAAATTGGGTGACATGTCTGATCTTTCTTCTGTCCTGCTTCACATGTTCTTATCTCCCTTTTTAATTTCAGCTTTGTGTTGTAGTCAGCTACGGGGCACCATTAGCCTGAGGGCCCCTGCTTCAGCTGCATGAATGCCTCTTGTTCATTCCTGGGGCTGCCTTACTGCACATGAGCGTGTTCGATTTTAACTGTTGTGATGCATGTGAGAATCTGTACCTATTGGGAATGGGAGGTCAACACTCCCTCTTTCCATCCTTTGGCTAGATGATTCTAAGGCACCCTCTACATGGCTTCTTGGAGTTGTCCTTGTGGAATGGAGATCTGCTGCCCACAGTGGAGGTCTGCTCAGTAGTGCACCTTTGGATTGGCTTTCTCTCCTTCATCTCACTCCTCCGAGTCCTCCACTCCTGTTCCTTGGTCTCACTGCTTAAAATCAACTATCTGCATGTCAGGCTGTATGTCTTTGGTTCTGCCCCTTGGAGGTTAGCTTAGGCTGCAACAGATGGCTCTAGTAAGAGTTGGCTGAGTGTTACTTGCTTTATATGTGTTCATGAAACCATCACCATGATTCCTGCTTTACCCCTTTCAGTGGTTTTCTACTATTCTTAGGAATAAGTCTCAAACATCTCACCCAATGGCAGGGACCTCCACAAACTGAGTCCTAACCATACCTTCAGTCTCCACTCCCAACTTCTCCCTCCTCTCTCATCACTTCTCTATGTGGGCCTTACTGGGCTTCGTTCAATTCCTTTTATGTGACAATCTTTCTGTTGCCTCTGAATCAAGAGCATGCTGTTTCTTCTTACTGCTTGGCCAACTGGCACTCACTGTTCAGGCCTCAGCCTAAATGCAGTATCCCCAGAGAAGCCTTGAAGATGTCATATCATTTTATTTTTAAAATACGGAATTCTTTGTGAATTTGCCTGTCATCCTTGCATAGAGGCCATACTACTCTTCTCTGTATTGTTCCAATTTTAGTATATGTTCTGCCAAAGCAAGCGCTTGAAGATGTCATTTTAAATATCCCCATATCAATCTGGATTTCTTTCTTAACACCTGTTGTACTTGTAAATATTTTCTTAATGTTCACATTTCCTTCTTGAACGTCAACTTTATGAGGCCAGGGGCTATGCCTGTCCAGTTCTCTATTGCTTAATGTTTGGCTTAGAGAACATTTCAATAAATGTCTATTCAGTGGAAGAAAGAATTTAGGCAAAATTCACTTGGCTGATAAATATCTGTGTGTGGGTTTTTTTTTTTTTTTTTTCCCGCCTTAGTCTCTCCCTTTAAAACGTGAATCCTATCCAAAGGGTCTCCTCAAGGTGCTGAAACAAAATGTTACTTTAATAACAAAAATGACAAATTTGTTGGTAGTAAAAGGATTTATTTTTACAATTACCTTTTTTTTGTTTGTTTGTTATTACAAAAGGCAGTATCATAGGCTGGCATCAACTGACTGAGAAGCTCCCCCAGTACTTTTTTTTTGGGTAGGGGAAGGGGCAGAGGGAGAGCGAAAAGAGAGACTCTTAAGCAGGCTCCACACCATCACGGAGCCCTATGTGGGGCTTGAACTCACAACCCTGAGGTCTTACTTGAGTGAAATCAAGAGTTGGACACTTAAATGGCTGCGCCACTCAGGTGTACCTCCCCCAGTACTGTAGATTATAATTTAGTTTATAAAATTTGATTGACAGACAACTTTTAGAGATCATCTTTATTGGATAGAGTCTACCTCTGCATAAGTAAAACTTGTTTTAATTCATGTAATCTAAGCTCTATTTAAATAGAGCAGGCTTTTTGCTCCTAATGTATGTAGAAAGAGTGCTCAGTTGATGGGTCAGTGTGAAACTGGAGGTGCCCATTCTGGGAGATCTAGCCTTTTCAGAAACAGCAACACCGTTCAGGTGGCAGGGGGTTGCATCAGGATTCTGCTTGTATGTTGAAGGATAGAGAGTCTTTTATAAATGTGATCATGCTTGAAAATATATGAGGGTAAAGTTTAGAGCCATCTCATGTTAGCTGGCATCAGATGGTCTAAATTTGTAAACAAATACTAAAAATGTGGTATCCTATCAGAATTGAATTATGGTACAGGTAAGAAACCTGAATAATACTGTATTTAAGACAAGTTTCGTTGATGAATATGTTTATAAAATGGAACTCAACTCTGTGGTAGATCAATAATGCACAAAGATAGCTCCTTTGATATTTTGCAGAGGGCTGTGTGTTAAATTTATTATGACCTTGGCAGTGATAAAGATCACATACTTTATGTGGCAGGAAACCATTCATTCACTTAACAGATATTTATTGTGTGCCTACTGTGTTCCAGGCACTTCTCCGGGCATATAAGATACTGTAAGAGCAAAATATATCTTAGCAATTTCCCTTCAAGAACAGATTTTGCCATGACAAAGGGTTTTGCAAAACCACATAGAGAGGAAATGGTTGACATCATTGGGAATTAGTGTTGGTCAGGCTACAGGAAATTGTCAGCAGATTTCCCACGGTATTTTCTGAAGAATGAGGATCTTCCAGAGCGGAAGCAGTGTCGTGCATTTCATCTAGGTCCAGCTGTTACAGCAGTTTATTTGAAGACTCGAAATGTTCTTTTTCTCTAAGGAAATTGAGATATCATTGAACTAAGTTAATTAAATTCAGGTCTCTCTCAGCCACCGGGTTTCCCCCGGTGGAGCTGACCCCTCTTTCCTCTCCCGAGGATTGGGAGAGACCTGCAAACCTGAAAGCAATTGGTCATGGGCAGAAAAGACGAAGGTTATAGGGAGTCATAGAAATTGAGGACAACCCACATTGCAATCTAGATTTGATAAGGTAAGGGACTTTAGAAGGTAATTCCTAGGACGAAAGGAAAATAATCTTGAATGTCCAGTCTAGGTCAGTGGTTTGAAAGCTTGGGTGGGCATCTGAATCACCACTGGTAAAATTAGAGATGCTACAACCTAACCACAGCAATGCTGATATATACTGAAATTTGAGAACTACCCACCCAGATGTTAAAATCCATTTGGTGTTGAACTCTTCACTGTACTTTCCCAAAGATTTCCAGAGTCATTGGGCAAGAACTAACTCTGTATGCTGCCTGAGATGGGCTCCCCCTTTTATTTCTAAAAAAAAAAACAAACAACAAAAACTGTATAACAAATAAATTTTAAAAATCACAAAAATCACAATGTAAATTCTTGCTGGTTGGTAAGATTTTGTTAACTAAGGAGATTGTATATGACTGTGAGTGCTGTAGTTCAGTCTTAGATCAAGTATTTCTTTGATTAATTGGGAAATTATAAATATTTTCATTTGTATTAGTCAGACACCACAGTTAGAATCATCTGAGTTTGGACCATTGCCCCACTGACTATGTAACTAGAGATTTTCAAGCTTAAAAGAGTTTTTATTTAAAATGTATACCAACAGTATATGGAATCAAGAAAATCTCTGATCAGTGGGGAGATGGAACTGTGTTAATGGGTTATTATTGCTATTTGGTAAAGCCAATGGTTTGGATGACTTATATCCAAAAAGAATCTTGTGGGTTTTGTTTTCTCTCCTTTGTTACTCAATTTAATGTATTTCTTAACAAAGAAATGAATACCTTTAAGAGTACTAGATTATATAGATCCTTACTTAGCCGTGTCTGCAAAGATTTCTTCTGGAAAGATGGTGGGAACAATTTTTCCTTTGATTCTGCCTTCCAACATTCTGAACTTGATGTATGTATTGTATCTTTTGCAGCACATCATTCTTTTGCTAAAATTCTCTGAGTTTTTCTTTACAAAAAAACCATGGAAATTTACCAGAGCAAATCATAAATCATTGCTCTAATTGACTCCAACAAACTTAAATTGCACAAGAAAATGAATATACAAATCAAAAAAAATTTGGCAGGTTTAGTAATTATTTTAAGCATTGTTTAGTCCCAAGGAGAAATGAAAAATAAGTTATGAGTTGAGTTGTATATAGTGTAATAGAATGAGGCTTTGAAGTACTAACAGTTCAGGAACTCTCACAATCCCTATCTAAAACAAAGATCTCTGTCTTTTGCAGTGTTTTCTGGAATTAGAAGCCTATTTTACCAGCTGCTGTAAATCACTTTTTCCTTTATTATAGCATTTGACACTATGATACCTTCAAGTGGGTGTTGCTTATCTTGGGAGTGGTTGTGAATGTTGAATGAATATGAGAAGGAATTATAGCTATTTAACAACAGTTTGCAAAGTTTCCAGGGTTCTTGGGAGGGAGCAGGAAGTATTAATTTAAAAACAGATTGCAAAGCAAAAAAGAAGGCAGAAGAAAAAAGCATTTTATTTTTTAATCTGTTTGGATTACCTCAAGGAGATGAGTAATGAATGAAATTTGGGGTTAGTACACAGGAAGGGCTCTTAAGAGGCAGTCTAGACTTTAGGCCATCTTTTTCTTTTACAAAACTCCTGAAAACTCTTTTTTTTAGAGAAAGTTCTCTGCCATATTCTTACACACTTCGAAGGAAAGGGAATTAAGAAACTCTAACAATCAATCTAGTGTCTTATAAGCTTCATCAAAATCGTTTCCTTGAAATATTTTTTAACTTCTCAGAATCCAATTTGTGTTTCATAGGATTTGTAGACATTTTAAATGTTGGATTTACATAGTTTTACTTTTCTTTTTTTAAAAAAAATTAGTCCCAAGTCATTTTAAATTTTAGAACACTTTTCAAAGTCACTACCCTTTACCTTAGAATTTCAAGTTGTTTGTTAAGTTAGCCATATTTCTCTAAGCTTTCGACAGAAGTATCTCTGTTGTCACTGGTACATTTTAAACCACTATTGGGAAAGATTTCCTAGTAAAGTTATGTTAGATCTTCCATATATCTCAGGGTAGTTACGAAAGTTTAAATGTAGGATTCACTTAAGATGGGCCTGTCCAGGAAGGATGCATCTTCTGTATATCTCCCTAACTCCAGTGCTACATAAGAGAAGGGAAACAGTTTTAAAAAAAGAAGCTTGTTTATGTAATTCCTGTAAATAATATACAGAGATACATTGCAGACCCTGGTGAGCAATTACAACAGTTTCGTCACTGATCCACTGAGCTTGAAAACCAACTGCATTTCCTTTTCCTTAACAACTTCCACACTCCAGGGGATGGCTGTCACTTTACTGTCTTCCAAGCATTGTAGACAACAGAGTTTTTCTCCTGTGCTTGGCCCTTTCCCTCAAGCTACTTTGGAGGTCATTTTCTACTGCTGCAGAAAATCAGATTTTCCTTGATGAGCATTTTTGCCTTGCTGTGGAATGGGTGGGACTTCTCCCAGAAATGAGTATTTACTCTAACTTAGTTACCAGGGGGCCCAGTTTCCTTGACTACCATGTCTCCATGGAGGCAGTGTGCAAGGCCTTTCGTTGGATTCTTTATTTGATCAGTTCTGAAGAGTTAGTTTGAAGAGTTAGTTACCTAGTGGTCAGAAGGCTCCTGGCTGCTGTTCCTCTTTGTTCCTATCCCATTCCCACGGAATGCAGTTTATCCCCTTGATTAAAGTTTTTTTTTACATACACACAAATAAAAAATTTGTGTACCAGCTTACTATTTAAAAAAAGCTCATCTGTGGGGGACTGGCTCTATAAATTTTGGTGTGGATTTTTGCTGAATAGTACACCACCCATAAAAATCAGAGTTTCTAGTAACTCAGAAAAATGTTTGTGTTAACCTAAGTGAGGGAAGCAAGATGCAAAATCGTATGTACATTTTGACCATGACCATGTTACAAAAGAACTCTACTGCCTTATGAAAAGTTTACATGCCTAGAAAAAGAAAGAAAACTTTTCATTAATATTTTTCAATTGTTTTGTAATAGTATCACTTTAAAATTGTAAATAAAAATTCGGCACTTTCCCTTCTAAACTGAGCTTAGTAATCATTATCAGATTCCTTTTTGCTTTTCCATAACTTGAAGGAAAACTCCTCACTGTATAAGTGATGTTGATAGATGTGAGAAATAGAGAGGAAAAAGGTATATAAATAAAAGTAATGTTTTAGTTCACCTGATTTCATAAGACATGTATAGACTAATACATATTTAATGAATATCTCAGTGATCGAAATGATTCAATAGAAAGCTACTTGGAACTTCTTATTTTAGGTAATTTTACTTTCCAGTCTTGGCTCTGACAAGAAAGGGTCTAGTTTTAGATAAAGCATTTTTTAAAAATTAGTTTCAGAGGTAATTTAGTGGTTCATCAGTTGCATACAAAACCGAGTGCTCATTACATCAAGTTCCCCCCTTAATGCCCATCACCCAATTATCCCTTCCCCCGCACCTCCCCTCAGCAACCTTCAGTTTGTTTTTTAGAGTTCAGAGAGTCACTTATGGTTTGCCTCCCTCTCAAATTTCATCTTATTTTTATTTTTCCTCTATTCCCTTATGTTCATCTGTTTTGTTTCTTTAATTCCACATATGAGTAAAATCATATGGCTTATTTCCCTTAGCATAATACCGTCTAGTTCTATCCACGTTGTTGCAAATAGTAAGTATTCATCCTTTCTGATGGCTAAGTTCTATTGTGTGTGTTTGTGTATGCATATATATATATGCACGTACACACATATCTTCTTTACCCTTTATCTGTCGATGGACATATGGGCTCTTTCCATAATTTGGCTATTGTGGACACTCCTGCTATAAACCCGAATGTTTATTCGGGTGCATGTGCCCCTTCAGATCACTATGTTTGCATCCTTTGGATAAATACCTAGTAGTGCAACTGCTGGGTCGTAGGGTAGCTCTATTTTTAACTTTCTAAATGTAAATGTAGAATAGTTGTTGAAGACTTTAATCCGATATGCTCTATTTTAATGTGATCACTAAATCTTAATCTAGGATAAATTCTCCAGTTCAGAGATGTAGAAATTGAAATGCAGAGAGCAGAGTGGTTTGCCACAGTGAGTGGCAGTGCCGAGTCTAGAATGCACATCTCCAGACTGCCATTGGAGTGCCTTTCCGACCTTGACTCTGTGTCTCCCAAAAGCCAAACAAAATTCAGAGTCTTCTTTGGTGTGCAACAGTTTTAGTTTCGCATTGCTGTTTCATCTGACATGCCAAGTGTCAGAGCCAACGAATAGGAGGAGAACAGCTTTCCATATGTCTGCTGTGCCAGAACTAACCTGCACTGGCAATTGAAGTGCCAGAACGATTTAGAAGACTTCAGTGCTCAGTACTGGGGCAAGACCCTCCTTCTCACATGAATCACCTGAACGGCATGCTTGCAGACTGACCACATGTTCTTTGCACTAGGGAATGGGAAGTGAACTTGGGAGAGTATATTTCCAAAAATGCAAATGTCTACAGATAGTTAATAAAGAGACCTAGAGGGGAAGAATTCCCTCTGTAGCCTTTGTGTTTCTTTTCCAATGTAGAGCTAATGAAGGCGATGGGCATATGTTCTGGCTTCCATTTCTTTTTGTGTTATGACACTGCTTTGGGTGCTGCCCTCCCCGTTACTGTTTCAAAAAAACACAATTCCTTATGGAAAAACAATTATTTTGGGGTGCCTGGGTGGCTCAGCTGTTAAGCGTCTGCCTTTGGTTCAGGTCATGACCCCAGGGTCCTGGGATCAAGCCCCACATCAGGCTCCCTGCTCTATGGGAATCCTGCTTCTCTCTCTCCCACATCCCCTGCTTGTGTTCCCTCTCTCACTGTCTCTCTCTCTCTCTTTCAAATAAATCTTTAAAAAAGAAAAGAAAAGAAAAGAAAACCAGTTATTTTGACTAGTTGGGACGTTTGCATTTTCTGTCCTTTAGAAGATGGGGAATAAGAAGAGCTTTTCTTTCTTTTTTTTTCTAAAGATTTTATTTATTTGACAGAGAGAGACCACAAGTAGGCAGAGAGGCAGGCAGAGAGAGAGGGGGAAGCAGGCTCCCTGCTGAGCAGAGAGCCCGATGCGGGGCTCGATCCCAGGACGCTGAGATCATGACTTGAGCTGAAGGCAGGGGCTTTAACCCACTGAGCCACCCAGGTGCCCCAAGAAGAGCTTTTCTTGAGGGAAATGTGACGTGTCTCACACGGCTTGGTATTTGGCAGTTTCTTGGTAAACTCTTCAGCCTTGGGGTCTGGGCACTTGATGCCAAGATTATATCAGTAGTTTCAAAGGTGTATATATATGTCTATGTTATCATCTTAAATAAGGCTCTCTGCATTTCTGCCCTTATGGAAGCTTCGTAAATTAAAGTGGAGCGTTGTTTTCTTTTTTTTTTTTCCTATCACCTTTAAAAACATTTGAAAACTTACAAAAATGCTTTTCAGATATGTTGTATCATGTATTTCTTATAACACTCCTTTGGGACTATGTATCACTATTTGCATTTTAAAGATGAAGGAAAACTAAATTGTAGCTAAAAATTGGCAGTACAGTGTTGTCTTCCCATGGCCTCTGATCTCAAATTCCTTGTCCTTTCCCCTATCTCCTGTGATTTATGGCCCCTCTACTGGAGGGTCCCCATTCCATTTACAGGATAAAAAGTCACTAAAACTTCTACACTTTGTGTAACAAAGCTCTTCTGAAATTGTACTTGATTGCTTGTGTGAGTCTGTATAATCTTTTTAGAAGTTTCTTCTGTGATGGTGTTTTTTGGTAAGATTCGATTCATTTTGCTATTATGTTTAAACTCTGAAAATATTTATAAAATGGTGGTTGAATTAAAATAATGGCTTTTGTTAGGAATATGTTTGTTCTGATTCAGTTCCTTTTAAAAAAAATGCATGGTGAGCTCAGACTTAATAAGACAGAATAGTGTTATGTTTAACTTAGGATTTTCTGTTTGCTTGCTTAGGTAATTCTTTGGCCATCAGGGAGAACGGCGCTATCATTAGTTTTCATAGGACGGTCCATGGTTTCTGTTCTTGATAATGTGGTTATAAAAATTCATTTTATATATATGTATATATATATATTTTTCTCTCCAACCCTGTGAACCTGGCATAAATGAAAAATTCTGATGCTATTTGTCCACCTTCTACCATATTGCTCTTCAATACCATTTTTCTTTTTGTATCTCTTTGCTCATTCAAAAAATCTTTATGGAGAATCAACTGTGAAATCTGGACACAGAAGAGAGAGTAACTTGCCCAAGATTTCATGGTTAATAAGTGACATGGTCAGGACTTGAATAAAGTCTGTCTGATTAAAAGCCATAGTCTTAACTGCTAAGAGTAATGTGTGACATTGCGACATGTGCTGTGTGTATGTGTGTGTGTGTGTCTGTGTGTGTATGTGTATGGGAGAGGGAAGGAGAGAGGAGGAAGAGAGCAGAGATGAAAAGAACATGTAAGACACAGTTGTCTGTCTAAAGGACAACAAATTGGGAGTCATACAGTCTTCTGTGTGAGCTCAGTGTTGCCGAGACATATATAATGTCAAGAAAATAGGACTTGGTAGCATTTCTGTGGGAGAACATGGATGCCTAAGTGAGATTAATCACTCTTAGTGAAAAAGAGACATTTTCTTTAGTGACCTTTATTTTCTAACTTTCGGCAAATATTTTAATCCTTAGTATTTCAAAAACTTGAAGCATACGGTAATTGAAAATGACTTCATAATTTTATTCTGGAAAAAATATTGAGAACACAGAGTGATCTTTCCCCTCTGCAAAGATCTTAGGGCTAAGTGTTATGGAGAGAATGTAATACAAAATGTGAACATACTCTGACTTTTGCCCTACATCAGGGCAAAAGGAGGAAGACTGGACCTAATTCACTGTACCCCTTAATGTGATCCACAGATTGGGTGTTGCTGACCAGACTGATTATAAACAGCTGTAACCAGATAGATGGAAACATTGAGAATGCTTAGAAACATCTGGGTAATGGGAAGAAATTTGAAAGTGTGACTTCATGCTTGTTGAATTTAATGATAGAAACAACGGCATTTGTATTTTCTGTGCCTTTTGTTTTTATTTTCTTGTTTTCTCTAATTTTATTGATGTATAATTGACACATAAAATTGTATACGTTTAAAGTGTACTGATGATTTGACATATGTGTACGTTGTGAAGTAATTACTGTACTCAAGTTAATTAACATGTCCGTCACCTCACACAGTTACCATTTTGTTTTAGTGAGAAACTTAAGATTTACTCTCTTAGTGAAGTATACGATATAGTTTTTATTTATTTATATTTGTATTATTATTTTTAGAGAGAGAGAGGGAGAGGGAGAGTGTGGTGGAGAGGGGCAGCGGGAGAGGGAGAGAGAGAATTCCAAGCAGGCTCCATGCCTAGCCCCATGCTGGGCTTGATCTCACAACCCCGAGATCATGACTGAAATCAAGTCTGCTGCTTAACTGACTGAGCTACCCAGACACTCCATGATATAGTATTACTAACTGTAGCTGCTACACTGTACATGAGATTCCCCAGAATTTATTCATTTTATAACTGAAGGCTAGTACCCCTTGGCCAGCATCTCCCCATCTCCCCTACCCCTCAGCTCCTATTGGTAACCACTGTTCTATTCTGTTTCTGTGAGGTGGGCTTTTTTTTTTTTTAAGCTTTCATTTATAAGTGAGATCATACAGTATTTGGCTTTTCTCTTGCTCATTTCACGTAGCATAATGTCTTTTAAGTTCATCCATGTTGTTGTAAATGGCAGGATTTCCTTCGTTCTCATGGCTGAATAATATTCTGTTATATATATTCATATATATGTGTATAGATATCATCACATTCATATACATATAATGCATACATATATCACACTTATATACGTATCTCATTTTCTTTATCCATTCATTTGCCAATGAATACTTGACTGTTTCCATATCTTGACTGTTATGGATAGTGCTGCATTGAACATGGATGTTTTTATTTACTTTTTCTGGTAATTCATCTCTGTTTTATTTTGCAAAAATATCTGCATATTTTAGATTGAAAATTTAAAAAAAAGCAAACTAGTCTTCTACAGATAGTCTCAGAACACTATACTAAACCACATCAAGTTTGTTATTGAACTGAAAATAATGTGTTTTAAAAACACAATGTGTACAAAATACCGGGTTAAAATATGTAAATGACAGCATTAGGTATTTTTGAAACTTGGTCAACTAGGTGAATAAGATCCAAAGGATTCTGGGGGTTTGCAACCATACAGAGGCAATTTTTGCTTAATTCCCATGAAATTTTGACAAAAACTTGGCAGAGGCAATTTTTGCTTAATTCCCATGAAATTTTGTCAAAAACTAACTAGCCTACCAGTTGAGTATCTTCACAAAGATATCATGAGGATATCTTTGCTTAGTTTCTCACACAAGGATTTGTTGTATCAATATCCATTCATTCATTCGTTCATTCATTCATTCATTTGTTCATTCGTTTGATGGCTGTTGGGCTCCTTGTAAGTGCCCAGTACCGCTCTCTGCATAGCAGAATGTGCTAGTGGAATAATATGGGGGTTGTCTGTATACATACAAACAGTTTTATTTTTTAAATTTTTTTAATTTTTATTTATTTATTTGACAGAGAGAGAGAGAGATCACAAGTAGGCAGAAAGGCAGGCAGAGAGAGAGGGGGAAGCAGGCTCCCTGCTGAGCAGAGAGCCCGATGCGGGGTTCGATCCCAGGACCCTGAGATCATGACCTGAGCCAAAGGCAGAGGCTTTAACCCCCTGAGCCACCCAGGCGCCCCGTACAAACAGTTTTAGAGATGATTTAAATTCAAGCTCTTTGAGTTGCCTGAGTGACCCTTGAAGAACTCAGGCCCACTGACCACATTTACAGAATGTTCTTAGCTGATTGGACTTCAGCCATGCTTTTCCTATTTTCCTGGCCCCATTATCTGTCACCCCAGTTTTTTTCAGCTTCTGCTTTAGGAATGGACCCAGAAGATAGCAAATGGAGTAGGGCAGTGGGAATTACAGAAGAATGCAAAAGCTAAAGCTGGGCCACAGTTGCAGAAGCAGCCTTCACTGCGAAAGTCACTGGCTTTGGCAAGTAGGTGTGGAAAGTGCGAGACTTCTGAGGACATAGCAGCCTAGTGCATACCAGTGTCCTTTTAACATAAAGTTAGCAGCATATGTATAATATAAAAATCAAACAAGACCTTACTGCTGAACTAGCCAGTTTGATTCTCCATCAGGCAGAAAAAGCAAAACCACAGTATAGCTCCTGCTAGAATCCCGTTTGGCAAAGTGTAACCTCTGACATTCTGCTGAGTGATATTTTGGGAGTTCTAAAGACATACTATGTCTTTAGAAAATAACACAGTCTTTCCCTTTCGTTTTGACTTCCTTTTATTTTATTTATCTTGATTTATCACTGATAGGTTTGTTGTTATCATAAAAGAGAAAGTTTCCATCATAGATGGCATTCGTGATGCTAAGTTGTAAAATAGTGTGTTCTACTGATGGATGTCCAGATAGCATTGAGTGGGGGAGACCTAATCATTCAATCTCTGTCAGCAATTAGGCTGGATTCATAAACAAGAACACATGTGGAGACTGTGGTATTGACTAGAACAGCTAGGTACTTCTTAGCAAGGTTTACAAGGTTTTGATTTTTCTCCATGTGATGTGTATGGGAGAAGTTGGGGAGGTCAAGAGGAAATAAGCATAAGTCAAAGGGAGAGTTGTAAAATAAACAGCAACATCTGGCAAATGACTTCCTCCCATGTACATAGGAAGGACTCTTATTCGGGGCAGTGACTGAGAATTGTTTTTCTTGGCAGCATGTTAGCCTAATGTCCATCCGATTTGGGAATGAGGTTTGCTTAGGGTTATAATATTTCCCTTTCCGATGGTGTGGACTCTAAGGCCTGATACTTATAACAGCAGCCATCCATTTGGCCATTCTTAAGAATCATTAGGTTTACTCTGAAGTGTTTTCAAAAGATATTTCAACATTAAAGCCTCAAAATTCTTCCTTATCTAAACTTTTGTTTATATCTTCTTAGTACACTATATTATTTACACTGGAGAGGTCTGGTGCTGCATTTCTCTTTGCTCAGTTAACAAAAAGAACATTAAATTGTAACAATTCCATATATCACCTCAGACATACCAATAAGTACATGCCCTTTGTAATTCCTTGATGCATAACCATTCACATTAAATGATTAGGAATAAATTTACCATGCAGCTATTTGATACTTTATGTCTCATCACTGGCTTTATGAAGGGTGCTTTCAGGCCTTTTCTTCCCAAAATAGATTTTTATTGTTTTTGCAGACTAAAAAAAAAAAATAAAAAGTAAAACATGCATATATTAGGCAAATAAAACAGAAGTTTATAGAATAAAAAGCTTTGGGGTCTTTCATCTAGTTCATATCAAATGACAATTCCATGCTGCATTTGTGCAAACTCAGAGATGAAGTGTTAAAAATTATTATTTTCATATGGCATTCACTATCTTTAAGTTAATTTGAAGATAGCACATCCTTATAATTCTATTGTGGGACTTGTGTAATTTGCTTCTCCGTGCTGTGGTGATTGAGAGGTGTTTTCTCAGTTCTGGGGAAGAGAGTGGGATAAGGGCACATTCCTCTGGGGGGCTCAGTGGGATAGAATGTCCACCCAGTTTCCCATCTCACTGCTCTTCCCTTCCTCCCATTTCTGTCACTGCCATTTATGAAAAGCAGATGGAAACAATGTGATTTACACATAGAATAATCCTATTTAATGTTATGGGAAATGTGGATGTCTTAGTTTTGGGATTTTTATGATGGTGCTGTTTTTTTAGGGGCAGTCTTTTACATAGTGAAACCATCTGCTCTTTGGAAGCCCCTTATTTCTTAACACAGGACAGGCTTGTGGACTTCAGGTGTGAATCTGTCCATGACCCTCAAGGGAGAGAGAAAAGTTCTGGGATTTCCAGTGGGGGAATTTATCAGAGTAGCCGTTATCTGAATAGTAGGCCTACTCCTACATGAGTGAGAAAAACTGTCAGAGTCATGCACGTAAATTAGCCATCCCCACCCACTGTTAGAAAAAAAACAGTGTAAAGAGTATAATTTAGTTACTTCTTAAAAAAAGATTTTATTTATTTTAAAAGAGAGAGAGAGAGACCATGAGTGGGGGTGGGAGGGGCAGAGGGAGAAGCAGGGAGCCTGATGCAGGACTCGATCCCAGGACCCTGAGATCATGACCTGAGCTGAAGGCAGACGCTTAACCAACTGAGCCACCCAGGTGCCCCTTTTCATAAATTTTTTTTAAGTGAATTTCTTTCTTTCTTTCTTTCTTTCTTTCTTTCTTTCTTTCTTTCTTTCTTTCTTTCTTTCATTAGAGAAAGCACAAGCATGGGGAGGGGCAATGGGAGAGGGAGAAGCAGACTCCCCGCTGAGCAGGGAGCCCTGTTGCAGATCCCATCCTAGAAATGGGACCCTGGGATCATGACCTGAACCGGAGGCAGAGGCTTAATGTACTGAGCCACCCAGGCAACCTATAATTTACCTTCTTCCAGAGACTATAATGGAATTTAGAGTAGAGAAAGGCTATCTCTACCTGGGGACATTTGACGCTAGGAGTAGGTTTTGAGTGAATGAATAAGGGGGTGGTGGAAGAATTTAGAAGAGCATCCCATGAAGAGGAAATCACATTCAATGGTCACTTATTTATTTATTTATTTTTAGATTTTATTTATTTATTTGTCAGAGAGAGCACAAGCAGGCAGAGTGGCAGGCAGAGGCAGAGGGAGAAGCAGGCTCCCCGCTGAGCAAGGAGCCCGATGTGGGACTTGATCCCAGGACCCCGGGATCATGACCCGACCCCAAGGCGTCAGCTTAACCAACCGAGCCACTAGGCATCCCTGGTCACTTATTTTTTTAAATGACAAGAGGCTGTGTGCTCCTGACTATTTACCTCTAGAACTTCAGACCCACATGACCAACAGGCCACTGTAGTCCCTCCTTGGCTATATCACAAGGAACGTATATTGGTTATGGCACATTAGAACAGAAGTAGACTCAAGGAAATTTTTATAGAGATCCGGGGCTCATTAACCCATAGAGGGAGTAATGCAGCCATAAGAAGGCAAGGGAACCAAGGTTTGGTTGGTGGTCTGGGACTTTCTGGCTTGCCTCTGCTCCTTGTTTACAATGGTAGATTGACCTTCTCGGCGCTGCTAGGAAGGTGGCAGGCAGTTTGTGGCTTCCCCGTTGCTCGCAGGTTTACATATCCAGCTACATAGATTGAGTAAATTCTTTCTTGGACTTTATTCCTCCTAACGAAGGTCAGCAAAGAGTCAAAATAATCTACATCATTATTGCAGCCAATAACCTTTAATACAGAACAAGTAATTAATGAAAAAATATGTAGAGAGTAGGTCAAATTTTGGGGCCGTTGACAAAGAGGTAGGAGGAACTTGCATTTTGTCTAAAAGATTAGCATGTACCCTGGCAGTGGTTTAATTCTTGCCTAATGAATATAGGTTAGCAGCCTGGGGGTGTGGCTTCCTGTGACAGGACGGGTTCTAGGGTGGTTAGCTGCAGAGGAATAGGGAAGAATGGAGCTGGGCACACACCCTAGGGGCAGGATTGGCAAATGTGAGATTGGTTCCTGGTTCTGGAAGGTATGCATTCTGGGTTTTTTACTAAGCCACAGGTAGAAAGCAGCAAGGCAGACAATTAGACGCTGTGTAAAACAAGGACTTAGTTTTAGCAGATGGCTGTCAGAGTGAATTAAAGTGTGGTGTTTAAGGACTGATGGGTCCCAGAGGCCGAGACATAACTCACCGCACAAGCGCATGTGAAGAGAAGAGGGCTTGCGGATCTGGGAACAGGGATGGGGGTTTTGGGGAGGGTTGGGAGGGGTCAGTGGGGGAGGATCAGAGGAGTGGCCTATAAATGGATGCTAAAGGCTTCTGAGTTTATTTACAAGAGAATTTCTTGGTGAGCTTCGTGAGAAAAATGTGGAAGATTTTTGTATTTCTGTGCTTCATTAGTCAAGATCAGAAGACATGAAAAGTTATTTCTGTATCAGTTTACACAGAACTTGTCAAAAGCACAAACAATGAGTTGACTCTTACCTTGTTATTGACTTACATAATAACCCAGAGACAGTTTCTTCTACATAAAATGCAAAACTGTAACCAGAAAACTGATGATCATAGTACATGGTAGAGAGAAAAAGCCTTATTTCAGTGGAGGATTCCCAAGTTGGTATTTTCATTTTTGAAAAAACTACCACCAAAGACACCTGTTTTGAATAACTGTTTCCCCTTCTTTCCCTCGCCCCACAGTTTGATTTCTTTCTTTTCTGAAGGAGATGGTAATGAGCATATATGTTGAAACGGAATGCTGTATGCTTACATTTCTTATTGCTTTAACAGTTTCCTTGATTATTTCTTTCTTGGATTTCATATTCCTTGTTAATGCTGAATACCAGAATATCTGCCTTTCCTCTAAGCTTTGAAGGTTCCCAATTAGATGCCATAACCTTCATGAAGCCTTTTTTAAGCTCTTCTACCATCCATAAGAATTTTTCAGAATTTTTTTTCATAGTCATCACTGCGCGTCTTAGTACTTGATTTTATTTATGTGTTTTATGTAAGCTATTCTTCCTCCTCACTGAGACTGTCAGATCCTAAACCTTTGTTCTTTGCTGAGCTTTGTCTTTTTTTTGGAGAATAACTACTTTTCTCTTGTCTCAGATGAATGTCCCATTTCCCCTTTAACCTTGCATCAGTGTTTTAGAATCCAGTGCCCCATACTTGAGTTCCTTCCAGAAGAGCCCATAGGCCCTAATAGTGCATTAAAAAAATAAATAAATAAAAGATTTTATTTACTTATTCGCCAGAGAGAGAGAAATAGGGAGTAAGTAAGCACAAGCAGAAGGGAGCTGCAGGCAGAAGGAGAAGCGGTCTCCCGGCTGAGCAAGGAGCCTAAGGTGGGACTTGATCCCAAGACCTTGGGATCATGACCTGAGCTGAAGGCAGACAGTTAACCGACTGAGCCACCCAGGCATCCCCTTAATGGTGCATTTCTAATACCAGTCTCATGGAATCTTGCCTAAGATTTACATTATATATTTTTTTCACTTGCCCACCCCTTCTCAGACTCTTTACCACTCATTCCACCTATTTGAGCACATGACCATTTAGAGCCTGAGTTAGGAGAAAGTCACCCTCCTTCCTGTGTGTCTCTTTTACTCTCTCACCGCCACACTTAACAACCCTCTGACTATAGATGTGTGGGGGTTTTCTCACACCAAGAAAGTCCCTCTGACATCAGTTGGGTGTCCTAAAATTTAACTCAATTCTGACACTGTCTCCCTGGAAATGGCATCAGTTCCCACAGGTTAAGGGCTCAGTCCTGCAAGAATGCCCCCACTTCAGACTCTGATCACAAGTAGTAGGTTCCTGGGTTACCACAACTTTTATCCAGCTTGGCTCATATCGGAGGTTCCCTATGACCTCCTCCCCCTTGGATTTGATTGTTTGCTAGAACAGCAATCAGAACTCAGCAATCAGAACAGCAATAATTATGCTTACCAGTTTACTGTATAATAATGGATGTGGTAAAGGATACAGATGAACAGCCAGATGAAAAGATATATAGGGCAAGATATGTGGGAAGGGGCATAGAGCTCCTACGACTCCTCTCGGTATGCCACTTTCCCAGTACCCAGAAGCTCTCCGAACCCTGTACTTTTGGGATTTTTATGAAGGTTTCATCACATAGGCTTGATCGAGCCCTAACTCCATTTCCAGTCCTTGTTCCCTCTCTGGAGAATGGGCAGTATGGCCAGAAGTTCTGAGCTTCTAATGATGGGTTGATTTTTCTGGTGACCAGCCCCCATCTAGGATCCCACCAAAAGTCACTTCACTAGAATAAAAGATACCACTCTCACCCAGGAAATTCCAAGGAATTTAGGGGCTCTGTGTCAGGGACTGGGGTCAAATATGAGAACAGAAGGTATTTCTAGTACTCTTAACATTGGGGAATTACATGGGTTTTAGGAGCCCAGTGCCAGAAATCAGGGACAGAGACTAATACACATATTTTCCCTTTCACAGAACTCATACTAGATTATCCCCCAAGGCAAGTTTTCTAGACTCTTGACTATAGTCTTCCTTGATCTGAAGTTTCCTGCCACCTATATTTTGCCTTTTAATGATCATTTAATATTTTCCCCTATATCGTTGCTATATCTATGCCTCATCTCTGCTGCAATATTTAATCTCATATTTATGGCCACTCTGTGAGGAAAACACTGTTGTCTCCATTTTACAAATGCCAGAACAAAAGCTTTAATAAATGGCATCATGCCCAGTGCCAGCCCACTCATAGATGGTAGAGAAATGATTCAAATCTAGGTCCCCGTTCCCCTAAATCACAGAGAAAAGGAACAGAGAAACTCCACAGGTCAGACATGGATCTCCTCACTGAGCAAATGCAGCTGTGGAGAAGGCTTTCTTGCTGTGTGGATAAATTCTCATAGTTGGTGGATACTTAAGAGTGGCCTTGACAGTGATGTTCATCTTTTTAAAGTAACAGATTTCATTGTGTTACTAAGATGAAGATATAATTCTAGTTTGGATACTTGTGGGAACTTAGCTTTCTGAATGTGTAATTTTGGAAGGAAAATGATCTGAAATAGGAGTCTCAGCTTGCTTTATTTACATTCTTTCCTATTGGTTATTTGAAGGGACATAAACTACCTGAATTTAAGATTGTCACTGGGAGAATATTTGTTATAGAAATGTTGTGGGAAAAGGTCACTATGACTTAGATAACCATTTTGGGGGTAGATTTTTTAGAGTTAATTTTCTGAGGAATTATTATTTTCCATTAAAGGAAAGTTCAAAAGTGTCTCATTGTTTTTCATTTAATCTTATCCAGAATGTCTAATATCAAGTTCCCTATCATCTACAGTTATCACAGTATATCATTTTAATTTAAGGGGGAGGATGTATAAATAGTATATGCAAATGATCTGTCTATAGTGTCATTGTGTCTCTGTATGCACGTAGGAAATTTATTTTAGTTGTAAAATCGTTAATTAATCAGTATGTTGGTGTTCAAAACACAAAACTGCAAACTTATGCTACAGAGTGATAAAAGCGGCATGCTAAGTTCGGGTTTGTTGATTTGTTGAGGGGAATTAAAATTAGATCTGTCAAGGGGAAATTATAGGTTTCATAAGTCACGCTGAAGATTATCATATAGTAAGAATTGAACATGATTATAAGACAATCTAAATGATATTAATTCATGTTTAAGTATAGAGCTAATATTAAAACAGATATAAATATAGAAGATATTACATATTTACAATCTCTTATAGCTCTAAAATGTCAATAACAATAACTGATATTTGTGCAAAGAAGATGGAGGAGGAGTTGCCAGAGAGAGAGAGTGAGCATCAGTACAGCTAAGGGGAAAGTGTGTTTTAAGGAGAAGAACTTACTAAGTCTTGAATGTAATGTGGCGAAGAAGACAAAGTCAAACATTGTTGTTAGAACTGTATGACATTAGCGTACTTAATGAGTATAGTTGCATTGGAGTGTAAGGGACAAAGTCATAATGAAATGGACTGAGGAAAGTGGAAGTGGCGAATAAATAGAATCAATGAAAAAAGTAGTTTGATAATGTTTTTGTAAAGGATAAAAGATACCTTGAAAAGAATCTAGAGGACATGTAGATTAATGAAAGCTTTATTTATTTAATTTTTATTTATTTTTTAAGATTTTATTTTTATTTATTTTAGAGGGAGAGAGAGAGCATGAGCAGGGGAATGGCAGAAGGAGAGGGAGAAGCAGACTCCCTGCTGAGTGTGGAGCCTGACACGGGGCTCTGTCCCAGGGCTCTGTCCCAGGACCCTGGGATCATGACCTGAGCCAAACTCAGGCACTTAACCAACTGAGCCACCCAGGCACTCCTAATTTTTATTTATCTTTTAATTGAAGTATAGTTGACAAGTTTTGTTTCTTTTTCAATGAAAAAGACTTGAAAGAACTTGTGAGAAGTTGAATAGTAAGGAGAGAAAAAGGTAATTCGTGGTTCCTGAGGTTCCTGAGTAGGTGAATGAGGAGAGCATTCAAAGCAAAGTGAAAGCCTTGGCCTTATGCAATGCCAAAGTCAGCTTCTTCACTGTCACAGGAAAGAAGGATAAGAATAGTTGTAGGGAGATTTGTATGTTAGTAATGCATAGCTAGGGAATCGGTGAGAATGTTATTAAGAATGTGTAGACCACAGAATCTAAACCTGAAAAGGAGAAAGTTTAGAAAGATCTCTAAGTTGTGGAAGAAACAGCAAGCAAACCAGATGAAAAAGAGGTTACAACCAGAGTGGGATGGTAAAGTAGTGCTTTTGGGACTGGAGCAATTCCAGACGATGACAGTTCCGGGTAGAACCTGGAAGTAGGTGCTGATGTAGAGCACTGGAGAAAAGGGTCTTGGAAACAAAGTGGCTAAGATGCCAACAGGCCAGGTTGTGATTGTCCATGTGGTTGTTGTAGTCCTCCACGGAGATGGGAATGGCATGCAGAGCACAGGTGGCCAAGCCTGATGGATGAAGGAGAATGGATGCAAGACCTGAAGCCGGGAGGGGCAGGGAGTAGGAGAAAGTTGTGGGGTCAAAAGGCATGGACTCCCACAGAGCAGGATGTTTTACTAGAAAGGAGAAGGACAGCAACTGGGGGAAGAAGGAAGGTAGGAAGTTCATTTCCTAACTCTGTGTCCTTGGCGGTGTGTGAGAGTAAGGAGTCATCACTGCAGCAGTTTGCAGAGAAAGCTGTATCTTAGGGGAAGGTTGGGGTTCAGTTATGGTAAGGAGATGTGGAAACATTTAGAGAAGGTTGTACAGAGTTTGTTTATTTTGGAACAAGAATTCTAGATGGCATAGTGTGTAAACGTAGGGGAGGGCAGCTCTGGGGATGTAGTTATGGGCAGATGGTGTGTGAGAGCCCTCCCTCCCAAATTATAATGTGTATCCAAATGGCCTTGTTCAAATGCAGATTGTTATTCAGTAAATGGGGGAGGTGAGGATTGAGATTCTGCTTTGCTTAGCTGTCTCCCTCCTTCCTTGCTCCCTTCCTTCCTTCTTGAGATTCTGCATTTCTCACAAGCTCCTAGGTGATGTCGATGCTGTTGGTCTCAGACAAGTACTTTCTCAAGGGATTAGAGAACACATCTGTTAACAGGTTTCCTGTGCTGTCCACAAGCAGAGCATCCCAGAGAAACCTTTTGTAAATCGAAATGCTTAAAGCGAAGAAGCAATTAACTGACATTAATTTATATGGAAAAAGTTTTGAACATTCCCAGACCCCCAAAATAACTTCTCTTATGCTTTTCTGGTCCCTTGGAACACATCTTGCTAACTGATGCAGAAAATAAATGAAACTAGAGCACAGATCCTTACGGACACAGTTCAAGGCTGTGGCAGCTTGACCCTGAGATGTCTCTGAAGGTGGTTCCTGGGGAAGGAGCTTGGCGGGGCCGCTATGGCGGCTCCGGTTTGTGCCGCCTCCATAAGGGGTTGGTGCAAAAACAAATGCTGAATACTGTTTTTGCTTTTCACCTTTTGTTGTAAAAGCAAAATTACTCTTCAGTTAGTTTTTTTTTTTTAGTTAGTGAAAGCAGGTACTTACGTAGGTCTTTCATAAAAGCAAAGTGGTGTAATGTGAATTTTCAAAAAGTGGAGGATACCTGTATTTGAGGGAGAGGGGAGGGAATACACTTTTGATGTTGACTGGTGAAATTAGGGATCATATTAATTAACATTTATTAAGCTTACTATCTCTCAGAGGCTCTTCATATACATTATATATATAAACTCAGATAAATCCTCCCAATGATCCTTTGAAGGAAGTACTCCCTTTTATAGGTGAGTCAATGAGGCACTTGTTCAGGGATGTCCAGCTGGTAGCGATAGAGCCAGGATTTGATCCTGGGCAGTGTTGACCAGAGCTGCCCTGCTTTGCTATTTATGAGAGGCATAGAAGTTGTTTCAAGAGTCTATATGAACAGAATGAACACTGGGGCTAGTGATTAGAGGTTTTTTTTCTCTCTTGGTAGATGGTTTAGAAATTTTTGAATAAAGAAATACAATATTTCATTGTTACAAAAATTCTGTGATGTGTACAGGGTGTAAATTCTTATATAGGAATTTGCAGTGATTTTCCCCCCACTCTTTCTGTTTTCATAGTCATGTGAACAGAGTTCTAAATTTAAATTAGTAGCTGTAACTATTTATGTACTCACTAAATGCAGTCATTTGTCTCTTGAGTCTTCCAGATCTTGCTTGTGGATTGGAAGCAGGATGGGGGCTAAGTACCCCAGTACTCCCGCCGTATTATACTTGGATAAAGAAAGATAAGGATTCTTATGTATCATTTGGCAACCTTAGTGCCTGTTTGTTGGTGAACACTTTGATACTTGTAAAAGCTCCCATATAGACTTCCTGAAGAGCTTGTGGGTACACAGAAGGACTCTAGAAACTGAAATCATACTTACGACAGCTGGAACTTAGTATCTCCCTCTCCATCAAGTTGGTGAGCTAGTCCTATTCCTTTGGCAGACTGATCACATTCTTTCCAGTTCGGCTTTCACTAGATATCTTCCTAAGGGAATCTACAAAGAGAGTAAAGAATAGAAAGATTCTTTATCTTTCATGAAAAGAAAATTCAAGTATTTTCTTTTTTTTTTTTTTCAAGACTCTAACTCATTTATAAAGGTGGTACTGCCTAAGGAAGGAGAGTCAAGTGAGGATTGAAAATCACAGTAGTGAAAGAGACCATGCTTGAATTCAGATAATATTTAGCTAGAAATTTCTTATTGTTGGTCTTATATCTTAAAGGGGTTTCAAAGCTCATATTTCATTATTAAATAATATGGTTTCAGGTTTTTGCTAGAAAGTTCATAGATTAAAAGGATGGTGACACAAGAATAGTTTAATAATAAAGCTGTTGATGTCAGTATTAAGTTTTAGATCAGTCACATTTCTCAAATCAAACTCTGGAAAGAGTGAATAGGACGAAATATGGACATTAGGTAGGCAATTTCCTTTGGAAAGTACTCTCAGGCTCCTGTTTGGTCACTTTCTGCCTAGAGCAGTATATCAAACACCTCTGCAATTTGTCTTTATGAATGGCAGCTTCAGCCTTTGGAATTGCTAAATGGAATAGACAAGTTTTTTTTTTTAATTTTTTATTAACATATAATGTATTATTTACCCCAGGGTACAGGTCTGTGAATCATCAGGCTTACACATTTCACAGCATTTGCCATAGCACATACCCTCCCCAATGTCCATATCCCTACCCCCCCACCTCCCAGCCACCCTTAGTTTGTTTCGTGAGTTTAGGAGTCTCTATGGTTTGATGGAATAGACAAGTTTTAAGGGGAATTAAATACATACCTTTGATCACTAGTGATACTATGTGAAGAGTGTGCAATTGTGTTACTGTTGATACTCAAATCAGTGCTCTGTTTATTTAAAGGATAGCTTCCTGTTTTAATTGGGCACTGTTATCTTCTGCTTAGAGCAGTCCAAAGCCTCTTAACTCATTTCCCATTTTTCACTCTCCCTATAATCCATTCTCCATACAGCAGCTATAGAACTTTAAAAAACAAACAACCCCCCCCCCCACCGTACATCACAGCCCATTCTTGCTTGTCCTAAAACTTTATAATATTTTGTCTTTGCAGTTAGAACAAAATCCAAACTTCTTATGTGGTGTGATCCCTAATTAATTCTCCAACTTTTTTATACCGGCCTCCCTTTGGTCATATCATGGCAGCCCTGACAGTGGGCTTTGGCTTGTTCCTGCCTTGGGGTCATTGCCTTTGCTCCCTCCTGCCTGGAATCCTCCTTCCCAGATCTTCATGCATTTCATCCTAAGTCTTTTTGGAATTCTCAGATTGCTAGATTTTACATAGTACTTCATGTAGTACAAACTAAGTACTATGATTATTTAGTTGTTGCTTTGTTGTTACAGTATGTACTTTATAATAATGTTTAGTATTTTTGAGGAGTCAGAAAAAGTCCTAAAACTTTTAAATTTTTATCCCTTTTGATAGTATATTGTTAAAATAATATATATTATGCACATCTGCACTTTTTTAGATTTGGATAGATGTACCTCTACATCTTAGGGCATAGACTTTATTATAATAAATGAACCATTTCTTGATGACTCCAGGTCATTAGTATATAAAGTAGTTATTATGGTCTAATATAAGAATGTTCTCTGAGACTGCTGAGGAACTCTGCCCTTTCACTGAATTACCCCATGCTGCATTTGGGTTCTATGATTTATTTTTTATAGTTCTATTAAAAACCAAATCTATTCCTCCCTGTTTGGCTATGTCAGCTAATATTTTTATTTCCTTCCCATAACTCTCCCCAGCTCTACTCCCCCTTCCTAGTTTTTTGCTTTTATTATGTTATGTCTTAGAGAAACAGATTACAGAGCCAAATAAAATTGTGCCCAAAATAAGGGAAAGTGGCTCGAAGTCACTTGAGTTCCTTTTTACAAATGAAGTATACACAGATCAGTGCAAGGAGTTGCTTGTATGCAATTTGGCTTTTGCAGGTGTTTTTCATTTTATTTAGGTTTTTGATTGTGTGACTGTTTCGTGGTTATGAGAGAGCTGGGTAAGAGCCATGTGACTATTACTATTTTTTAAAAGTTCCATATGATTTTGGTCCTATATTTATCTTGTGCTTTTGATCAAGATCGGCTTGTGAATTTTATTTTTAAATTTTTTTTAAAGATTTTATTTATTTGACAGAGAGAGAGATCACAAGCAGGCAGAGAGGCAGGCAGAGAGAGAGGGGGAAGCAGGCTCCCCGCTGAGCAGAGAGCCTGACGCGGGGCTCGATCCCAGGACCCTGAGATCATGACCCGAGCCGAAGGCATCGGCTTTAACCCACTGAGCCACCCAGGTGCCCCGACTTGTGAATTTTAAAAACTCATTTGTTTTCGGGGCGCCTGGATGGGTCAGTGGGTTAAAGCCTCTGCCTTCGGCTCGGGTCATGATCTCAGGGTCCTGGGATCGAGCCCCGCGTCGGGCTCTCTGCTCAGCGGGGAGCCTGCTTCCCCTTCTCTCTCTACCTGCCTCTCTGCCTGCTTGTGATCTCTCTCTCTCTCTCTGTCAAATAAATAAGTAAAATCTTTACAAAAAAAAAACCATTTGTTTTCAGCTTAGTTGAAATGTAATTGATATATAACATATAAGTTTAAAATATACAGTGTGATGATTTCATATATGTAGATATTGTAAAATGTTTAGCACAATAAGGAATGTTAACACATCCTTCACATAACTGCCATATTGTTGTTATGGTGAGAATGTTAAACTTTTACTCTCATAGTAACTTTAAAGTACACAATACAGTATTGTTAATTACCATGCTGTATATTATATCCCGGGAACTTATTCATCTTATACCAGAAACTTTACCCTTTGATCAATATGTCTTATTTGCCCCACTCCTCGGCCCCTGGCAAGTGCCATTCTACTATCTATTTTTATGAGTTTGATGTTTTTAGATTTTACATGTAAATGAGATCATGCAGTCTTTGTCTTTTTCTGAGTTATTTCATTAGCATAATGCCCTCAGAGTCCATCCATATTGTTAGAAATGGAAGGATTTCCCTCTTTCTCATGACTGAATAATACTCCATCATTTCACATCTTCTTTATACATTCATCTGTTATTGATGAACATTTAGGTTATTTCTGTATCTTGGTTATTTTGAACAATGCAACAATGAACATGGGAGTGCAGATAGTTCTTTGAGATCCTGATTTCATTTTATTTGGGTATATACTCAGAAATAGGATTGCTGGATCTTATGGTATTTCTATTTTTAATGTTTTGAGGAACCGCCATACCATTTTCCAGAGTGGCTGAGCCAGTTTACATTCCTACCAACAGTGCACCAGGGTTCCTTGTTCTCCACGTCCTTGGTGGCATTTATTTTTTCCCACTTTTTTTTTTTAGTATCATTTTAACAGATGTGAGATTGTATTTCATTGTGGCTTTGATTTGCATCTCCTTGATGATTAATTGAGCATCTTTTCATGGACTTGTTGGCCATTTGTATGTCTTCTTTGGAAAAATATCTGTTTGCATTTTATGCCTATTTTTAATCAGATTTTTTTTTTTTTTTTTTTGCTATTGGGTAGTATGAGTTCCTTATATATTTTAAATGTTAACCCCTCATCAGATGTATATTTTGAAAATATTTTCTCCCATTCTGTAGGTTGTCTTTTCACTTTGTTGGTGGTTTCTTTTGTTGTGCAGAGGCTTTTTAGTTTGATGTAGCCCCACGTGTTGAGTTTTGCTTTTGTTGCTGGTGTCATATCCAAAAAAATCATTGCCAAGATCAATGTCAAGGAGATTTCCTCCTGTTTTCTTCTAGGCCTGTTATGATTTCAGGTCTTACATTTAAGTCCTTGATCCATTTTGAGTTGATTTTTGGGGATTGGGTTAAAATAAGGGTCCAATTTCATTTTTTTGCCTGTGGTATCTGGTTTTCTCAGCAGCATTTACTGAAGAGACTTATTTCTCTATTGTGTATTGTTAGCTTTCTCGTCAATATTAGTTGAGCATATATCTGTGAGCTCATTTCTGGGCTCTTGGTTCTGTTCCATGGGTCTGTGTGTCTTATTTTATGCCAGTACTATACTCTTGATTACTATAGCTTTGTAATATAGTTTGAAATCAGGAGGCATGATGCCTCCAGCTTTGTTCTTCCTCAAGCCGACTGTTTATGGTCTTTTGTGGTTCCATACAAATTTTAGAATTTTTTTTTTCTATTTCTTCGAAAAATGCCATTGGAATTTTGATAGGGATTATACCGAATCTCTGGATGGCTTTGGGTAGTATGGACATTTTAACAATATCAAGTCCTTTGATCCATGAGCACGTATCTTTCCATTTATTTGTGTCTTCTTCAGTTTCTTTCATCAGTGTCTTATGGCGTTCAGTGTATAGATATTTCACCTCCTTGGTAAAATTTATTCCTAAGAATTTTATTGGTTTTGATGCCATCGTAAGTGGCATTGTTTTCCTTAATTCTCTTTCAGATAATTCACTTTTAGTGTATAGAAATGCAATATTTTGAATTCGATCATATAGTACAGTCTCATTTCAAAAAAGGACAGATTCGACCACAGTAATTATTCCTCCTAGAGAGAATATCTATGAAAAAGCATCGGTGAGATCTCTTGAAGCTTCAAATACACGTTTTATAAATTAATCAATATTATTTGGGAACCATGTGTCAGGTAATCAACTGTTGCCCAACATCATATTATTCTGCAGGGTAAAATTTAAACACTGTTGTAGAATCTGGGCTACAGACATATTTTAAGCTACTGCTCTAAAGTATGTAGGCCAATTTGGTGCTTCATTTTGAATTCATAGAGCTGTTTGTTTTTAACTGAAGACATTCTTTACTTATCTTAATTTACCTGTAATACACTAAGAGATAAAGCTCGTGGTAATACATCTGATTTCCTAGAAAAGTAAAGTGGACTTAATATCAAATGGTGGAGAAGCACCACAGAAATTTTGTAGATGTAATTGAAGAAAAAGAACTTTTAAAAACCATATGTTAAAATAATTCTCTTAAATATAAGTCAGTAGGCTTGTATGTTCACTTCTTGGTTTAAATTCTTCATTAAAGTTGCAGTCATAGTTGATGGCAGTACCTTAATGTTCATTCCAGAGTCCTGGAAAGGTCATTCCCTCAAAAAAAAAAAAAAAAAAAAAATCACTCTTAGGCCATAAACACAGTAAGACAGTCTTTGGAGGTTAAAGATAGAAGAGAGAAAAAATAATTAAAAGTTCATTTAATTGTTCAGTCACGTATATTAAAAGAATTCTTTATCAGCTCTCATAAGTATTCTCTCAAGCCTTAAGCTTCAGTCAAAAGAACATCTAATTCTTCTGCAGAGGTAAAATTATTCTTGGAAACTTTCCTGAAGAGCGTTTTTTTAAGAACTATTCATATTTCCTTCCTTTTGCATTAACTTAAGGTAGGGAGAAGTGGATGAGGAGAAAATAGAGATTAAGTGTTGGATGAATCTCAGCTTAACATTGTTATATATAAGGCAGAGGAGATGGGCGTCCATTGCACTTCCTGCTCTCAATGACCTGGAGGCATTTCTCCGTCTAGTTATCATCCTGTAACAGCTCCTTTCTTGCCAGGTCATTAAGATCCCCTGCAAACATCTGTGACAAGTTCTGCCTTTCAGGAACTCAAGATTAATACTTCAGGGAGAGTTTGGGAATTCCTTGTTATCAAATTGATCTATGAGAGTTTTTCTTTATCAATGGTGTCAGGAATGCGGGGTTGCTGTAAAGTAAGTCAAGCTAACATAAACACACACATACACACTTTTTAAATTCATGCTCTCTAGCCTTTTCTATCTCATTTGCATAAATGGTTAATTGTTTCCCTATGAGATTACTTTGTGTTAAAGAAGAATAAAATGCAACTCTGTGTTAGACTAGGACCGGTGCGGTAGTTTGAAGTAATACTTCAGTTTGATTTGGATAATGTTGATGTTACCCTAAGGTGATTTTGCTATTAAATCTCTAGAAATCTTCATAATTGACTGGAGTTGTCTTTAAATCTAATATTTTCCTTTTCTACATTTTGCCTTTATCAGTGGAGAGAACCATGACCTTTGAGAAAGCCACTTCACATTGGTGGGCTTTGGTTACTCTCTCCTAAGGTAAAATTTTGGCTTAGATGATTGCTAAGGTAATTCCAGTGGCCTGGGCTTCATAAATTGCCATAAGGGGCGCTGTAAGCAGCATTTACATTCATTATTAGGTTTTTCAACTTGATGTGTATGCTGGCCTTGCCCTTAAGCTTACATAACATTCCCAACACCGTAAAAATATATAAGGATGACTGCTGAGACATTTGGTAAAAATCAGGTGATTTACTAACTCTAAGAGTTCCTTGGCATTTTCTCCCTTCTATGTAACATTGATATTGGTATTTATGATGAAAGAGAGGGAGAGGATGGCTATCCGGGGTATAATTGTTCCAAGTTAACTGACCGTGTTAGGCTAAAATTGTAATGATTTTTATGCTAATCATTATGATTAAAAAGAGATTGGTAAGTAGAGGCTGGAATCTTGGTGACTTAGCCAGCATCTTGGTGGCTTCTATGCTAACCCGTGGGAAGGTTTGTTTCAGTGAAGGGAGCAGAAAGCATGCTGTCTTGACCAAAATGCAAAAGGTATTGGAGGGAAGCTGAGGAGGAAGAGGGAGATTTTTAAAAGTATGGTACCTGAAGAGAATAGATTTATTCTGTGCACCAGGAAAAAATTACCTTGACAGTAAGATAGGAAATTGTACCAAGTATGAACTGTCACATTGTAACCATTAGTTTGCGACTGCTCCCAGCAATGAGTCAAGTAAGAGCAGATCTTCAAATAGAAGGTATTAGTCCAATAGCACTTTCAAATCCCTTATATTCTATTAAGTAAATTGGAGGAAGCACATGGGGCCCAGTAGACCTGTAAGAAGGGTGCAGTTATTGTGCACTAATAATAGTAGACAGGAGCCTTGTGTGGGAAGGGTGGAGGGTGGGGGTAAATTAGTCACCTTTTGGAGATGGATTAACTTCTTTAGGCCCCTAGGGTGCTTTTCAGTACATAATCTTAGCACTAATTAGCACCCTTGGGTCCAAGTATTAATGCAGGCCAAGAGGGGAATAGTGTGCTCCCCAGGCATCAGTAGCATAAGGTCCATTATTATTGTTTATAATAAAATACTGAACTTACCACACATCTTTGATCAAAGACTTTTTTTTTCTTTTCCTTCTGAAACACTCATTAATCCTAGCACCATTACTGGGATCAAGTGGCTAAAACACTGTCTCATTATCTCCACTTTTGAGAGGAAAGAACTAGCCCAGGAGAGTGGCAACTTGCTCAGGCCACAGTGAATCAGAAGTGGAGACGGGATAAGAAATCAGGATTCCTTGCTTCTCTTCTTTGGGCTAAAAATATCTTAGCTGATGAAAAGATGTTAAGCACTGACTCTAGAAATCAGCAGTTGCTTTTTTTCTCCCACTCATCTTCTTGCCCACACTTTCATTTGTTGGAAGTGCTATGGGGAGTTTCTCCTTTGCCCAAGTTGATTGAAGAGGGTCATTAGTCCATGGGGCACCACCATTGTTTTGTGTGTGTGTGTGTGTGTGTGTTTGTTTTAAATATTGTAAGCTTAGTCCTCCCATGACATTTAAACATTTAAAAAAAAATGATGTGACATATATTCTATAGGAAAATCTAGAATTAAAAGATAGAATTAAAAGATATAAATAAAAAGGAATCTCTTTTCTAGGTATTAAATAAGACAAGGGTCCAGTTCAGCAATGGAAGCAACTGAGATATGAAGATCATTGAACACATAGACACGTGAATACTCAAGACCTGGGAGTCCTATTGAGTAGGCCGATGACCTCTAACACGTGTCATTTTGTGGATTGTTGTCCCTATGGATCTTTGAGATTTCCTCTCTGGTTTCCCAACAAAGTCCTTATTCCTTCAAATTACTGGATTTGTCTGAGAGCTGATGGTAGTTTAAGATAGAAGACTGTACCTTCCATGACAAATTAGTCTGTCGCAGGCTCCCAGGGTGGGTGGGATTCATTGAAAAATGTTTAGGTTTCTTGTACTTACAGAAGCATTGCAACTTCAATAATAGAGACTCATTCATCAGAAATTAGGCAATCCAATATGATCAAAGAATCATTTTTGGATAGAAATAAATATATTTCTTTTTTCTCTCTGTGTGACTACAGGGTGACTACTGGATCTTTATTTATGTTTATGGTATTATCAAATGGATTAAGAACATACACTTTGAAGTTCTTAAAATCTTGTGTAACCATGGATATTTAACTTCACCAAGTCTCAGTTTTCTGTTCTATAAAATGGGCTAATAATTGTACTTACCACATAGCAATAGATAAGATAATGTATTTAAAGTTCTTCACACAGTGTCTGACACATAGTAAGAAGTCAGTATTGCATGTTATTATTAACCATTGGTACTCTTGATTTAGAAATAAAGTAATTAAGGTTTAAAAATACGGAATAATGCTTGACTGTAACCACAAATTACAAAGCCTGACTCAACTCCTTTATTAACTTCGAACAGATCTGTGAAATCCTTATTTCTCTGATTTATCTTCAGGTATTATAAAGTCTATAGCTTGACTGTTCAGTTCTCTCTTTTTGTCTACAATAATTAAGTCACACCTCAGACAGTTTGAGCTACTTTATGTTTCAAATTCTTGGGTTGCCTCATAAAATCAGAGAATAATTTCAACTTCTTAGCAGTGTCTTAGAAATAAGTCACAGAAATTTGCCTGTTTGATAATAGCTATTTTATGATTCATGTTTTATTTCTGCATGAGTGGGGGGAAAAGACTATTACTAGGAAGAGACTCTCCTACAGTAATTCTTAACTTTGCATCCAAGGATGATTCTTAAAAATCCCAGTGTCCAGGCTGTATCCCAAAGAATTCAACAGAATTTCTGGGTATGGGACCAGGCTTTACTTTTAAAGCTCCTCATGTGTTCCTATATGGAGTTACAGTTGGGACCCACACTCCTGTTGGCCTTACACGTAAGCAAGCATCAGGATTATGGGAAATCTTAGGGCCCTACCCCCAGAGATTCTGTATTTAGTAGGTCTAGGCTAAGGCCTAGGGGATTTTCATTTTTAACTAGAACCCCCACATGTGCTCCTCCTCTTGCTGATTCTGGCTGAGTAGTCTCAGGACCACATATTGGGAAACGCTGGTGTTGACCATTAATCTAATGATCCCAGCCAAAGTAAAACCTCATCAGCAATACACACTATTCGGTCTCATCCAAGTCGCCATATACAGATCTTCAGTTTGCTTTTCAGAAGTGTAATAAAATTTAAAATTAGCACCTTACAGTTTTGGGGTTGGATTTTTGTGCATCACTGGGAAGCTGCCTTAATTCACCAGACAAGAGGCCAGGAACTGCTTTTGATTTGTAGAGAGAAACCCAGGAAGGTTTCCAGAGACTGTGTTTGTTCTCATTGCTGGATTTGCCCCCGGGTTTCAGCCCATTCTTTTAGCTAAATTTATTAAACTTTAAAAACAAGCTTTTATTAGAATTATCTTTTTCTTTTAGATTTTTAGCCACTTACTGAGATTTCTATAATTTTGCCATGGTTGCATTAAATGAAAGCCTTTCTAATGAGCCTCATATGAGGCTTTACATTTAATGTCAGACTTCCTGTTTCTTTTGTAATAAAATACAACTAAAATTCACACGTTTAATTTTTCTCAAGTTCCCTTTCGGCTTCTTGGACTTGACATTCCTTGGAAACACACCATGTGTTCCCCTTCTTGTGAAATCTGAGCTGTAAGCGTACTGTGTTTAACCCCCGCCATAGACCCCAGTATAAATTGTTCTTGGGAAAGACCATTGGGGAATAACTTTTATAAATCTTTCATTTTCACTGAGGTTGAAGCCAAGTATACTAAGTATCACCCCTCTACACCCCCCAAAAAAGAATAAAAACAAAAGAAAAAAAGAAAAACTAATATTGTTAGCGCTCTTAGGTTTTTAGGGCAAAATGAGTATGTTCACTAAACAGCACCAAATATACAGTAATGTAAATTGGCTTTTAAAAGAATTAGGGTATTTACTAATTAACATGGCAATGTGATGATATCATAGCCCCTTCTGAAGCAGCCGCCCTTATAATTTATGGCCTGTGGGACTAACATTTTGTAATTTGAAAATGATAAGGTTGATTGAGAATAGCCATTTCAGCTCTTTATCCTTGATAGTTGACTTTAAGCACTGGTTACTTAAACAGCTGCTTTTATCTCTACCTTTCACAGTATGAGTGTTGTGAGCATTATTCTTGCCCTAAATAGCACTCTCAGTGTCTTGGGCAAAGGTGTCCTGGTAATAACCAGCGTGTAGATCAGGGTTGACATATAACTCTGGAACAAAAGTATTCTTGGTGATCCACGGGACCAGGACCAAGAAAAAGATGCCCCACTGAACTGAGGTTGGGGCTCTGCCATTGCACGGAAGACCCAACTGTGCCCAGAATATATAGGCATACCTTGGAGATTTTGGAGGTTTGTTTCCAGACCACTGCAATCAAGCGGATATCACAGTAGAACAAGGCAAGTGAATTTTTTGATTTCCCAGTGCATATGAAAGTTATGTTTGCACTAAACTTTAGCCTACTACGTGTACCATAGAATTATGTCTAAAACAACAGTGTATATACCTTAATTTAAAAATATTTTATTGTTGGGGTGCTTGGGTGGGTCAGTAGGTTAAGTGTCCGACTCTTGATTTCGGCTCAGGTCATGATCTCAGGGTTGTGAGATGAAGCCCCACGTTAGGCTTCTTGCTAGTTGTGGTGCCTGCTTAAGATTCTCTCTTTCCCTCTTCCTCTGCTCCCCACCCCCCCCAACTCATGCTCTCTCCATCTCTCTGAAAAAAATTTTTTTTTATTGTTAAAAAATACTAAGCATCATTTGAGCTTTCAGTGTGTCATAATCTTCTTGCTGGTAGAGGGTCTGGTCCAATGCCGATGGCTGCTGACTGATCAGGGTGGGGGTTGCTAAAGGCTGGGATGACTGTGGCAATTTCTTTCAATAAAACAACAGTGAAGTCCACTGTACTGATTGATTATTCCTTTCATGAATGATTTCTCTGTAGCATGTGATGCTATTTGATACCATTTTACCCACAAAATGGGAGTCAGTCCTCTCAAACCCTGCTGCTGCTGCTTTATCAACTGAGTTTATAAAATATTCTAATCCTTTATTGTCATTTTAACAATCTTCACAGTATCTTTATTAGGAGTAGATTCTATCTCAAGAAACTACTTTCTTTGCTCATCTATGAGAAGCAGCCCCTCATCTGTTAAGGTTTTATCATGAGCTTGCCACAATTCAGTCACATCTTCAGCTCCACGTCTAAATCTAGTTCTCTGGCTATTCCCACACATCTGCAGTTACTTCTTCCATGGAAGTCTTGAACCAACCCCTCGAAGTCATCCACAAGGGTTGGAATCAACTTCTTCCAAACTCCTATTCATGTTGATGTTTTCGCCTCTTTCTATGAATCACCAGTGTTTTTAGTGACATCAGGAATGGTGAATCTTTTCCAGAAGGTTTTCAATTGACATTGCACAGATCATCAAAGGGATCACTGTTGATGGCAGCTACAGCCTTACAAAAATGGATTTCTTAAATAATGAGACTTGGAAGTTGAACTTCTTCATTGACCCATGGGCTACAGAATGGATGCCGTGTCAGCAGGCATGACAACACTCATCTCTTTGTCCAATTCTGTCAGGGCTCTTGGGTGACAGGTACATCGTCAATGAGAAGTAGTCATATTTTGAAAGAAATACTTTTTTTCTGAGCAGTAGGACTCAACTGTAGGCTTAAAATATTCAGTAAACCCTGTTTTAAATAGATGTGCTGGTATCCAGGCTTTGTGGTTTCATTTATAGAGCACGGGCAGAGTGGATTTAACATAATTCTTAAGAGCCCTAGAATTTTTGGCTTCAACTTAAAGTCACCAGCTGTATTTGCCCCTAACAAGAGAGTCAGCCTGTGCTTTAAAGCTTGAAGCCGTACATTGACTTTGCCTCTCTGGCTCTGAAAGTCCTAGACGGCATCTTCTTCCAACAGAAAGCTATTTCATCTACATTGAAAATTAGTTATTCAGTGTAGCTGCCTTCATGAATTATCTTAGCTGGATCTTTCAGGTAACTTGATGTAGCTTCTCCATCAGCACTTGCTGTTTTATCTTGCATTTTGATGTTATGGAGACAGCTTCTCTCCTTAAACTTAATGAACTGACCTCTGTTTTCAATTTTTCTCCTGCAGTTTCCTCATCTCTCTCAGCCTTTATAGAACTGAAGAGAGTTAAAGCCTTGCTCTGAATTAGGTTTTGGCCTCAGGGAATGTTGTGGTTGGTTTGATCTTCTATCCAGACCATTCAGACTTTCTCCATATCAACAATAAGGTTGTTTCACTTTCTTGTTGTTCATGTGTTCCCCTGAGTAGCACTTGTAATTTCCTTCAAGAACTTTTCCTTTGCCCTCATAACTTGGCTAATGCAAGAGGCCTGGTGTGTAGCTGATCTTGGCTTTTGACATACCTTCCTCACTAAGCTTAATCATTTATTGCTTTTGATTTAAAGAGACATCTCTTTGAGGACTGTGTGATACTTCCTTTCATTCAAACACCTAGAGGCCTTTGTAGGGTTATTCATTGGCCCTACAAAAAAAAAAAAAAGCTTATTCGCTAGGCTTGGAAATGGAGGCTCCTCATCTAACGCTGCTTCTCCTCCACCCCCTCCTTCTCCCTGTCTTTCAGACTTATTATCCTCTGTTGAAAGTTTTCTTAAAGACCTCCCAGCAAGGAGACTAAAGATTCAGAATTAAATGACCATTGCCTTGTCCCCCAAGGGAATGTAAAAAAGCACAGGAGATGATTGCATTTGATAAACCAGCTTCATAGGGAAAATTAAAAATGTCTGTTTGCAGTAGAAGATTGGCCCGTATTCTAGTCTGGTGAGGAAGGGATTAAGCTGGTTTGGATGTCTCTAGGAGGTTCCGTGGTGGTGTGGAAAGCAATACTTGGGCCTTGGCTTCAAACAGATATAGAATTTGAACCTTAGGAAGTTTTCGAACCACAGTTTTTTTCATTGTCATTACGAGTTTTTGTGAGGGTTAAATATATGGCAAATAGGAGCATTTGGGTGGCTCAGTTGGTTAAGCGTCCGAATATCAGTTTCCACGCAGGTAATGATCTCAAGGTTGTGAGATTAAACCTCATGTTGGGCTCAGTGCTCAGTGGGGAGTCTGCTTAAATTCTCTCCCTCTGCCCCTCCCCCCACTTGCAAGCTCAGGCATGCACTCTCTCACATAAATAAATAAATGTTTAAAAAAGTAAAAAAAAATAATAAAAATAAAAAACAAAAAAGTAAATATATGGCAAATAACTCATTCATAATTGGAAGCTAATGAATTTTAAGAGTACTTTTATAACTGGTTAGGCATAAAGAGTGAAAGAAGTTTAGTAGAGGAAGGAAAGAGAGAAGAAAGTGAAGTAAGGAGACTTCTTTAGGAGAACAGGGAGAGGAGCATATTTGTAGGATGAAGGCAAGAAGCCAGTGGAGATTAAAAAGGTGAGAGGTCATGCCCTTTCACTTTCACACATTCCTGCAGGGACACTGTTGTCATCACTTCCTTATAAAGCTGCCTCTGTGCCTCAAGGCTGCTGAGGCAGTCATGAATAGAAGGGGGTGGAGTTAGTGACAGGGGCCACTGGGATCCTGGTAGCCCATGTTTATCAATAATTACCTTCTGGGTGTGGACTCAGGAGCTGATAACAACCCGTAGGTTTAACTGAAGTGATTTATGGCCTGTGAACGTGATCTGTCATGGGAAAGAATTAGTGCATGTCAGCTCTGGTGAAGAGACTTTCAGTTTGACCCCTTTGAACCTTGATGACTGTGGAAAGATGTCCCCAGCTCTCTTACAAGGAAATGAGAGAATGAGTATAAAGCCCATGCGTAATGTCTGACACATAGGAGATGTTCAGTCAGTGACTTCAGTAACATAGCGTGTACATATATTTAAGTATCCTTGGCTTTATTCTAAATGTGGTATATTCTTTTTTTTAATATATTTTTTTAAAGATTTTATTTTTATTTATTTGACAGAGAGAGAGAGAGAGAGAGATCACAAGTAGGCAGAGAGGCAGGCAGAGAGAGAGGGGAAAGCAGGCTCCCTGCAAGCAGAGAGCCCGATGCGGGGCTCGATCCCAGGACCCTGAGATCATGACCTGAGCCGAAGACAGAGGCTTTAACCCACTGAGCCACCCAGGTGACCCTAAATGTGGTATATTCTTAATACATTTCAGCATCAAGTAGTATTTCATGAGGATAAAATTATTATAGCTAGAAATAGCAAAATAGAAAATGATAATTCATCTCAATAGTTTTAGGCCTGGGAGAGAAATACATGTATAAAACCAAAGCACACTGGTGATGTTTTGCTTAGATGAAAAAATGATTCTTGCATCAAAAGCAACTTGTGACTTCCTTTGATTCTAGTCTCTCAAAATAAAAATGTAACTCTTTCATTTATCCTCTGGTGTCTTAAAAATTACTGAAATTGTCCATTCATCTGTTGATGGCCACCTGGGCTCTTTCCATATTTTGGCTATGTGGACACTGCTGCTCTGAACATTGGGGTGCAGGTGCCCTGTAATGAGCACAGGGTATTATATGCAACTGATGAATCACTAAACTCTACCTCTGAAACTAACAATACGCTATATCTTAATTAATTTAAATTAAACGTCTGTCCAACTACAAAAAAAAAAGACTGAAATTGGTTGAAAGTGTAGTTCATCATCACTCATGAAATGAAAAGCTGCTGCCTGTTACAGCAGATGAAATGATCCCATAATCATGTACATGTGGGGATAGGAATGAAATCCAGAAAATGAAATACAACCTACTGTACTTGAGTACTGTGTGTCACTGGAAATCCAGTCAGGACATGCTGACTTCACTCGCCGTGGCCAAGAAGGTCATGCTACTTAGCAGGGAAAAAAATAAAGGAAATTTGGGAAAATGATCCAAGCTTTTCCTCTGTACTTTTAAAATTCATGCACATGTGTACAAGAAATTTTGTATTATTTTACCATTTCTTACTGTGTGCTAGTTGCTTCAGTATATTTTCCACAGCGAACACACATAATGGTCCCATGAGAAAAACATCATAATCCTTGTTTGCGGATGAGAAAGGGATTGAGAATATCTGTCTTGCACCAGATAGTATGATGCATGGCACCAGAGATGAGATTTGAACATGAACCTATGACTACGTGACCAAAAAATAAGTGTTGTTTTTACTTTACCACTTTGTTGTACGTGCCTAAAATATTTTTTCTTCTTTCTACTCAGCCTTTACTACCATCTCTTCTTTCCCACTAATATGCTCTTTCCTTCCAGTCTAGTGTAGCATGTCTGCCATCTGCCCCAGGGTCCCTTCTCTAAAGACGTCTAAGGGTCAGGGCAGTTATTCACAGATGTTCCTCTAGGGTCACGCAGAGTGTGGATCCTTGGATCGGTATTGTGGTCGCTATCTGGAAATATGTGAGGCCTTCAAATTTAGGAACAACATTTGTCAATAAAAGCTGGTGACAAATATTACTAACTAAAGATCTCAGTTTTATGGGAAGCACTGATGAGACACAATACAATGAAAATCGTAGTTTTTAAGGAGTTGGATCAGATCCAACTCTGTTTGTTTCCCTAAACATTCCTAGCTCATATTCATGAATTAGGGGTTTTTCAGCAGTTTGTTTTGTAAAAAAAAAAAAAAAAGACGTGATTTTCATCCATGGTTCATTTAGACCATCACAGGATGCTCATCAGAACTCCTTTCAGAGTAGATTGTCACGATAAGCACTTAGAGATTTGTTCATGTGCAGTAGAAATCTTCATGCTGATGGTAAAAGTTTAGCCTGTACTGAATATCTCCGGGCATGTTCTTATAGTTTGACGATCTTAGAAAGTTGTCCTCTGTAACTTCTCTGACTGTGAACCCATCACTGTCTGGGACTTTAACGGGGGAGGGCTACTAATAGCAGCCATTTTATATTTTCATGAAGTTAGAGAAGGTTGGCTATAGATGATCCCATTTTGTCTTTGAAAGATGCTGGTTAACTGAGAAGTTTGCCTGTCTGGTTGATTCTCATTCGTGGATGGTTGGAGGACAAGTCATCACATCTGCCTCTGGTGTTGTCTCCACTCCCGCAGACAGTATAGAGACGTACTGAGAAATTCTCTCTCTTAGTTCAGTTATTTATGACATCTTAAAATCCACAATTCGAGAAGACTTGAAAATATTCTCTTAGTAGGAACATCTGACTTTTCTTTCTGGAAGAAAAAAAGATGAAAACAATGTTATTTCAGTCTGTACCATGGATTTAATTACTTTGGAGCCTTCTGTACTTTTGGCCTATTTGGCAATCCACATTCATGAATCATGCGAAAAACAAGTGGGCAAGCAATTATAAATGACTTTGAAAAACGGAGATAGGATTGTGAAGTGTTTGTTCTACATATATTTTGATTTCAGTATAAAAGTTCTTGGGTTGGAGTGTTGCCATATATAAAAATGATGTAAGAAATGTCAAATTTTTTGTTTTTAATGATTAATTTGTGCATTTCACATATTTAAACATTCTGGGTAGAATACTAAACACGACAGAGAACTGTTTTATGAGGAATATCATTTTTCTAGTTCTTTTTGTGTGTTTTTCCTGTCTGCGCTCTGAAAATGTAATCACAGCAGTAAGACTGTGTAATTAAGTATAGTGTAATAAATGGCACACTAAATGCATATCCTAAAATTTTAATGCACCTTTAATCTACCAAAGAATGGAAATATTTACAGAAGTTGATTCTCACCTTTCTTGAGTGATAAAAGAAAAATCCATTTAGCAGATTAAAAAAAGTATACTCTGCAAGTTCAAGTCTAAAAAGTCAGACTGCTGGATCAATGGATGAATTAGGGTCAAACCACAAATATCTAAGCAATGTACATAGATTTTTCTGCAGCTGCCTTTCCATGGTGGAGTGAAGACTGTAAATCAGGTTTCCTGTTTTAGCCTTGGTTGCCTCTTTCTTTTTGATTTTGTAGTCCTCAGAGATCTAAGCTTTGTAACAGATGTATCCTAAAACTCTCCACAATAGGTTTCTCTTTCATATATAACAAATATTAACTGACCACAAAGAAAAATCCAAGGCATTGTCCTGGATTAGTATTCAATATGTATGGCTAGAAAAATTAAAAAAAAATGTTCATAAGTATTCCCACATACACAGAGAATGGAAATGAGTGAAAGCTGGGGAGCAATTACTAGGTGTTTCTTTCTTTTCTTTCTTTCTTTCTTTCTTTCTTTCTTTCTTTCTTTCTTTCTTTCTTTCTTTCTTTCTTTTTCTTTTTTCTTTCCTTCCTTCCTTCCTTCCTTCTCTCACTCTTTCTTCTTTCTTTCTTTTACACTGAAATACATTTTATGGTAGATGTTTTACGAAGTCAAAAAATAAGAATTTATTTTAAGAGAGTAAATCAGATCAGTTATGAAACTGCTATTAAGCGTATTCTCTCTTATCTTGTGCTCTAAATGGTGTTCAAGCTACATAAAGAAATGATGCCCAATTTATTGTAAGTGCTGCAGTAGACTAAAGATGGTGAAGGATTCATGAGCTTATAGACTGAAAAGAAAAAGGGACAAGAATTTTTGGTGAAAAAATAAGTGGAAATTTTCCAAGAGCGCAATTTGAAGGAAGAATGAAAAGACGTGTGAATGAGTCAGGACTGTTGCTAGATAATGACTGAATTTATAATTAATATAATATAATTAATATATAATAATATAATTAATAATAGCTGAAATTACGTATGCTCACTGTCAGGAATTGTTCTAAATACATTAGATGCATTGTAAAATGGCTCAGTGAGGTGGGTGTTATCAGTTGCCTTTTATAGGTACTGAAATCATAAATCATTTGCCGGCAAAACTAGTAGAGTAGAGACTTGGGGACAGGTCATCCAGCTTCCAGGAGGCAGTCTGGTAATCGCTGGGCCATGCTGCTTACAGGTGACAGTGTAAGGACCTGGAGGGCAAATCATATCAAGAAAGCTAACATTTTTCCCCACTACTACTCTCTTCCTTTTAAAGTCTGAAGCTTTGGTCTTCAAAACAAGGCCAAAAACCTTTATATCTGCATTACAGACCACCTCACTGGGGCCTTGGGATGTGGTTAAAGGTGACTGGTTGACTATAAATGTTTATCACCTCTTCCTCCTGAGACCAGTTGAGTGGTAGTAAAGAAGTAAGAATAATATGGACCCAAACAGATGGGAAGCTGTAGTATGCAAAGGGGAGTGTTAATGAGAAAAGTGTTGATGTTTCTGGCAGAGCCATTACAGGTTAAGGTTCTGAAAGAGTGCAGTACTGAAAATACAAAGATTGTTTGAAAGTCAGTATTCATTGTCCAAAATACAGGCAGGCAGGCCTCTAACATTCAGATTGAAGACCGGAGTGTTCTTTTGTGGAGAGTTGAGCTTCAGAGGCTAAAGGTGCAAACACTAGCTTCTCCCTGCTCTTCCCTGCTTGTGGAACACGTGCAGGAAGAGTCTACCCTCCCCAGCTCCCTGAAAGGGGATCAGAAATCACTTTTTTTTGGAGACATTAGAAGCCCTCAAAAATAAATGGTAAATTAAAGCTGTTACTTTCCAAATGTAACTTATAACTTATATATGTATGTATATTATATATGTAACTTATATGTGTGTGTGTATACACATACACACCTGTGAGGTGGGAAATACATATATCTTGACCATTCTCCCATGGAGATGTTGAGATGTGCAGTCTTTGCACCTTCCCCTTGAATCTGGGAACCAGTGTGGTTGCTGCAACCAATATGGCTAAAGCGATACTTTAAAGCGATACTTTAAAGCCCTCTGCAACTACTGGGGCTAGACAACAAAAGGGATACAGCTTTATAGCTTTTACCTAAAGACCTCTCTCTCTCTCTCTCTCTCTCATTTCACACGCTTTGGGAGCCCTGAGCCACCATGTAGGATGTCTGGCTTTCTTGAAACTGCCAAGTTGGAGAGATCACATGGAGAGATTACACAGAGATATATAGGTGTTTGAGGAGCCCTAAATGTTGCAGCCCCCAGCCCTTGAGCTGCTCTAGATGCTGCCAAGGAGAGCAGAGACCAGATGTCTCTGATGAGCACTGCTCCAAGTCCAGATTCATAAACATAATAAATGTTGGTTTTGTTTTAAGCCATTACATTTTGGAATGGCTTACTGCACAGCATTAGCTAACTAGAATACCCATATGCTGACACTGGGGGCTCTTAGAATGGCCTAAAGGAAAGCTCTGCCCCAGAACACCCTAAAGTTCTACTTAATGATCTTCATTTGTAATCACAAAATTTCCAATCATATCTTTGGTGCCTTAATGTGTTATTGTTAAACATGAATGGACAATCATGAACCATCATCCACTTGAAGAAAGCTTCCTTTCAGAAATAGACAAGAATCAACAGATGAAATGAACCCAGAGAAACAAAGAAAAATCAAGGAAGAGAAGGAGCATTCCACTCTGTATATTCAGAAATAGATAAGGATTATTGTACTCAAAAAACTGTAAGAGGAAGCTATGAAGAAGGAGAAATTAGAAAAAGAGAAGTTTTGCAAGTTTGATATGTAATTGCTGAAATAAAGAATTAAGTAAATGGTTGGAAGATATAGTAAAAGAACACTCCTAGAGAGTGAAAAAAGGAGGAAAAGATATTATTTAGAAAAATAATGAAAGACCAGAGTATATCTCTAATGACCAAAATTGGAACGAAAGTAGTTCTACAAATAACAGATAAAACGAAAGTAGAAAATCATCACAAAATAATAGAATAATACTAATAAATCAGGCTTATATGGGTCCATATATAAGGAACCCACATATATATATATAAAGAACTCACTAGTAGCATGACTGAAAAAGATTCACTCCAAACCACTTAGTGAAGGGCCAGAGAGGAAAAATAAAATCATGAGAGAAAAAATAGAATAGTGGCAGAAACATCAGAGTATGCTTTTTGACCAAAAATGATTTCCTACTTATAATTCCATGTCTGGTCATATGATCGATAGAATGTTAGCTAAAATAAAGACATTTTCACATATGTGAGGATTCATGCACTCATGCATTCTTTGAAAGTATCCGGTGAATGTGTTTCATCACAATGAAGAAATAAATCAAGAACAGAAAGACTTAGTTTTCAAGAAACAGTGAATACAACAATATAAAATTCTTTTATATTACTTGACAGTAAATAATATTAATTATTACATAATTACGTAATTCATTTTGTAAACATTAATTATTTAAGTAAAAATAGTAAAATATATTAGGAGGAGGGGGAAAGGGGATCAATGGTATAAGAGCACTCAGTCCTATTCTGTCATAATAAGAAAGCAATAGTATAGTGTAAAATTGGTTAATCAAGAACTAGTCATAGAATTATATTGCTTAGAAAAATGGAGACATTTCCAGGAGAAATGGCTATGAGAGTTGACAGTGATGGTAGAGAATGAGATCAGATTTGGGAGTAGGTCAAGAACTGCTGTTTTTCAAAAAAAAGCCCAAAATCCTGCTATTTGCAACAACGGGGATGGAACTAAAGGGTATTATGATGGGGCGCCTGGGTGGCTCAGTGGGTTAAAGCCTCTGCCTTTAGCTCAGGTCATGATCTCAGGGTCCTGGGATCGAGCCCCGCATTGGGCTCTCTGCTCAGCAGGGAGCCTGCTTCCCCTTCTCTCTCTGCCTGCCTCTCTGCCTACTTGTGATCTCTCTCTCTGTCAAATAAATAAATAAAATATTAAAAAGAGTATCATGCTAAGCAAAATAAGTCAATCAGGAAAGACAATTATCGTATGATCTCACTGACATGAGGAATTTGAGAAGCAGGGCGGGGAGTCATGGGGGGTCTGGAGGGAAAAAATGAAATGGGACTGGGAAGGGAGACAAACCCTAAGAGACTCTTAATCTCAGGAAACAAACTGAGGGTTGCTGGGGGGGTGGAGGTGGGGAGGGATGGGGTGGCTGGGTGATGGACATTGAGGAGGGTATGGGCTATGGTGAGTGCTGTGAATTGTGTAAGACTGATGATTCGCAGACCTGTACCCCTGAAGCAAGTAATACATTATATGTTAATAAAAATAAATAAAAAGTCAAAAAATTAAAAAAAAAACTTTTTCATTAGAAGTAGAACAATAATATATATTGGTTTACCCATGACAGTTCTGGTTTAGGCCTCATGTTCCACATCCTGTTTAATATTTGTGCCAGACAAAAGTGTCCCCATTTGGGTAATAAATTATATGATCACTTTAATTATAAACATTTTGGTTTAACTTGATATTTTAAAAAGATGTAGGTATGCTTTTGTTATAGAAAATAAAGGTTTAAAAATGGAAAAAAAGGATATTGGTTTGTGATCTGTCTTTGCCTTAGAGGGGATAATAAAAGCTTAGAAGCATGTATGGTATGGGTCAAGATGGTAGAGGATGGGAAGGGCAACACCAGCAGGGAACCTCCTTTACCTCCTTGCTATGCGAGTGTGACAGCAGTGCAAATACATTGTAAAATCTTCTCACCTGACGCTGACAGGAATGGACTCCTGAGTCAGATTAGCACTATTTCAGGAAGGTAGACAGTAGTTGGAAAGCACACGGAATTGCGAACTTTGGGAATATCAAGATAAATCCTGGCCCAAGAAAACGAATGCCTTGTTGGCAGTAGGGAAAAATTATTGATGTGTGTTGTGAACCTTGCTTGGAGTGAATAGGCAGGAACCTAAATCATTTCAACCCGGGTTTTAGCATGCCATATGCTGGGGAGACCAGAGGGCTGGAGTGAGGATGAGACTCGTATTTGCTCCCTTCCCCACATATTGGACCCCGAAGAGTGCTACTATCAACACGTAAGTCATTGGAAATGCCTTTATACTACATCCCAACACACCAAGCCGATTTTCCTTGGGGTGGGAGAGGTGAGGTGAATGCAAAGGGCCTGGTGGTGAGTGAGGATGTTCAGCCCATCCTGTTGCTGGAAATCAGCAATGGATTTCATGCCAGTCTCAAATTCTGTTCTCCTTATGAAGCCAGATTGGATCCAATCTGCCAGGCACTATTTTCTTCTGCTTCAGGAATAATATACTTTAGATGTACTTTCATTTATTCAGGCTTTTAGAGAAGATCTTTTTTTAAAAAAAATCTTCAACTAGTTTAATAGAGGAGGAGAACCTAAAGCTATCTCGCTCTGATCTCTACTGAGAAGAAAATAAACTTTTTTGGAATGTGTGAACACTTGACTTAAATCCTAATAAAACTTATGGGGAAAAATACACAGCAAATTTGGAAGAACAATCCAAATTTTTCCTTCTACAGTCTAAAATTCATGAACTTATGTACAAGGAGCCGCCTTATTATTTTATTGCTTTTTCCTATGTACTAGGTATTTAAATATATTCCCTATATGGAACACACATAGGAATCCTATTAAAAAATCATCCCCATTTGCAGATGAGAAAAGGGTTTAGAATATGCTTCTTGCACTAGATAGCTCCATGCGTGGGATTTGAACCTATGTCTGTGCAATTAAAAAAACTTGTCTTTCTACTTCAGCACTTTGTTGGTGTGTGCTTAGAAGGTTATCTTTCTCCTTCTACTTGGTCTCTCCATCATCTCTTCTTTCCTGCTGATATCTTCTACCTTCCATTTAACTCTAGCCTATATCTGCTATCTACTGCCCTGGTACATCTTTCGTAAAAATTTCTAGGAGGCAGGACAATTGTTGACAAAATTACTGTCATGCAAGAAGTTCCTCTAGGCAGCTATTCAGAGAATGGTCCTAGGACAGAGCCTGAGCATCACCTGGGAACCTGTTAGATATGGATATTCTCAGCCCCTATCCAAGACCTACTAAATGAGAAACTCTAGGAGTAGGGCTCAGGTGCAATCTGTGTTTTAACAAGCTATCCAGGTGATTTTGAAATAGGCTAATATTTGAGAATTATCGTTCTGACTCAATACTACTCCAAGTGTGGGCCAAACTTTCGGTCGACCAGCACCATTAACATAATCTGAGGTTTTACTAGAAATGCAAATTCTTCAGCCCCATCCTAGGATCAGAATTTCTTAGGGCAGGGTCCCAAAAATCTAGGTCCTGGGAAACTGGGTTTTGATACGACTTCTAGGGGATTCTTATTCAGGCTTAAGTTTGAGATGTACAGTTCTAGGGATTATCAATTCTCTCTTTATTGCCAAGAGGAGCATGCAAGGTTGAAACTCCTTCATCATCTCTCCCACAGGAGGTACAAATTCCCTCCAGGTATAGTGCCTAATTAATATAATAGTTACACCCAAGAATCTTATTATGAACAAAAGTTTTAGAATTCATGGAAGTGGCTAAACTGATCATAGAAAGATGTTGCAACTTGAACAATTTGAGACTCTTGATTATTTAGTATGCTTATTCCTTCTCGTGTTGCCTGTTCCTGTAAGCTCACCCTGTCTTTCCCCATAGTGTCCTTGGTGTCCCTTTCTGCATACACTCAAAGCACTCTGAGCAAGCAGTGATTATAGCACTTTCACTAGTATTAAGATGTGGCTTCTTACATGCCAGCTCCCCCACAGGCCTTTGAGCAGAGGCCATGCTTTTCCTTCCTGTAAAAGACTAAATAAATATGCACATAACCAAGGTTTTGTAGAACCTTTAGAACTAAAAGGAATCTTGAAGGCCATCCCTTCTAACACTTGCTTCAAGGAATGCTGGATAGCAAAGCACACAGAGAGAAAGCCATGTTAAGGTCAGCAAGTTGACCTTGACTGTAATGACTTTGAACTCTATCTGCCTTAAAATCTATGTAGAAGTTTGACATCTCTGCCTCTGGAGATCTGTGCATTGAGGCTGGGTTAGCTGGAAGGTGGTCAGTGTTCCAGCATTGGCCTACTCTGATCTGGTCAGGCCCAGAAAGGCATGAGAGATGGGGCTTCTGCCTTCTTTACTTCTGTTGTTTTGTTTTGTAGGTGCCAAGTTTTCATAGAGCTTGGAGGATCTTATAAAAACTCTGGACTGCGTTTTCCACTTAGAAAACTGAGTTCTGAAGATTCAGGTAGACTTTTACTTTCGAGTATTATTTTTTCCATTAAACTTATAATTCTTCACTAGACTCTGAACTTTTTGAGGACAAGGATAATACCTTCCTTTTATTATCTGTAGAGCCTAGAAAAGTGCGTGATACATAATACATAGGTACACAGTCAGTATTTGAATGAACAAATGATTTGCTAAGGGTGCCCAGTGATTAAAGCTCAATGACAACAAAAGTTTTCTAGCTCTTAGTCCAGTAGTCTTCCAGTTACAGCTTATAAGATCATAAATGCTAAAGCTATGTAAGTATGGCATAAGTCATGTTGCTGTTCACTCATAATTAATGCTGCTATTACGACAGAGAGGGCTCCTCTGAAGTTGGTCCAGGCTAATCAAAGAGGATCAAAGGCTTCACAGCATGGACTTTTTACCCCCATCCCTCCCCTCATGCCAAAAGAAACAAACTTACATTTTCAGTGGTTCCCAGACTTTTCCAGTTAATATACCACTTAATTGGGATAAAGATTTCCTAAACCACACTGCTTTCCTGAGAGGACTAATATTTTTATTAAATATATTAATGAACAAAAGTAAAACGATGGTCATTCGATAAATACTTGTAAGAGTCCAACAGTGGGCTGTCTCTGTGGACCTCAAGGAGCATCATTGGACCAGATCCAGAAATATTTTCCATAACAGAAGTAATATGATGTTACATTTCATATCAATATCCATTTGCCCATTGTGATTTTTCTCTCGCCTCCAACCTCCATCCACAGGTAACTGTGGATCTTTCTGTTATTATAGATTAGTTTGCATTTTCAAGAATTGTATGGCGTGTTTTCTTGGTGTGGGTTCTTTCACTCAGCATAATGATTTTCAGGTTCATCCATACCTTTGGGAGTATCAGTAGTCTATTTTTGTTGCTAAGTAGTATTCCCATTGTATGGCTCTAGCAAAATTTGTTTATTCACTTATCTGTTCATGGACTTTTGGGTTCTTTTCCAAATCTGGCTATTACAACTCAAGCTGCTATAAACATTTGTGTATATATCTTTGTACAGACCAATGTTTTTGTTTCACTTGAGATAAGAAGTTGAAGGGTTGTATTGTAAGGTAGATGTAGTTTTAACTTTTAGAAAACTGAAAATTTTTTTTCCAAAATAGTTATACCATTTTACATTTAAATCAGCTATATATGAGTAGCATCCATGTCAAGACTTGATATTGTCAATCTTTTTTTAGTTTTAGTCATTCTAATGGGTTTATAGTGATTTCTCATTTGGTTTTAATTTATATATTTTTAACAACAGATGATCTTTAGCATTTTTTCAGGTTCTTCCTTGGTGAAGTCTTTGTTCAAATCATTTGAATATTTTTTTAAAATTAGATCATTTGTCTTTTTATTCTTGAGGGTTTTTAAAAAGATTTATATATGTATGTATTTATCTGAGAGAGACCGAGAGAGAGTACCTGGGGGAGAGGGGCAGAGGTAGAGGGAGAGAGAAGGAGACTCCTTGTTGAGTGCAGAGCCTGATGCAGGGCTCCATTCCACTATGCTGAGACTATGACCTGAGTTGAAATCAAGAGTCAGATGCTAAACTGACCAAGCCAGCCAGACGCCCACCCTATTTTTGAGTTTTAAGAGTATGTTGTATGTTCTAAATATAAGGCCATTATCAAACACACACTTAGCAAGTATTTCTCCTAGACTGTGACTTGACTAGCCTTTTTAATTGTCGTAACTGATCTTTAAAAAGATAAAGATTTAAATTTTAGTGGACTCATATTTACTGACATTTTTCTTTGTGCTTTTTGTGTCATCCTAAGAAATCTTTTTTTTAAAAAATATTTTATTTATTTATTTGACAGAAAGAGAGATCACAAGTAGGCAGAGAGGCAGGCAGAGGTGGGGGGGAAGCAGGCTCCCTGCTGAGCAGAGAGCCCGATGAGGGGCTCGATCCCAGGACCCTTAGATCATGGCCCGAGCTGAAGGCGGAGGCTTTAACCCACTGAACCACCCAGGCGCCCCCATCTTAAGAAATCTTTAACAAACTCAAAGCTATGAAGATCTTTCCCTATATTTTCTTTGAGAAGTTCCGTAGTTTTCGCTCTAACATTTAATCTTTCATCTATTTTGAGTTAATTTTTGTAAATGATGTGAAGAGAATCAAGTTTAATTGTTTTTTACATATAGCTGTCCAGTAATTCCAACACTAATAGTTATTGAAATAATTTTCCTTTCCTCACTGCATTGTCTTCATTCATATCTTTGTTGAAAATGAATTGACCATGTATGTGTGGGGATATTTCTGAATTTTGTTACATTCCACTGATTTATTTATTTCTCTTTATAATACCACACTGTCTTGACTACTACTATAAGTCTTGAAATTAAGTAGTGATATGGAAATATTCCAGATTTGTATTTGTTTTAAAAGTACTTTTGGGCTATTTTAGGTATGATTTCCCATATAAATACAAAAATAAACTTGTCAATTTCTACATAAAAGGTCACTTGGATTTTGATTAGGATTGTATTGAAGCTATAGATCAAGTTGGTGAGAAATGATGTCTTAGAATACTGAGTCTTCCAGTCCATAAATATGGTATATTTCTTCATTTATTTAAGTATTTTTAATTTCTCCTGTACTTTATTATAGTTTTTAGTGTATAAGTCATATATACCTGTTTTCTAATTTATCTCTACATATTTTATAGTTATTGTAACTTATGTGTAGTCTAATATCAGTTATAATTGTTTTGGTATTACTTAGAAATATAGCTGATTTCTGTATATAGACTCCATACTCTATAACCTTGATGAATTTACTTATTCTGTACTTTTTTGTTAGTTTTTGTAGAGAATGGTTATATTGTTTGTGAATAACATTTTAGTTTTTCCTTTCACATTATTTAAATTTAAATTTCTTTTTGTTGCCTTGTTACACTGACTGGAAGCTCTGATATGCTGATTAGAAGTAATGGGGGTGGACATTCTTGCCTTGTTACTTTAGGTGAACGATATTCAGGGTGATGTTAGCTATAGCTTTTTTTGTGGAGGCCATTCAGCAGGTTGAATTATTTCTAAGCTTAGTTTCCTGAGGGATTAAAAAAAATTAATAATGGAGGTTAGATTCTTGTCAGGTGCTTTTTCTGTATCTATTGAGATGATTACGTGATTTTTCTTTTTAGTCTGTTATTGTGGTGAATTATATTGACTGACTTTTTTGTCCTTTAAAATTTTTTTTAATTTAAATTCAATTAACATATCCTGTATTGTTAGTTTCAGATGTAGAGGTCAGTGACTAATCAGTCTTAATATAACACCCAGTGCTCGTTACATCAAGTGCCTGTCTTAATGTCCATCACCCAGTTAACCCAACCCCTTCCCTTCCACCAACCCTCAGTTTATTTCCCATGGTTAAGAGTCTTTAATGTTTGTCTCCCTCTCTGATTTTGTCTTGTTTTATTTTCCCCTCCAACTATGATCCTGTTTTGTTTCTTAAATTCCACATATGAGTGAGATCTTATAATAATTGTCTTTCTCTGATTGACTTATTTTGCTTAGCATAATAACCTCTAGTTCCATCCATATCATTGCAAATGCCAAGATTTCATTTTTTAATGGCTGAGTAGTGTTCCATTGTATGTATGTGTATATATATATATATATGTATACATACCACATCCTCTTTATCCATTCATCTGTCAGATCTGTCAGTGGACATCTGGGCTCTTTCCATAGTTTGGCTATTGTGGACATTGCTGCTATGAACATTGGGGTGCATGTGCCCCTTTGGATGACTGCATTTGTATCTTTGGGGTAATACCTAGTAGTATAATTACTGGCTTGTAGGGTACCTCTATTTTTAACTTCTTGAGGAACCTCCAAACAGTTTTCCAGAGTGGCTGTACCAGCTTGCATTCCCACTATGGTGTAAGAGTGTTCCCCTTTCTCTGCATCCTCGCCAACATTTGTTGTTTCCTGACTTGTTAATTTTAGCCATTCTGACCCCTGTGAAGTGGTATCTCATTGTGGTTTTGATTTGTATTTCCCTGATCCCAAGTTATTTTGAGCATTTTTTCATGTGTTTTTTGGCCATTTGTATGTCTTCTTTGGAGAAGTATCTATTTATGTCTTCTCATTTCTTGACTGGATTTTTTGGTTTTGGGGTGTTCCATTTGATAAGTTCTTTTTATAGATGTTAGATAGTAGCCCTTTATCTGATATGTCATTTGCAAAAATCTTCTCCCATTCTGTCAGTCATCTTTTGGATTTGTTGACTGTTTCCTTTGCTGTGCAAAACCTTTTATCTTGATGAAGTTCATTTTTGTCCTTGTTTCTCTTGCCTTTGGCGATGTGTCTAGAAAGAAGTTGCTGAGGCCAGTGTCACAGAGGTTGCTGCCTGTGTTCTGCTCTAGAATTCTGATGGATTCCTGTTGCACATTTAGGTATTTCATCCATTTTGAGTCTGTGTTTGTGTATAGTGTAAAAGGAAATGGTCCAGTTTCATTCTTTTACACGTGGCTGTCCAATTTTCCCAATGCCATTTGTTGAAAAGACTCTCTCTTTTCCATTAGATATTCTTTCCTGCTTTGTCAAAGATCAGTTGACTGTAGAGTTAAGATTCTATGTCTGGGTTTTCTATTCTGTTCCATTGATCTATGTGTCTGTTTTTGTGCCAGTATGATAGTCTTGATGATTATAGCTTTGTAATAGAGCTTGAAGTCTGGAATTGTGTTGTCTCCAGCTTTGGTTTTCTTTTTCAACAATTCTTCTATTTGCTGTCGTTTCTGGTTCCATGCAAATTGTAGGATTATTTGTTTTAGCTCTGTGAAAAAAGTTTATGGTATTTTGATGAGGATTTCATTGAATGTATAGATTGCTCCAGGTAGCATAGACATTTAATAATATTTAATAATATTCTTCTAATAATATTCTTCCAACCCATGACCATGGAATGTTTTTCCATTTCTTTGTGTCTTCCTCAATTTCTTTCATGGACGTTCTATAGTTTTTAGGGTACAGATCCTTTGCCTCTTTTGTTAGGTTTATTCCTAGGTATCTTATGGTTTTGGGTACAGTTGTAAATGGGATCAACTTCTTAATTTCTCTTTCTTCTGTCTCATTTTTAGTGTATAGAAATGCAACTGATTTCTGTGCATTGATTTTATATCCTGCCACTTTACCGAATTACTGTATGAGCTCTAGCAATTTTGGGGTTGCGTCTTTTGGGTTTTTCACATAAAGTATCATGTCATCTGTGAAGAGTGAGAGTTTGACTTCTTCTTTGCTGATTTGGATGCCTTTTATTTCTTTTGGTTGTCTGATTGCTGAGGCTAGGACTGCTAGATCTATGTTGAACAATAGTGGTGAAAGTGGCCATCCCTGCTGTGTTCCTGACCTCAGGGGTAAGTTCTTAGTTTTTTCCCCATTGAGAATGATACTCACAGTGGGCTTTTTGTAGATGGTTTTATGTTAATGAGGTATATTCCCTCTATCCCTACACTGGGAAGAGTTTTAATCAAGGAAGTGTGCTGTACTTTGTCAAATGCTTTTTCTGCATCTACTGAGAGGGTCATATTGTTCTTGTCTTTTCTTTTATTAATGAAGGGTATCATGTTGATTGATTTGCAGATTTGAACCACCCTCATAGCCCAGGAATAAATCCCACTTGGTCATGGTGAATAATCCTTTAATGTACTATTGGATCCGATTGGCTAGTATGTTGGGGTGAGAATTTTTGCATCTATGTTCATCAGGGATACTGGTCTGTAATTCTCCCTTTTGGTGGGGTCTTTGTCTGGTTTTGGGATCAAGATAATGCTGGCCTCACAGAAAGAGCTGGAAATTTTCCTTCCATTACATCGATTGATTTTTGACTGCTAAATCAACCTTGTCTTTCTGAGGTAAACTACACTTAATCACAATGTATTATCATTTTCATGTACTGTTGGAATCCATTTGTGAAAACTTTAAAAGAATTTTGCATCCATATCCAAGAAAATATTGGTTTGTAATTTCTTTTTTTGTGATAACGTTGGTTTTGGTATCTGGTTGAGGCCGACTTTATAGACTGAGTTTAGACATCTTCCTTATTCACTATTTCCTGGAAATGTTTCAGTAGAATTAAGTGTTCATGGAATTCAGTAGTAAGATAATCTCTGCCACAAGTTTTCACTGTGCAAATGTGTGAATGTTTGTTACTACAAATTTAATAAATATTCATATTATCTATTATTTCTTGAATGGGTATTATCCATTTCATCTGAGTTTTAAGTTTAATGGCAAAATTTATTTAAAATATTCTTTTATCATTTTAATATATGTGACTTTTGTAGTTGTGTCAGCACTCTCATTCCTGATACTAATAATTTGTGTTTTTTTTTTATTTATTTCCTATTCTGTATGGCCAGTAGTTGATCAATTTTATTGATCTCACAAATCCAGGTTTTGGTTTTAAGTTTTTTTCTATTGTTTTTCTGTTTTGTTGATTTATGTTTCTCTCATTAGTTTTTTTCTTTTTAAAAAGGAATTTTTTATTATTATTATTTTTAGATAAAGCTCTCTGCCCACTGTGGGGCTTGAACTCACAACCCCAAGATCAGGAGTTGCATGCTCTACTGACTGATCCAGCCGGGTGCCCCTAATTTTTTTTCTTTTTGATGTTTACTTTAGATTGAATTTGTTCTTTTTCTCTAGTTTCTTAAGATAGAAACTGAGTGTACTGATTTGTGATTTTCTTTTCTAATATGAGTATTTATTGTTATAAATTTCCCTCTAAGTGCTATCTTAGCTGGATCCCATGCATTTGATATGTTGTGTTTTTATTTTAATTCATTTCCAAAGTGGTCACTACTTTGAAAAGGACCCTGACTAATTAGGCTTATATCTTCCACTAGGGAACAAGTGAAGGCATTTTGTTTTAACAAGAGAAACCTAAGTATTATATAGGAGATGTATATTGTGTTAGTGGATTGAACAATGCAAGGGGTGGGTTGTATCAGATGCCTTTCATGTGACAACTCAGATCTTTTTGGCTTTACCTCTTTCTAGAGTATTTGGACACTTGTTGCACTGAGCTGTTGTAGCCATTGATTTCACAAGAGAAAAATATGATAAGACTTTGCTTTATGCCTATGCTGTGTACTTTTCACCTCTTACTCTGTGATGTCTTTGTTGCTACTGAAGTGTGAGACCCTGCAGGAGCCACTTTGTCCCATGCAGGGCCCGGGGATGTCAGTTGTCAATGTGAATGAGAGATGTTAACTAGTGGATAAATTTTTCTTCCTTTCTCCCCTTGGATGGATTGTTCTGAGTTAGTGGTTTATACAGCCTACTGGAAGATTGTTATAAAAGACAGAATGATCCAAGAGGGCGTATAAACTATTTACATTTGTTTTCTCTCCTTTGACTCATTTCCCCTTTCCTTCACTTCTGCTTCTTGGAGATTGTACTCCCAAATAAAGGAGTAGCATATCAGCTTTTGCCTTCGGTTTTGCTTTCTGGGAAACCCAGACTAAGGCAGGAAGCAATCAATAAATGATAAATTAGTACTTATTATTTCAATTAATCTTATTTAAAACTGGGGCACCTGGGTGGCTCAGTTGGTTAAGCATCTGCCTTCAGCTCATGTCATGGACTTGGGGTCCTGGGATTGAGACCCACATTGGGCTCTCCGCTCAGCAGGGAGCCTGATTTTCCTTGTCACTCTCCCTCTGTGCTCTCCTTCTCTCTCTCTCTTTCTCTCAAGTAAATAAAATTAAAAAAAATATTTTTTATTCATCAACGTCTTTTATGACTGAGAAAAATCATGACAAGAATATACAAAGTATGACTAAGTTTAGTTTAGCCAGTATTGGAGGAAGTCATCAAGAGGGTGTGAGCCCTAGTTGACCCTACAGTTAGACTTGGGCACCTGGAGGCTCCTACCACCTTCCCTCTCCCTGAAATGTGTGTTCTGCCGGCCATTCCCATACTAGGGGTTGTTTGAAGGACATGGCCTTGAGATAACAAGCTGTTGTTGAAACCATTTGGACTGAATACCTGACCGAACCCAGTTAAGGCCCCTCTACAAACTTTTAAGATTCTGGTGGGCAGGGTTAGAGAGCTACCCATGTGCAGTCATCCTAGACAAGCCCTTTATGTCAGCTCCCTTGATTATTAAACCTGCCACCTCCCAGTCCGGAGTGGCTTGCGGTTGATTTCTTCTCGCCCTGTGGGGCCCAGTTTGTGAACCAACAGCCAGTGTTACTCTTTTGAAACTGAAGCACCATTGCAAGTTTTTCTGTCTCCACTTACTACTAATTCAACAATTGTTTTCCTCTGATGATTACATTTCCTTAAGTATGGTGTTTTGCATTTTGGGTTTGGGTTTCGGGCATCAGGGAGCCCGTGTGAGGTTTCCAAAACTATTTTGGGGATTAGAGGCCTCGTAGTTTTGTACATGAATTGCACTGTCTGAAAAGTGAATACTCTGTCTGATTCTGTGTCTGTGATAACCTGTATTTTTAAATAAGCCACCGTTCTCTCTAACCGACTTTCGAGTCAGTCTCTGTCTTCACTTAGAGCTAGCTTATACTGGTATTGTAAGAAGGTGAGAACAAATATTTATGTTATGAATAACTGTAGAAAATCATGTATTGTCACTTGTAAACTAGCATATGCTTGACTTGATTCTTTTGTCATTGCTGAAGTTCTTTATGGGTTTGGTTATTTGCTTCTTTCTCTTTGCTGGGTGACTAATATCGGTGTAAAACTCTTGTCTACTGGCAAACTCTTCTGTTGACAGCTAGAGCCAAGATTTCATAAACTACTGCTAATCTGGTATTTGAGAAGAATAACACATTGGGGAGGGAGGATAGTATAAATATATTTTACATTATCTCTTTGTTACAAAGTTAATAAATGCTCATTATGCGAAATGTGAAAAATTGAAAAAATAGAAAACCATATCACTAGTAGCTCAACACAAAAGAATCCATTAGCATTTGGATGTATTTCCTTTCAGTCTGTTGCTGAGCATTTTATTTTTACATGACTATTGTGAAACAAAATTAAATCTATCGATGTTTTCGAGAATTTAATTTCTAATTTAAAAGTAATGCTTGCTGTAGCAAATTTGGAAAATAAGACATTTTTGATAACAGAATAAGTTAAGATTGTTGTGAATCATATCATCTGAAAGAGTCTCTTTCCATATTTAATTTCTTTCTTTTTAATGTTTTTTACATGCAAAACATCTTGCAAAAATAAGCATTTCTTCTAAGCGTCAGTAGTACTCTGGATAAGAAATACCAGCAACTTAACATACTAACGTTTGTTAAATCTGAATTATGTAAACTTTAACAAAAATGAACTTAATTTGTTTTATCCTTTCTTATAAATATTCAATTGTGAGGGTAAATCATTACAGTCAGGCTAATATTTGAAAAATAAAAAAAACAAATTATATCTTGTAGTTGTTAGTTCCTTAGATAAAATATTTAACTTTCTACCACTAGGCAGCCTTTTTGCTTATCTTGCACATCCTAGCAAGAATTCAGGCAAGAGCAGTATTTTTCATCAATTGGGAAGCTCTAAATCTTTAGTAATCCTGTGTTTCCTTAAGGATTATACTAAAAAGGAGTCTAATACACTACATTTGCATCTTTGTGAAAACCTTCCAGTGAACATCATTGTGAATGCAGAACATGCTGCGGGGGTAGTAATATTGCATTAGTTAGGTATTCAGTAGGAATATTTTTGCAGACATTACATTTGGTTATGAAGACAGGTTTATGAAGATGTAATTACTAATGAAACTTTTCTATTTTAAGATAATTGCAGACTCACATGCAGTTGTAGAAATGCTGTAGAGAGATCCTATTATCTAATGCACTTTACCTAGACTCCCCCAATGGTCTTATCTTGCAACAGTATAAATACCACAAGTAAGATGTGGACATTGGTCACATGTATCAATTTTATTCATATTTCCTTAGTTTTCCTTACACTCACTTGTATGTGTGTGTGTATTTAGTTCTATGCAACATTTTCCCATGTGTAGTTTTGTGTATCCACTACTGCACAACCGTTAAGATGAAAAACAGATCACCACAAAGATCTCTCGTTGTTTTTCTAACCACGCTTACCTCCTCCCACCTCTACTCCCACCTCTAATCACTGGCAGCCACTTATTTGTTCTTTAAAGTTTTGTCATTTCAAGAATGTTATATATAATAATTACAGATTCAAGAAGTTGCAAAAATAGTGCAGAGTGGTCATGTGTACATTTTACTTAAACATAAGCATGACATCAAACCCACAAAGTTGACATTTTACAACACCTGTGAATGATTCTATACCATTTTCATACATGTGTAGATTTGTGCAACCACTGCTAGTGATTGTGGTTGAAAATTTTTGAAGGAGTGTGAAATATCTATGGAGAAGAAAACTAATAAATATATAAAAATACTGCAGTCATTTTAAATATGTTCATAGATTTCTCAGTATTCCTCCCTTCAAGAGGTAGAGCCTAATTTCCATCCTCCTGAGTGTGGGCTCAACTTAGTGACCCACTTCTATCAAAAAGAATAAAGTGGGAGTAATCATATGCAACTTCAGAGACTAGGTCTTAAAGACCACCGCCACCCCACAGCCCTCTCTCAGTATACTGACTCTGGTAGAAGTTAGCTGACATCCTGTGGCAACCATGTGGAGATGCCTAGGTGGTGAAGAACTGAGGGTCTACAAAAAGCCATGTGAGTAAGTCATCTTGAAGGTGAGACTTCGAGCCTCAGTAAAGCTTTCCACTATGGCTTTGGCTGCCATCTTGACTGTAACCTCATGAGTGAGCCCCAGTTGCCTAGCTCCCAGGTTTCTGAACCCAGAAACAATCTGAGATGATAAATGCTTATTTTCTTAGGCCACTAAATTTTGTAGCAATGGTTTAGTCAACTATGTGTAACTAATCCAAATATCAATATGTAGGAAGGCATATAAAATATATTAGAAGGTAGGAGAATATTTTTAGCATCATTGAAAAATCCTGAAAACTACTTTTGCTTTTATAGTTATAGTAGCATTATGGGCATAAGGCAATGTCTGGCCAAGAGACAGATTACTGAATTGCCTGAACTATGAAGCTGGGTTGGTTTTGCTTTTTCTATTTGGGGTAGAGGAGAATCTAGAGCATGGGACCTTCTAAATTTCTTCATATACCCCTCCCACACACTCCCTTGCCTTTCTTTTTCCCCTCTGATGCTACAGGCTATATGGCAACTTTTGGGAGGTTTGTTTGCAACGATTGACTTTGATCTTGCATGGAGGCATCCCAAAACCTTTGTGCTAGGATACATCCCAAAATAATAATCCAGTGGCCTATATCTGTAATGATTTATTTGTTAGAATTTGAAGCCAAAACCAGCATGTCTTTTGAATACATTACTTGCTCCATGCTTCAATTTAGTTATAGAAAAGAAATAGAGAAGAGAATCTATGATTTACAGTATAAAACAAAGCTAGAAATAATTGCTTATTGTCAACTATTCTGTTTGGTTTCCACTTATTTTCTGATTAAAAATATACTGCCTTTGACACTTATATCATCAGCCCAGGTGATAGATACAGCAACACTAGAGCAACCCTGTCAGCTTCAGATTTTTTTATAAAGGTGCGTTTTGGAATGTGACAATTTAATGGGACTTAGGAGATATAGGGTATTTGTCTTGAAGTTGCATTAGTAAAGCAACAAGGGATCACGGGGCTGGTGATGACGGTGGCTGAGCTAGCCTCCCTTCAAGCCACTACTGAAAGTAATATCCTACTGTGGAAAGCTTTCTTTCTCCATCGCCTTTTGGTGGCAGTTCTTCCTCCACCAGTCCCTTAACTGTTACTCCCTAAAGCAATGGTACTCAGACTTGAGTACGGATCAGCGTCACCTGTCAGATGTATTAAAATCAGGTTTCAGGTACATTTCCAGAGTTTCTATTGCAGGAAGTTTGGGGTGGGGTCAGAGCCTTTTCATTCCTGCTGGGTCCCCCGGTGATGCTGCTGCTGCTCTTCTGGAGACCACACTCCGGAACCATGGCTCTTAAAGTTCGATGCTTGGGACGTAGTTGAGATCCTGAATACACGATGGAGCCAGGAGCCAGAGTAGCAAAGGAGATCACGAAACTGCTTTGCATGAGGCAATCAAAGAAATATGCTTTTGCTATTGTGAAAGAGGAAATGGGGAGTGGAGAGGAAAGGAGAGAAGTGACAAGATTAAGGTAGCCTGAGGCTGAGGGGTCAGATAAAGATCAAGGTACCTCTGGAAATGAACCTGGTGGTGAAGGTTTTGGAGGTCTTTAAAAATTCCTCTTCCATACCTGGGCAAATCTGAAAATATGCCGGATTCGCTCATTTCCTTTCTAGGTGTGTGTGTGTGTGTGAGAGAGAGAGAGAGAGAGAGAGAGAGAGAGTGAGCTAGAGTGCAAGAGTGATGCAGAGAGGGGATATGCATGTGCCTGTGTGAGGGAATGAGACAGCTGCTGATTTCTGCTAAGGGTTGATGCCGTTTAGAAGAGAGAGCACATTTGAGGTGGTGAGGTGATGGGCAAACAAAGAAGCAAGAGCTGGTAGCCAGAGGTGACCCATACACAGTAGTAGGTCCCTACGCTCTCCCGGCCCCTCACTGGAATTGAGAGTTATCTGGGAGAAGGATTTAGGCTTGCCCAGGACATGAAAATGGAGCTTTGAAGCAAGCCTGTCTAGTTCTCAAGGGGCCAGAGAGGCCTCAGCCAAAAAACACAACCAATGCGTTACTGTTTTTTAAGCTCTCATCTACTTTGTGTTTATCCTCAAGTAGTCAGATGAGCAGAGATACTTCTTCAAATCACAACCTTGAGAAGCTTCACTTTGTCTCTCCCTCGCGAATTCCTTGAGTGTTTCTTGGAGGTAACAGCTCTGTGCTGTGGGTTATCTATGCTCTGGTCTCCTGATGAAGGTTGGGTACTCTCATCCCTCTAGGAAGGGAGTTGCTGCCCCATCAGCCCAGCATTTGAGGGAATTCCTTTTAAGGAGGCACTAGAAGGACAGAGTTTTCACAGTTCCCTCCCAGCTGTGGGGCAAAAGAGAGGTGTTCTGGGACCACACAAAACGTCTTGCCTGCAGCTTTGCATCATGATGTCTGTGCTGAGGAAATTCAGAGGTGAGGGATTTGCACCCTCCTGCTTCAATTCATCTTCATCTTCATCCGTAAAACTCCGTGAACATGTGAAGAAAGGAAGAGTCAACTGCCTTGGGACTTGAGGCAAACAGGTGTGCTTCCTGCTCCCTCTTCCCTAGTTTTGCATGTGCTCTCCAGGCTCATGCCCTGGTCTATGAATTTATTGATCAGTTGCAGTACTGACTAGTTCAGAGTGCTTTTTGTTTTTTTTTAGATTTTATTTCAATTCAAGGTAATTAATGTATAGTGTATTGGTAGTTTCCGAGGGGTAGAATTTAGTAATTCATCAATTGCATACATCACCCGGTGCTCATTACATCATGTGCCCTCCTTCATTCCCATCACCCAGTTACCCTATCCCCCACCCACCTCCCCTCCAGTAACCCTGTTTGTTCTTTATAGTTAAGAGTTTCTTATAGCTTACCTCCCTCTCTGTTTTTGTCTTGTTTTCCCTTCCCTTGCCCTATGTTCATCACTTTTGTTTCTTAAATTCCACATATGAATTCAGAATGCTTTTTGGCCTAGAAGAAACAGCCAGTCAAAGGATTTCATTTGAAGCTAATGGTAGACCTTAGGGTGGTGCTAATTACACTTCAATGTGGTGTGGAGAGTCTTGTTTCTCAACATCGTGTTCACCTAGATGACAATCATGTGCTATTTTTTTTTTAATTTTATTTTTTCAGTGTTCCAAGATTCATTGTTTATGCACCATACCCAGTGCTCCATGCAATATGTGCCCTCCTCAATACCCACCACCAGGCTCGCCCAACCCCCCACCGCCTCCCCCCCAAAACCCTGTTTGTTGCTTAGAGTCTATAGTCTCTCAGGCTTCGTCTCCCCCTCCAATTTCCCCCAATTCACTTTTCCTTTCCTTCTCCCAGTGTCCTCCATGTTATTCCTTATGTTCCACAAGTAAGTGAAACCATGGGATAATTGACTCTCTCTGCTTGATTTATTTCACTCAGCATAATCCTCCAGTCTTGTCCATGTTGATACAAAATTAGGTATTCATCCTTTCTGATGGAGGCGTAATATTCCATTGTATATATGGACCATATCTTTTTTATCCATTCGTCTATTGAAGGGCCACATGTACCCCAAAGTTCATAGTGACAGTGATATGTTTTTGGAGTAATGTTGGGGTCCTGAGCATACAGTCAAGAAAGAATTCTTGAGGGACGCCTGGGTTGGCTCAGTGGGTTAAAGCCTCTGCCTTCAGCTCGGGTCATGATCTCAGTGTCCTGGGATCCAGCCCAGCAGGCATCTGGCTCTCTGCTCACCAGGCAGCCTGCTTCGCCCTCTCCCTCTGCCTGCCTCTCTGCCTACCTGTAATCTCTTTCTCTCTGTCAAATAAATAAATAAAATCTATAAAAAAAAAAAAGGAAAGAATTCTTGAGATGGATTTGGAGCACTCAAGGTAAACCTTGAGTGTTTTATTAAAGCACTGGGACTGGGCCCAGGGGCAGAAAGAGCTAGTGAGGAGCAAATGGTTATGTACTTTGGGGTTGGGCAAAGTAAAGACAGGGGAAGTTCCAAAAGGACTTTCATATGCTAAAGAAGATTCACTGGATCCTGGAGGCCTGGCTATTGTCAAACCAAGATTGTTTTTCCCTCTAGCAAGGGATTAGCATTAAGACCATTGGGAATTTCCTGGAGGAAGTTACACTCTGCCTGTCTCAAGTATTTGTCAGTGGGCTGCAGGTTATAAGGACATTGAATTTTATCGGTTTCCTTCTGCCTTTGTTTCCCACATCAACAATAAAATCTGAAAAGTTAAGGAGATTAAGCATTGAAATCTTTCATGGTAGTGGAAGTGGTGGTGAATTAGACCATTGTTGCTTTGAGGAGTTCCGCATATAGACTGTAGATCTACCCTAGCATAGTTCGGTAATAATAACTGTTATTTTACTTTATTAAGGTGTAATTGACCAAAAAAATTGTATGTACTTAAGGTGTACATCTCGATGTTTTGATATATGTATATATTGTAAAATGATTACCAAATTGAAGCAAATTAGCTTATCCATCTTCTTATATAGTTGCTCCTTTTTAAGTTCAATTATTGATGCAGCTTCATACACTGAGTTCCTGCTCGGGGTGAAACATCTTTTTCAAGCACCAAAACTATTTTAAAGATGGAGTCCTGGCATATTCCAGAGTGGTAAGTGCCTCATTCCAACTGCTGGAGCAAGGCATGATTTTTCCTACTTTTGGCATGCCCCATGGTTCCCTTTCCTGATGATTTCCATACAGCTTCCCCCACACTCCTGGAATCCCTGTTCAGCATGTTTATGACTGTTCTCTACCCATAAAAGGGAAGGTGTGTGAAAGCTGCACTCTACAGTGACTGTGAGTTCGAGGCATTGTACCAACACCAACAGAATCGCTATCTGGGCTCTTCCCACACAGTGTGCAATCTTCATTCAACAGACAATAAACAATAGAGAAAAGGATGATGGCCACTGGGGCTGTATAAGAAGTGCCTGTTTTCATTATTTATACTCTGGCACTCTCTCATGGATCCTTTATTTAGACATTAGTAGAACAAAACCAAAAAAGGCTTTAAAGAGGAAATGGTTCTTGAAAAAAACTCATGACTAGAGACATTTGTGATAATTCTTCAAACTTGGGGAAGACAGATTATTGGAAAAATATTGGCAGTTTATAGGATAGGTAGAAGAAACAAACAACCAAGGTGGGGAAGGACAGGAAATAGAAGCCCACTGACAATAAAGTTGAGGTTTTCAAACTCCTGGGTGAGAGAATTTGGGCCAGATGGTATGTTCCTTCTGTCTTACTTCCAGCCATCCGTACTGCCAAGAGAAAGGAAAGAGGGCAAAGCTACTAGGATTGGGGAGTTCTCGTGAACTGGGCAGCACCCCACTCCCTGCTGTCTGTTTGCAATTATATTGGCCAAATACATATTTCATAGTTGGAAAAATACTTCCATTTATTGATCTATCAATCTACCTACCTACCTACCTATCTATCCATCTATCATCTTAGACTTTTTTTAAGAGCAGTTTGAGGTTTATAGCAAAATTGAGAGGAAGGTACAGAGGTTTCCCATATACCCCCTGCCCTACACATGCATAGCCTCTCTCATTATCAACATCACTCAGCAGAATTTTTTTTTCACCAAAAATGAGCCTACACTGACACATCATAATCACCAGAGTCCATAGTTTACTTTAGCGTAGCTCTTGGTGGTGTACATTCTGTGGATTTGGGCCAATGTATAATGATATATATCCATCATTGTAATATCATATAGAGTATTTTCACTGTGTTAAAAATCTGTGTTGTGTCTGTAACTCTCTTCTCCCCACTATCCTGGGCAACCACTGAACTTTTTATTGTCTCCATAGTTTTACCATTTCCAGAATGTCACATAGTTGGAATCTTACATTATGTGGTCTTTTCACATTGGCTTCTTTTCACTTCGTATTGTGCACTGAAATGTTCCTCTATGTCTTTTCATACCTTGCTAAGACACCTCTTTTTGGCACTGAGTAGTATTCCATTGTCTAGATGTAGCACAGTTTATTTATCCATTCACCTGCTGAAGAACGTCTTGGTTACTTCTAAGTTTTGACAATTATGAATAAATCTTCCATAAGCATCTGTATATAGGTTTTATGTGCACATAAGATTGAATATAATTTTAATCAGTCATGTTAGTAGCTATTCAATGGAATATGCTTAAACTTAGATTCTTGCCACTCATTGTTTTGCCCGACATAAGGATAACCTGTTACCAAACTAGGGGCAACACAAAGTATACTTTAATTTAGAACAGTGGTTCTCAAAATGTGGTTTCCTTACTATCAGCATGAACATCACTGAGAACTTGTTAGAAAGGTGAATTCTTTTTTTCATTCTAGGCCTAGTGAATCAAAAACTCAAGGTGAGACCCAGGCGTTATATTTTAATAAATACTCTAGGTGATGCTGATACATGCAAAAATTTAATGTCCTTATGAAACATTTGGGGATCTTCTTATAAATATAGTCTTATTTAGTAGGTCTGGGGTAAACCTCAGAATCTGCATTTCTAACAACCTTCTAGGTGATCTCATTACTGCTGGTGCAGGGACTAAACTTTGAGTAGAAAACTCTGGAGAGATTCAAGGAGGAAACTTTGTTTTACTACTTCAAACTGCTGACGTTCTGTAGACAAAGACCTATGAAAACCAGAAAGCTCTGTAGGAAAAAAAACATTGTCATTGCTGTTGGATGATACTTTTCATAAATCTTCAGAAAGTTGTGTATTTTGGGAGTTAGGGAACTCTTATCTTCAGCTGGCAGGTCTGAAAATGGGATTGGTTACAAAGTTTATGTAGCAAGTCACCTTTAATTCAAATTCGTAAATGCCCCATCATGTTTTTTTTTTTAAGATTTTATTTATTAATTTGACGGAGAGAAAGAGATCACAGGTAGGCAGAGAGGCAGGCAGAAGGAGAGGGGGAAGCAGGCTCCTCACTGAGCAGAGAGCTCGATGTGGGGCTCTATCCGAGGACCCTGAGATCACGACCTGAGCCGAAGGCAGAGGCTTTAACCCACTGAGCCACCCAGGCGCCCCGAGAGTATGGTTTTTATAAAGACATTTTTCCTCTTGATAAAATTCTATAGATGTTTATTGTAGGAAACTTAGAACATATGACAATATTCAAGTTAAAAAATAACCTCCTTCATCCCATCCTCGCCCCATGTTAACATTTTGGGTTTCAGTCTTTTACTATCTGCAAATATGCTAAATTTTATTAAACTTTTATGAAAACCTTCATAAACCTTCATTTGAGGCTCTTTTCTGGTTCAATTTATCCACTAAAATTATTTCAGTGGATTTTTTTGTAATTACTCTCCATAAAGCTATAATAATTTCCATTTTCTCTGGCTAGGTATAAGCGTACCTATTTTCCTACATTTTTATCATCACAAGATATCAATTTTAAAAAAATTGGCAAGATTTATAGAAGAAAAATGGTATTGTGTTATAATTGCTATTTTCTTGACCTCTGATTAGGTTGAATTTTAATCAGCTATTTATTAGGCATTTGTATTCATTGAACAATGGCTTTCTTATGCTTGTACTCCTAGTGGCTTGCACAGAACCTGGGACTTAGTCGCTACTAATCTAATTCTGTCTTTATTGATATATTACTACTCTGAGAATAAGACTACTTATTCAGTTAGGAAAATTTATTAATTTACTAAGGAGATTAAGTTATCATTTAGAAAGGACTCAGTATAGTTGTGTGTGAGGTACAAGCAAAGGTTGAGATAGGAGGAAGAGATGAAGTTTAAGGTGATTCCAAAGCAAAGAAAGGAATTCAGCCAGGTGAGAGCTAAGTTGAAGGAACTAAGGGAAGTGTTCCAGCAAGAAGAAAGACCAAGTGCAAAGTCCCAGTGGTAATAGGGTATAGAGACTAGCTGAAGTACGTGGTTTGGGGTAGATGGGGATAGAGAGAATTTAAGCTGTACAGGGAAACAGAAAACAAATTATAATAGATTTTTCTTACTAAGGAGTTTGAACTTTATCTGGAGGGCAACCTGATAATGAATGTTAAAAGCTACAAACTGTGGGGTGCCTGGGTGTCACAGTCAGTGGGGCGCCTGACTCTTGGTTTTGATCAGGTTGTGATCAGTGTCATGAGATCAAGCTCCACATTGGGTCTGTGCTCAGCATGGAGTCTGCTTGAGATTCTCTCTCCATCTGTCCCTCCTGCTTGTGTTCTCTTTCTCTAAAGTAATAAATAAAATCTTTAAAAAAAACTAAAAAGCTACAAACTGTGTATTGCCTCAATTTAGGAATTTCACAATGAAAAATGTATTATAAAGAAATAGAGGTGTAACAAAAATAATCATCACATCATTAATTATGACAATGAAAATTTGCACAGAACTTACATGTCCAATTATACAAGATCAGTAAAATAAATTATGCTCATTTTATGAGTTTTTATTGGTTATAAAATACATTTTGGAAGAACGTTAAGGAAAATTTTTTCTCCCACATGTTTTAAGGATACACATTATGTGCAAAATATGATCCCAGAATTTAAAAAAATTATGTGGAAGAGTTAGTGATTTAGTGTGTCATTTCTGAAAGGTACAAAAAAGATATAGCTTCTTCACTTTCTCTCACCTACTCTCAACTACTTTCATATTGCTCCTGTCCCCCTTTATCTAGTTAGGCTCAATATAGAGGTGTACTTGTGTTTTACTTAAACTGGCCAATTAAAAGTAAGTTATTTTCTTCTAGTTAAAAAGAGGTGTTCTCTCTCTCTCTCTTTTTTTTTGTTAATATAGTCTTATTTGGGCAAATCGTCACCCTATCACAGTTCTTGCCCTTCTCCCTTCTTAATGTGTTTGACCTCCCTGTATTTCTCCATAGATAAGACTTTTTGGTAAAGAGAGAAAGCGTGAGTATGTTTGCAGAGGTCTCTGAGTGGTCCTTAAGTCAGTTTCACCCTATTGTTGAGAGATGTTATTCCACTTGTTTTTGGCATTAGCTTTTTTCTCATGAACCTACTGCTGAGGTACTTGGTCCTACCTGGTCATTGGCCTATGATGCTGTCTGCTTGTACTGGTCATGACCTATCCTTGCTTCCCCTTTGAAGTCCTGGCCCTTGGAAATATCTGTTTCCTGATTCCAAGTCTTTTCTGTGGCACCAGTCTTCCCCCTTGGGTAGGAGGGTTAAAAAATATCTGCATTTCCTTCATATCACACACAACATGGAATAGATTTGCCTGCCCACTTCCCTCTGATAGTGCTGCATTACCACTGTTGCACCATATTTGATGTGGTTCTAGGCTGAAGGCAGGACTTCTGAGAGTTTGCAACCTTCCCTAGACAACACCTGGAAGAGTGGGCAGTAGCTGTGATGTTGTTACTATTTGTTATTTATTTGAGTATCTCTGCAGTTCATTTCCCATATCCCATGGAGGTTTGGAATTTGACCTCCTTGTTCTATTCCTTTCCTGACTTCCTCTTTCTTTCAGAAGTAGTATTTTTCTTTTTCTTTGATTTTCCTTTCCAATCTGGCTGAGAATTTCCCTGTATAATGTTATTTTTCAGGATGTTATGATGAGAAGCATGCAGAGAATCATGATTATTTATTTTATGTCTTTAACAAGTGCCTTTATAGCACTTATATGCAGGGGACTATTTTAAATACTTCACAAAAATTAATTCGTTTAGCCCTCATTGCAATTCCATGAGATGGATACTATCATTATCGCCATTTTACTACTGAAATGAGGCCCAGGGAAGTTATATATTAGTCCATGTTTCCATAGCTTATAAGTGGTAGTGAAGCTTTGAACTAAGGTACTCTGGCTTTAGAGCCTGTACAGTTTTTACTACATCATGTTGCTTCACATTTAAAACACTTTCATTTTAAGTTGCCTCATGTATAAAGCTTTAAAAGTGAAATGAAAAATATATTATTTTGATATTTTCAAGATTATTCTCATTATATACATATAAACACACAGAAAAATGAAAGAATATAAATTAAAATTTTTAACAGCTGTTACCACTGAGTTTTGGGATGATTATAGCACAGGTGATTTTAATTTTACTTCTTTAAATTTGTTGCCATATCGATAATTACCTTTATGTTCAATTAAATAATACATCTATTAAGAAAAGTAAGATTATTTGCAAATATATTTATTTTGAAAAGACTAGGTTCATAAAAAGAATTCTTTCTTTCATTAATCCATTCCATATTTATCGAAGAAATGTATTAGGGATTGCACTATGACGAAGGTCATGGAGATGAGCAAAACATAGTACCTACCATTAAAGATATTATTTATGGTAAGGGTTGAGAGATAAGTGAACAATTATGATATATCATTCTAAGAGCTCTTACAAGCTTGAGTAAATCGTGAGAAATGTGTATGTGATAAAACCCAGTTTTGAGGAATTGATGAATGTTGAAATCTGAGAATGAAGGAATGTTTGAAAGGGAAAGGAAAGTGCTTTCAGCTAGAAATACCAGCATGTGCAAAGGTCCTGATGTATACTCAAGGAATTGAATGCTACTATTTGGCTGAAAATTAAATAAATTCTTTGGAATGGTCAGAGGAAAAAACAGGAAGTTGAATCGCCAGAATGTAATCGGTTATTTGTCAAGAATAAATTCAGTAGAATTGTGAAGGCAAATGAAACTTGGAAACATGTTATAGAGGAGGGAGTTTATACATCTTTAAAGGAGAATTTTGAAGGAAGGCCCTGTGACAATGGTGGCACAGTTTTTGAATCTACATGAAGGTTCTCACAAAACAGATGCAGAAACTGGGATAAGACCAAAATCCCCCAGGCAACATATTCAACAAAACGAGGTGATCACATTTCCCCAGACTCCAGAATACAGCAAAACAGTACAATTTTTGTTGAAATAGCAGAAGAAAACTGAGAGAAAGGAACTTTTGAAATTGATAACAAATGTTTACCCTCAAAGGAAAGGCGCTCCACTCAATAGTGGTGAGAAACTCAGCCGATCTGAGAAAACCAGCCCAAACTGGGAGAGGGGTTTGTATGTCCTAATGTGTGTATGTATGCAGGGAGATGCACAAAAACTTGATGTTGCTGCCAGTCTAGTCCCCGTGAACTCTTGGAACCTGCTGAAGTTCCTTTTCAGGGCAAAACATCATATTGAGGAGAAACTGCAGGAAGTAGAATCAAATTGACACTAAGGACAAAGGGAAAAAAAGGAAGACTCAGATGAGAGTGGGAAGGGAGAAGGGAAAGCAGATTTCAGAAAGACTCGTGGGTATATTGTGAATTATTGGTCACTAATGATAGAACTATGAGCCCTGAAACCGCAGAACTCAGAAAGCTGTCCTGGTTCACCCTACTCCCCTAAAAAGGCCTCCCACCCCCAGGAACACAGAAAGACTTATTGTGCTTAAACATGCACAATATGAAAGGATGGGGGTTAAGTCCTACACAAACTGTTAAAAAAAAAGAGGGGCACCTGGGTGGCTCAGTGGGTTAAATGTCTGCCTGCTGCTTAGCTCATGATCTTGGGATCCTGGGATTGACCGCCACATCAGGCTCCCTGCTCAATGGGGAGCCTGCTTCTCCCCCTCCCTCTGCTCTTTCCCTCTGCTCTCTCAAATAAATAAATAAAATCTTAAAAAAAAAGGAGAAAAGAATGTGTAAAGTGACATTCCAAAGATATTAGAGATAAAAACTGTAGTCTAATATTTTAAAATAAAGTTAAGGAACTTTCACTACTGAATGTACTTTTCTCCATTCCTCCTGCTAAGTATAGCTACAAATCTTAGACCTTATATATAAAATAAACATTAAAAGCTACTGAAAGATGGAAAGAAAAAGGCAGACCTGCTAGAGAACTTGGGACTTGAGAATTGGATCTGAAAATCTGATCTGAAAACTCAGTAACCCAGAAATGCCAATGAATGCAGACAGAGTCCCACAGAAGCACTATCTTTCTACCCAGAAGTCGACAAAAGGGGCGGTGTAGGAACTTAGAAAACTTAGACATTAACTGATCGCTATTCTAGTCAAACACTGTACAGAAACTGTGGTTCAAGTGCATCTATTCCAGCAAAGGCTCAGTGGGGAACCTAGAGGGTTTTTTTGTTTTTTTTTTTAAGATTATTTATTTATTTAACAGAGAGAGAGAGATCACGAGTAGGCAGAGAGGCAGGAGAGAGAGAGGGGGAAGCAGGCTCCTTGGTGAGCAGAGAGCCTGATATGGGGCTCGATCTCAGAATCCTGAGATCATGACCTGAGCTGAAGGCAGAGGCTTTAACCCACTCAGCCACCCAGGCACCCCATGGGGTGCCTAGAGTTTCATCTTCACAAGGCTGCAACAAGGTGGCCCATCAGTCCCACCAGAGTGGTGTCAGAGAATTAGGGACTTTAATCCTATCAAAATTGTAACAAAGCCCTGTGGTGTCAGTTGAGACCACATGGGGAGCTGGAGCTCCCAGCCTGCCAAGTGGTAATGAAGAGACCCTACCTCCCTCCATCCTGCATTGCAGGTCGGGTGAGGCTAAGTGGAAACTTAGACTTCTACCTCCACCTAGCAGAAATGAAGCAGTGCCAAATTTCTCCTAACCTTCCTGAGAAGTTGTAGAGAAAAAGCCAGCTAAAACAGAAGGTTTCATAATACACAGTTTTATAAAACAGTAGGAAGATGTTTAGGTTCTTAATTCAAAATCACTAATCATACCAAGAACTAGGAAGTTCTCAAACTGAATGAAAAAGACAATAGATGTCAACACCAAGATGACAGACATGTTAGATTAGCTGACAAAGATTTTAAAGTAGCTATGATAAAAATGCCGAAATAAGAATTATGAACACTCCGGGGGCGCCTGGGTGGCTCAGTGGGTTAAAGCCTCTGCCTTCGGCTCAGGTCATGATCTCAGGGTCCTGGGATCAGCCCCCGAATCAGGCTCTCTGCTCATCGGGGAGCCTGCTTCCCTCTACTCTCTCTACCTGCCTCTCTGCCTACTTGTGATCTCTCTCTCTGTCAAATAAATAAATTCTAAAAATTAAAAAAAAGAATTATGAACACTCTTGAAACCAATGAAAAAGTAGAAAGCCTCAGTAAAGAACTACAAGGTCTCGGCAAAGAAATATAAGATGTAAAGTAGAATCAAAGGGAAATTTAGAACTGAAATATACAGGAATCAAAATAAAAATTTCAGTGGATGGATTCAACAGCAGAATGGATGGGACAGAGGAAAGAATCCGTGAGCTGGAAGACAGAAAAAGAGAAATGGCCCGGTCTGTTTCCATACATTGGCTATTATGAATAATGCTGCAGTGAGCATGAAGGTAGAAATATCTCCTTGGAATCCTGCATTGATTTTTAACTTTTTGAGGAACCTCCATACTGTTTTCCATAAAGGCCGTATAAATTTACATTCCCATTAATGGTGTTACAGTGGTTCTCTTTTCTCCACATCCTCACCAGCATTTACCTGTTTTCTGATAATAGATGTTCTGATAGTTGTAAGATGATCTCTCATTGTGATTTTGATTTATATTTTCCTGGTGATTAGTGATATTGAGCATCTATTCAAATGTGTTTGTTGACCATTTGTATATTTTCTTTGGGAAAAATGTCTATTCAGGTCCTTTGCCCATTTTTTAATTGGGTTATTTTTTTGCAGTTAAATTTATGAGTTCTTTGTATGTTTTGGATATTAACCCCTTATGAAATGTGTGGTTTGCAAATCTTTTCTCTCATTCTGTAGGTTGTCTTTTCACTCTTCTAATTGTTTCCTTTGTTTTTCAGAAGCTTTTTAGTTTGATGTAGTCCTAGTTGTTTATTTTTGGTTTTGTTGCCTGTGTTTTTGGTATCATATTTAAGAAATCATTGCCAAGACCAATGTCAGGGTGCTTCTTCCTTCTGTTTTTTTCTTTCTCCTGCTTGAGGAAGTTGTTGTTGAAGCTCTCTGCTATGGTCTGAATGTTTGTCACTTATCCCTTATCCCTATGTTGAGATCCTAGTGCCCAGTGTGATGATATTATGAGGTGGGATCTTAAAGAGGTAATTAGGTTATGAGGGTGAAACCTTCATGGATGGAATTCATGCCCTTATAAAAGAGGATCCAGAGAGCTAGCTTGCCCCTTCCACCATTTGAGGACACAGCAAGAAGTCAGCAGTCTGCCACCAGGAAGAAGGCTTTCTCTAGATCCAACCATTTGGATACTCTAACCCTGGACTTTCAGCTTCCAAATATGTGAGAAATAAATTTCTGTTACCAATAAGCTATACATTCTGTAATGTTTTATTATAGTTGTCCAAACAGACTAAGCCATTTTGCATCACATTTTTCATTTTATTCTTCAGCTTTATAATTTCTGTTTTGTTATTTTTTATGATTTTTTAATTTCTTTGTTGAACTCCTCATTTTGTTCAATTATTATGTTCCTAAGTGTGTTGAGTTGTCTATCTGTGTTTCCTTAATTCTTAACTGAGTTCCTTATAATAATTATTTTCAATTCTTTTTCAAGTAATTTACCGATCTCTATTTCCTCAGAATAAGTTACTAAAAAATTGTGTCCCTTTGGTGGTATGATGTTTCCTTGCTTTTCCACATTTCTAGTGGCCTTGTGTTAATATCTGGTTATTTGAGGGAGTAGTCACCTCTTCCAGCCTATTTGGACTGGCTTTGGTGGGGAAAGAATTTCACTTGTGAGCTGCTGCAAGCCTGTTGGCCAGGTAGAGTGCAGAGTCTCTGGTTCTGTTGTGGAAGTTTCAGTGGTGTTACCTCCATGTAGCTCTGTCAGCTGAGATTGACAGATGTTCAAAACTGAAAGGGTCCTTGATGGTCAGTGTAGGTATCTTTAGCAGTATTTGTGGCTAGTGCTATAGGGGTCCTAGGGCAAAGGCTACTAGGTTCTTCCTGGTTTTTTTTTTCTCCCCATGAGGGAAAGTCCTAACCAAGGGGATTCCTCTTGACACTGGATCTGGCAGAGAAAGTACACTTTTGAAAAAGGACCATAAAATAAAATAAAATTAAAAAAAGACCAGAGCCTTAGGGACCTTTGTGATTAAAAGAAAAGATCTCTGTCATCAGAGGCCCAGAAGGAAAGGAGAAAGAGGGTGGAGTTGAAAAATATTTAGAGACATAATGGCTGAAGGCTTCCCAAATTTGGCAAGAGACATAAATCTACAGATTCAAGAAGCTAAATGAATTCTAAACACAATAAACCTAAATGAATCTATGACAAATTACATCATATTTAAAATTCTGAATACTATAAAGAAAAAATTTTAAAGCACCAGAGTAAAATTTCAGACATTTGTGAATTTCTTGCTAGAAACAATGGATTCCAAAAAGAAGTGAGTGGCACAATATTATCAGATGGTGAGAGAGAGGGGGAAAGAGAGAGAGTGAGTGCATGTAGAGTGGGGAGGAGGAGTGAGGGGGGAGGAGTATAGGGAGAGAGAAAATCTTAAGCAGGCTCCATGCCGAGCATAGAGCCCTATCTGGGGCTTGATCTCACATCCTGAGATCATAACCTGAGTCAAAATCAAGAGTCAGAGGCTTAACTGACTGAGCCATCCAGGTGCCCCCAACCAAGAATTCTATACTTCACACAAATATTTTTCAGGAAGGAAGGTGAAATCAAGACATTCTCAGATGAAGGAAAACTAAAAGAATTTGTTACCAGCAGAACTATGCTAAAATGGAAGTTCTTTAAACAGAAATGATATGATAAAAGAAGGGAGCTTAGAAAATCAGGAAGTGAGAAAACAGTAAGTTAAAATATGGGTACATAAAATAAACTTTCCTTCTGCTGTTAATTTTCTAAATTATGTATGATTATTAAAACAAAAATTATGACACCCATGTGGTTCTTAGTGAGTGTAGAATAATTATATAGGACAATTACATTCTAAATGGAGAGTGGTAAAGGGACATAATATAAGATTAGGTATCTATACTTCAGACAAAGTAATGATGATGCCTGTAGATTGTTATTTTTATATATTATAAATATGTATATAAAATGATACACATATAAAATTAATGTAATATTTA
>CM052800.1:110662579-110794688 GCA_028533885.1 Nasua narica | reverse complement strand
ACTTAAGCAGATTGAAAGTAAAAAGATAGAAAAAATACATCATGCAAGCATCAATCAAAGGAAAGCTCAAGTGGTTGTATTAGTATCAAGTAAAGTTTATTTATTTATTTATTTATTTAAAGATTTTATTTATTTGACAGAGAGAGACACAGAGAGGGAACACAAGCAGGGGCGGTTGGAGAGGGAGAAGCAGGTTTCCCATCAAGCAGGGAGCCTGTTGTGGGGCTCCATCCCAGGACTCTGGGATCATGACTTGAGCTGAAGGCAGATGATTAAAGACCGATGCTTAACGACTAACATACACCCAGGCGCCCCAGTTGATTTTAGAACAAAGAAAATTACTGGAGACAGAAAAGGATATTACATAGTGATAAAATAGCCAATTCACCAAGAAGAAGCAAAAACTCAAGGTATCATTAAGAATACATCCTTATCATCCACCACATCTAATTCATCCTGTTTATTATATCTCCAAGGTATATGTTAAATTTATTAATTTCTCTTCATTTTTGCTATCATCACATAAGTCCAAAATGCTGTCATGTCCTACCCAAATTTCTGTACTATCCTCTTTATTTGCCTCCCTGTTTACACTCTTCTCTTACAAGAGCCAGAGTAGGCTTTTAAAATTACAAATCAAATTGTCCTTTTTCTGTTTAACCAAGTCAGTCACCCAGGTGCACCCTTGTCCTTTTTCTGTTTAAATGGCTTTAATAAAATTTCAGTAGAATAAAATCTTTCAATAGCATAAAATCCCTACTCCTTTCCAGATCCAAATTGTCCCTATGAAATTGGATCTCTCCCTGACTTTCCACACTCTATTTCCTGCCTCTCTCCTATCTTCTCATTACTTTCTGTCCACAGTGGTATCTTTTTAGGCCAAGTAAGTGATTAATAGAATGGGATAAAACATAAAAGTATTTTGAGTATTTTGAGGTAGGTAAACAAGTAAAATTAGAGAGCAGAGGAAGAGAACATGAAGGTTAGGAGATTATGATCAGGAGAAGAGATGTTTACAATTAATATGGTTGTCATGGGGCAGTTTAAGGTGAAAACAAGTTTCAGGATGTTACTATATATATGTGGGTGGTAGCTCATGAAGAGTGCTGTTAGGAAGTTATTGGATTTAGGGCAGTTAACGAAATCAGAGATTAGAATGTGGGATGGGTTAACTACATGGACCTTGCTTTTTCCCAGTATAATGACAGGAAATGGGAGTAAGGAAAAAAAAAAGTGATGAGAATTCATGAAAATGAAGCTAATGGTTGTTATCTCTACACCACAGGCTTTTCTGCCTACAGAATTGATAGAGACCATTAAAATTAGTGAATGCTCTCTTAAAAAAGGGCAGCAAAAATACTGATCAAGTCTGAGTTTCCAACTCTCCTTTTTAAAGATTTGGTTTAGGCCATGTTCTGTCATTAGCATTGTCCTTCAGTTGTCTTTTAGTCAGTGCTCATTAATTGTATCCTCAGGTAGGTGCTCTGGGTTTAATTCTAAGTATTTAAAAGAATTTAATTAAATTAAATTAATTTTAAATTAAATTAAAATTAAAAAAATTAAAATAAAAAATGAGATATAATTCACATATCATAAAATTCACCCTTTTATTATATTCATAAGTTTGTACAACTATCAACCCCATCTAATTCCAGAACACTTAATCATCCCCAAAAGAAATTGTATACCTACTAGAAATCACTTCCCACTTGTCTTAGTCTGTTAAGGGTGATTTAACGAAATATCATAGACTGGGTGGCTTTTGAACAACAAACATTTGTTTCTCACAATTTTGGCATCTGGAAGTCCTAGATCAGGGTGCCAGCATGGTTAGGTGAGGACCCTCCTCAATTCTCAGACATCTCTGACTTCTTGTTGTATCTTTACATGGCAAAGCTAGATAGGTTTGTGGGATCACTTTTAGGAGAGAACAATCCCATTCATGAACGCTTTGCCCTTATGATCTAGTTACCTCCTAAATGTCCCACTTCCCACTTCTTAATACTATCACTTTGGGGTTTTGGATTTAGATATAAGTTTTGGGGAGGATGTAAACCTTCACACCTTAGTACCACTTTTACTTTCTGTTTCTATGGATTTGACTATCCTAGATATTTTACATAAATTAAAATTTATGTAAATTTATGTAAATAAAATAAAAAATAGGTGACCTTGAGCTTCTTTCACTTAGCATAATGTTTTCAAGTTTCATCCACGTTTTATCTGAATCAGTACTTCATTCCTTTTTGTGGATAAATAACATTTCTTTGTATGAACTAAGAAGGTAGGATTTACATCTGCTATTTTGCTATTTGTTCTCCATATGTCTTATGCCTTTTTTTATTCCTTTATTTCTGCATTATTGTCTCTTGGTTAAATAGATATTTTCTAGTGTACTGTTTTAATTCTCTTGTCATTTATTTTACTGTTTTTTGAGTTAGTTCCTTCCATATTTCCCTGAGAATTATAATTAACATATTCACTTGTAATGATCTAGTTTGGATCAATGCCAACTTAATTACAATAACATCACAACTTTGTTCCCATATAATTCTCATCCCTTCCCTTCATTTGTACTGTTATCATTATCCAGATTACATCTTTATACACTGTGTGCCCCTTACAGATTTATAATTATTGCTTTATGCAGTTATCTTTTAAATCATTTATTAGAAAAAAGCTAAAAACAACAAAAAATTATACTATCTTTTATATTTATCTATGCAGTTACCTTTACCAGTGCTCTTTTTTTCTTCGTGGATTTGAGTACTTTCTAATGGCTTTTCATTTCAGCCTCAAAGATTTTCATTAGTATTTCTTGTAGGACAGGTTTGCAAACAAAGTAATGAATTAACCTTTCTTCATCTGGAAATGTTATAATATCTCCTTTAGTTTTGAAGGATAGTTTTGCTGGGTATAGAATTCTTGGTTGCTATTCTTTCTTTAAGCACTTTTAATGTCATTTCCACTGCCTTCTGGTCTTTATGGTTTCTAATGAGAAATTGGCTTTTAATCTTACTGGAATTTCTTGTATGTGATGAGTCCCTTTTTTCTTGCTGTTTTCAAGATTTTCTTTTTCTTTATCTTTCTCTTGCAACAGTTTGGTTGTGATATGTGTAGGTATGACTCTCTGAGTTTATCTTGCTTGGATTTCACTCAGCTTCTTATAAGTGTAGCTTTCCTTTTTCCATCTTGTTTAGAAGATTTTTCATCATTATTTTTTCAAATAATCTTTACCCTTTCAGTTTCTTCTTTCCTTCTTAGCTTCCTAATATAGGTATGTTGGTACACGTGATATTGTCTGCTAGGTCTTGAAGGTTCTGTTTATTTTTCCTCATTCATTTTCTTCTGTTCTTCATGCTGAATAATTTCAATCAACTATCTTCAAGTTTGTTGATTCTTTCTTCCTCCTTGGTCAGATTTGCAGCTGAGTCCCATTAGTAAACATTTCATTTCAGTTATTGTATTCTTTTTTTTTAATTGTATACAATCCTGGTGACTGGGGCCATGTAAATTGGAGAGGACTCCTTTTTAAAATTGGACTTGGAGTCACATTATTTATTTATTTGTTTATTTTTTTCTTAATTCTAAATTTTTGTGTGGTTTGTTTAAAATAATTTATATCTGTATACCTTTTATTATTTGGTGACTTATTATTCTTATACTTTGTTTTTTAGGCATAGTTTTCTTGTTTGAACAAAATTTGAGTAACTTCTTCAAAGTCTTTGTCTAGTAAGTCCAGTGTCTGGTCTTCCTCAGGACAGTATTTTTGTTGAATGCTTCTTTTATTGTGGATAAGCCCTATTTTCTTGTTTCTTTTCACATCTAATAATTTTTTTTTGAAAAATGGACATTTTTTAAAAGATTTGTTTTTAAGTAATCTTTATAATGAATGTGGGGCTTGAACTCACATCCCTGAGATTAAGAATTGTATATTCTATTGATAGAGTCAGCCAGGCCCCCCCAAAACTGGACATCTTAAATAATATAATATGGCAGCACTAGAAATCAGAGTCTCCTCCCTCCCCATGTTTGTTGTTTGTTTTCCTAGTATTTTTTCTGAACTAATTCTATGAAGTCTGTATTATTTTTTTCATGTACGTTCACTAAAGTCTATGTTTGGTTACCTTATTAGTCAGCTAATGTTTGGACAGAAATTTTCTTAAAGACTTAGATTCAATGTTTTTCTGCCTTGCTAAAGGGTACTCTGTGTGTGTTGGGGAAAAACTTCAACACTCAGTTATGCAGTTAATAACTTTGCCTTCTTAATTTTGTAGAATCTCAAAGTCAGCCTGCAGTGAGAACTTAGGGCCTTCTTAGATCTTTCCTGAGCATGTGTTTAGCCCTGGACATCAACATAGTCCTATGTATCATGTGGGCTTCTAGATTCCCAGAAATATGTTGAGAGATTTTCAGTGTCCAATGCCCTGTGGGCATCTTGTTCCCTAGCCTTTCATTTTGTTTATTCAAACTGTTATCAACTCCCTCATACAGTCACCATGAAGTTAATTAATTGCCCTTAATTGTTTTTGACAAATGCTCTTGGGGAAATAGTTTTTGCCCTGAGTGAGCTCAAAGTCAGGCAAAAAAACACAACCTTGAGTGTGGAGTTTTCCATGGAACTGTGGGTCAAATAATGGGTCGAATAAGACAGGGCAAATAATGACAGTGCTCTGGAAACGAGGCTTAAAAGGAGTTACACTCTCATTTCCCCCCTCTGGTGGCTATCTGGCTATTGGTTTATAGTGTGAATGCAGGTTGTTGGTTTTCACTATGATTGCAGGCTTTGGTTTTTAAAGCTGTCTCAGAGCTATAGTGTGGAGGATCAGAACAGGACATGAGAGAATGATGCAAAGCATGCTCTTTTTTTTCAACCAAAATTCAGTGTTTTTTCTTGAATAAATGCCCCCTATATTGCTATAAACCTTTGGTTAATTTCCAGAGTTCCGAAAAGTTAATTCTGATTATTTTTGCTCTTTTTATTATTGCTTTTATGGGAAATAGAATTTTATGAGGCCCTAACTCTGCTGTTTTTGATGACACCATCCTTCCAAAGATCCTATCATGTAGACCATATAACATGCTCCAATTGATGTTCATTTGAAAACCTATGTGTAATATATTACATTCCCTAAGATTAGATTTTTTTCAGCTGATTTCTTTAACTTAAGCAGTCAGAAAACGTAGTTATTGGGAAATGTGTTTTAGGTGCATAATGACCAATAAGATGTAGGATACTACTGAAAAAAATTGAACATTTTTATTCAATTTTCAAAGATGAAGTGAATCAATGTCTGGACTAGTTCATGGGTTCTGGTTTCTGTATATTAAGAAAGAAATCATAATGGTAGTAGAGATATGCATATGATATAAAACTAGAACCTTTTAGTTTTAAAAGACAAAATCTGTGGAAAAGAAAATTTGTTTCCTGAAAGGCTCATAGAGGCTAAAAAAAAATTATATTAAAATTTTGCTGCCTTAGTAAAAATTATATTAAAATTTTGCTGCCTTTTGTTCTCATTGTTTTAAGAAAACCAAACAGAGCAATAGCAATGAATTAAAATTTAGTAAATGCTTCATACCTAAAAATAAAATATGGCAAAATTTAGATTTAGTAGGATTTGACTCAGTTTGATACACTGTTTTATTCAGAGGAAGCATATTCAGAGGAACCATGACTTGATCAAAAGTATAATGATGTCTGTTTCAAATCCTATTTTTCCAGTGGCAGGACAGGATTTTATGGATTGTTAATTTATAATAATAATTTATAATTAATATAATTAAATATAATAATTTATAATTTATAAAATTATTCAATTTTATAAATTGAATAAAAATTAGAAGTTATATAATTGTTAATTGAAAGGAGATATCAGAACTTGGGTCCAGTACTTTAGCAATGAGCCAGAGCACTGCCATGATTTGACTTTCACCATGAATCATGGGAAATTGTGACGTTGTAAGTCTGACCCTGAGGTCTAAATCTGAATTGATTTTAGTTGTTGAAAATGAATTTTGGCCTTTTTGTTTAATTTTGGCCAGTTGATATTCTGTGTTTTGTATTTTATGTATGCATCATGTATTTTGAGAGACAGAAATTAGATTTTTGAGTTTTTATTTTTTGTTACAGTGAGACTCCTCAACTTAAGTGTCAGCATAAAGGAAGAAAATGTAGTAGGGCACATGCACTTAATTAAATTATATTATGCTAGGGTGGATATGGTTGAAATTATCGATTACAAAATAAAGCAAAGCAGACTGCTCTGTGCATGCTGCCCCCTACTTGGAGGGCTAGGGCACTATTTCTGGAAAGTTATGCTAGTAGGATGGACAAGGCTGGTGGCAATGGGCACATAAAGGGAATGGGTGAGAGATGTTGAAGAAGGTGAAAAACCAACATTTATAATCTCTTTTTTCTCCACCTAATATAATTCATGTCACTTAGATTGTAAAATTTTGTGGCTTTTAAACATTCCATTCCAATAAAGTGAACTTTCTTTCATGTAGGTCTTCCTCAGGATAAATGTTGTGCTCTCTTTCTATGTACTTGAAAATACTTGTAAAATATCTTAGGAAAAAAATCTTAATATAGAGATCTTCAGACTTAAACTCACACAAAATCAGTTTCATTTGTGTTTTAAAAAATGGAATTAATTTGTTGGCAAACTTTAAATGTAGGGAGTTTCTTCACTTAAAAATATAGATTTTTAGCTTTCTTTGAAAATGTGTGGTCTCTGACCAGATGGGCCCTCTCAGCATGAAGCAGCCAGTGGGGGCCCCTAACTGTTTGGAGGCCATGTGCTCTCTCTCTCTTCCAGTCCTCACCTGGCCAGTTTCACTCATTTTCAGGACACCTTTCTGCTCTTCCTGGAGGCAATTAAGTTAGCAATTTCTGCCCAAAAGTTAAAAAAAACAAAACCAGCCAACAAACCAAACCAAAAAAACTACCCTCCTTTAAGTTATAGGTAGTTTTTCAGAATTCCTTGCCAATTTGGGTCAAGAATGATCAAACAGAGCTTTATATTGCTAATATTTGCCCTATGTGAGGTTATAAAATGTTAACTTGAGGTCTCTGGGCCACTTAAATTTGGGAAGCCAGGTATGGGGCACAGGAGATGGGGAGGAGAAGGAAAGAAGCTGTAATCAAAGCACATACAGGCATGTCTATATTTGCAGTATAGGGGAGAATATTTGCAGTATATTTGCAGGCATGGGGAATTCAGAACTGACCTTGAATGGCTCTGGAGAGTGGTATTTTAAAAAAATCTTCAAGGTTGAGATTATGAGAGGAGGAAACCTGGCACAAATTATTAGAAGTTTTGGGTCTATAAAAAAGAGAAACTGATAAAGGGAAATTTATATAACTGGGTATGTGTTTCCAGGTTGGGGACTTTTATAATTAGGGATAAAGCTCTTTTACCTTTATTTGAAGGTAGACTAGGGGCCCAGAAAGAAAGAAAGGTACCAGGAGAGAAATAATTCTAATTTGTATTCCTGAGATAGAAAGTACCCTTCCTCCCTCCCTTCTTCCCTTCCTTCCCTCCATTTCTCCCTCCCTTCCTTCCTTCCATCCATCTCTCCCTTCCTCCTTGACTCCCTTCTCCCCTCCCTCCTTTCCCTCCTTCCTTCCTCCCTCTCACCCTCCCTCTCTCCTTATATCCTTCCCTCCATTCCTCCCTTATTCCCTCTCCTTTTCCTTCTTTCAAACAAATTATTGAGCACATGAGGTCCTGGTGATGTACTTGTGTAGAATTATCATCTAGCATGTGTTTGCTACTATGAGAGATGTTCAGAGTGTAGTAGGAGGGTCTGTGCTTAACTGGGGAAGGTACTGTGAGGTGAAAAAAGAAGCAGGTGTGAGGTCAGAAAAATCTGGGTGATGTTTAGATTCTACATCTTCCTAGTTATGTAGCCTTAATGAGTTACCTCTAAATCTTACTTTTCTTTCATCTGTTCATTTGTAACATCAATATTTATTGAGTACTTACTATATACTAAGTACATCATATGTATTATTTTAGTTGATCTTCACAAGAGCTTTGTGGAAAGGAAATATTAGGGGCACCTGGGTGGCTCACTGGGTTAAGCCTCTGCCTTTGGCTCCAGTCATGATCTCAGGGTCCTGGAATTGAACCCCGTGTCGAGCCCCAGGTCGGGCTCCCTGCTCGGTGGGGAGCCTGCTTCCCCCTCTCTCTCTGCCTGCCTCTCTGCCTACTTGTGATCTCTCTCTGTGTGTCAAATAAATAAAATCTTTAAAAAAAAAAGGAAATATTCTCTTTTAACAAATGGAAGCAGAAATTCTGTCCCTTTCCCAAGGTCATACAGCTGTTTTATTATTATTAAAATATGGTAAGGCCAATAAATCAGAAAATGATTACCGTTGAAAAGATAGTTTGTCACATTCAGATTCTGAGAGAAGGGCATATTGCACCAGAGCTGGGTGTGGATGGGGTGATGGGGCACGTGGGGAAGCTCTGGAGTCAGTCATGAGACAGAGGGAGACGAAACTGTAGGCAAGAGCCTTTACAGTGATTTCCATGCACGGAACGGGAGAGGGAAGGAAGCAGGTTTACAATTGGCTAGTTCGAGTAATTCTAGTGGGCTTCGGGGTTTGCGTGCTATTCCAACTGTCGTGGTACTTGGGCCTGGTGTGTTTAGGCAAGCAGAGAGTGGCCTGGAGTATGAGGGCCCAGTAAAGGAAGGGCTTAATGATGCAGGCTGTGGACAATCAGCTTGCATTTGAAAAGCATGCAGTTGTTCGCTATCTGTAGGAATCGGAATCGGCTAACCTTGGGAGGGACAGTCTCTGTCTGCTTGGTCAGCAGGGCCCCAGATGTCAGAACCTCAGAATGCAGGAAATAAAGATACAGTTAATACAACAGCTTGTGAATATGTGATAAATCTGGGAGTTGGATACTGATTTCTTGACTCAAGCCTGCGTCCTCAGTATTCTGCGCTAGAATGCATGGAAAGGCCTGGGTGAGCATCTGAGGACATGACCAGAGGAATTGCAAGTCCCTTGTCACTATATTAGTAACTATAATTTGGTTGAGCTACTTTACTGAATGAAAGCGAGGCTCTGCCTCCTTGTACGTCTCTGCATCCGGGCCTTCGTGTACCTGAAGCTTGGTTAGCTGTCCCTGACCCCTGACAGAGCACGTGAGATGCTGCCGTGAGATCATCAGAGGAGATAGCGGAGATTTTTTGAAGGAAGATGGCGGTGGTCATTCTGAGCTGTATTTATAGAGACAGTGTCTCTTTCTTATAAGGAATTTCCAGAATCACCAGTTGGAGTAAAGACCAAAAACTCTGAGGGCTGCTCTGGACCCACTTTAACAAAATTCATTGAAGTGGGCTGCAGCTCATGCTGGTGGCCTCTGCGTCCAGGTGAGTGCACTCGGTGTGGTGTTACTCGTTCTCCCCTGCATGGCTCCAGCTGGGGCCTTGCCTGACCTAGCCTGACCATGGCCTCAGCTTTGGAAGAGCTACAGAAGGATCTAGAAGGGGTAAAGTTGCTGCTGGAAAAGGCTCCTGGAAAAAGAGTATGTGCTGCCTTCCCAACTGAAAAATCCAAGATTGAGACAGAAATCAAGAACAAGATGCAGCAGAAATCAGAGAGAAAAGCAGAACTCTTTGACAGAGCCAACTGCTGTCGTTGCTCCCGTTACAACGGAATGTACAGCGAAAGTCAGTAATTATGGATGGGATCAGTGAGACAAGTTTGTGAAAATCTACATTACCTTAACTGGAGTGCATCAAGTCCCCACTGAGAACGTGCAGGTGCATTTCTTAGAGCGGTCATTTGATATTTTGGTAAAGATTCTAAATGGGAAGAGTTACTGCATGACTGTGAACAATCTCTTGAAACTTGTCTCTGTAGATGGTGGTTCAAAAAAAGTCAAGACAGATAACACTTCTTATCTTACATAGAAAGAAGGCAGGAAACACGCGGTTGGACTACCTGACTCAGGTTGAAAGAGAATGCAAAGAGAAGGAGGAGCCCTCCCATGACACTGAAATGGACCCTAGTGAGGGATTGATGAATGTTCTGAAGAAAATTTGTGAAGATGGAGATGATGATATGAAGCAAACCATTAGGACAGCCTGGGTGGAATCAAGAGAGAAGCAAGACAAAGGAGACACAGAATTTTGAGACTTTAAAGTCATTTTGGGAACTGTGATGGGGAAATATTGATGTTTCCAATAAGGAAATGTTGGTGAGCTGCACAGAGAAATTTGACAGATAACTACTTACAGAGTCTTCTAAGCGAAGACAGTAAATTCTCCCATTTCCTCCTGGAGGATTTATTTAAATAAAATATGCTTATGAAACACTTCTGCCAAAGATAATTTCCTTAGTAATCTGGGCATTTTGTTCAAGAAAGGATAATATTGCATTCTTGTATGAAATGTAAAAAAGCAAATCTTGCCTAATGATAAAGCTATATAGTGTGTGTTTTTATTCAGTTAAGAGGTAGAGAAAAAATTCCTGTTTGCCTGTAAGTTCTTGGTATCAGCTCCTGCCAATGTAAGAATAAGTAAAAATAAAACCTGAATTTTAACATAAAATGCAAATCTGAAGAAGAAAAATCCATTGAACCGAAGGGAAGTTTCTTGCCCTCACTGCTTCTTGCGAGGTCACTTCAGGCCAGTGTGGACAGACAGACTCTGACAAGGAAGGGTGAGCAGGGAAGCTGGTGCCTTGTTGGACCATTGTTCTGCTTAGGCACTCCCTCTTTCCTTTGTCATAGCCCCTGCACAGTGCAAGTTTATTGTCAGAGTATCTGCCCGTTGGCCAGATGTTGGAAGCTAAGCAGGATGCAGGAATTAAGAAATGGGACCTCACTCATGACTGTACCATTGGAACAAAACTGTGAGTGCTTTTCTGAATTCAGAAAAGATCACCCCAGAATTGGCTTGGAGACAAAAATAACTGTAGGAGAACCTGTTTTTCATTAGCTCAACAAATTAATTGCCTCTTTACACATGTAGTTCTGAATTGTTTACCAATATACGACATTCCTGAAATTTCACAAGCTCTCTTTAAATAGCACACTTTTGTTTTCAGGCACTGTTGAAGAACTCAGTGAAAATCAATTTTTGCTTATGAAAATAGCATCTGTATTATTTATTTGCTGCAACTCGATTTGCTATATGTGAGGATAGCTTAATTATACATTTAGTTGAAGAGGACTTCATTGGCAGTGTGAACCCTAATACATAGGATTTTTTTCTAGTTTTAATTCATAAAGTAGTAAGTTTATACCATTTTTATGAGTGTGAAAATAAATATAAGTTGTTCTTAAAAAATACAAACCACTTGATTTCTCTGAAGACATCTTTCACTAGAAAATTTGGAATCTTTAGAATGAAAGCCACAGGAAAATGAATGTATTTCCCCTTAAGATGGTGAAAAGTAGCTTTTAGAATAGAAATAGCAGGGTATCTCTACAGAAACCTTGGCTAGAAGAAGGAGAAAATTTTCCAAAATGACAATGATTAAGTATAAATATCAGAGTCAATATACCACGATCTTAAAATGGAATAGGCTCTCAGGGCAGCAGAAAACATTTGAATAATGGAGACAAGGAGTGAAAACCACTGTAGTGTGAGTTATTATTTATTCTTTGAAGTTTAAAGATCCAATTTCAATCAAGAGTCACTATTGTTTAGAAAAAAATTCTGTTTTGCTAAAATCGCTCTCTTAGTATTTAATAAAAGAAAGTCCAGAAGGAAATTTGCTTTTGTGCAATATTCTGATGGAGGAGCCACTTTAAAAGGAAGGCAGTGAGCATCCTTTCTTATAGATAATTCATGTGGTGGGTGATAGGATTTGTAAACTGAAAAAAAAAATCTCTTGCTGCATGCAAGCGTCTGTTTCCTATAAATACATTTGAATGATGATTCACTCTAAGAATATATTTGAAAGTATAGTTGAATTTTGTGTTGGGAAATTGCCCTTTTTGGAAAGACTGCAATTAACTAACGAACTAACGCCTCAAACATTTGCTTCAGTTTAAACCCAACTTGAGTTGTTGAGATGAATTGGGTGCTGTCTTCCTCACATGCATGGTTTTGCTGGCGGCTTAGAGTCTCTCAAACATGGATGGATTTCCACTTGCAAGGAAAATATTAACCTTGAGTTACTGGATCAAGCCGACTGAAAGGAAAGAGATAAAATGGTAGCGATTTGGACAGATAGATGCTGGTGCAAGGGGGAACTTGCTTCTCATTACTATTGCCTGAATCCCAGGATTAGAGTATTCTGTTGTTTTCTGTTTTAGACCACAATGATCTTTATAAATTTAAGACATATGTAGTAATCCTTTGTAGTCTCTCAGAAACAGCCGACTAAAAGATTTTATCAGCCTCCAGAAGTTTTAGAAATATTCTTGTAGTTTTAACATTATGTGGGTCAATAAACAGGGCATCTCAGTTTGGAGCATTTCTGTTGATGACGAGGGACCCCCAAACCAATCCTAGTGTTTTGCTCATCGTTTGGATGTCTTTGATTCCATAAGGATGATTCATATTTATGCTCTAGATAATAAAATCATGTATTAGAAGTCTTCTCAAAGGTACTAGATCTTCAGAAGTGCAGAAGTGTCCTTGTTCATTGCAGTGAGTTACACATCTGTGTTGCATTCTTTCAGCTTTGTAACAGAGAATGACCAAGATCTTGCCTGGGGCAGCACTGACCACCCATATAGTGAGAGAAAGAGTATAAATGCTATGGATGCTATAGGTTAATGTTGAACCTTCTGGGGACACCTTCTGGCAAGGACCACAGCAACAGTGGCCAGTCCCCCTCCATAATAACCACAGCTCAATTCCACCCTAAAACCTTCCTGAGGAATCTGGGAACAAGAGCATAATGTGGGGGGTATTTTGAATTAGGAACCTCACCCGGGGAAAGCTCACCTATTCTTGTCTTGGCAAAGTTGGGAAGGTGACCTTGACTCTGCCTTCCTTTTTTTTTTTTTTTTTTTTCATGGCTTTCTCATTTGTTATTCTCTCCAAATACCTCTCCTGTGACATTAACTTCTACAATTTTGGCTCCACTAGTTCTTTGATGCTGTTTGACACACAGAAACCACAGAAACCTTGCTCTGGGGGACATAAGTGTTGGCTATCTCCTGACCAGTGAGCTTGTCCTTTCACCCCTTTGTATCCTGCTTTTACTAGGTTGGCTAAGTATATTTTAGGTGCATGATGCAATAAACACAGAATTTGTTAATTCCACTACCTTGTTAGATCTTTCAAGTCATTTGGAATAGTGCAAATAATAGGGTTTTAAAACTGGGGAGGCTAGTGATGCAATAAATCCAAATTGCATTTCTTTGTGCTTCATTCAGGTAGAAATAAGTGGATGTTTGTGACCAGTGATACTTTTCTGCCTTGTGTGGTGCAGTCATTTGAGGTGAATATTTTCCTCACTATACACATATGTACTCTAAGTGAATGAGAAGGCATATAATTTCTAGACAGATAGAATGCTCTTTCAGTTTTTATTGTACCTTTTCCCTCAGCTAACCTATTGTTTTAAGACAAAGAGAAGACTAGCAGGACTATTTTGAAAGACATCTTCACAAACATTTCTCTTGAGAGTGGTACAGAATTTATGGAAGGCCATTCAGCAATGTATTTTAAAAGCCTTCAAAAGCTCATACTCTTTGAACTCAGTAATTTCACTGTTTTGAATTTACTCTAAAGAGAAAAGAAATCACAAATATGCAGAAAGATTTATATTTCAGGGTTGTTCACGTCAGAGTTAATAATAGTGAAACATTAGATACCCTCTTATGTGTCCAACAATTGAGAAAGATTAAATAAATTGTGACGCATATATATGATGAAATATATTTATTCATTTAAAGTCCTATTTATATATAAAACTCAAAGGAATAACCAACTCCTGATAATAGTTATTTCTTGGAAGTAGGAGGGAAATTTTTATTTCTTTCATTATATGTTTATTTACTTTACAGCTTTTTCTGCCTTGAGTGTTTATTGGTTTTTAAATGAGGAAAATAGTATAAAAATTAAAATAAGGAAAAGTCTTTGTTCTAACTGTTCTTAACCAGAACCATTAACTACATTACTCACTTGAATATTTCAGGAATTCATTGTTCATCTTTTTGGTTTATCTAAGAATTTTATTATTTTTTCTTTTTTCATTCCTGAAGCTCAGCTTATATTGATTTCAGTATTTATTAGCTCTGTGATTCACAGTGAATGAATAGGGACAAGAGAAGGCAGATTACCAGAACCTTCCTATGGGCTGGATTTGAATATAGTCTTCATAGTAAGAAGTAAGGAAAAATCTTTTTGTTAATAGCAATTTTTTTTAAATAAATTGTTTTTGTAGAGGTTAAGTGTTGAGATTTTATGAGAACCAGCAGTAAAGTTTATGACTGGCTTCTGGTTCTTTGTCTTTTCTAAAAGAGAACGTAGGAGCAGAATATGTGTGGGCAGAATATCAAAATGGCTTCCTGCTGGGTAAGTGTAACTACCAGAGGGCTTCTTCCTAGGAGAGCCCAGGGGAGAAGAGCTATTGACCTGATGAAAAGGGCTTATAACTACTTTTACCCCTAGCCTCCTTTTTCTCTAACCTAGTCTCTTCTGAAAGTTTCTTGGCCATGTGTTTGATATGCTTGAATATTTAAAAGATTTTAGCTATAGAGTCATGAGCAAGCAATGTACTTCAACAACTAATTGCTCCATGTGATGATGATGACGTCAGGCTTGAAAATTACATCCATATGTTTGGTGAAAAGAATTGAGTTCTTATAAATGTATGTTCCATTTGGTGGGCATATAGAATTTTCTGTTTTTATCATATTAACATAGTCAGTACCATCGGCCTTTTTGTTTTGTTGTTGGCCCAGAACAATGGGAAATGAAATATAAGAAATTATACAGGGCACATGCTTCCCGGTTTTGGCTTTTTATCTTTTAAAATATCTGATGGTTAAAGACTTTTCTTTTAATGACCTTTACGTAGGCTGAAATGAGTTGATTTATGTCTCTTTGATTAGCTCAAGAGAAGTTGTTCTTGATTGCTGAAGTGCTCAAAGCCCAAAATTGTTTTATTGAAGGTGGAGAGTTTGAAGTGAGTCTTACAACTTCTCCTTCCTAACCACACTATTCAGTCATGATTGTATCCAATCTATGCTGAATGAACACACTTTTAGGCATTGATAGGGAAATGTGATTCTTGTGGGAAAAGCACTATGGCCCATCAAGATCCATTCAGGTACCATGTCTTAAAAGTACATGGGCTGCAACATCAGATCCATAATGAGACAAAGCTCATGCACTCAGGGGCAAGCATTGACTATAGTCTGAGGGAGTATATTGCTATGATGAGCTTTAGAAAACATTCAGATTGCTTACTATTGAGTAGTCTGTGTTGAAATGATTTGCAGGAGGCCTCGAGAATGTGGGTACTTTCTTATGCATCCACTCAGGGACTTAAATGTTTTCTTTTCTCTTTCTAATTTTAAAAGTAGGTGACACTCACATTGTAGAAAATTTGGAAAATCTTGACAAGTTCTAAAAAAGAAAATTCAAATTGCCTGTAATCCCTAAACATAGAGGTAAATATTATTAGTATTGTTTTTTCTAGTCCCTTTTCTCCTGTATATTTTTACATTTATCATAGTTGAGATCCTTAACTATTGTAGTGTGCTTTTTTCATGAACATTATATCATGATTATTTCCCTTAGCATTAAAAGTTCTTCAAAAGTATGTTTTGGATTTATACTATTTAATCATAGAACCTCAAGAATTCCCTATTTTTGCATATCTAGATTGTTTGCAGGTGTTAATTATTATAAATAATGATGTATTGAACATCTTGTGTATACATTTTTGTTCATACACTTAACTGATTCTTTAGGAGAGATTTTTTTAAAGTAGAATTCACGATGCGTTTCAATGGTACATTTACACAATTTTAAATTCTCATCATCTCAGGTGCAACATACGTATTTCTATTTTATAGCACAACAGATTTATTCCCTGGGAAATGATGAGGCTGAAAGTGGGAAGATTGTAAAAGCTCATAACATAAGAAGGTAGACTTTGTTCCGAGCTCCTGGTTAGCCATCATGGTGCAGACTCTTGGCTGTGTCACTTCGGCTCTCCGTGCCTTAATTTCTTCCTTTTGTAGAACAGTTTAATGATCCCACTCTCTTTTCTTGTTGCCTTTTTAGACAATTTTAAAGTAGGCTGATTGACAAGAGTTCGTAAGGCACTTTGAAAATGTTAAAAGTGCCGTGGAAGAAAAAGTAATGACAGTCTCGTTGTTTATTTTGTGTTTGGGAACCAAAATCAGATGCTTAGACCTCCAGTCGTTAGAGGCTTGGCTGGGAAAGCAGGAGACAATGAGACTGGCCAAAGCAGCACTAACTGTTCAGTATAATTTCAAAGGTATGCTAAGAGAAAGAAAGCTCAGCCAAGAATTTATGACTCGGTCAGAGGCAAAGTTGAGAGCTATCACCTGCTTCAAGGAGGACAGCTTTGGATGAGTTCATATATATGCATGGCACACTGCTGCAGTCTAACTTTATGACTTTTAATGACTCCGACCACCTAATCACTTGTGAAAGGATGTGCTGGAGTTTGCCTTCACTCAGCTTGACAAGGTGATGGGAGGCATATATCTTCCTTACATGAAAACACTTGTCAGTTGCATCATATTTGGTAAGACAAGCACCAATGTCACCTTGGGGGGAAAGAAAAGTAACTCAGCTGACATCCAATGCATATGAGTTTCCAATATGCTGCAACATAGCCTAATTTCAAGTGAAATATGCAAATACACCCTATTTTGTCTGTAGTTTTTATTTTCCTGATGCTTTCTCTAAGTGCCACATCTTCTGCTGATGGAAACATTGTGTAACTTCTTCTGAGCTGATGCATATTTAAATACGCAAGGTGAAGAATTTTCAGCCTTTGAGTAGAAGCAACATGGCAAACCAAATGCAAATCTCTCAGTCACCTGTTCTTGTTCGGTTTGTTTTTATTTTATTTTTGGGCTTGGGCTGCACTTATATAACCAGTTTGCGTTAGTTCAAACTGCTGAGTTTTAGACTTTTTATGGGTAGTAGGTCAGTTGAGTGAAGTCAGGTTTATTAGGGTTTAGGACTAAGCTACGTGGGCAGCAGAGCTATTGCTGAGGGCATTGTGATGATGAAGAAAAGAGGAAGGAGCTAGATCATAAAGTCATGTCTCCTTACTATTCCTTTCACTAAACTTGAAAAAAGAATACTAAGGCAAGTGTGTTTTATAATGCCCATGACAAGTTTGTATATTTATTTGGTTTTGATTTTTAGATGACTTTGGCATTTGGGCAGCATACCCAAAAAAGTCTACGTATAAGTGCGTTCAAGGGACAAGTACGGATCAGGTGGATTTTCCAAATCAGAACAGTGGGTTTGATGGCTTTCAGAGGGGTAGAGTCCTGTTTTGTAGAGAAAGGAAAGGGTTAAGTTGAAAATGAGGCTGCTATTGAAAAGGTTTCAGTGCAAGCTTTGTCTGTAACAAAAGGAGAAAGGCATCAAGGTATTTTTTTATGACTGCATTGTTGATTGTTAGAATAGTGTCCTATTGAAAACAAAAACGTCCCTTGTAGACCATCAGACTTTCCCTAATAGAATGACCTTGTTTTGTAAGAAGATGAGTGGTCTCTCTTTGTGTACTTTAGAGGTCCCGATCTGCAGTAGAGTTAAATTTGAATTTTCCAGGTTATTGGTAAGCACTTTAAGTTCAAGTCCCCATAGTGTGCTTTCTCCGTTTTGACAGTATATACGTTTACTACAATTGGTATTTTCTTATAACAAGCCAGTCAGCTATTGCAAATACAGGGATCAAAGGTTCCATGTTATTTCATATATAAATCTCCTCCAATTGCTGTTAGTCACATCTATTTGTACATTCTAAGTGGCTAGAATGGACCCATTCTCCAACTGAATTGTGTGGTAGAATTCTGCCTATTTTGGAAGCAAAAATTGCTGAAGGTTTGCTCATATGTGTAGAGCAAACAAAATTTGTTTTCAATTTGGTATAACTTTATTTAGATTCCACTGTTTCCCATCATAGAAGAAGGAGGCCAGAGGATGTGCTGAGCCAAGTTGTTTCTCCGCCCAAGAAACAAAAGAGCCCATCATCAGTATCTGACTTAAGTCTCTCCAGTACTAATGAAAAGTCAATGGTTACTTTATATGTTTTTTGGAGGTCGAGGAATAAAGAGCCAACTGCCTATAATTGTCCCCATGGTAGCCCAAGATAAACACACAGACAATGATGTGATATAGTTCCATGTACAATGCTACATATCCGAGAAAGAGAGTTTATGTGTACTCAGATAAAAATATATCCAGAGTTGGAAGGCCCCTCTGAAACACTGTTCCAGAAAATAGTAGGTAAAAATTACATTTGGCTTTTCACTACAGTTTAAAAAGGTACAAAATGTCAAATTTGTGTTTTGTGGCCATCCACAGAAATATGTTTTCCTTAAAACCACTAATGAGAACATATGAGAGAAAGCCCTATAGTTTACTGTGTTAATGAGAAAATAGCTCTTGGAAGCTGGTAGGCCATGTTGAAAAATTTCATTTTAAATTTCAAGCCTTTGTTTCTTCCAGAAATTCAACATTCATGACAATGCAATGTTCTTTGTTCCTTTTTTTTTTTTTTTTTACTATTACCTTTTCGAAAGTTGGTGAAAGTTGTATTCCAGTGATCATCCAGTTATGAGTTTGATTTCTTAAAAATTGGAAGTCATTTGAGAGTGAAAAAAGCCAATCTGACATGAAATACATGTTAGGAAAACAAACTTCCTCTCATCATACAGTTGTCTCTCACCAGCTAGCCAGGAGAAATGATCTCCTTTTGCGTTTATTATTGCGTGGCTCCTTCCACATTTGGTCCATCGGCTACACGTTTCCTACTCTTGCTATTGTTCAGTGGTGGAAGAGGCAAACAAAGGAAACGCACTGAATTGTCACATGACTGTTTGGGGGTCGTCATGAGCAACATTTTCCTCTTGTATGAAACAATAACATTTAAATTTTGTGGTTATGTATCATGAGTGTCTGACAGCAGAAACCATCGTGATTGGCAGGCAGTAGATTAAATTTATGGGTTTTAGGCTTTTTTTTTTTCTTAATAAGGATACCTTGAGAAAGTCCAAGGGAAATGAAAGTCAGTTTTGTCATCTTGCACAGATTTCAAAGGCAGGGGGCTACACTAGGGCTTGAAAGGTCTATATTACAGTGCTGCTGTCTAGCCATACTTGACAATGAGACATACTGTATTTGCTCACGGTGCTGGAGTTTATCATGCAAGAAGAGTAATTATATTTGAATTGTGTCAGCCAGCCACCCTAAAATGAAGGAACGTCAACGAATGTTGCTCCAAGGAGAAGGAGATGATTAGTTATAATTATACTCAGTGTCCAAGAAAAATGCTTCATTCTCTCATTCTGTTGCAAAGGGGAGAGGGAAAAAAAATCCAACAAAATTTTTTCAGTACTTCTCGGTATTTTTTAAAACTTTTAAGGTGGCCATTTATTGTAGGAATTTCAGATAAGATTTCTGGTGTGACCATTTATCTGAGAACCTGCTTGGTTTGTGCACAATTTTTAGTGTTAAAAAAATAGGTAACATGTAATACATCTTCTAGATTTTTCTTCCTCACGGTTTGTAGACAGTCTTCTAGCAGGGAAATATTAGACAATAGGAAGTAAATTTCTTAATTTGCCTAAATGTGGTTTCATCTACATAGTTCCAAAACATAAAATATGGGTTAGCAACCACTTATGAATATGGTGATTTGATTTATAATTCTTGTCAAACAAACTGTTTGCTTGAGATGATGGCTTGAATACCCTGGAGTATTGCTACTTTTGTGTGTGTGTGTGTTGTACTTGTGTGTGTGTGTGTGTGTGTCTGTGTGTGTAGGGTTAGTGACTTGTTACCTAAACTTAGCTTTCATTTCTTAAAAATACACATTTTGAAGTTCATGTGTCATTGAGACTTTTTAGTTGGTGTGTTTTGCTGTATATTCATTTTTATTGTGTAGCTTCCTATAACTAGTTTAGAGTGAGAATTTTACGGCTGTTAATTTGTTGGTCAGTTCTCATAGTGATTGATATCTATAATTTGCTATGTATTAACTTTTTTCAATTTAGCAATTTTTTATAATGTTGAGATAATGATATGGTTCATGGACATAGATTATCCCCCAAATAGGTTATTATTCTCCTTATTTTATAAGAATTCACTTTATTTAATAATTATTGACATTTGTGTGGTTTCAGTAACTTCTCAAGGCATTCTCATGTAACCAGTGTGGTAAGTTATGATGAGTAGAGATAATGGATTTAAAAAGGATGATGTTCCCAAGTTGTATTTGTTGAAAAAACAGTTTAGTTTGAGCTATTTTTTTGTATTAGCCATTTTTATGTATTATTTAATTTAATTTCCTTGGCAGTAAATATAGCAGTCAATACATTTTAAATATTGCTGTTGTTATGTAAGTAATACAGTGTGTCAGGTTTTGTAACTATAATTATATAATCAATATGTACGTATTTTCATTGGAAATAGAAATAATAGTGAAAGATTTTCAAAGATAACTAGATTGATAAAAGTCATAGAGACTCTCTAGTTTCCATATTAGCATCTGGTTGGGTAACTATTATGAATCACTCAGAATGGCTTTGATTCGTTGTTTTTAACAAGGTAGTGTAACTTTCACAGAGTTTTGCAGACTCTTATCAGACATTGTGCAGTGGAGCTATGTCTGATCTATATAAAGTGAACTGGGGACGTGGAATAGTCTTCGTTCAGATCAAACTTCACTATTTCACCTTAAACAGCTAGGTCATTAAGGCAGAATTTATATATAAATAATTGCTTTTCTTCTCATCTGCTCATTCCATACCCAGGACATGTAGCAGAGCAATGAAACTACTCCCTGATTTAACTGCCTGTCGGGGGTTGGGGGTGAGGAGGGGCTATTTCAGGGATGACTCCCATTCCCTAAGTTAGATACAAATGTGCCATGTGAGCTCTGTTGCTACTGTGAACTGTTTAGATGGTCTTTCCTTGCTGTGATTTTCTTTTTTTTTCTTCCAGGTGTTTTAATATACTCAGACCCATAAATAGATTTTACAAATGACAAATTTCAGCGTAAGGTTTTTAAGATTTCCAAATTGTACTCAACTGTAAATATTACAGCTTAAGGATATCACCAATCTATAATTTTTTGTTGTATCTTTTAAAATGCCACACAGGGGGCACCTGGGTGGCTCAATGGGTTAAAGCCTCTGCCTTCAGCCCAGGTCATGATCTCAGGGTCTTGGGATCGAGCCCCCACATCAGGCTCTCTGCTCAGCAGGGAGCCTGCTTCCCCCTCTCTGCCTGCCTCTCTGCCTACTTGTGATCTCTCTCTCTCTGTCAAATAAATAAATAAAATCTTTAAAAAAATAAAAAAATAAAATGCCACATAGATGGGGGTGCCTGGGTGGCTCAGTCGATTGAGCAGCTGACTTTTAATTTCAGCTTAATTTCATGATCTCAGGGTTCTGAGATTGAGCCCCACATTGGGCTCTGCACTCGGTGCAGAATCTGTTTGGAATTCTCTGTCCCTCTCCCTCCCCTTCTCTCTCTGCCCCTCCCCTGCTTGCATATGCGCTCTCTCTCTTTCTCTCCAAATAAATAAATATAATCTTTAAAAAAAGTCACTGATGAATTTTATCTCTAGATATGGCTATTTGTTTAGATATATTGCTTTATCCTAACATCAGTAACTATGGCTCCAAAGCCCTTTGTGCTTTTTCAGTTTTTTTTTATCAAGAACACAGAATTGAGTCAGTCAATGTCCTCATTCATGGCTCATTGTGTCTGAGGTTGGTTGGTGCAAGCCTTTCTTTTCATTTTCCCATGTGATGCCTAATTTCCACTCCCATTCTCTTGCCCCATAGACGCTCTGCTCTAATGTACTTAATGTATATTCTTGAAATTCATGTCTCATATATGTCTGTGTATATAGAAACACACATAAAATTATATATAATATATAAAACTATATATGTAGACAAATTTAAGTATACCCTTAAAAATATAGGATTGTTTTGAATAGGTTTTAACATTTATATAAATGGTATTAGGCTATAAATCTCATTCAGTTTCTTACTTTATTTATTTATATTTTTAAAAAGATCTTATTTATTTATTTGTTAGAGAGAGAGCGAGCACAAATAGGAAGAGTGGCAGGCAGAGAGAGAAGCTGGCTTCCTGCTAAGCAAGGAGCCCGAAACAGGACTTGATCCCAGAACCCAGGGATCATGACCTGAGCCGAAGGCAGACGCTTAACAACTGAGTCACCCAGCTGGCTCAGTTTTTTACTTTTAAAAAATCAAAACTTATGTCTAATTATGTTTTGAGCCATTTCTATGTTGCTGAGTGTAAGTCTGGCTCATGACTTCTGCCTCTGACTTCGTACTCCATTGTGTGCATATTCAGTATTTTATCATTGCCTAGAAATGGATACTGTTGTTTCCTCCTCTGTTTATAACTGTAATCATTCCTGTACATATTTTTGTGGATGTAAGAGGATATATATTTAGAAAAAGGATTGCTGGGTTGAGAGGCATGTGTCCATTTCCTTTCAGTAAAGACTTTTCCATCCAAATTTTGCCAGATGAATGAAGGTTGATTTACATTTTGGGATCACCTAGAATCTTTCTACCCCACTTGCTTGGGCTTTAAAATCAGGTTACTGGATGTCTTAGAAAGAAATGTTTGCCCCTATCTTCCTTTTTTACATCAGCTAATTGGTTAGCAGTATAAATACACTTCAGTGCATTGTCAACTTTCTTGAAACTAAGGAATAAAATTGATGGGGCTTTATATTAAATTGTGGAAAATATTTAGCATTATAATCAAGTCTAGTTTTGCAAGTTGATTTTTTTTAATGATTCTGCATTTACTTAGATGGCTGATAAAATAACTTCAATTGTGCATTGACCATTTGAATACATTTCTTTTGCCTGCTTATGTGGAAAACAAAGAGCAGGAGAGTGTCCAGAGTTGCACAGCTGTGCCCTGTGTGCCAGTCCCTGCCTGAGCGCTTCATTTCCCGAGCTTGTCCTTATCAGAATTTATTCCTTACTTTACATATACTGTCACCCAAATTCAATAAGCAATCCAAAACAAGAGCCTCAGAAAGGAAGTGAAAGTGATGTTTGATGACTCTTATTTGCTGAATACTTTTGTCGAGCCCCATTGCCCGAAGAGCCCCTGTTTCAGTGAGTCCTCGGCTGTGTTGCTGAGCATCTTTTGTTTACTGGAAATAAAGACCTTATATGAGTTACCTTTTCATCCAGGTGGTGGGGTCTGTTTATGCAGGATAAGCAGTGACTAGGAAAGCTAGACTGAGAACCTCTGATCGATTTCTTTTGGGGAATTGTATAAATTTATAAAATGGCTTTAAGTGTAGTTTTCTTTTATGTTTTATTTTCCCATCTTTCCTAGTGTATCTGTGCTCTGAATAGCAAGAAGTGCAGCGAACATGATTATAAAGGAAATATGTTATTTAGCTTGATCACGAGAAAGCTGTTACATGGTTTAGATAAAACCTAACTGGCCATTTCTTAACTTAAGAGATTTGGTTATAATTTCCAACAACACCATTTTCCCCCCTCTATGTAATATGAAAAAAGTGAACTCTTAGGCATTCTGCTCTCGCACAGCTGTATTGATAGCCCGCCACTCTAGCTTGAAGCATTGGATGGAAACAGTGATTTCTTTTTCTATTTCCATTGTAACTTTTCTTGGTATCTTTTTAAAAATTAGCTGACATTAACAGTGATTTATGTAACAATTATTGAACCCCCCCTTTTCAAGAACTAAATATTTGAACAGATTTCGCAGCAGTAATAAAAACCAAATTCTTTAACTTTTAATGTACATCTTTTAAAGATTCTGAACACCCTATTTGGAATTGGAAAGTCCTTTCTGGCTTGCGTTGGGCCTGGGCATGGTTATTAATTCATTAGGGAATGGTGGATCCACTCTTCAGCTCTTCTGCCTTTCTTTGGTCGGGCCACGGGGAGAGGGGAGGAGGGGTGATGGGGGGAAGACAGTGAAGGGAAGAGGGAGACAGGGAGACAAAGCCTGAGAGGGAGACGATGACATTAGAGGTGACACATAGCTATCATGAGCTTCCTCAGTCTGAGGGGAAGAATAATGAAGGGTTTTCCCTGCCTTCTACAGCCCGAGGACAACCCTATGGCCACAGCACCTTTTCTAATCCCATTTTCTGTGTGCTGCATGTCATAATCTGTAAGGCACTGGTTCCAAGTGAAAACACTGAATCCAAACAGTGACTGGGTCTTGTATTTATTTGCACTTTAAAACTAGTGTATGGGAAAACTTACTCTTAAAAAAAAAGGGGGGAGAGGGGCAGCCGTAAAAACTGTAGCATGAATATGTTGACATTAATCACTGGACAGCAAGCCTTCCGATTGTTGTCCTCTGATTTAGAGTAGCATTTTGCCAATGAGAGAAAAGGATATGGTCTCTTTCAAACTTTTAATAAAAATATAACCCCTTTAGACTCGATTTGTTTCTTGCAATTTAGGGCCCTGTGTAACAATAGGCAGTTGTCCTAGAGTCTGGCTGATGCTAAGCACCCCAATGCCTACACAGCCAGAAAGGTTCCAACAACAAGACTCTGAGTGGGAAAGAGGCAGACAGTTTTCCTAGATGCAGGGACCTGGGAGGCAGCATGTAAAAGGTAGCAGGGGTAAATAGTGCATGTTGTTTTGTACACGAAGATAGTTGATAATAACCAAGTGAGAAGACCCCGTGCACGCCGCACATTGAAATAGCCACTTGCCAACTTTCCTTGCCTGGTGAGTAGAACAGTCAGTGGACTAAATGATTTTATCAATCTGTAAGGAGATTGTTTAAAAGTGTGGAAGAGTCTGTGTGCATATTTTGAAGGTATGAGTAGTCTTTGTAAACTTCCTGGAAATTAGGGGCAAAGAGGGCAGATAAGAACAGGAGAGAGGAGGTGATTTTTTAGTGAGACAGCTGGGAGGGAAGGGGCAAAGCAGGGAAATTGGAAAACAAGCAGATTTCTGGGGACAGCATTTGTGTCTGCCTGTCTGGGCAGGAGTGTTCTAGCCAGACCTTAAGAAAGAGAAACTATTGGAAAGAGCCTCATCTAGCCATTTTATAAATGATGAGTGATCATTATAGCTGTAAATATCTTGATGATACAGAAAAATGGTGTGATTGTGGTTGAAAAAGAATCATTGTTTAGACCTTTTGTCCTTTTAATTCTATGGGCGGTGTGTTCACTATTTTACTCTTTCTTCAAAGATTGGCCATTGGAGATGTATTAAGAATGTACTACAACATTTTATTGAGATTGCAGTTACTTTTTACAGATATAAAACAAAAATAATAATGCATTTTGAGCTGGGTTACCTACTAGAAATAGATTGTGACAAAGTGTTAATAATATTAAGTATCTTCTAATAAAATAGATGAAAATAATTTGAAAATAAAAAAATACTGGAGAAAAAGCTTTTAAATAAATATTAATTTAGCTTTAAAAATGTTCCTTATCCCATTGTACTTCTTTTTTTTCCTTGTGGCCAGTTTGGGTGCACCTAATTTTTTTGTTGGTTCACTTTCTAGGGCTACAGATTTGCTCTATGTAATTATGTAGCAATTCCAAAGGAAAATGCTTAGTTCACTTTCTATTTAATAGAATTTCTTGACTAAAGATTAGAGAATTTGGTTTAAAATCCGCAAGTGCATACTAAGCATTTTGCAGAATTTTGTTTGTTGAAGCAGTAGTAGGAGTTCTCTACTTAAAAAAAAAAATATGGACTAAGGGTGTGTAGAAAAAAAAAACTACTGATCCAACCAATAGACATCTAATAACTTAGTCAAAAAGGCTGTTTGTTATAATTCTCCAAGTGTATTGTCTGGTTCCTGGAACTCAGTTATTATTAGATCTGGCTTATCAACTTAGAGGAAGAATGATGGGCCATCCTTATCCAAAATAAAACCATTTTTTATATCAATATTTTTTCAGTTAGATTATAATTTAGCTTTCATATCTAATAGAATTGACTAGCTCTCATTAGAATATCATTATTTTTATTCTTTTCTATCTGGTAGTTATTTATAAAGAAAACACAAAAGCATTACAAAGAGACCATTTCAGGTCATTTATCTTTGTGTGTGTTTAATGGAATTTTGGCTCATTTAGTATATCCTCATTTCAGAAGAATTAATGGAGATATCCCAGTGGATGGATAAATAAGCAGAATCACTTGTGTGCTTTACTAAGCTAATTTCCTATTTAAAAATGGTAATAGTTCTCCAGTCACTTCATCTTAGAATAATGTGGATACTGTAATAGGTATAATTTTACAATTTCTGTTAAATTATGGAGACAGACTTTGGTTTCATTCTAATATTATCACTAACTAGCTGTATGATGTTGGGTAATTCACTTAATATTGTCAGACTTCAGATTCCTTATCTCTAAAATGAGGACAGGAGAAGAGCACTCCAAGATCTTTTTTTAAATCTAACATTTCATGATACAGAAAGACTTTACATGAACTTAGCTGAATGTCTATGTAGAAAACCACAGTTACCTTGATTGTGAATTGAACTAAATTGAACACTGGTTTTCTTTTCAGGCTCTTTGGAAGTATGTTGGAAAGGAAATTGAGATATCCATAATGATTGTCTATTCATTTGGTCTTGCTTCATTTTACCTGATAGTTACCTAAAAGTAAGGAAAGATACTACACAGCTGCTTGCAGTAACTTAAAAAGTAACATCACATTTTTATTAGTTACGAATCTGTTGGCCACAAGGGATAGAACTCTAACTCAAAGTGTCCTAAGCATAATAAGGGGGATTTTTTGAAATCTGTAGTCATCCATCTAAGGATGGATCAGCTTCAAGTAGAGATAGATTCAGGGTTTCAAGTGACATTCTTGGGGCTTTGTTTCTGTATCTTTTTGCCCTATTTTCCTATTGGTTTATTTCTCAGGCAGGCAGGTTCTCAATATGGTAGGAAAAGGAACACCAAGAATATAACCTTTTGAATGTTGACTCTCACAACAAGATTATATCAAATCTGATCAAATACTCTGACTGGCTTTTATTATGTCATATACTCATCCAGTTATTATGGTTGGAATAAAGATGGAGTATTCTGATTTGTCAGCTGTGATCGTAGGCTCACCATCTGGCCTCGGGCAGGTTTAGCCCATCCCCTGAATGACAAGAAATGGGCTTTTCAAAGGAAAGTAGGATTCTGTTATGAGACATACCATAGACACGCTGAAAAGACACAGCAAAATAACAAATCTAACACAAGGCCTTAGATTGAGTACATTTTTGGCAGTTGAAGAATTTTAGCCAAATGGATAATTTGTTGACACACTTAAAAAACAAACAAAACCAAATCCAAACCAAAACAAAAAACCCAACAACCAAACAACTAGTAGTTGAATGGCTTCAAGTTTTCTTTAAACCATTCAATCAGGCAGAGGTCAAGACCCTTCCTGAACTAACTTAAAATTGATCTGCCCAGAAATTTTGCTTTATTCATGCATTTATTTCATTCTGTTAATAATTAATAGTGGTGAATCTTTGTGTTTCTCCAAGGTATTTCAGATGGGCACCTCAATTTTTTTACCTGTGAACACTTACATGTTTCTAATATTGCTCCTCTGTTTCTGTCTTATATTATAGAGAGTAGATTTTTGAAATGATTTTCACCATACTTAGGATATTTTTCAAAAGCAAAAGAAAAATGTCATCTTTTCAAATTTCTATTTTTTTATGTGACAATATGTGATTTAAAGTTTCCATTTGGCACCCATTCAGTATTGATTAAACTTTCTGAGTCACAGGAATATTTTGAGTCATATATTGTGTACCAGTCAAGGCAATATATAATTTTGCCATTTGTTATAAAAACAGACTTGGAGGATAATCTCACTCAATTAGTAATTATTGATAATTATTAGTTATTAATTAGAACTAGAGTTATTAGTTATTTAGACCTAGAGTTATTAATAATTAGTTATTAATAATTAGAGGTAGAAATCTTTTACTTGGTGAAAAATTTTATTTAACAATTTAAACAGTACAATTAGACTTAGAATTTTTTACTGTTGCTATCTCATTGGGTAATATTTAAGCCAGCACAGTACGGAAGAAAGAATATATACTTTTGCAACATAGATTTGGTTCCAAACCCAGTTCTTAGAATCATTGGTTCTGTGGCTCTAGGCAAGTGACTTAATCTCTATCTTCCTCATCCTGTTTGCAAAATGGTAGAAATCATAATCCTCTTTCACAGTACTCCTATCAATATTAAAAAAAAAAAAAAAAAGAGACTGGGTGCTCATTCTTTACATAATGTTCAGAATTTAATAAATATTATTTAGTTTTTTCCTTTTACATTTACTTCCTTCTTTTTTCCCTTTCTTCCCTTCTTTTTCTCTTCCCTTCCTCTTAAATCTAGCTAGTCAACATATCTATGCTTTACCAATTATTTTAATTGAATAAGTATACCTAATTGAAGTAATAAACTTATTAAATACAAATTTACTTAAGAGGATAAAAGGTCTATGCCTGATAATAAAAGGTATGTAGGTGTGTCCTTATGATGAATTAAGAATGATTTCGTTTAAACCATCTGATCTTAAGTGAATTCTGCCTTTTTTCCCCTGAACAGGAAAGTAGTCAAACAAAATTATTTTATTGCTGAACATTTACAGACTAATGATTTATTATATGTTCACAGTCTAATCTAGTCAGAAGAAAGGGTAAAAAAGAGTCTAGTAAATTGCTGGAAGTCAGCTTTACTTTCTTTGAATTCTTTCTACACAATTTGACATTGAAAAAGCTACAGGGAACGAGAACAGTGTGAATGTGTATATCTGGACCTTAGAAGTGGAAATAGTCCTTTAATAGTGAATGTTCTACTCACAGAATCAACCCTGGTGTGTAGCAAACATCAAGAGTATATTGAGTCCATACTACACGATTTTGAGTTGTTAAAAAAGTTCTTTTTGTTGATAATGTTTTTATTATGAAAGATGGTAATGGTTTTGTCCTGAACCTTTTTGATATGAAAAAAAGAAAAAAAGAAAGCAGTAGTTCTTTATGTTTTCCTGAAAGGCATTTTAAAGAAAGATTCCAAATGTTGCACTGCATTTTTATAGATTATAACAAGTTATTGAATTTTAAGCAATTAAACAGAACAAAGGCAATATCAAGGGAGTCGTTTCCTGTGAACAGTAACAAGAGCTTCTAGACAGTGGTATCAAAAGTCAGGCTTCCATGAAGGAGATGGATGCTCAGCAATTGCACGCTGCTGGGCAATGGGTAGGAACTCCACATTGGGCTTCTAATTGCTATTTTGCTCTAGGTCATGCCTTGCTGTTTCAATTAAATCTCTGGCATAAAGAATCCCTTGTCCCCTTCTTCTCGCATTTGATCACCTAATGGAAAGAAGCCTATATTCCCCAGGGAAATAACTTGGGGCAGTGTGAATCAGTCTCTCTCTCCATCTCTTTCCCTCTCCTTCGTAAAATCTAATTTTAGTGTTGATATAGCAAATCAAATGTAAAAAAGGAGTAGAATTGGTGTTATTTCTCTGCTCCTCATTATTGCCTTCAATGCAAAGTTTTGAACCAGCAAGGAGGAAAGAGTTGATTCAGTCATAACAGTTTTAAATATATGTATAGGGAGAAGAAGTCAAGTGGAATTACAAGTCTGAAAGCACCAGGATATATTTAGCCCCAGCTTCTGCTATGGAGTAAAAACTATAATTTTGAAAAAAATCTTGAATTTTCCAATTAGTAACCTAACCTACCTTATTTTAATTATGTAGACTCCCAGTGGGCATGCGCACAAGCCTCAAGACAGTTGCCGTCTAGCACAGCAGGTGAGAAGTGTATATAAGTAACACTAATGCTAGGTGGATGGTGATATATTATTATAAAAATAGTTATATTGACAAGTTCTGGGAGTTCAGAGAGAGGAGAGATTTTTTGCTGTTGGAATGTGAAGCAGGGGACAGTAAAGGATTAGAAAGAAACACATTCAAGAAGCTGATGATTATGAGCAAAACCTTGAAGGTTAACTAAGATTTTAAAAATACAATAAAATTTCAAATATTTGTAGTATTTGTGTATCATTTGTAATATTTTACAGCTATTGGGATATGAGAAGAGATCATCTATGTTAGTATAACTTATGAACCTAGTTAAATTAATTAAAATTTTTTCTGAACATTTTTATAGAGGCTGTGTATGTTTTTTTGAATACAGTTAAAACATTCTGTGTGTGTGCATTTGTGTTGGTGGCTATGTGTTACAGAAAACAGTGCATGTCATTGATAATCACTTATCAGAGTATTCCCATTATTATCTTCATGAGGAATTTTAATCTTTGCCTCTTCCAACACTGTCTAATTAAAACTGCAGCCATCATGGTCTCCTGCTCTTTGAAGTTAAGCAAGCAAATGCCATGTCACTAGGTGTGCCTAGGAAGGTGTAGATATGGAGAAATTTTGTGGCACACAAGTAGCTAATTTATTTAAACTGATAGTAAAATACTGTTTGTAAGTGATCTGATATCCAGAAAAAAAAGCAGATCATACATCACAAAGAGTTTAAATAGCATACAGTTCCTCTCTCTCCATTTTGACCTCAAGAAGTCACATTCTGCCCAAATATTTTGTGAATCCTAAAATATTTGGTTAAGTTTGATTTGAAACTTGTAAGTTATAGATTTTACAAAAATTCAAATTAACTAAGCAAATAGATTAATTATTTCTTAGTTGAGGCCAAAAAAAACAAAAAAAAAGAAGAAGAAGAATACATTATGAACTTGGAATAATGTCAAGGCTAACTTAATTTGCTGGCTGCTTTTGAAAGAACAAGGTTCAGATTTGTGGTTTGGAAAAAAAATGGTGTAGTTGAGTTTAATTAACTAGAGTTTAATTCATGATTAATACCACTGGAATCTCACTTGAACAATGTGATAATAAGGCGATAATAGCAGTTGTGAAAAGAAATGGTGAGTGAAAAACACATTGCTTATAGCTTTTTCGCTCTGTAAGACATATAGGTAGGATTCAGAGAAGTTTCATTCATGGCCACGATTCCATTGAGACTTACATGTGGCCAAGTTACTCTTGGAATCTTTACTTTCCTTAAAGGATGAATGGGAAGAAAATACCTGTTCTTTGGGGTTATTTAAAGATAAACGAGACGGAGCATGGGAAGTGCCAGGTATGTAATTGACATTCTGTAAATCATAGGTTTTATTATTGCTGCTGTGTATTTTTTTCGGAAGAAGTTTTGAGGCCATCTTGGATTGTTAAGAGTATTTGTTGATGCTAAAAAAAAAAAAAAAGTATTTGTTGATGCTAAACTAAAAGAAGGAAAAATTCAGCTAAGTCAGTGTTTCGGAGGGTGTTGTGAAACAAAATTTCACTCATTCCAGGTGACACTACACATTGGGACATCTCTTTTGGAAACTGTTTTAGCAGTTTGGTGTGTATTATAACACTACTGGGAGTACAAAAATGCATTATTTTCAAAGTGTGGCTTAGGCGACTAAGTGGGCAGAAAGGGCTTTTGATGATTCATGGGAAGCCCGGTGGGATCAGGAAATGTCTTTCTGGTAAATGTTGGAAAAAGCTAGAGAAAAGAGAGAAAAAAATGCAACCTCCATTGAACTGAAACCTTTCCTGCCGCAGTCAGCCTGTGCTGACAGCTTGCCCTAACTATTTGCAGAAGGCAGCAGCCACAGTGAATGGTGGTACCAGCACCTGGGATAATAGCAGGCAGAAACTGGGAGCGACCAATTATGTGGTAGAGGTTCTTCAGCCCGAATCTGGGGTTCAAGGTCCTGTGTGCCAAAGGAAAGAGTGAACACCCCCCCACACCCCCACCATGAAAACCCTCACGGAGTCAGCACATTCAGGGAGTTTCACTGAAGCCGGGACCGTAGCACAGCACTTCACATTGTCACATGGGGAAGGCAGCTGGCTTTCCAAGCTGAAGCCATCTCCAGTGTGTGTACCCCACACATCCGAATGGGGCACGGGCCAGCTAGTCTTCCTGTCACATTTTTTATCTTCCCTTTTTGACATGTCCTTTATTTTAAATGTTCCCAAGATATTGGGCAAAGCTAGTGTGAGTTGTATACCATCTCCTAATCATCTGAGACGAAACAGAAAAAAAAAAAAAATGACCCTAGATAGAGGTATCAGAGCAATAGATCCAGAAGATGTTCACACACTTTTCCCAGGATCCGGTAGTCCTAGAATCACATTGCTAGTAATGTGGAAAGTAATCTGGAAAGTAGATTTCTGGAAAGTACCCAGAAAATAACATAATAAAAATAATATATGTAGAATAAAATGATGATAAAGAAGTTCATAGTTAAACATTTTAAGGTAATATACATGCCCAAGTGAGAAAATGCTTCAGCAAATTAGTAGAACATTCTATTTATAATAAAAATTATACATGTGAAAAAAATCCTTGCAAATATCATGCAGTGTCATCTGGGAAAAAGATGGTATATTTTATGTGCATGGTAATTATAACAATATGAAAACCATGCACTTATAAAAAGCAATGAAGAGAATATGCAAAAAATGATAATGCTTATTCTGGGTAGTATGCTTATAGAATATTATTTTTATGTTAATTTTAAAATGAAACAAAAATTTTTTGGTGCAGAATTTTTTTCTTTTAACTCTAATAAGCCTGTGTCTTTGAGAATGGGCAAGAGGAAGAGGAGAATCCAGTCTTTTACCGTGAACATGATAAACTCTTCAGCTCAGGTTCCCAAATGTGCGATTCATCTTAATGTGAATTACAATGAAAGAAACTAGATATATTCCCATGATTTTAAGATTAAAAATAGAAAGAACTTCAAGACATACGAAAGTAAAAAAATCTCACTGCCACACTGACTGGACTTATTCATTTTCATAGCAGAAACAAGAATTGTAGATACTGGAAATCCCTCATCCAGTGTTTCTATGGGAATTTTGCATCTTTGCCCCTTTCTGTAGTTCCAAAATTATACCTGCCTTAGCCTTGTTTTACTGTGTTGGTCTTCTCCCCTCATTTATTAAAACAAAATAGTGGGAAACAATGTCAAAAGATTTTGTTTCTAAGGAATATGCAGCAGCCTTTAAGGAAAATATATTTTCTAAGTCAAAACGTCACAGATGATCAAACAGAAAATTGGAGGTTGTTACCTGATGCCATTAGCCATTGTGAATGTGCAAGGGAACATTTTCTCCTTCTGATCAGATTTATCATAGTCAGTTTTCATTTAGAATATACACACTTGAAATGTCCTCCTTTTTCAAATTACTCCTTATCTGATACTCTTCCAGTCATGTAACTATGAGAGCCTTTTTTTTTTCTTTTTGTAAGGAGAGTAGACCAGGGACCCCATTCCTTTAACCCGTTGAAGACATATTTACAAGCAGCCTAAATAATTAGGCACAAGACCTGAGAATTTGCCTGTATTAAGGCTTGCAAAATGTAATAGTGACCTGTATCCGAATAGACTGTAAACTCTGACACTTCGTAATGGCAATTTCCTCTAATTGAAAGCAATGATCTGAAACCAAAAGACCCTTGAAACACAGATAAGAATTAGAAATCTGCTGTACAAGATAGAGCCTACAGTTAACAATACTGTATTGCATACTTAAAAATTAGCTAAGAAGGTAGATCTTAAGTGTTCTTATCACACAAAACTAATAAATAAAAAGCAAGAGAAACCTTTTGGGTGTGATGGATATGTTTATGGCCTAGATTGTGAAGATGGTTCGTGGTTGTAAACTTATCTCTAAACTCATGAAGGTGTGTAAATTAAGTGTGTGCAGCTTTCTCTAAGTCAGTCATACCTCAAAAAAGTGGATAAAAAATACAAGAATTAGGATATTGGGTTCATTCCTTTTTAAAAAAAATGTGATTTGGATATGTCCACTGTTACTGAGAATGTTTCTTACAGTTTTTCCATTCCTGTCCCTGACTTAATGGGGAGGTACACTCATAAATATTCAGAGACTGATGCATTACATGCACACAAACTTTTAAAATGTTAACTTATAAATAAATGTATTCGAACTTGTAAAGGCATGCATACTTCATGGAAGGCTATGCTAAGGCTATTTTTAATAATTCAAGTACTTCAAGGCAGCCATCTAATAGAACTCAGGTCAAAATTTTTTATTTTAAAATGGAAAATATGTTGGGAGAATTCAGTGCCAGTTTCAACCATAAATTAAGTGGTATCCAAAAACAAATCATAGAGTGAGTCTCATGAAAAAATATAATATACCCTTTTCTACATTTTAGCATGATTTATTTTCTTTTTTGGAATCTGTGGCCTCCGGGCAATTGTTTAGATTATGTTTACCACTAGCTAAGACTTGAATTCTCTCTATTGTAGCAGAAGGAATAGGCAAAGACAGTGGTAATGCTGATGGGAGTTGAGTCAGTATTATCTTATTAATCAATGAGATAAATTAACATTTATGGATAGCTAATAATGTTTGAAAACCATTTATAAGCTAAACTAGTCTTAAGGAATGAATAGGTTTTATTTCAGTAGAAACAAACTACCAAACCTATCCGTGGATTATTCCTAGATTATCTTTAAAATGTGAAGTTTGGATGAAAAAAATAGAAAAACACTTAGTTGACCCTGAACTGAGACTTAAGTAGGGTCGAGGAAATGGAGTGGCTGCCGTTGAAGGCAGACTTTCAGCGGACCAACTACTGTCCTAAATTCTGTGGCAAACACAGACGATACAGTCACAGATTTAAGGCTGCCTATTGCATTGGATACAAAGATCAGTGTCCTGTTTCCAAACACCACAGCATTTAAAAATCTGTTTTGGTTCAGGCCGATTTCAAAGGAAGGAAGTCTTCAGTTTATTTGGAGTTTTGGGACAGATTCCAGTAATCCAAATTAGTTTATCACATCCAGAATGTGGAAAAAGTTGAGATCCAGCCGATGAAGCCTCTAAGAAGCCTGGTTTAGAGGAGCCTCCTCGTGCAGGACATAATTTCTCCTTCACCTGCTTGATGATGTTGCCTCTTTATGCGCGAAGCGTGAAACTCATAAAGGAACTTGAGTGTTTCCCAAAATCGTCTGAGCTGCGGAGAATCAGGAATGAGAGAGTAGAAGTTATTTCCCTCTCTCTGGTGTTCTGTAGGGATGTGTGACACCCACAGAATCATTCTTAATTTGAAGTTTCAGACCAGTTCAATCAAAATTTGTCCAGCAGCTGCTCTCCTCTACCATGCCTGCCCGCTGTGGTACCAGCCACTCCCGGTGGTTGCAAAATCATAGGTAGGGACTCTTGGCGAAGACTCAAAAGCCCCACAGCAGCCTTCTGAATTGGGTTGAGATTCTTTTTTGTTGCATTTTGGCAGACATTCATACTATTTTTTCTTCTGCACATACAATATTCTTCTTTCTTAGTGGCACAGGACACTTCCAATGTCCTAAGAATTTCTTGATTTACCTTTCTGGTTGCCATAACTGCTATTTTTCACAGTTAAAATGGAATCAGAGGAAAATCCACATGCTAAATGAGCCAAAGGCAAAACTGGGGTGTTTTATTTTACTTTTTAAAACCGAAGGCTCTCATCTCTCTGGTGCTCAATTGCTGATTATCCTGATGGAATTGCCATGCCTGATGTTGCGACAGGGCTGAATTCTGTGTTTCAACACTTTGCAAAGTGCATCAAGGATAGTAATAGGATCTACCCCATCACTGATACATAGAAAGCTCTAAGAACAAGAGTACTCAGAGCATAGTAAGGACCTACTACGTTCTACCTATTACTGAACTCCTCTCACTTTGTGGTTGATTATGGCCCTTGTGGTCATTTTCCTTAATGACCACAAATTGAATGTAAGCATCTTTGTTTTGTTCACTGATATATCCCAAACATTTAACCATGGAGTCTGGCAGAGAGTAGATGCTCACTATTTGGTTTAGTGAAAGAGCATCAGATGGGTTTCAATCAGGCTGCTGGCCTACCATCCCAGCCTTTGACTCCAACCTGACCCCTAGGTTTGCAAATATGATGGTGTTGTCAAACATACTCTAGGAATGTTGATTCTTTTCTACTTTCTGAGGAGCCATGATAATAGAAGGTGCTTATTTGTTTGATTGAAAGTCATGGTTAGGAGAGCTCCTGGACCCTTGCTTTTTGAGCATGAAAGCTTTACCCTTGATAGGAATTTCAGTGAAGCCTTCCATTTTGGGTTCTTTTGGCTGTATTTTATAAAAGCTCTTTGCTTCTGGTAGCTTTTCTTTTAGACATTATCTAGGAAGGGGAAATTATAAACAAAAGAGGCACACAGTTTAATCCATTTTTAAATTTTATCATTTTAATAACAGATGGCTGACACTTAGATACAATGGCAAAATATTAAAGGATTTAATAAATCTGGAATCTATTCCAGAGCAAAGCTGGGAGCTTTTATCTTTCTCATGATGGCAAATAAAGAGAAATTAAGAGCCATTTCAGGACAGATTTGTTTTGTAATTTAAGGTGAAAAGACTTTTCTAGTTCATATAGTGTATGCTTTCTTGTAGCCCCTCAGGAATTAGCTTGTTGAATATTGAAAGGATAGCACAGCTGATGTGGTTTGGCTCATAAAACTACAAATCTCCTATTTTCCTTTGTGTTGTTTCTCAGAATATGCTTCAGTTAGATGAATTTTTTTATTCTAGTTTTTTCAAAGGTTTCCAAATTCTAGTTACTCTTGAGATTTATGTTGCCTTTAAAGTTTAAGGATTTTTGGATTTGTCTAGTGTTCTAAATAAATCCTGGATTTATTTAATTTCGCCTCTTATAATCCTCTACGATTATTTCCACTGTTACTGTGGAAATGAACAGTGAAGTAGCTTCATTTCTGACCCAATGAATAAACGTTATTTGTTTGATAATTTATATTGTGTTTTGCACTGTGGTATTTCTTTCCTGCTCCTTAAATTGTTTGTGTTAATCACTAATTTTAATATCCTTTGACCAGAGCTATTAAGATTGGTAGATTTACTGTTTTTTAAAAAGATTTTATCTATTTATTTGAGAGAGAGAAGGCACACATGAGAAGCGGGGAGGGGTCATGGGAGAGGAAGAAGCAGACTCCCTGCTGAGCAGGGAGCCCACCACGGGGCTCAGTCCCAAGACCTTGGAATCATGATCTGAGCCAGAGGCAGATGCTTAACTGACTGAGCCTCACAGGCACCCTTATTAACCCTTATTTTTTTCTATCTCTTGTCACTCTATGTCCCCATTGCTCAGTTGTTCTTATTGATAATGCCTCCTTATTAGCAATTATGTGTTATATTAAGATATATCCCACAGAGATGTAAGGTACTTGAAGATATGAACATCTAGCAAATGAAGATTGTATATCTAGCATTTGGCTTATGGTAGGTACTCAGTATATATATATGCACATATATATGTATATATATTAAAGATTTTTATTTATTTAATTGACAGGGAGAGAGACAGCAAGAGAGGGAACACAAGCAGGGGTAGTGGGAGACAGAGAAGCAGGCTCCCCACTGAGCAGGGAGCCTGATGTGGGGCTTGATCCCAGGACCATGACCTGAGCCGAAGGCAGATGCTTAATGACTGAGCCACCCAGGTGCCCCAAGTGCCCCAATGTATTTTTATTGAAGAAATAAATAAAAGTAAAATGTAGTAAGCTGGTATTTGTTATTTAAGTCGTAGAATCTACAGGGAAGTATGGAGAAGAATAGTTATTACAAATATATATGAATTATGTTGTGTTTTCAAATATAAGAAGTATATAAATCTAAAAACCCCTATCTCTCTGGTAGAGCCTTAAAAACAAACTGGTCTTGTCTTGCTTTTAAGAAGGATATACTTAGGGGCGCCTGAGTGGCTCAGTGGGTTAAAGCCTATGCCTTTAGCTCAGGTCATGATCTCAGGGTCCTGGGATTGAGCCCCGCATTGGGCTCTCTGCTCAGCATGGAGTCTGCTTCCCCCTCTCTCTCTGCCTGCCTCTCTGCCTACTTGTGATCTCTCTCTCTCTGTCAAATAAATAAATAAAATCTTTAAAAAAAATTAAAATTAAAAGAAAGACATACTTAATACATTTTATTTTAAACCCTTAGGTTTCATATTATGGGACTATCTTATTGATAAGTCCCATAACTTAAACTGAGGTCCTTGTAAAAGTATATCAAATATAATTTGATATAAAAAGTGGCTAAGCCACTTTTTACTGAACATTTTATCTTTTGTATATTTGCTATTATGATATTGCATATTATGATAAGGTCCTTGTGGAGTTTCAGTCAGTGCAAATGCATTCTGTGTTCTTTCTATAAACATTATGATTGTTAAGAAACATTGTTATTATTTTTTAAAAAGGTTATTTAAGAAAGTGAGTTCCTTGATTATGAAGATCTGGGCTTAAATGCTGTGACAAGAATTAACTTTTTCTGTGTAATGATGCAGGCCACTCAAAAAACTTCTTAACTACATTTACAAAGTTATGTATAGCTTTCAGGGCCTAAAGAACTAGATAAATACCAGGTATTAAAAGTAAGTTGTCAGTTTTCACTTTTACCTAGAATGTAGAAAATGGGAAAGAATGCTGCTTGCACCTCTCATAACAAGGAGAAAAAGTCAGATACACTCCAAATTCCTAACTCTTTTTGAGCCCATTAGAGAGCTGAGGTCACAAGGTAACCTAAATTCCAAAGAGTGACAAGTACATGAAATTTAAACTGTCTCAACTGCTAGAGGAAGACAGAGATGCCACACAAGCAGGTCAGAATTGGTCAGCTAAAATTTTAGTCAATTACACAAGGCCGAGTGTGGGCTAGCATGACAGTTTGAAATAAATGAGTTCTCCCTCACTAGCAAGATCTTTTCTATTCACCATCACTGGTGCTCATGAGAGCCGGACAAGAGACCACCTCTCTTTGGGGCACAAGCATGCAGTAGGTGATCTGGGGCTTCTGGGGAAGAACTTAAAGCCTCTGCCTTCCTGGTCTCTCCTCCCCTTTGAACAGAAAGTATAAGCCACTGAGGAGGGGCAGCAAACACCGTCACTCACAGAGCTCAAAGAACCCTTGTGGCTAGGAAAAGAGTAGAAGAAAAAACCTCTCTCCCTATAGGAGAACAGGAAAACAGCCTGACTTCTGGAACCCATCATGCAACCAAAGCACTGGTCTGCTACCACAGGCAGGGCAGGAAACTTATGCCCAAGATAAACCTCAGATGCAATGCAGAGTTTGGCTGCCATAGGAAGGAAGACAGAAATACTGAAAAAGCACTACCTCAAGTTCTAGGAACATAAGGCCTTCCATAAAATTGAGGCCCAGCCAGGCAGAGAGGGACCCTGTTTTCACCACACCTAGCACTGAATATAGAGCGAGCAATAGCCATCTACAGTTGGGGGTGTGGTAAGAGCATGAAGAGCTCCCCCCTCTGTGCAGTTGGCATGTAGCAATGGGTGAAAGCTGAGAGTGGAACATGGATATTGAGAAAACTGCCTGGCAGTCTAGTCCCAAACTAAACACGATGCAATTGGCTTCCATCACCAGAGGAAATGGAAGCCGGTGGTACGCTGTAATGAACTTAGACAGATTGTTGTTGACTAGATTAACTCCCCCTTCACTCATCTAGCCTGAAAGAAGAGGGAAATAAATATTTGTTACATCAGCCTCTGTTGTCCCACTTATGATTGACATTCATTTAAAAAATATGTGAGACGATCAAAAAGCAAGAAAATACAACCTTTTGTCAAGAGATTAGGAATCAAAAGATCCTGCAAAGATGATCTGTATGTTGGGACAATCAAGCAAGGACTTTATTACTTATTTATTTATTATTTTTTAAAATTTAAATTCAATTAGTCAACATGTAGTACATTATTAGTTTCAGATGTAGAGATCAGTAATTCCTCAGTTGCATATAATACCCAATGCTCATCACATCATGTGCTCTCCTTAATTCCTGTCACCCACTTACCCAATCCCCCTTCACCTCTCCTCTGGCAGCCCTCATTTTGTTTCCCATAATTAAGAGTCTCTCGTGGTTTGTCTTTCTCTCTGCTTTCTTCCTGTTCAGTTTTCCCTCCCTTCCCCTATGATTCTCTTAGCTGTTTCTTATGTTCCACATATGAATGAAACCATATGATAATTGTCTTTCTCTCATTGACATATTTCACTCAGCATCATACCCTCTAGTTCCATCTACATCGACATAAATAGCAAGTATTCATTTTTTCTGATGGCTGAATAATATTCCATTGTATATAATATACCACATCTTCTTTATCCATTCATCTGTCGATGGACATCTCAGCACTTCCACAGTTTGGCTGTTGTGGACATTGCTGCTATAAACATGGGGCTGCACGTGCCCCTTTGGATGACTACATTTGTGTCTTTGGCGTAAATACCGACTAGTGCAATTGCTGGGTTGTAGGGGAGCTCTATTTTTAACTGATTAAGGAATACCTATACCATCTTCCACAGCGGCTGCAACAGCTTGCGTTCCCCTTTATCCACATCTTTGCCAACATCTGTCATTTCTTGACTTGTTTATTTTAGCCATTTTGACTAGGGTAAGGTGGTATATCGTTGTGCTTTTAATTTGTATTTCTGTGATGCCAAGTGATGTTGAGTTTTTTTGTGTGTGTCTCTTGGCCATTTGTATGTCTTCTTTGCAGAAATGTCTGTTCATATCTTCTGCCCAGATCTTGATTGGATTATTTGTTCTTTGGGTATTGAGTTTGATAAGTTCTTATAGATTTTGGATACTAGCTCTTTATCCGATATGCCATTTGTAAATATCTTCTCCCATTCTGTCAGTTGTCTTTTGGCTTTGTTGACTGTTTCCTTTGGTGTGCAAAAGCTTTTTATCTTGATGAAATCCCAATAGCTTATTTTTGCCTTTGTTTCCCTTGTCTTTAGAGATGTGTCTAGCAAGAGTTGCTGTGGCTGAGGTCACAGAGGTTGTTGCCTGTGCTCTCCTCAAGGATTTTGATGGATTCCTGTCTCATATTTAGGTCTTTCATCCATTTTGAGTCTATGGTATAAGAAAACATTCCGGTTTTATTCTTCTACACGTGGCTTTCCAATTTTCCCCACTTCATTTATCGATGAGACTGTCTTTTTTCCATTGGATCTTCTTTCCTACTTTGTCAAAGATTAGTTGACCATAGAGTTGAGGGTCCATGTCTGGGTTCTCTCTTTTGTTCCATTAATATGTATGTCTGTTTTTGTCCCAGTACCATACTGTCTTGATGTTTACAGCTTTGTAATAGAGCTTGAAGTCTGGCATCGTGATACCCCCAGCTTTGGTTTTCTTTTTCAACATTCCTCTGTCTATTCGGAGTCTTTTCTGATTCCTTACAAATTTAGGATTATTTGTTCCAGCTCTGTGAAAAATGTCAATGGTATTTCGATAGGGACTGCATTGAATGTGCAGATTGCTCTATGTAGCATAGACATCTTAACAGTATTTGTTCTTCTAACCCATGAGCATGGACTATTTTTTTCATTTCTTGGTGTCTTCCTTAATTTCTCTCATAAGTTCTGTAGTTTCATAGTATAGATCCTTTGCCTCTTTGGTTAGGTTTATTTCTTAGGTATCTTATGGTTTTGGGTGCAGTTGTAAATGGAATCAGCTCCTTAATTTCTCTTTCTTCTGTCTTATTGTTAATGTATAGAGATGTAACATTTCTGTGCATTGATTTTATATCCTGCCACTTTACTGAATTCTTATATGAGTACTAGCAATTTTGGGGTAGGATCTTTTGGGTAATCTTTTGCCATAAATTATCATGGCTCTGTGGAGAGTGAGAGTTTGACTTCTTTGCTGATTCAGATGACTTTTATTTCTTTTTGTTGTCTGATTGCTGAGGCTAGAACTTCTTGTACTATGTTGAACAACAGTGGTGGGAGTGGATGTCCCTGTCACGTTCCTGATCTTAGGGGAAAAGTTCAAAGTTTTTCCCCATGGAGAACGATATTTACTATGGCCTTTTCATAGATGACTTTTATGGTAATGAGGTATGTACCCTCTATCCCTATACTGGGAAGAGTTTTATTTAAGAAATTGTGCTGTACTTTGTCAAATGCTTTTTCTGCACTTGAGAGGATCATATGGTTCTTGTCCTTTCTTTTGTTAATGTGATGTATCATGTTGATTGATTTGCAGATGTTGAACTACCCTTACAGCCCAAGAATAAATCCTACCTGTCGTGGTAAATGAACCTTTTAATGTACTGTTGGATCCTACTGGCTAGCATCTTGGTGAGAACTTTTGCGTCTGTCTTCTTCAGAGATATTGGTCTGTAATTCTCCTTTTTGGTGAGGTCTTTGTCTGGTTTTGGAATCAAGGTAATGCTAGCCTTATAGAATGAATTTGGAAGTTTTCCTTCCATTTCTATTTTTTGAAATAGCATCAGAAGAATAGGTATTAGTTCTTCTTTAAATGTTTGGTAGAATTCCCATGGGAAGACATCTGGCCCTGGACTCTTGTTTGTTGGGAGATTTTTGATTACTGCTTCAATTTCCTTACTGGTTATGGGTCTATTCAGGTTGTCTATTTCTTTCTATTTCAGTTTTGGTAGTTTATAGATTTCTCAGAATGCATCCATTTCTTCCAGATTGCCTAATTTGTTCCATATAGTTGCTCATAATATGTTCTTAAAATTATCTATTTCATTGGTGTCAGTTGTGATCCTTCCTCTTCCATTCATTTTATTTATATAGATCCTTTCTCTTTTCTTTCTATAAATTTGGCTGAGGGGTTATCGATTTTATTAATTCTTTCAGAGAACCAGCTTCTAGTTTCATTGGTCTCTTCTACAATTCTTTTGGTTTCATTGATTTCTGCTCTAATCTTTATTATTTCTCTTCTGCTTGGTTTAGGCTCTATTTTCTATTCTTTCTCCAGCTCCTTTAGGTGTAAGATAGCTTATGTATTTGAGACTTCTCTGATTTTTTGAGAAAGGCTTTTATTGCTATGTACTTCCCTCTTAGGACTGCCTTTGCTGCCTCCCAGAGGTTTTGATAAGTTGTATTTTCATTTTCCTTTACATCCATGAATTTTTAAAAGTCTTCTTTAATTCCCTGGTTAACCCATTCATTCATTGTGGGATGCTCATTAACCTCCAAGTATTTCAGTTCCTTCCAGATTTCCTCTTGTGTTGAGTTCCAGTTTTAAAGCATTGTGGTCTGAAAATATGCTGGGAAAAATTCCAGTCTTTTGGTACCAGTGGAGACTGGTTTGTGACCCAGTATGTGATCTATTCTGAAGAATATTCCATGTGCACTTGAGAACAATGTGTATTCTATTGCTTTAGAATGGAATACTCTGTATATATCTGTGAAGCCCATCTAGTCCACAGTGTCATTCAAAGCCCTTGTTTCCTTGTTGATCTTCTGCTTAGAAGATCTCTTCATTGCTCTGAGTGGGGTATTAAAGTCCCCTACTATTATTGTATTATTACCAATGTTTCTTTAATTTTGTTATTAATTGATTTATATAATTGGCTGCTCTCAAGTGAGAAGCATAAATATTTATAATTGTTAGATCTTGTTGGATAGACCCATTAAGTATGATATAGTGTTCTTCTTCATCCCTTACTACAGTCTTTGGTTTAAAATCTAATTTGTTTGATGTGAGGATTGCTATTGCAGCTTTCTTTTGATTTCCATTAGCATGATACATGGTTCTTCACCCCAATCTCTTTCAATTTGGAGATGTCTTTGGGAATAAAATGAGTCTCTTGTAGACAGCATATGGATGGGTCTTGTTTTTTTATCCGATCTGATACTCTGTGTTTTTTGATTGTAGCATTTAGCCCATTTACATTCAGAATAACTATGAAAGATATGAATTTAGTGCCATTGTGTTACCTGTAAAGTCACTTTTTCTGTAAAAAGTGGGGTCTCTCCTCAGTTACAGGATCCCCTTTAACATTTCTTGCAGGGCTGGTTTAGTAATCACAGATTCCTTAAGTTTCTGTTTGTCCTAGAACCCCTTTATCTCTCCTTCCATTCTGAATGACAGCCTTGCTGGATAAAGTGTTCTTGGCTGCATGTTTTTCTCATTTAGTACCCTGAATATATCATGCCAGTCCTTTCGGGCCTGCCAGGTCTCTGTGGATAGATCTGTTGCCAATCTTAATGTTTCTACCCTTGTAGGTTAAGGAATTCTTGTCTCTAGGTGCTTTCAGGATTGTCTCTTTATTTCAAACTTGCAAGCTTCAGTATTATATGTCAGGGTGTTAATCTTTTTTGTTGATTTTGAGTGCAGTTCTCTGTGCCTCTGGGACTTGAATACCTTTTTACTTCCACAGATGAGGGAAAGTTTCAGCTGTGATTTACTCAAATATACCTTCTGTTCCTCTCTCTCTTTCCTCTTCCTCTGGGACTCCAGTCAATCTAATATTGTTTTGTTTTATGGTATCACTGATTTCTTCAGGACTCCCCTCATGATTCCTTAGTTGTTTTTCTCTCAATTCCTCAGCTTCCTTACTTTCCACCATTTTGTCTGCTATGTCACTGACTCTCTGCCTCATATACCTAGCCATTAGAACGTTCATTTTAATTTGCCTCTCAGTTAAAGCATTTTTAATTTCAGCCCTGTTAGATTTTAGTTCTTTTATTTCTGCACCAAGGGATTCTCTAGTGTCTTTTATACTTTTTTCAAGCCCAGCTAGTATCTTTATAATCGTTACTCTGAATTCTATATCCAACATTTTACTTATATCTATACTGATTAAATCTATAGTAGAGAATATTACTTCTGGTTCTTTCTTTTCTGGTGAATTCCTTTTAGTCATTTTGTCCAGAGAAGAATAGGTAAACAAGAGAACAAAAAAGAAATAAAAAATAAAAATAAAAATATCAACCACAACCCCAGTGAAATATACACTAGACAAATCAGAAGAGATCAGAAACCAAAAAGGAAAAAAAAAAGGAAAATAGAATATAATCAACGGGGTAGACAGAACAGGTGACCCACCTGGTCTTGGGTATATTTTGGTCTGTTTATTAGAAGATATTTGATCCCACAATTGTAAAACAAAACAAAACAAACTTACATATATGTATAAAAATAAAATTAAATCATGAACAGAATCTAAAGATGAAGAATATATCTATAAAATTTAAATGTGAAAATGAAAATTTAAAAAAGACTTAAAAACAAAAAGTTGAGGGGCGCCTGGGTGGCGCAGTGGGTTTAAAGCCTCTGTCTTCAGCTCAGGTGATGGTCTCCGGGTCCTGAGAACGAGTCCCGCATCAGGCTCTCTGCCTGCTTCCCCCCCCTACCTGCTGCCTGCCTCTCTGCCTACCTGTGATCTCACCCTCTGTCAAATAAATAAATAAAATCTTAAGAAAAAAACAAAAACAAAAAAAACAAAGAGTTGATAAAATAAGAAACTAGTTGAAAAGAAAAAAAAAAGAAAAGGAAAGTTTAAACTAAAAGTTAAAAAAAATCATGAGAAAAAACCCTTGAATTCTATATACTATTTTCCCCTAGCACTGCAGTTTTGCAGTTCGGTGTGCTCCGTAAACTTCGTATTCGCCTTTTGTTCCAGCTGGTCTTCTGGGCAAGGAACCAACTGCACTGATTTTCAGGTGTCTTTGCCTGGGTGGAGTTGCACAGCCCCTTGTTAGGGGTCTGGGCTCACTGTAAGCTGCTTTGGGTTGCTCCATGTGGCTTTTGTTTCCTGAAGGCTTTCCTGGCCACTTTACAAGTGAAAATAAAAAAGGCGGCACCTGATCTCTAGCCCCAGATCTTAAAGATCAGGATTACCTCTCTTCATTTAACCCTCAGGGAAAAGCAATCTTCACTTCTGTGTACGCCAAACTCTGCAGACTCCTGTGGTGTGCACTGGTGCTGATCCTCCTGGGAAGGGAGGAGGGTTGCCCCGTTTCTGTCCTTTATAGGGCCCCCACATGGAGAGTAGTCACTTGATCATGCCTTGGTTCAAGTTTTATGGCAAACCGAACTGAGAGCCCACTCCTGGCCTGCTGACCATAGCCAGTTTCCCCGCTGCAGTGCTTGGGAAATCTCCTGGCTCAGACATCACTGTTCTTTCTGTGATGTCAGGGATCCTGAGACCACACTGTCCCACCCAGGACTCTGCCCTGCTTCAGCACCTGAGCACCTTTCAGGCAGGGACTTCTCTCACTGGAGCAGACTTCTAAAACTTCCGATTTTGTGCTCTGGGGCTATATCATTTTCCAGTACCCAGTTTATGGAGACTCCTTCCCCACCGCCATTAATCTTCTGATATATCCGCTCAGATTCACTTCTATGCACCTCCTATCTTGCAAAAAGTGGTCATTTTTCCATTTGTAGAATTCCAGCAATTCTTTTCTTATATCATAGATTGAATTTACAAGTGTTCAGAATGATTTGATAGATATCTAGCTGAATTCAAGGGATGAAACAAGGTCCCCTACTCGTCTCCCATCTTACCTCACAATGGAAGGGACTTTAAATAATTATAACAATATGTTCAAGGAGCCTAGTGGGAAAGGTGCACACCATGTATGCACAGATGAGAATGAGGCAAAAGAAATATTTGGAGAGATAAATGTTGGAGAATTCTCCAAAAATAATGAAAAACATCAAAGTGCGAGAATTACAAGCAGAATACTTAAAACAAATGAAAAACAAATTAAAAAAATAAACACAAATTTTGAAACATTATTATAATAAAAATAAGATATTCATGAAGACAGAGAAAAAGATAATTTATAACTTTGAATAAAGAAAAAAAATTGTATAGGCTTCTTTTTTTTTTAAAGATTATTTATTTATTTGACACAGAGAGAGAGAGATCACAAGTAGGCAGAGAGGCAGGCAGAGAGAGAGGAGGAAGCAGGCTCCTTGCTGAGCAGAGAGCCTGATATGGGGCTTAATCCCAGAACCCTGAGATCATGACCTGAGCCGAAGGTAGAGGCTTTAACCCACTGAGCCACCCAGGAGCCCTTAAATAGGCTTCTTATTACAAACTATGAAAACCAAAGACAGTAGAGTAACATCTTTAAAGTACTGAAAGGCAAAACCTGTCAACTCAGAATTTGATCTTTAGTGAAAATATCTTTCAAAAAGTAAAGGTCAAATAAAGACTTTTTTTAATCTAAAAGTTTTAAATAAAAAATGACAGAATTCACTGCCAGTAAAGCTCCCTATAAAAACTAATAAAGAAAATTTTGCATGAAGAAAAAGCATGCAATGCTAAAACCAGGTGGGAACTTAGAGTCATCAAAATATAAAGGGTGCCAATGTTAAAAATAAAGGCAAATGTAGGACATTTTCTACCTATTTGTAATCATTCTAAGAGATAATTGATAATTTAAAGCAAAAATAGTGAAAATGCCCAAGACTGCTAGAACTCATACAGGAATTCAGGAAAGTGTCAGGATATAAAATTAATGCACAGTTGCATTCCTATATACCAGCAAGAAGATAGAAGAAAGAGAAATTAAGAAATTGATCCCATTTACAATTGTACCCCAAACCATCAATAAAATACCTAGGAACAAAACTAACCAAAGAGGTAAAGAATCTGTACTCAGAAAACTATAGAATACTCATGAAAGAAATTGAGGAAGACACAAAGAAATGGAAAAATGTTCCATGCTCATGGACTGGAAGAACAAATATTATTAAAATGTCTATGCTACATTTAATGGAATCCCTATCAAAATATCAAGTTTTTAGAGCAACCTACACATTTAATGGAATCCCTATCAAAATATCAAGTTTTTTCACAGAAATAGAACAAAGAATCCTAAAATTTGTATGGAACCAGAAAAGACTCCGAATAGACAGAGGAATGTTGAAAAAGAAAACTAAAGCTGCGGGCATCACGATGCCAGACATCAAGTTCTATTACAAAGCTGTCATCATCAAGACAGTGTGGTACTGGCACAAAACAGACACATAGATCAATGGAAAGAATAGAGAGCCTGGAAATGGACCCTCAACTCTGTGGTCAACTAATCTTTGACAATGCAGGAAAGAAGATCCAATGGAAAAAAGACAGTTTCTTCACCAAATGATGTTGGGAAACTTGGACAGCCACATGTAGAAGAATGAAACTGGACATTTCCTTACACCACACACAAAAATAGACTCAAAATGGATGAAAGACCTCAACGTGAGACAGGAATCCATCATAATCCTTGAGGAGAGCACAGGCAGCAACCTCTTCAACCTCAATTGCAGCAACTTCTTCCTAGAAGCATTGCCAAAGGCAAGGGAAGCAAAGGCAAAAATGAGCTGTTGGGACTTAAGATAAAAAGCTTTTGCACACCAAAGGAAACTGAACAAACCAAAAGAAAACCAACAGAATGGGAGAAGATATTTGCAAATGACATATCAGATAAAGAGCTCGTATCCAAAATCTATAAAGAACTTGTCAAACTCAACACCCAAAAAACAAATAATCCAAGCAAGAGATGGTTGGAAGACATGAACAGACACTTCTGCAAAGAAAACATCCAAATGGCCAACAGACACATGAAAAAGTGCTCAACATCCCTTGACATCAGGGAAATACAAATTAAAACCACAATGATATACCACCTCACACCAGTCAGAATGGCTAAAATTAAAAAGTCAGAAAACAACAGGTGTTGGCAAGGATGTGGGGAAAGGTGAATGAACTGTCCTACACTGTTGGTGGGAATGCAAGCTGGTGCAGCCACTCTGGAAAACCGTATGGGAAGTTCCTCAAGAAACTGAAAATAGAGCTACTCTACGACCCAGCAATTGTACTATTGGGTATTTATCCCAAAGATACAAATACAGTGGTCTGAAGGGAAATATGCACCCCAGTGTTTATAGCAGCAATATCCACAATAGCCAAACAATGGAAAGAGCCTAGATGTCCTTCAACAGATGAATGGATAAAGAAGATGGGGTATATATATACAATGGAATATTATGCAGCCATCAAAAAATGAAATTTTGCTATTTGCAATGATGTGGATGGAACTAGAGGGTATTATGCTAAGCACAATAAGTCAATCAGAAAGACAATTACCGTATGACCTTGCTGATATGTGGAATTTAAGACACAAGACAAAGGATCATGGAAAAGATGAAATGGGATGAAACCAGAGAGAGAGACAAACCATAAGAGACTCAATTTCAGGAAACGAACTGAGGGTTGCTGGAGTGGAGGGGCGTGAGAGGGATGGAGTGCCTGGGGGATGGACATTGGGGAGGGCATGTGCTATGTGGTCAATGCTGTGAATCGTGTAAGACTGATCAATTACCTACCTGTACCCTTGAAATAAATAGTACATTATATGTTAATTAAAATAGTGAAATTTTAGTTTAAGTTTATACATTAAAATGAGAAAACAAAACTACAAGTCATAGGAGAGAACTGGAAATATATGGTTGTAAGGTTCTTAATATGTGAAGTAACAATATTTTAAAACAATGATAAGTTAAAGATAAGTGGTATCAACTTTAGGGCAACCATAAATTAAAATTAGGTTAAAAATTTTTAAGAAAATATTGTAACTAATCATTGAATTATAAACAAAGTAAATAATAAAAAATATACAATCTCAGTGACTTCAGAAAAGAGGAAAAAAGAACATCTGGGAAATGGAAAACAACTAGAAAGGTGGTAGACTTAAACCCACCATATCAGTAATTATCTTAAAAATTAATTTCCTGGGGCACCTGGGTGACTCAGTGGGTTAAAGCCTCTGCCTTCGGCTTAGGTCATGATCTCAGGGTCCTGGGATCAGCCCCCACATCAGGCTATCTGCTCAGTAGGGAGCCTGCTTCCTCCTCTCTCTCTGCCTGCCTCTCTGCCTACTTGTGATCTCTCTGTCAAATAAATAAATAAAATCTTTAAAAAAAATCAATTTCCTATTTTTTTTTGAAATATGCAGATTGTCAGCTAGATAATAATTTAAAATAATATAATATAAAATGCAACGATATGCTGTCCACAAGAAACTAATAGGAAGACAGAAATCTGTGAAAAGTAAAAGGTTGAAAAAAGATATACCATGCAAACGCCAATCAAAAGAAAGTGAAGTGACCATGTTAAAATCAGACAAACTGAAATTTACCCATGAAATATCATCTAGTATTAGGACGGACATTACATACTAATGAAGATGTTCATGTATACAAAAAACTTGACAAGTTTAAGTGTGTTTTTGAAGCACCGCATGACTTCAGAATGCATAAAGCCAAACCTATGGGCATAGAAAAATCCATAATTATATTGGAGATGTCAAAACTACTTTCTTTGTAATCGGTGAAACAAGTAGAGAAAATGTATTTAAGATTGTCGAAGATAGAAACAGCATTATTAACCAGTGTGCCTTAATTGACATTTAACATTCATCAAAGTAAACTTTATTTTGGACCGTAAGTCAAATCTCAAAAAGTTTTAATGAATTGAAATCTGGCAAAGTGTATTCTCTGACCACCCAAGAATTAAACTAGAAATTAATAACCAAAAGGTACATGGAAAATTGCAGATTTTGTGATTAAACAACATGCTTCTGAATAGCTTGGGAGCCAAAGGGGAAGTCACAAGGGAAATTAGAAAATATCTGGAATAGACTAAATAAGAAAATATAACATTAAAAATTAGAGATTCACCGAAGTGCACAAAATAAAAGGAAATTATTGAAAGAAAATTTATTGCATTAATTCTTATATTAAAAACAATAAGTTTTGCATCAATATTCAAAGTTTTCATCTTCAGAAACTGGAAGAAATAGCAAATTAAACATGTCATGCTAAATGAAACCAAGTCAGACCAAAAGAAAGAAAAAATATGGAAGAGGTAAAGTGACCGAAAATTCAAAGAAATAACAGTGAAAATTTTAACTGGGGTGTGTTGTGGTTTTTTTGTTTTTGCTTTTGTTTTTGTTTTGATGGAGGGAAAAGGAGAACTATGGGGAAACTTATTTGAAAGGGCTTAGAATAGGCAACACACTCTTAAGGAAGAGGTCACTTTGACCCAGGTAATTTTCGCAGGTTTTTCGAGGAAGTTGCAAGTCAAGTTGGGCCTTGAAGAATGAGAAGGCGTTGAAAAGGTAGAAATGACTGGGGAGGATATTCTCAGCACAAACAAAATATAGTTTTTGGAGAGCAAGGATGAGACTGGTTTGGCTGGGACAGAAGGACCATATGTGAATGCCATATGCAGGAAGTTGGTATTTATCCTGTGGGGCAATGGGAGTAAGGAATAACATGAAGTAAGTGATAACATGGGGACAGTGCCTAATGTAGATTGGGGAAGTCAGAAGGGTGCACGGTGGGGTATCTGAGGTTGAAGTGGTTAAGTGTGGGAGCCTTCCTCAGAAAGTAGAGATGAGGGATGCCTGGGTGGCTCAGTTGGTTAAGTGGTTGCCTTCAGCTCAGGTCATGATCCAAGGGTCCTGGGATTGAGTCCCACGTCGGGCTCCATTCTCCGCAGGGAGCCTGCTTCTCCCTCTGCCTGCTGATCCCCCTGCTTGTATTCTCACATGCTCTCTCTCTAGCAAATAAATGAATAAAATCTTAAAAAAGTACAGATGAACATTACCAATATTGTGAATAGATCATGGAATGGGAGGTGAGTGAGTTGAGTCAAAGATTTTGACTTGGAGTTACCAGGAGGATGGTGGGAAATCATCAGTAGCAAGTGGAACATAGGGAGAAGTTTTGGAAGAATAAATTTGGAACGTGTCAGCCTTAAAGAAAGAGGATATAGTCCAAGTAGAAATGTTCCAGTGGCCATTGGAAATGGAGCCTTGGTGCTCCTCAGGATTGGAGATGTTTGTGTATATGAATGAATTTTGTGATGTTTGAAGCTGAAGTTACAGATGAGCTCTTGGGATAAACAATTAGAGCAATAGAGAGCTGGGGACTGGGACTTTGGGAACACCCACATTTAGGAAGTAGAAGGAAAACAATAGGCAGCAAAAGAATCTGGGACAAGGTGATTGGAAACATGTGAAAAACCAGAAGAGACTATTTGTTGTTGTTTTTTATGGCTGGCTTTCAAGAAGAAGTGTTGGTAAGAGTTTGAGTTGCTGCAAATTAGTAAGAATGAAGGCAAGGCAATTGTTTTCCCGTTTGCGGTCCGCAGATCAGGATTAGCATTTGGAACCCAGTTTTGGTGCAGTGGGAGAGGAAGCCAAATCTTCAGGGCCCAAGCAGAGCGTATGGGAGTTCATTCCTGAATATTTTGAATATGAGAGGAAAGAAAGAAATTGCATTATAGGTGGAGGAAACAAAATGCCATTTATCAGGCAGTGAGTTTAAATTTATCTTCGAAGATAGAAGAGGACTTAGAGATTATTTTGTTCAGTGATAGTTATTTGATGACTTCCTGGGGGACAAATGTGGACCCCAGGCTGCACCACACCAGCAGGATATTTTTATTTGGGCTATAATGTGTTTAAAAAATTGAACATTTATAAATAAAAAGTTTTTCCATAAAAATCCCTAGTTTCTAGCCTCTTTTGAAATAATTGGAAATTTGGCAACACTGGGCCTATCTTCCTGCATACCATTAATCAGCTGGAGTTGAATAGCTAGTTTCTGCCCCTTTGGAAGGGCACATGTTTTTTGCTTAGCCACAGTCTACACTCCCTTAGACCTGCTGGATCCTTGTAGGTACTTGAGTTGGCAATCCCTAATTAATTCCAGTTTCCTAAGTTTGTGGAAAAGGAGAACGACGTCCATAATGGAGGTGTGACTTGTCCTAAAGTCACATATCTAGTCAGTGGAAGAATCCATTTTAGAGCCCAGATCCCTTCATTCAGTAAAACTCCTGTGCAGTAAAGTCGTTAACTTTTTCTCTGGCTTGGTAGTCTCTTGAGGACAGGCCCATGACAGTTTTTACCCTCTTCCCAGTTTCTGGTATTGCCAGATAGTACCTCCACGATTTGTCTGGCTCTTCCTCAGCCAGGATCCCAGTTGAGATGGTGACCTCTTCTTCCTCGGACAAGAAGGAAACCCTGCTGATCACCGAGTCCAAGCTCTCTTGTCAGAACTTTGGCATAATGTGAGGCACATAAGTTCCCCATAAGGTTTCTTTTATGAGGATTTTTGAGGCTTTCGTGGAATGATGTTAAACACGGACTATCATGCGTTGCCTCCTAAAGTAGAAAATTAAGTTCATCTTGCTGAAATGAATGCCAGATCATGCTGTCCAAGACCCTCCACCCTGGTCTAAAGTTGGGTTTTCGAGTGAATTGGAAAATTGTGTGTGGCTTTATATTATTTAAGGCTTTATAGCCTAAAGAAGAAAATTATAAGATAGTGGTCTTTCTTCTTTTCCTTCTAAATATGAAAATTAATTGCTATTCAAAAGCATTCCTTTGAAATTTAGGAAGGCCATAATGTTATTTAAGAATGGATTCTAACTCACGCCCACAGAAGGGATTTTCTGAAAGCTTGTAATAATGGCTGCATTCATTGCTTTCTTTCTCTACACCTCCAGTCTTTGGCTCTCTACCATGCACCATGAATGGGCCCGGATGAAAAATAGAGCAGCTGATGACATCTGGCTAGTAGATTTAAGGTAAATGGTGTTCATCCTTAGTGTTAAAGATATCATTGGAGGTATTGCTACTTCAATGGAGTGTGGTTCCCGAGATAAAAATTGCATTTTCAAGTGTTCCACACCAGCTGCCTCTTTCCTGAGCTTACCTCTTTCATGTAATGAAGGCATTAAAAAAAATCTAGCCTATATTAGTCATTACATACTAATGCTGATTATTTTACACCTTCCTTCTGTAGGGCTTTTGACTTAGAAGTAGGCTGGATTCTATGCAGTTATTAGAAACAGTTTTACAACCTCTTTTCCTACCTCACAACTAACATCACCATATTCCTAGCCTGTGATAGGAGCTCCTTTGATGCCTGAGGCACTGGCACATCTTAAAAGTTTTGTGATGGTGGTCCCCATTGCCATTACCACTTTCTCAATTGGTCAGGTAGGACTAAGTTACGGTACAGTTGTAAACAAGCTCTGGAATCTCAGTGGCTTAGTAAGTAAAGGTTTGTTTTTTTCCCCATATCCCTATCCAGAGCATTGATATTTCTCTCCTTCATTTTGAGGTATAGCCATATTCAACACATGATCTCCATGGTTTGCCTTCATGGATAGTCACACACTGCATTTTATGAAGCAGGCATTAAAAGTGACTTATTGCCTCCCTGTCCAGGTCATTGGCACTGGGACACTGGGAGCTAGAGGGAACTATAGGAAACAATGGAATTTTTGTTCTTTTTTTGGAAAAAAAGAAAATAGAATTGACATATATTTACCCAATCTTGTCTTGACATGAATCTGAATATATCATTGCTTTAAACTAAATTACCTTTTTTTTTTTAAACAAGGACCTTCAGATATTCTGACATAGACTTTGGAGGTCTCTAATTCAACCTTATGATTTGAACAAGCATGTTAGATTACCAGAGAAAACTTGTGTTCAGAGGGTCAGAGTCTCAAACATCATTTGTTTGTGCAAGGCACCTTCTAAACAAGACAGAAAATATTTAAACCTGTGTATAAGCTTGTTCAAAATTTAAGTGTCTGTTTTAGCAGGAAAGAATCAATGTTCATGGATGCATCTATCAGTGTCATTACTAACAAGGTCTATTCTTTCTTTATCCTAACCACACATCTACTTTTCCAGTAGATTTCTACAAAAATAAGGAATTTCTCTGAGTCAGTCAAGAATAAATAATCTGGCTACAACATTAGATGGATATAGTAAAATGATGGCCTAAGAAACTCAACTGCAGTATTGTCCTAATATTTACCTACAAGTTTTATTGTTACTGGGGATACTAATGAAGTTTCATTAAAAATAAAAAACTTTACAGTTGGAAGGTTAATTGTGTCATTGATTTGGGGTGGTGCTGGAAGAGAATAATTATAAAATGATGGTCAGTGAAACAGATAAAAATACCCTTTGTAAGAGCATATGCTAAAATTGCTATGCAGGTGAAGAGTGCAGAATTCCATCAACTTGGATCAGACAGCATGGAGGTGAATTTTAATCATTGAGAGTTTATGTGGGTACAGAATCTTACCAAGTCTAAACAGTCCGTGAAAACTTGTAAATAATGCCTCCAATTTTCTGAGATTGGATTACTTCATCTCTAAGAATGGGAATAACAGGATGTTTTTCATATGAGTGCTGCAAGGATGAAATGAAAGCATATATTTATAGTATTTTGTACAGTCTGATAGCACATAGTGAGTGAGTATTCTGGGGCCGCTGCTGATGGAAACGATGACTAGCGATGGTAGGAACCAGTCAGGCAGCTCAAGCACATGCTTTGCTTTGCCACAGAGAGAGCTGATGTGAAGAATGGGCTCCCTTCCTCTACTTCCCTCAGAAAACGGGTCTGCTTTTGTCTTCCTTCATCCTTCTTCCAAGTCTCTTATTTTTTCTGCTTTTCGCAATGTAAAACTAGTCAATATATTTTATTCCTTTCCCTTCTTCCTCCTCTAACCAATCCTTCTCTCCTATTTCTTTTCCTTTAAGTCCTGTCCATTTTGCTGATAATTCTGATGAGTGTTATTTAGTTAGGGCTTTGTCTTCTCTTGGCTCTTTGGTTAAGAGCATAGTGATAGCAGAAGATTTAATTATTCTAATTGATTGAAGAACCTGGAGTGATAACTAGGTGTCTCTAAGGTCTGTCCTGTATATCTATTTCTCTCTCTCTCTCATTGTGGATTTTTGCTTTTTCCAATTGATGGACCAGTAATTTTATTTTTAAATATATTTCCTTTTTTCCTAACACCCCTCCAATGAGGACATATTTTATAAGTGAAAATCTGCTTAGAAGGATATTTTTTCAGTAATTGCCACTATGTTTCTTTCTCCTCTCTTCTTTCTTCCTCTTTTCTTGTCATCGAGGAGGCAGTTTTCTTAATGAATTCTATGCGAATGGTATCCTCTGTCATTGTAAAACTAAGCCATCTGCCTGCATGCAAACTGCAATCTTATTAAAACAATACTCTGCACAACTATTTCAAACCTTATTACCATAAAATATAAACAAGTCAGAAATGTCTAATAGAGAGATATTGGAGAGATTAATATAGATACTAATATAGAGAAATTTAATTTTATGAAGTACACGCATATAATTAATTTTTACTTCTAAAAAGACAATAAATCCACCTGATCTCATCTTTCTCAGCAAGAGAATAAAATTGGAGTTACCGACAGTATAGTGGTCCGACTCGTGGGTCATTACTACTGTGTCCTTACAGAGCACCTCCCCTTTCATAGGCAAATCTACTAAAACTTCATCAGTGTAGTTAGGGACCTTTCTCCTTCAGAAACTCTTTTTGCCACATGGCTCACCATGTCCTGTGAGTGAGTGCATCACAAAGAAAACAGTAATTATTTCAAGAGCTATGAGTAGCGCTATTGTACAGATCTCTTACTGAGATGACTGTGAAAATGATTCCTATGTCCTCCTCCTTCTACACTTGCTTTATATTCGTGGCAGTTTCCGATTACTAGTGTTGTTGTCTTTCCAAACCATTGTGACATTTTTGTTTATGAGCTTGCTAAGATAGTGTGCTGCCTGTTCTTTTCAACCAAGGTCATAGTATGTGAAGCACCAGTGTAAGCATTTCAGAAAGTGGTTGTAGATATATCCCAGCCTGCAAGGTCTTTGTAGAAATCATTGTCTTGGAAATTTTATTGGTATGCCAATTCTAGCTGTCTCCACCACACTGTTTTTTTGTTTTTTTGTTTTTTTGTTTGAGATTACATTTTATTTTTTTCTCCCCAAATTTGTTTATTTTAATCTTTCAGTGTTACAAGATTGATTGTTCATGCACCACACCCAGTGCTCCATGCAATACATGCCCTCCTCAATACCCACCACCAGGCTCACCCCTCCCCCCTCCCCTCCAAAACCCTCAGTTTGTTGCTCAGAGTCCACAGTCTCTCCTGGTTCATCACCCCCTCCGATTTCCCCCCATTCGCCCCTCCCCTCCTTCTCACTGTGCCCTCCATGATTTTCTTTATACTCCACACGTAAGTGAGACCATAAGATAATTGCCTCTCTCCGCTTGACTTACTTCACTCCGCTTCACCACACTGTTATAGTCAACTTCTTCTTACTCTTTTTTGGTGATGAGTCTAGGAGAATGCAGAGAATATTTGCCCACTTTAAATATATTCTGTGTTTTCTCTGTATCACAGATGATAATGAAACAAAAAATCCAAAAAAAAAAAAAAAGGACTGTAAGTATCTAATATCTTTCTTTTAAGTTTACTTTAGGTTCACCTTGATTTGTTTTTTAGGTCTGCAGCAGTAGGTTAGTATCTGATTTGTGAATCCATAGCATTTCTCAGTTTTGCTTCCTTAGGTATTTGTATTTGTGAGTATTTAAAACATTGATACAATAAGCAAATATTCTTTGAGCACTTACCATGTGGGCCCCTTTCTCTTAATAAGACTCACTACCATGAACTCTTCCTACTAATGCGTCCGTGTTGTTTTTTTCTGGCAGGACAGAATGGTAGGAAGGTTGACAGCCAACAATCCAAAGGGTGGCTGTTCATGGAGATCGAGACTTGAATACAGGACTTGAATACAGTAGTTTTTTGGATTAAAAAAATTTTTTTTTTGTAATCACTTGAAATGATCTGGGCAGTGCCTTTAAGAGTTGGGAGTTGAATAGAGTTAAAGAGGTTGTTCTTTCCTCTCCACGTCCTCTTTCTTCCCTCCTCATCCCAATTTGGAGAGAGAAGAAAGTATGAGCATGATAAGGAGGAGACAGCAGACGATGTAGAAATAGAAAACAAGGGGAGGAGGCTGAGAGGCAGGTGGCAGAGGGAGGATGATGGAGGACAGCAGAGAGTAGGAGAAGGAGTAAATAGAATAGACAGAAGGAATTTAACTGCAATACTAATTCTCTTCTGAGAAGAGGAAGTGAGCTAATATTTAATGAGCACCTATTTTTCTGTGCTACTGACATTTTAGACTGAAAAAAAAATCATAACTCTTTCTTGAAGTAGGTGTTAGTGTTCCCATTTAATGTGGGAGAACTGAGACTCAGAAAAGGTGTGGGACCTGTCTGAGGCCACATGTGTTGCACAATCAGTATTTTCAAAGAGGTCTGTTTCTAGAAAAAGTCTGTGTACTTTCTACCACATGTGTGCCAAGTACTCAGAGAGTTAAGAGATGAAAAGATTTATTCATAAGTTATTTTCATAGTAGTCAAAACTGTTTAAACAGCAGATAAAATGTAATCAGCAATATAAGAATATTGTCCGATGATAAATAATACTGACTCCTGGTCCCCTACCTTGAGGACCTTAAAGTCTCTTGTTCCCTGGCGGAGCACTGAAAACATCTGCTTTGGGGCGGCATCTCCCTGGTAGAATCTGTGCCGGGTTCTTAGTGTGTGCAGATACTGATCCCTGCCGTCCAGGTGTGTGGGGCGTAACCTGGGGGCCTGCACTGCTTGTCCCACTTCCGTCTCCTCCCCCAGCTCGTTAGTCATGGATGCGCACGGCCTTTATTGCAGTATATAGTAAATACCATCATTTTTTCTGAGTACCATGACTGGGAAAAAGTTGGGAAACACTGCCCCAAATATTCATAAGATAAATATGAAGTTCTAAAGACTTTGGTGCTGTACCCCGAGTCTGACAGAGACACCGGGATGGACTGAGATGATAAAGGCAGGCTGCCAGGTGCCCGGCTTCTCTGCAGAGGAAGGCGAATCCCATACTTCATTCGAGCATGACTAGTGAAGTGTAGCCTTGAGAAATAATAGAAACTCTTGAGTAAAACATTTATTTGGGGCTTCTTTCATAACATTTGATGAGGAGGGAACATGAGGATAAGGATATTTGGCTGGATGGAGCCTGATGACAACTATTACCTGCTACATTTTCTCTGAGTCCCCTCTTAAAGGTGACTCTTAAATGTTGCCCCCTCCCCCTGCCCCGCCGGGAAGTCATACCACCTTAAGTAAAGGTTTAATCTAATGTCATCATACAATGATCCTCTGATGGGCCACAAAAATGACTACTTTTGTAGTATTTTCCCAAAGCTATGCTATGATCGCTTGCTTCCAGGTAGCCAGGGAAGATCATTCAGTTTGGTAGGAAGAAGCCGCAAGTCCATCAGCGTCTGTTGTCTTCAGAACTTGCAGCTGGAAGTACGTCCACGGAGCTGCACCATGCCGCCCCCCCCCACCCCCGCCCTGTCGTCTCCTGACTGTAGGTCAGTACAGTCTCATGTGATGGGATTCATCAACATGCCTCATTCCAGTGGAATGACACAGCCTTCATTTCATGTAGATCCTCTTTGGAGAGGTGACTTGTTTCTTCTCCTTTCATGACCCACCGATTGTCTTCTAAGAAACCACTGGCCAGGGTTGTTATGATCTTCTGGCGCAACACGGGTGGTGGAATTCGTGTCTAGAAGAAAGCCCACAAATGAATAAGTGTAGAGATGTCCCACGTTTGTATGATCTCATGTGAAGACCAGCACTGATCAGGTCTGATTGGTAACACTTCCCAGAGCATAAATTCATGTTTTTGCACTCTGGGGAAATTTTTACATGCCTAAGAAATTTCTGTGATTCTAGATTGTGAACCTATTGTGGTACCATAGTGCTACAAACAAAGCAAAGCAAAACAAAATAACCAATATTCACAGATCATTGTTACTGTAGCCACATTTATTGAGAGGATCAGCTTGCAAATACCGGGTTTCAGATTCCCTTGTTAAAAAAAGATGTTGGCTTACTGAGAGAAGAGGGCTGTATCAGTTTCCTCTTCTCTGTATCCTTTAGGAATAAATAGTTACTTTTTAATTCTAAAAGAGACAGGTTTAATGGCCGGCTGGCCAAAAATGTACCACAGTTCACTGCTCTATAATTTTCTTTGATTAAACCCAGGAGGTTGGTGTCCTTCCTTAAAAATGGACACATTTACTAGTAAATAAGCAGTCGGTTCTGTGAAAGCTGAAAGGATCAAGTTATTGCTCTGGGTACAGCTGTCTGAAAAAGGGCTCCCTTCAAGAAGGGCAAAGTAGCACCACCTGCAGACACGCCTACCGAGTCTAAGAGGGGCGTGACCTTGAATTCTGCAGGAATATATCCGGAGCCCATCTTCCAGCGTGTGGGATTGAGTGCTAATTTCCTCATAGGAGGGTTATTTTTCATGGGGATTTGTTTTTTTGGCCCTTGGCCCCCGTTTACATTTCTGATGTGGAGTGCCGTGGCTCTGTGTTTAAATGAGACTGTGCTTAAAGGAATGTGATCGAGAATGTGTGAGCATTTCTGGAATTCTTTGGAATGCTCCGGCTCTTTGCAAGAACTTCTCTGCTTCCAGCTTGATTGTTTCAGCTGACAGGTGCTGACTTTCCCTGAGTGAGTTATTGGTGTAACAAGGAGATGTGCAATTCACATCCATCTTTAATAGTAGGAAAACCTGGATGTGTTAGCCTCAGTCTTAATGATAGCAGACTGCATTTGCTCAGCACTACTTTATACCACACATAATTGGTCTAAACCTCATGACGCATTTTTGATACAAGTCCTGATCCGGTCATTTCACAGATGAGGAAACTGAGTCGTGGAGAAATGACACTGCTGTCCCAGGTGACAGAGCTAGTTCAGTGCCCAGGCCTCTTTGTTACCAGAGCTTCCTTCCACCTGCAGATTTTCAAGCTTTATAAATGCTTGGTACATTAAAGGATGCCGTGTATAAACTCACCATTTATTAGTTCTTCTGTGAAGCTTGTGATTCTTCTCTTTTTGGTAATGGCTTGTTTTTGTTTGTTTCTTTGTTCTTTGTTTGCCGGCATAGCACATCTATGTTTTTTAGAAGGCTTTGATGCGCCACTTACATAAATTAACCTGTGGTTTTCCCTGTGAGGATGCTGTCTCTGGGCTCTGCCAACCACACTCCCTCTCCGTCTTTCATGCTCAATTCAGCTCTTAGCTTTCTTATGACACTTGTTCCGAATTCCCCAGGTGGGATCATTCTCTGTGCTCTGAGGACGCTTTACTCTTAACTCCTTTAGTGCACTTATCAAGTTATTGCATAATTATTAGCGTTCGTATCTTCTCCCCCTCATTAGGCACAAATCTACTTGAGGCAGAGGTGTATTTATTTTATCGTACACTCTCTGCATGGAGCACAATTGTGCATATACTCAGAGACAGGGAAACGGTAGGGGGCCCAGGAAGATGGGAGAGATGAGAGGAATTACTGTCATTTAACAAGATGTTAATAATGATCCCTCGTTTTTATTTTCCAGAAAGGCACTTGAGTTATTAGTCTGTATTCCTATGCTAGAAGAGCTAGTATATAGTTATTAGGATGCAGGGTTTGGGCATGTACTTGACCCCGCCCCTTTAAAAATCCTCTTAAAAAATTAGAAATACGAAAGTACATGAAAAGTATTTTTAGAAACAAGAAATCACAAAAATTTACAAATTAATAAAATCTGAGAAATGCCATACGCATCATAAAATCCAGAAAAAGAGCATAATGGTTTTATTAATGCACTGCCCTTCACACTTCCATATTATTTCTTTCCTCTATGTTTTTGGACCATGTACTTCTTTTTCTAATCACCTCTGCATCAGACAGTAATTTTGTAATATTTCCCACAGAGAGAATGAAGAGGTAATTCAATTTTTCCCCTAACATGGTTGATTGAAGCCTATTCTTTATTATTAATAATGTAGAAAAATTTGTTTCAGCTTTCGAACTTGTGCCATGTAAATTGTTAGGATTGCTGTCAAATGTGGGAAGAGCTCTAGCAAGTTTATTTCATGTACGAACTGTACAATTTAGAAGAATTTTCCAAGGACCGGCTGTGCCTTCGTAAGGTGCCACGTGACTTGACAAAGCGGGTAGTTGAAATATATTCCTCTTATAACTTGGAAAGATCCTTGGACAAATTGATCCACATTCTCTGCCTTTGAGTAGGAGTCCTCCTACTTGAAACTCGACCCTGGGTAACCTAGTAAATGCCAAAGGCAGTCCAGAGGGCCAGGAGAATGGGGCAGGTGGCATGGCCGTGGTGCTTCCTGCCGGGAAAGTCTCGGTGGATAGGTAAGCAGCCACTGCATTGTAGCACTGGAGAGCGTCCAGATTTCAAGGTGAGCAGGAGGACCTGGGCACTGAAGAAAAAAATGGAGACAGTGTGTATAGAATATGCATTTGAGACTTTTGTAAAGTAAGAAGGTAAGAGGGTAAAAGAAAGACCAGTTAGGATTAAATAACCGGGAGGGAGGGGGCTGTTTGCATTTTTAGGAGAGTTGCTTAAAGTCAGATTTGGAATGTTGTTTAACTAGCTCTGTAGTGTCTCTGCTGGGGCTGCCGTGGCGTGGATTGTGGGAGAGAGTTTGCCACCTCCCGTCAGTCACCAATGTATAGAAATGCCCCCTCTAATCACGGAGCATGCACCCTGCCACTCGCTAAGTTTAGCTGCGCCAAGGTTTCAGTCATTGGCATGTACCGGGGGATACAGGCTATGTATCCAGGGGATATCAGCTATGCCTTCTGCTAGTATACCTTTCGTTTTTCTGAGGCATTTTCACATCCATTATCTCACGGGAGCATCATAGTAGTTAAATAATTCATAAATAAATAAGTTATTTTACATCTTATAAGAAAGAAGTGAGATTTTAAAGATCTTACTTAAAGATGCCCAGGGGGAAATTGGGAAGAGAAGACGGTTATCAACTCTAGGAGCTGAGAAAAGGAAATAGCGTGGAAAGTGCCTTCCTCAACTTGCCCTGTGGAGCTAAGACCAATGGGGATATTTACAGGAAAATTTTAAGTGGTTTTCTCTGCACTGTGCAATGTATTTTCCTTCCCTCCTCTGTGTCCTGTACAAAATGTTCAGAAAAACCAGATGTTCTGATGTTCTTATATCAAAGCTTTCTCTAGGCGAATAATTATCCCACTTTAGTATGAATAAGAATCTCTTGGATTGTGAGTAAAAATGCACATTCAAGTTCAGGAGAAGCAGTGTGGGATGGGGAACTCAAAGATGCACTGAGCTCTACGTGTGGGTAGGTGTGGGTCACAGGTCGGAGGCGGAGGATAAGGACCGAGCCGATGTGTGGATTTCACCTGCGTTAGCAACCTGAGCCTTAGAGAAATTAAAAGCCCTTTGGTCTTGTAGAACTGCTGATAGGAGATGGCCCTGGGACTTGAACCTCAGTCTTCAGACCTTCAGACTTATCCTGTCTCCATCACTGACCCTAATAGATGGCATCCAATGTGGCCAAGAGTGTGGAGTTTTAGAGCCAGGCTCCCTGGGTCTAAATTCTAGTTTTTCTGCTTATGATCTGTTATTATCCTGGGCAAAATATTTATTCTGTGTATGCCTCAGTTTCCCTGTTGGAATACAGGGATAATTTGTCGCAGGATTAAATGAGTGACAGTTGGGAAAGCCTGTGGGAAGCACCTGGCAATTATCTGTGAAATAAGAGACTCCTCTTCTATGGCCTGTGATGTAGAAGACAGTACTTCTATCGATCAGCTTCCCCCAACTGTGTGTGGTACTCCTGCCTTCTCCCAACCTGCCCACTTTGCCCATGGTGTGCACATGTCTTGTGTCTCCCCAGCTCTGACCTTGCTGGATCTGCTCTTTCTGCTCTGTGGCCCCAGGAGAGGCTTAGGGCACCTCAGTAAGATACTGGCGGTAGCTCCCTTCAGGTCAAAGCCAGCATCCTGAGGTAGAGACTTTCCATCTTGTTCTGTTGTTTTGCCCTCGCTTACATCCACTGAGACATTCAGGTTTTAGTTTTTAAATCTTCCAGTTAGGAAATGATTGAAAATATTATTATCCAGGAATGGGAGAAATTTGTTTGTTTTAAATTGTGCTATTTGCCGTTTTTTAAAAGATTTCTTTTTAAAGTAATCCCCACACCAAGCGTGGGACTCAAACTCAGAACCATGAGAACAAGAGTCACGTGCTCTACTGACCCAGCCAACCAGGAAACCCACCCTTTGTCATTTTAGTATCCTACTCTAACCGGCAGGAAATTTGTAGCAGATTTTACAAATCTGTAATGATTCTTTCTCTCTCTCCCTCTTTTTTTTTTTTTCAAGTTTTCTCAGAGGAAAAAATATTCTTATTTGCCAAATGTGACCCATCCTTTTTTTCTGTCGCAGTTGTTAAGTCAAAACAGACAACGCATCTAAAAATCACAACTTCCCTCTCAAACAGTGTCTAGCAATTCTCAATTGCCTTGTTATTTTTGAAGGATGTTTTCTTTGCCAGCTTGTGACATCACAGGGCACGCGGACATTATCAGTAGCTGTTCTCCAGCCAGTGGGGCAGGAAGTCCTCGTAGCAGCTGAGGGTGGGTTATGGGGCAGCACTGATGAGAGGGTCCCATAGATGTTTTCTGTTGGAGACCATGACGCCCAGGAGAGCGCCTGGGTCACTCAGCTGTAAAGGGTAATGGTTTATACCTGCTGCTGGGAGTGCAAACCAGTGCACTGATTCTATAGATAGGGCAACATTTCTGGTTGTATATTACAACCCATGTAATGTGTATTACAAACCCATGTATAGTACTTACCATCAGGGACATATTAAGAAGCCTTAAAATATACAGTGTCTGATTTCATAATCCCATTTCTAGGAATTTTTATGTCTAAGGAAAGACTTTGACAACTGTGCCAAGGGGTATAAACAAGGATGTTTATAAAAATGAATTGTTGATAACAGCAAGGAAATGTAAACAACTCAACTATCTATGAAGAGTGGAATGACTGGTACCTTATGGTGCATTGACATAATGGTATTTCAGACAATTATTTAAACCGTAATATAGAAAAAGTTATTATATGTAAAATATATGGGGAAATATTTACTACCTTTTGCTATAGGAAAAGGATTATAATTTAGCACATTAAAATTTTGTGTGTATTTACCTATTATGAGTTTTTATTTGCCTGGAAAAATTCAGAAATACAAACAACAAAGTATCAACAGTGGTATTTTAGGTTGTGGGGTTATGGATGATTTAAATTTTCTTAATTTAACTTTTCTAATTTTTCTCACTAATAGTGTATCTTGTGTAATAAATCATTTGTTGATGAAAAAGAGAGTGTTGCACACTATTCCTCCATTTCCTACTATTCAGAAATATTTGTACATGTTAGCATATGTTAATAACATTTTATTACGCCAAATGGAGAAGAGAGAGGCAGGATGACTTCTTGCAAAGCTGTGAGCTAAAATTGCATTAGGTCTGTTATTTTGTTGACTTTTACAGACATATAGCTCTGGAAAATTAGACCTCTATTGGGTTAGCTTGTTGACCCTCTGTTATTACTGTCTCAACTCTGTATTGCAAAATCCAGAAGGATTGACTGTCATCTGTGTGTTTATGGTACACATACAGAAGCCAAAAGAAATAAAAAAATAAACCAAAACCCAATAAATGTACTTGTTTTATCTTTTACTTGGAAAATATTCCAAAGAAACATCTTTAGTGCCCAAAGTTCCATGGCATTGCATTTGCTTCTTTGTGCTGTGTGCCATTCAAATTTTTGTGCATTCTTTTTTTTTTTTTTAAGATTTTATTTATTTGACAAAGAGAGACAGAGCGAGAGACGGAACATAAACAGGGGGAGTTGGAGAGGGAGAAGTAGGGTCCCTGCCGAGCAGGGAGCCTAATGTGGGACTCCATCCCAGGACCCTGGGATCATGACCTGAGCCGAAGGCAGAGGCTTAACAAGTGAGCCACCCAGTGCCCCAATTTTTGTGCATTCTTATCTGCACCTTTGTGGCCATGTTACAGAAGTCTTTTGAATGCCAGGGGTCGTTATTAAATGCTTTCTCGGGTTGGGTTTTAATGTTTCTGTAACAAGGAGGAAAATGTGTCATCATGGTAAGTTAGAGACCAGATTTTAAGTCTGCTTCTGCAAATGACTGCTGTATGATCTGGCATGATGATGATGATGCTGATAATGATGTAGGTGTAATAGTATCAGTAGTAGCAAGTAATTATATTAGTACTAGGTAGCAGTAGTATAGCAGTAATAATAATAATAATATCTAAAAGCCATTCTATCTATGGATCCCTTACTATCTGCAAGGAAATCTATTAAATACATGTTTTGCCTTACTTAATTCTGAAATCTCCCTGATAAATAGATATCATTGTCCTCATTGTATAGATGAGGTAATTGAGGTTTAGAGAGATTAAGTTATGTATACAAATGACACGGTTGAGGGGTGCATTGGTGGCATAGTTGGTTAAGTGTCAGACTCTTGGTTTCAGCTCAGGTCGGAATCTCATGGTCATGAGATCGAGCCCCATGTTGGACTCTGTGCTCAGCGTGGAGTCTGCTTGAGATTCTTTCCGTCTCCCTCTGTCCCTCCTGCTCATGTTCTGTCTTTCTCTGAAATAAGTAAATACATCTTAAAAACAAAACAAAACAAATGAAAGAGTTAATAGATGGCAGGATAGGGACCAAGCCCAGGTTGTTGTGACAGTAATTTGAGATAATCTATGTAAAGCACTTCAATTTGTGGCTGGCATAGAATTTTTCAATAAATGTCTGACACTATTATAATATCCATGTGTTTTCTTTCATTAATAGGCGCCTAGCCCAAAAGCTAAGGCCCATGTGACCTACTCTCTGAATAAATTTAGAATCAAAGAAGTACAGTATAACGATCCAGAGTAATTAAAAGAAATACTGCTTTTACGTGTTTTCTGAAAATATATTAATCTAATTTCTTTTTCTTTTTGCTATGGTTCTTTCATATTCTGAATCTTTGATTTAGCAAAACTCCAAACTATTTCAAGTTCTAGAGTGTCCAGCTTATCCTGGTTTGTCAGGGACTTTTTCAACTTTAGCAATGAAAATTTCATGTCCGGGGCACCTGGGTGGCTCAGTCAGTTAAGCAGCTGCCTTTGGCTCAGGTCATGATCCCAGGATCCTGGGATCAAGCCCCACATTGGGCTTCCGGCTCAGCGGGGAGCCTGCTTCTCCCTCTCCCTCTGCTTGCTGTTCCCCCTACTTGGTGCTCTCTCTCTCTCTCTCTCTCTGTCAAATAAATAAATAAAATCTTAAAAAAAAAAAACCTGTGAGTGATTGCAGGACCCTCCTTCTCTACCCTCTTGGTAGGCTGTGCCATATTTCTTAAAAAAAAAAAAAAAAGAAAAGAAAATTTCATGTCCCATGAACCCCTTGGTTCCAGGCACATGGATGCAGTTGGTTACCCAATCTTTAACTCTGGAGTCTGATTCCCAGAGGTTCTAGCTTGTGTGTCTTGTCTGTCACTTTGTTCATCTATACATTTCCAGGAGCCTTACCTCTTCCATCCCAGAGGAATTTGGGAAAACTTGGAATACTCACTCATTAACACATCTCCTTCCTGCTACAATAATCTCCATATATTTTCAAGGACCTAAGTTGGAGTATTGTTGAGTTTTATAGCTGAACGTTCCTTTAGAAAGTGTCATATGTATTTGGAGACATGGCTAGACATGGCCCAGATAACTGGAATTGGATGAGGATGGAGAAAAAACTTGACTCGTGCCTTAGTTAAGGAGGTCCTGGGGGCACAAAGCCAGGAGGGGAGAAAAGATAGTCTAGTTTATGGCATCTGAAGCCTGTGGGATAGGCAACAGGTGGTAGTCTTGGTTTGGGAGAAGAAGCAAGAATACCAGGCACCCATAATTCTAAAAGGTGAGTGGTAGATAGCGAAGGAAAATGCAGGAGCAGTAATTCTTGGTTTCAGGGGCAGGTGGGCCAGCCATGAGGGGCCAGACTTCAGCCACAAAACAGTTCAAAGACAGTCTCCTAGGGACTGACCTTCGAAGGGGCCCTGAGTTTTAGGCAGGTTGCAGGCAGGTAGTTAATGAAGGAGTAACACAAAATCCCAATTAGTTGAGCTGGGACACAAAGTGGAGGTTGTATCTCAGTGAAAAGGCAACACCCACTGATGAGACTTGGGCCACCAAGTGAGGGGAGAATAGTGACAAGGATGATGATGCTGAGTCTCAGAATCTTAGGCTCTGTCCCCTAAATCTTAATTTCTGCCTAACATTGGGATTGGCACCAGAGTAGTGGTTCTCATTGTTTACTGTGAATAGCAATTACCTAGACTATTTATAGAAGTCAGGATTTTAAAGGCTCCATTCCTAAAGGGGGATCTGTTTTTCTGATCAAGTTGGTTTGTGGTTGGTCCCAGGAATATGCATTGTTAACGCGTCCCCACACCACCAAATTGTCTGCTAGAGTTGGTCCTTCTGAGGGTCAGTGCCCTAGAGGATTCAGGGGTTCCAAGTGCAGGTACAGGACTTTAGACAAAGCCTGGCTGCCCTTCTCCTTGGAACTTATGGCTGGGCCCAGACCAGCTTCCAAGCCTACTGGTTTAGATTCGGCCCCTCTTGATTGTGTGTGGATTCCCTGTCATGCTTAAACAGTATCTTTTCCCCCCTACATGTTGTCTAAAATATCTGCTAAGGAACTATGGCTCTTTGTGGGATACTCTCTGTCTCTGTGAATCTTGGGATCTGCTCCTTATTTCCTAATAAAGAAGTTTCCTCATAACGTTGGCTTTGGGACACCATAAATGACACAAACACTATCTTTCAACAGATTTTCCTTTACAACGAGCTGGAAATCTCCCAGCCATTCTGACAGGCTAAACTCAAGCCAGATTCCCCCTGGAAATAGGGGCGGGGCTCTTCATAAGCTTGATTTTCTGACGGAGGGCTGCTGGTCCAGCTGAACCAAAGTCAGGACAACTTGGCGAACTCATGTGGTGCTATTTTTTCTTTTATTTTAATAATCTTAAATGTGTGCTCTGAATTCATAGGTTCTCTATTTGAAACTTGGAGATCAAATCATAAAGAGAGCCAAGTGTAATTTTAATGAATGGCTCAGAGAAATCCAATGTATTGTGTAGATGAAAGTTAACAACAGTTCTAGTTTCTGAGAGTTAAGTCAGTTACACATGTTCTTAATTTGGTCAGAAAAATGAGCAATGGGGGCGCCTGGGTGGCTCAGTGGATTAAAGCCTCTGCCTTCAGCTCAGGTCATGATCTCAGGGTCCTGGGATCGAGCCCCGCATTGGGCTCTCTGCTCAGCAGGGAGCCAGCTTCCCACCCCACCCCCCCACTCTCTCTGCCTACCTCTCTGCCTACTTGTGATCTCTCTCCTCTATGTCAAATAAATAAAAAAAAATCTTTAAAAAAAAAAAAAAAGAAAAATGAGCAATGACTATGCAGTTTGAAAGCCAGGGAGGAATGCAGTGATCTAGATAAAGATGTCAGGTTCACATCTTTAATAATTTAATCTTTAATAGTGAAAAGACAACATGATTAGACTTGGTGGGCAATTACCTTGTATGTTGTGAGGGAAACACACTTCCTGAGACCTCTCAACCTGTCTAGAATGCAAAGAACTTGGGAGCAATATAGTAAAGATTCCTAAGCTGAGTAAGAGTAACCATCATTCAAGATGTGCAGCACTGAAAACAACGTCCAGGTCCTAAAATTATAAAATGGTTTCTGCGTAGGTTAAGAAACAAGATAAGCAGTTCTATTAAAGCCTAGTCTACTATTAATAGCTTCCAAAACCTACATCTACAATTTTGCCAGGCACGTCTAGGGAGTAAAGTGTGTTCATCCTTTAATGTGCTAAGGACATTCTTTCCCACTTTTTTGTTATTCTCTCTTTCTCCTTCATTATGTAATTTTCACAGAAGATTGAGACGGAGGCCCTAGGAAAGCCATAGTCAGTAGCTCAGTCCCCTTTAATGGTAAACGAAGCTACAACCAGCACCATCTCTTAAATATATAGTGAGACACACACACACACATTATAGTCTAGGAAATCAAAGTTTTCTCACTGATCATAAAGGGTCTCTGACACTTTTCTGAAAGGCCCCAATAGATAAGCAATTATGCTTAAACAAGTATTCAATCTGATGGGAGGAGGTTATAAGAATTCCTTATAGAAAATAATCTTTACTAAGTAAGAGAGCAATCAAAATCTTTCATTTAAATTCTCCTTAAACTACTTCATGCTGTTCAACTAAAAAACACACTTATGTTTTGAGCAAAGCACGAAGAAGCTGCTAAGGATACAAAGATACAAGAAAGAGGCTCTTGCCTGAATGGATACAGAAACATAAAGAGCTACAAGTAAGTTCTCTATTAATAAAGTGTTATGGTCATGCTGTATTCCTGGCTACTTAGGGACTCATTTTACTGAGAATTCACTAAAGAATGAGTAAAACTTCCCTAGTTAGGATTTATTGATCCAAAAGATAAAAGCATGGTGTCCAGGCAAAGTTAGATAGCTCTGTATATGACACACAGGGTAGAGGTGATAAGGTTGATAAGGTCAGCTTGGTTCTTTTGATAAGGAGAGAGTTTTGTGGCTTGGGGTGTCCTGAATATGGAGTTTGGCCAGCTGTGCTAATTAAAGGAAAGACAACTCTTGGGCATCATCGATCCAGGGTGGGAGGTAGAGTCTTATGGAGTACTACAGCTCTGGCTCTTTAAGCATCCTTTAGTGTTCTTTATGGGTTTCAAGTCAACCAATTTGAATTAAGTGCCTACTCCGCTGGGCTTGGGACTCCGGGTACAAGGAATCTACGAATAATAAGGGAGGCAGGCAGGTAAAGAAATAAATGTCATTCTGCGGAGCAGGCATTAAATGAGGTAGAGGGCAAAATTCACATTTTAGAATACGGGAAACTACTGTCACAAAGAACTCCAGATCCTGGTAGCTTACTACAAAGAAAATGTATTTCTCACTCACGTCAAGTCTAACCCTGATCACCCTGCGTGGGCAGGCCTCCTGCTTGTCTTTCCTCTAGCAATGACCCAGACCCTGGAATTGTTTCTGTGGGGCTCATCCAGCTGGTAGGTGAAAGGAGGAATTCATAGAGGATCCTAACCCCTGATTCTCAGACTTCTTCCTGGAAATAATACATACCATTTAGGTTCATAATCCATTGGCTAGAAACAGTTCTATGGCTCTGCCTTGATGTACAGTGGCTGGAAAATGGGCAGCTACTTCTAAGAAACATCAGGGTAATCTTCATAAAGAAGAGAGGTGGCAATCCTTGGTGGCCCCTAGCAGTCTTTGCAGCAGGGCAGTGAAGGCCAAAAGGGAGATCTCTCCTTAGAGACTGTGATGTGTATGACGAGTCTTAATGGAAAAAATAGTTTGGCTGTCGGAAGAGTAAAGCATTCAGAACAGCTACATTGCTATTAGGGTAGAAATATGAACGCCTTACCACAGTGGCAGGGAAGTGCCTACTTTATTAAGTCTGGCGCATATAGTCTAAGGCTGGAATTGATGGGAGACAGGACAGAAGAATTGTAGCCATCAGTTCATGAGGGTACATTGCAATCTCTGAAGAGGAGCTTGGAGCTCTTAAGACTAACTATACCTGTGATTTTAAAATTTGGCTTGAGGGTAAAATGATCAGGGAATTTTATTTTTAGTGCTTGGTCCTGGATTCCCCCAACCCATTAGATTGGAATCTGTAGAGAAGACTCAAGAATCTGTAGTTTAATTAAAAATAGAATTACCACATGACCCATGTGGTAATGGGTCCACTACTGAGTATTTACCTAAAGAATACAAAAATATTAATCGAAAAAGTTATATGTGCCCTTATGCTTATTGCAGCATTATTTATAGCAGATAAGCTATGGAAGCAAACCAAGTATCCATCAATAGGTGGATGAATAAAGAAGATGCAGTAATGGAGTATTACTCAGCTGTAAAAAGAATGAAGTCTTGCTATTTGCAACAACATAGATGGATCTAGAGGGTGTAAGATTAAGTGAAATAAGTCAGGCAGAGAAAGGCAAATACCGTATTCTTTCACTCATATGTGAAATGTAAGAAACAAAACACAGAAAAAAGAGACAAAAAACCGTTCTCTTAAATATAGAGAACAAACGGATGGTTACCTGAGGAGAGGTGGGTGGGGGGATGGCTGAACTAAGGGAAGGGGGATTAAGAGTACACTTTACATTATGAGCACTGAGTAGTGTCTAGAACTGTTGAGTCACTATATTGTACACTTGAAACTAATTTAATGCAGTATGTTAATTACAGTGGAGTTAAAAATACAATTTAAATAAATAAATAAATCTGTAATTTTCAAAGTTCCATAGAGGAATAGAATTTGTAACCTAGATTGAGAATAACTTATCTGTAAAGTTTTGTTAAAATGCGAACAAATATTTGATAGACTTTATTCCTGTGGCTCTTGAGAGAAGAAACATACATACTCAAAATGAGTTTTTAAAAGTCCCTTTCTAGGTAGGCATTGTCTGAAAATAAAATCTTAATCATCATCAAGAACATTTATGAGATGACTAAGGCTAGACAGTTTGATAGAACAAATTTTCTTAAAATCACTCAAAAGGCTTGTAATTTTCCATTAAATGAAGGAGGTTGCCTGATGTAATAGAAGAGATAAGGGAATGTGGAGTCAGACCTGGGTCTGAATCGTACTTGACCATTTGGTAGATAAGTTACTTTCTAGGATAGATACTGAACTTTCTAGCAAAATCACCGAACTTCTCTGAGACTTTTTGTTATTTGTAAAATAAGATAATTGTGTGTATGACACTGCTGGTTGCCTCGCTAATATTTATTCTTCTCCTCTATTTTTGTTGAGGTGGCAGTGTGCCCAGAGCTTTATTTCCCAGGCTCCCTTCAAGTGAGCAGTGGCTCCATGACAATTTCTGATGAACGAGGAGTGAGCAGAGGGGAGAGCAGCAGGCCATGAGCTCAGAATGGGGGTAGGCAGATCCTGTGGGGCCTTGAGACTGTTTTCAGCCTTTGGATTTTATCCTAAGTGAAATGAAGTCAAAAAGCCACAAAGAATCGTGAGAGAAAGGCGATTGCTCTGCATACTATGCAGAGAGTAGACTGTAGGACAAGGACAGAGGAAAAGGGAGACCTGATAGGAAATTATTGCAGCTACTTAAGTGAAAGATGCTGGTAAATTAGGTGAGGGTGGTGAGCTGTAGAGAAGACTTAAGCTGTCAGGTTCTGGACACAGGTTGGAAGGAGAGCCAACAGGATTTTAAGATGGAATTGATGTGGGGTATATGGTTAAGATCCTTAAGGAGTCCCCAAGTTTTTTGACTTGAATAATTTTTGAATAAGGATGAGATTGCCCTTCACTGACGTGAAGAAGGCTATAGAAGAAATGCGTTTGAGGGGAAGGATCAGAAATTGAGTTCTGTACATGTTGAATGTGATGTCTACTAGAAATCTGAGTGGAGGGGTGCCTGGGTGGCTCAGTGGGTTAAAGCCTCTGCCTTCAGCTCAGGTCAGGATCTCAGGGTCCTGGGATCGAGCCCCACACGGGGCTCTCTGCTCAGCAGGGAGCCTGCTTCCCCCCCTCCTCCCCGCCTGCCTCTCTGTTTACATGTGATCTCTCTCTCTCTCTCTGTCAAATAAATAAATAAAAATCTTAAAAAAAAAAAAACAAGAAAAGAATTCTGAGTGGAGATGTAAAGTAAACAATTTTGTATATGAGTCGAGTTGAAAAGAGAAGTCTGTGCTGGGAATAGAACATGTCTGTTGGGAATTCCAGCATGGGTTTAAAACCACGAGATTGGATTAAATCATCAGAGTAAGTGTACATAAAGGAGAGATGTGTGTGCCGTGGATCAGCCCACTATTAAGAAGTCGAAGGGAAGAGAGGAAATCATAAAGGAGATTGAGAAGGAAGGTCGGTGAGGGAGAGGAGAAGTTAGAGAGTGTATTGCCCTGGAAGGCGGAAGAACAAGCAGAACAAACCTGTCAAATGCTATTGACTGATTACTCGGTCCAATGGGAACTGAGAATTCCCCATTGGATTGAGTACCGTGGAGGTCATGGGTGTCCTTAGGGAAAGCATTTTGCGGATAGGCTAGAAGATAGTGCCTGCTGGGTATGCCTTGGAGGAAATAGGAGAGGAACTGGAAACAAGAGTAGAGCTTACTCTTTCAAGAAGTTTTAAAGCAAAGACAGTAAGGCAGTTGCTAGTGGGAAAGTGAAATAAGAATTAAGGAAGGGGTGTGTGTGTATGTCTGTTTAAAAATTTGAGAAATAGGCAGTTGGTTAAGCATCTGCCTTTGTCTCAGGGCATGATCCCCAGGTCCTGGGATTGAGTCCCACATCGGGCTCCTTGCTCAGTGGGGAACATGTTTCTCCCTCTGCCCCTTCCCCTGCTTGTGGTTGCTCTCTCTCAAATAAATAAAATCTTAAAAAAAAAAATTGAAAAAAAAAATCATGATAGTATGCTGATGGGAATAATCCAGAGAGAGAGAAAAAAAAAATTGATGATGTTGGAAAGAGGAGAGATTCCTGGAGTGAGAGCCTTAAATTGGATAGAGGAAATATAATATAAGGCATATTGAGAAGACCTTGGAATTTTTTACCCATGATATCTATAGTATAAGGCACCAAGGAGGATATGAAATAAACAAAACTAAGTCTATTGCCTCAAAGCACTCATAGTCTCACTAGAGAAACAAAGACGTTTTGGACCCTGATGACTCCTTAGAGCATGCTTTATCTAATCTTTGTGTCAGGAATTGCAGACTCTTTAAGACTTTAAGATTTAAAGATACTTTAAGTCCCACCCAGATGGATGCTCTGTTGTCCTTCCTCATAGTCTCTATCAGACAGGGAATGTCTGTGAGACACACGAGGAATGAGTTTCCCAATTAAATTTGCCGAGCCAGAAGACAATGTAATCTACCTGTATTTTATGATTGGTTCATGACAGCTTCATCATGGTTTTTCGACAAGTGTTTTCTGACTCCCTCTCTAATTCCAGGTCCTTTGCTAGTTGCTGGGTTTGGAGAAATGAGAACTGAACAGGTAATGAGAACCAGAGATAAAGCAGCAGTGTGGACAGTGGAGTAGAGAGACAGGCATGTGAGACAAATTTATTATTATTTTTTAAAGATTTTATTTATTTGTCAGAGAGAGAGAGAGCACAGAAGCAGGGGGGCGGCAGGCAGAGGGAGAAGCAGGCTCCCTGCTCAGGGAGCCCTATGTGAGGCGGGATCCCAGGACCCGGGGATTATGACATAAGCGGAAGGCAGACGCCCAACTGACAGAGCCACCTAGGTGTCCTGAGACAGAGATTTAGAACGTAGAATCAGCTTTTGGTGATTAACTAGAAACGGGAAGATTAGTGAGGTTGAGGAGTTTACATTTATTCTGAGAATGTTCCAAATACTAATCTCAATTTCTGGAATGCAGAGATTGATAACCATATATTACTATTCATTTTATTGGATTTTTTAAAGTTTTATGTGGGTTTTCCTAGAATTTAATCAAATTCATATCAGTTTCTCATCTTTTTACCATAAAGTTTTATATACTGTTCTATTTACATTTTAAATCTTTTGTGAATCTATATATTTGCATTCTTAAGATTTTACATCTGTGATTTCTTAGCCTTTCTAAACATTTACAAAGATTTAAAAATGTGTTATTTTGTGTTATTTATCAATTATGCTGTTTTCAACTGAAGATAAATGTGCATAACTCCTTGTGTAATTCTCTCTTGAGTTAGATCTTCTCTCATTTCCCAGCTCTTCAATATTCTCAAGACAAGAATGCTTACAACAACAGCATCAATAACAATATAAGTATAAACACAAGTGCTAACATTCTTCTTGTCCCTTGTCCCTCTTGTAACATTTGTGGCTATCACATTTCCTCTAAAGCAATATGGCACTGACTATATACAGCTCCTACTTTCTCCTGCTGTGATATGAACGAGGAGGTGATTAAAGTATCAGGTCTGCTAAATACTGCTTTTCCAGGGTACTAGAAGAACAGTTTTCTTTTTAGCATGGGCCTTGAGTTCTGCAACAGAGGCTGGCAGGCAGAGAGAGGGAGAAAGAGGGAAACTGAGGAAGGATATGCTTATCGACTTTCAGGTGGGCAAAGGTTAGGCAGGCCACTCATTGCATTTTTTAATAGTTTTATTGGCCTTCTAGTTGATAGAAAATCATCTCAGATTCTGATTCTTGGGTTTCAGTGTTATTGCAAGTTTTCCCTTCCTTTTCTGTCTTTATACAGAATAAGTGAGATGTTAGTGGATCTTCCTTATAGTCTTCCTTATAGCTGGGTGTTTTGAAGAAATCATTTATGAAATTAAGACATGATTGATTTGGACAGCTTTTAGAACATGAAAAGTAAAGAAAATTAAAATCTAGAACTTTGTCATCCAAAGATATTTCAGTACCTTTAACTACATCATAAAGATTCTTGGTTATGTAGAGAGCAATAATAATGAAGAAAGCTTTTAAAAAGTATGGTCATTCAGTAAATATTGAGTGTAATTTGAAAAACTCTTCTGCAATCTATTGTGCATGTTTTTCCATATTACTAAATATTCTTTTATTACATGTTTTAAAAATGGATGCCACCCAATGATACCATTATTTACATATACTTATTTAATAACATGTATATAAAACCTTTAATATTGAAAGGTTTGTGTGTGTGTGTGTGTGTATGTTATGCACTTCCTTGTGCATATATTTTCTGTCTGTGTGGTTTCCTTGGGATAAATGTCTCCAGTGGCATTTCTGGGAAAGAGAGTATCAGCACTAGGAGGCTTTTGCTTTCTTGTGCAGATTTCCCTTGGAAGAATGGTATCAATTTATATTCTCACCAGCAATGCACTAAGGATCAATGGGTATTACCCTTTGTTGTTGTCTTTTGTATTAGTTTTCTAGGGCTGCCATAATGAAATATCTTGGACTGGGTGACTAAAGCAACAGAAATTTATTTGCTCACCGTTCTGGAAGCCTGAAGCCTGAAATCAAGGTCTCAGCAGTTTTGTTCCCTTGCACCAGCTAAAACTCTTGTATTTAGTAAGAGAGGAGATGCGATCCCTGTTTCTAAGAACTTCCAGGAAACCAGGATGCCTGGAGAGGCTAGAGAGGGTGTGGGGGTCAGCACACTTCTGCGGATCAGACTGATCTAGTTGCATAAGTCTTTCAATGTCTTTGTATGTGAATGACTCATCATGCAATCTGGCTGATTATAAGATTGAGAGAGCCCAATTTTTTCCTAAAAATTCTATAGGATAGACATTGCCCCATTATCATTTGGTTTTCTAAAGTTGAGGAAAAGAAATCTAACGTCAGCTTTTTCTTTTCCTCTGCCTGGATTCTGGTTGTGTTATCTTTTTATTTTTGGAATTTAAGTTTCTTCCTCTGGGATATATCTGAAGGCTTGTCTTTAGTAATATTAGGTCATATAGGCTCTATTCATTTGTTTTGCACAGTGTCTTTTTCAGTTCAGGAACGTGTCTGGTGATTTACATCGCAATTGCTCCTTTTCCATTTGTTTGAGGCTCTTCTTCAAAAAATAATCACTTTTGTGTTGGATCTCTGTTTTTTGTCCTCTGTATAATCCCTGTGGTCTAATTTTCTGTTTTATTTTCTTTATAATGAATATTTTCATATCTAACAGTTGTTTCCTTGGAGGTATATTGATCTACTGTCATTTCACTGTTTATTTTTCATTTCGTTCTGTTTCTTCATCTCATATTTTGTCACATTCTGCATTTTGAAAGCATAGAGTACCTTTCTAATATTTCTCTTTTTCTGTAGTACCTTCACCAGTATTATTCTCTTTTTCTGGATCTTGCAGGCTGTTGTCTTCCTGTTCTATGTAGGGGAATTTTTGTCTTTCTATCTCTGAATGAAGAGCAGGCTATCCAAGCCCATAAATGGTGTGGGAGCCATGCCTTGTGGTTTCTTGCTTTCTCCTTTCATATATCCAGTGTCTGCTTAATATAATTTTGCATACTTACTCCGTTGCCGGGTTGCCAGAGGAGGGGTGTAGGAAGGGAGCTGCAGCTCTGGGGCAATCCCAATAGAGGATCATTCTTTTTTTTTTTTTTTTTTCTGTTTTGGAACAACTGTTTCCTGTACCCATCTTTCTGTTGGGTCATTCCACACTAGCCACATGGTGTATCTGTGCCTACTCTTCTAGTTTATGATATGTCCATATACATCCAGTTATAAATGCCTACCGCCCAGGTCTTGGAGAAACCTCACCCTGTCCCTGGCTGTCGTTGATGTACTCAATGTACTCATTGTCTAAGTCATCAGGCCTTTTGTCACAATTGCTTTGAATGCTGCTGATTCCAGTGGCAAAAGGATATTAAGTGGTGGGCTTCTTCTTTTCCAAGACACTTTCCTATTGAAAGACCCTGCTCCTTACAATTGAGAGTTTTTAAAAGGAACTCTTCTAGTGTTTTCAGGCTCTTCTCTAACCATTTCTATGCCACTTTTTTTTTTAATATATCTCACAAATTTTATTTTAATTTTTTAAATTAACATATAATGTATTACTTGCCCCAGGGTACATATTTGTGAATCATCAGGCTTACACATTTCACAGCACTCACCATAGCACATACCCTCCCCGATGTCCATAATCCAGCCACACTATATGATCTCTCTGATATGAAGAATTTGAGAGGCAGGGTGTGGGGTTGTGGGGGATGGGGGAGGGAAATGAAACAAGATGGGATCAGGAAGGAGACAAACCATAAGAGACTTCTATGCCACATTCTTTTTTTTTTTTTTCAAGATTTTATTTATTCATTTAACAGAGAGAGAACACAAGCAGGCAGAGAGGCAGGCAGAGGCAGAGGCAGAGAGAGAGGAGCAGGCTCCCTGCCGAGCAAGGAGCCCGATGTGGGACTCGATCCCAGGATGCTGGGATCATGACCTGAGCCTAAGGCAGCTGCTCAACCAACTGAGCCACCCAGGCGTCCCTCTATGCCACATTCTTAAGAGGCCTCTGTATTCAATTTTATTGATGCCAAAAAGAAGTTACCACAAACCTAATGACTTCACACAGATATATTATCTTATAGTTCTAGACTCAAAAATCTGACACGTATCTCACTGGACTAAGATCAAAGCATTGCCAGGGCCATATTCCTTTCTGTAGGCTCTGGGGAGGAAATGTTCCTTCACCTTTTCCAGCTTCTACAGGCCTCCTGCATTCCTTAGCTTGGGGCCCCCTTCCTTGACCTTCAAAGCCAGCAAAGGCAAGTCAAGCCCTTTTCAGTCCTCATCACTCCCTTTCTGCCTCACTATACCACTTTGGAGGGCCCTTGTGGTTTCATCAGGCCCACCTGGATAATCTCACTCTCTCCAGATTAGCTGATAGTCACCTTAATTCCATCTGCAAATTTAATTCCCATTTTTCATGTAATGTAACATAGTCACAGATTCTAAGGATTAGGAACATGGCCATCTTTGGGGGGACCCTTACTCTGCCTACCACAACCTCCATGTCTTCAACTGTGCTCTATTTACATGGTATCCTAACACCTCTTAACATTTCTGGCATGGTCTTGATACTCTTCCCTCCTTTCTATTATTGGTGCCACTTTTTCTGCACTTTATGTTCAACAGGAGAGCTACCCGCATGTATTCAGGTCACTACTTTTCCTGGAAGGGCAGGAAGTATTTCTAATATGACTTTTGTAGGGAGATTTTCCCATGATTACAAACCATACTGATTATTACGTTTGTAGTTACTCAAGTTACATTGTTACTATTTCTCTTGCTCTTTCAGGAATTTCTCCTGCAGTTTCATGTTCCAGGAACCCTCTTTCTCATTGGTATTTCCAGCACATGATGGACAAGAATAAATGAAGGAACTAAATTTAGTTTTGATTCTCATATTAAACAGAAATGACCTGAGGAGTAGGTCCAAAGCTTTTCTTCTCACAATCACACATACTTTACTTCTCACGATCACACAAAATAAGGCAAATTTGTTACATTTCTTCTTTATTGAGCACTAAAATATGCTTATCAAATGCTTTTCACACATGTTTTCCATTAGCCTTGAACTTTGGTGAATATTTGGAAGATAGGATGGTTTTTGATGGTCCCTAAAGAAAAAGCAGTTAAAAATTTTCCAGTTCATTTTGTATTCATTTTATTGAGTGAAAACTATGTTTTATTCTACTTTACATTGTGCTTTATAAACGTCAAGGGTTTATATTTCTATGAACAACTTCTTTGAGGTTTGTCTCATGAGCTGGGATTCCCATGGGCATCTTATTTTCCTATACAGTTTCCCATTTTCGAGTTATATGGCATTGTAATGTGTAGTTATTCTCCAGGGATGAGCTCTCCAGAGAAATCAGGGAGGTTTTTGTTTTTTTTTGTTTTGTTTTGCTTTTATATTGAAAAAATTCCTATTTGGCTCATGGTAATCCTCCAGATCATTCCCAGTACACTTAAGTTCAAACGGCCTGAAGACTAAGCCACCCCAAGTAGTACTAAAATAATGTATATAAAACAATATATAAGTTTCTTTGTTACCAGTAGACTGCAAGATTAATTTCTTTGGTTCCTTTAAAACAGCATTTTTATTTAGACTGAAGTCACTATAACCTTTTTTTATGCACTTAGTCACCTAGAATTTTGTTTGGCTCCCCAATCTAAACTCTGTTACGATCTGCTAATGGTGTAAGCCTTCTGTGCTGACAGAATACCCCATGTGCTAACTTTCTGCTTGGGTCCCCCGATATAAAGTCCGCTGATAAAAGTTGCTCAGCGCTGTCCGGCTTATCAATGGACTTCAGTGAGGAGTGTGGCATTTCAGTGACACCAAGCCAGGGACCAAGCTGTTCAGACATACCATTCATCACCTCTCTTCTCAGGGCCTGACGGGCATTCCTGCTTTTAATCAGTACATATATGGTCTTGGGAATGAAATAAAAGATGTCTGCTGGACCAGAGTAGGGCAGGCATTATGTCTAGCGGTTGTTGGATTGATTGTATACTAATTGCTTTCATTGAGATACAGTGCTCAAGAAAATTTATGAATGAATAGTGGCCAAGACGGCCATGCACAAACCCTTAGATTTCGGGTTTCAGAAGAACCAACTGTTGAAATGGATGGCATCCCAGCAGTAAAGAATTTGAAAATCGGTTCTGCAAGTGTCCACCTTCACATTCCAAATGAGCATGCACACTGTAGCATTTGATGGGGCATGTCTGAACTAGAGGGCCAGCGTGCATCAAAATCTGACTTGGAGGACAGTGTTTCTAAACCTGCTGGGGATGAGGGGGGAGGCAGGGCTGTGATTCAGTCCCTGATTGGCATGTAGTAGGTTGGTGATGTCATGTGTGCCAGTGCCTGATTCCTACTAGTGGTTGTTCTAACTCTCTGAAAGAGGGCCCTGGAAACATCCAGCCTTAGAAATTGATTAAAATGTGGTTTGAAATTAAATAGATTACAAGGCGGTCATTAAATATCATATTCTCTAAAACTATCTAACAACATTGTAAAATGCTCATTAATATCAAAGGAGGGAAGGCAACAGAAGACAAAAATTATTCAAATATAGTATCAAAATGTTTTCAGTATTTACCTCTAGATATTAGTATTATAGTAAACTTATAAAAGTATCAGTATTATAGTAAACTTTTAAAGGTCCCTTTTTATGCTTTTATTTTTTTTATTTTTTTTTTTTAAGATTTTATTTATTCATTTGAGAAAGAGAGCATGAGAGGGGAGAAGGTCAGAGGGAGAAGCGGAACTCGATCCCGGGACTCCGGGACCATGACCTGAGCCGAAGGCGGTCGCCCAACCAACTGAGCCACCCAGGTGCTCCCCTTTTTATGCTTTTTTTCTATTTCCTGAACATTCTACAATGACCACATACTCTTATTATAATGTTATTTTTAATAAAGGAAAAAATGCTAAAGGCAAGTATTTCAGTTATTAATCTACCATTTCTAAATTATGGTTGAATAGGATTTAGAGTTCTATAGAGAATACATAATCCTGAGATTTGGACTGTATTGGACAGGTAAAATGTTGGCTGAATAATACATTTTTGGTAGAATTTAATTCTCATTTTATCCATTCTAACAACCATCTATCCAAAGATGAACGTGAAAATAACATAGTAATTTCAATATGTGAAACTGTATAGAAAGTTTTATATTTTATAGTTTTCAGCGAGAAAATGGAGAAGTTAAGCTAATACAACAGTATTGTAGAATAGCTACTTTATATTTGCATAAGGAGTCAGATTTGAGCTATATTTATATAGGTTTTGTGAATCACAGTTAAAGTTTTTTTTTTTAAAGATTTTTTTTTTTTTTAATTTGACAGAGAGAGAGATCACAAGGAGGCAGAGAAGCAGGCAGAGAGAGAGAGGGGGAAGCAGGCTCCCTGCTGAGCAGAGAGCCCGATGCGGGGCTCGATCCCAGGACTCTGAGATCATGACCCGAGCTGGAGGCAGAGGCTTTAACCCCCTGAACCACCCAGGCGCCCCAAATCACAGTTAAATTTTATTTGGAATAAGTGATTATGGAGATTTGGTTATTTCACATACATACCACCTTTTAAGTACTCAATAGGTATTTTTTTAATGAATGGATGAATGTCTATCTTCTGGGCATTCACTGTAGCCCCACTAACTGCCAGTGATTAAACTCATTGTTTGCGTGTCCTTTTACTAAAAGTAACAAATGGGCAAAAAGCTGAATTTACCAGTATGGGATTTGGAGCTGTGAGTATGTGGATGAGGTCATTCTGTGTATGAAAATACCTTTTGGTGTTATTTCCGGGACATACCAAAATTTAGGAGGTAAACTTTTTGAGTTCAGCTCTATTAATAATTACTATTATTTTGTTATAGTACAGAAGAAGAAGAGGACAGGAGAAGTTGGAGAGAATATATCATAATTGTATAACAGGCTCTTAATCTAGTAAAGGCAAGAAGGGGCAATGCTATAAAACGCTGAATTAGGAATCCTATTATTTTTCTTGTCTCTGCTTTGTAATTAACTTGTGTCTGTGGGTCACTCTGTGGACCTCAGTTTTATCATGTGTAAATTCAAAGGATTGGTCTAAAATTAGTGGTTGTCAAGTTACAGATTCAGGAGAGCTGCAGAATCTGGCAGTGGAAGGTATGGTGAAAGAAGAAAGTAGGCTTGCCTTTCTCACCTTTCTCACTTTTCTGATCAGATCGTGACCTTATTTTTCTGCTTTTGTAAGCTGTTTAGTTTTTCGATAACTTCTAAATCAAAACAAACACTGATGTAGACTTATTTAGGAGGGAGAGGCATGGGACCACTTGTTCAAATGGGTAGGGTGAAACCAAGCTTTATTTTAATGTGTATAATGATGTCTGAGAATTATGTTTAAAGGCTTGCTTACTATACAGGATTGCAATTAGTTTTTGCAATATGCTTTGTTCTGGAGGTGTGGTTTTACACTTGCATATTATTATGGTATGTGGTTACTTCAGTGCTGGGATGAAATCAGAGTCATCAAGTTTTGAGTGTTGAGTAGTCCTATAATTAGATGGGATCTGGTGTTTGAAAAAAATGGTCCCTGATGGGGAACCAGAAAATATGCATTCTGTTCTCATCACTCACTGGCTACAGAAAGAGGACAGTATGATAGGATTTTGTATTTTGCTTCCCCCATCTGCAAAATGGACTTAACACAGGTCAACTGTCAATCTCCGCTGGGGTTATCCTGGGAATCAACTAAAAAAGCATCTCAGATACTCTGTGAGGGTGATATCACTTACCTGTATGTATTTAAAGGATGGAGAACCATCTTGATCATGGATGGATAATTCACTTGGCATCCTAGTGACTTAGCCCAGAAAATTTTAGGATCACTTTTCCATACTCATTACTGAACTCATTACTAGACTAGTAACTGTTAATCTTTTCCAAAGGCTTATTCCCTGTGGTGAGGGAGAAAGAAAATATGGCCTTGTTTACATAAAAAGCTCTACCTGAGTGTTTTGAATACAGTAAAATATGATGATTTCTGCTTCCAGCCTCAGGTGACTAGTTGTTCTGGGGTCTGAAAAGCTTCTCAAGCCCTACACTCATGGCAATGTGAAGCTTATTGACCCTATTCCCATGTGTCCTCAGACTTGTAGGTCACGAGAAGTTTCCCTGTGACCACTGGATATTATTATTACCTTTTCTTTGCTGACATATTTGTGTTCTCTTAGATTTGGGGAGGTTCCAAAACTTAGAAAATAGAAGGCCAGTATTTCACAAGGGCTCAACAGCTTTTTTGGAGTAAAATTTGCAGTGTGCAAGAATGCATCTGCTCTCATCAGATAATCAAAGGCTTTTGGGTTATTAGAATGTAGATTGTAAACAAGCCACATTCTTCAGAGGAACCAACTAGATCTGGACTTGGCAGTTGTAGATTACCAGACTGGAGGGGGTAAAAAAAGCCCCAGTAATACCCCTCTGAACTCAGAGTCACTATTATCTATTTGTTGGGTGAGATGGATTCTGCCTCCTTATGTACTCAGGAATATTAATTCCATTTATTAATTATGTGGATGTTAAAAACCTATATTTGTCTTAAGTTGTAAATTGGCTCATAAGGAAAATATATTATTAAGTGATGAAGGACTGCCTACTAACAGTTGATGGAAGTAGTTAAATATTTTGCTGTAGAAATAGAACTTGCCCTCTCTGTAAAGGATCAGATTATTTATTGACTTTATTTGGCGGAAGTTATTTTGAGTGTGCTCATTTTCTTCGACATAGGCTCTCTTATGTTGCTTGTTTCTCTCTTTTTAAATCCTATGCATTGTTCCAGGTCTCGCTCACATCTTACCTTACAGAAAAGCTTTCTAGCCATGCATGGTTCAGTGTACTTTCCCCTCTATGAACTCTGTCTGTTAGTATATAGTTAAGAATTTCCTTGATCTTTATCTTTGGGTAGTCATTTATCTTCTGTTTCTTTGATGACTCGCACAGTGTCTAGCTCAGTGCTGATATATGGTAGCAAGTGACAAGTCAGTGTTCATTAAATGCTTGTTGATAACTCTTTCTAGAATGAATGAATGAACAGGCTTTCAACGAGCACAAAATTTATTTCACTGGTTTTAACCATGTTTTCCTGAACTCTAATTGAGATGTCCTGTGAATATTCACAGGTAGTCTGGAACACAATTGTAATTTTATAAACAAAAGTCTAGTATTTTCTATTATTTTGAAGTTGACTGGAGGAAGATCGTAGTTTAGAATATAGAAGGTTAACCTATAGAGTCAGAGGCTGGCAGTCATATGCAGGGGTTAGGAGGGTACTTTGACAGCTTTTGGACACAGGCACTCAGGCTTATATCTGCTGTTGACTAATCTTTAATTTATTCTGTTAGGTTTATCACTTACTGGTCAGTTTTGTGATCGTGATCTCATATCCCAGGTGTCTTCCCTGAAGAGAAAGTACTACTTCCTTGGAGAGAGAGAAAGAGAAATTCAAGCATTTCCCCTTGATTTCCAAGTATTTTTCTCTGTAGGTGAATACATTGGCACTTTTTTTTTTTAAGATTTTATTTATTTAGAGACAGAGCAGGGGAAGAGACAGAGGGAGAAAGAGAGAAAGATCTCAAGCAGAGTCTGTGCTGAACACAGAGCCCAATGCTGGGCCCCATCCCACAAGACTGAGATCGTGACCTGAGCCGAAATAAACCATCAGACACCCAACTGACTGAGCCACCCAGGCACCCATAAATTGTCATTCTAAATTAATCAGTCTGTATAGAGATACCTCGTGTTGATTCTTGGCTTTCTAAGACTACAGAGCTGAGGACCATGTTCTTGACTGTAATGTTAAGGAGGTCCTCCTCATGGAAACTTCTAGATTTTTGGTACCACATATCTTAACATTAAAAGTGCTGAAAATAAAAAAAAAAAAAAAAAAAAAAAAAGTGCTGAAAATAGCTAAATAGGGACAAAGTCTTTTTCTCAAAAACTGTTAATCATATTTTAAGCATATAAAGCTTAACAAACTCCCTTTTAAGTACAAAAAACAGCATTTTCCTTTTAAAGTCCCATGAACATTTTCAACAGGGAGTATGGTTGGCATTCAGAGTTTAGTTCTGAGAGATGACACTTGGTTTTCTTATTTTAGGTTTTTAAAGAGACATAAAGAAGAAAAGCAGAGAAAATTCAGAATAAGGGGAAAAGGACTAAAACATTCCACATTCTGCAGTTTTTCAAATGAAGTAAATCTCATAAATACTTAACCAATAAGTTTTAATTTTAAAAAATAGCTCAACTTGCCAATGTGATGTGTTTAAAGAGACACAATACGTTTATGTAAAGGCAAGCACCAGAGAAGGAAAAAGGAGATAATTATGGCGACCTAAGATAGATGAAATTTAGGATTTTTAAATTTTAAGTATCTACCTACTTGAGAGACTTAGAGCAGTTGGTTGAAGCAATCTCGATTTATTTATCAAGTTTTCACACTGGGTTGGAGGAATGTTGTGTGGGACCTTTTGGCTCTCCAAAGAAGTTTGGTGTAGAAAGAAGCATAAAGAGACTTAAAAGCTGTAAGAAAGGGAAACTAGGTAGAATTGTGACGGATTTTTTGCTCCACCATATAGCCATGACAAGGATGTGACGATGCCTTAAATTTAGTTTTTTGTTTACTGGAAGTGGTAGAGTCAGTTCATGCAGAGGTCCATCAGGACAGTTGCAGTTTCGAATGTGAAGGGTTTGAGGAAGGTTGAAATGGAAAATATTTTAAAATTTCTTCTCAGAATGCTGAGTAGTGATGACATTGGTGGAAGAACTATATAGGGTCTCCTATTTTTTCCAACTTTTCTCACAGAAATTGTCTGTGGAGCTGAAACTCTGAAGTTTGTTCTTTACCAAGATATATTTATTCTTCACGGTTTTCTGTGGCTGTTTTCTCAGTCTTTTGGAGAAAGATTTGACTTTGGAAAACAGCATTTAAAGACTCTTTCTTCAGATTCTACACAATACAGTGACAGTAATCAATAATTTCAAATGCTTAGTGTGTTTTTAGGAGCATTATATACACTATCACATTTGATCTCTCACTGGCTGTGTGTGAAATGTACTATTACCATCCTTATTTTACTGACCTGCTTAAGTGGGTACGTGAGTTGTCTAAAGGTACACAGTGTATATGGTGGGTCCATACACTTGAACCCTGGTCTGATTTCAAAGCTCTTAACCACTACTCTTTGTTGCTACTTGAATGAATTTATTGTATCTCCCGCAAAGGACTTGAAAATGTTAGGACCTAAAATTAATAGTCACACAGCAATGTATTAGAGAAGGCTGAAAATAGTTGATTAGAAACTTCTTTCATGTTTTCAAGGAGCAACACCCAAGTCATTGGTTCATTGATGCAAGTTCTATCAAACTAATGGGCCTGGAAGGCAGAGTTACGGTATGCTTTGGAATTAGGATTTGAGTCAATTAGCATGTTTTCCTTCGTTCTTATCTCAGTGTCAAGGGTACAAGGGCATATGGTGATGAAATGTTGATTTGGCTCCTTAATTCCAGTCAGATCAGTGTCATCTCAAATGACACCTAACGGTGTGCTCAGTGTCAAATGTTCATAGAACTCTTCCTTTTGAAATATAAAAGGACATCTTCGCCTCAAAGTATAGTGGGTCCTCATTACTTACCAGTTCCATATTTGCAAATTAGCCTACTCACCGACATTTGTTTACAAACCCAATATCGATATTTGGGGTGCTTGCCTCCACAGTTGTTTGTGGATGCGGGAAGAGTGATGAACATTTTGTCACCTGACACACAAACGCCCAGTGTCAAACAAGGTGACGCTCTGCCTCTTCATCTCAGATCCTACTGTGAACAAGTGCCCTTCCTCCATCTATTTAGTTAGCATCCTGGGATTTTGGTTTTGGTTTTGTTTTTTTTGCATCTTTGTGCTTTTTAGTCAGTGATTTCACTGTTTAAAATGGTTCCAAAGCCTACTGCTGTAGTGCTGCCTGGTGTTCCTGAGCTCAGGAAGGCTATGATATGACTCATAGAGGAAAGATATGTGTTAGGTAAGCTTGACTTAGGGATGGGTTATGGGCATGTTAGCTGTGAGTTCAAATGGAAATCAATCAACAATTTGGTATATTCAGAAAAAGGAAGAGGAAATTTGCTCATCTCTAAGTGGGCCCGCTGTGCCAAGTGTGAAAGTAACATTTGTAGAGCCTGATGAAGCTTGGAAAAGAAGGAAAAGTGGCTAAATGTGTGGATTTGTGAGACGATTGATAAAAAAGCATCGTGCACAGCACTGTTGTGAAGCTGCAATCCAGAGATATATATACAGTCCCATCAGCCACGCTAAGGAACACGTTAAAGTCTTCTTGGCTGTTGCTCGCTGGTTTGCACATTTCAAGAAGTGTTACAGGATGACAGGAGTTAGACCTATAGGCAGGGTACATTCTGCAGATCAGGAGGTTTTGGAAGAATTTTAAAAACACCTGCTTAGGTGTTATGTGGGAAAAAGGTCATGTTGTAAAGCAGGGCTTCAATGCTGATAAGGTGGCTTGTTGAATGAACCTGTATAAGGCAGATGGCATTTTGGCTGAGGGAAATGTCATCAGAAGCTCACAGGAACCTAACTCCTTAGGAGCAGCGGTTCAGCATTCACTAATCCAGTGATCCTTGAGATTTTATAGAATGTACATATTGCAAATTATGAGAATGGACTGTATTTTTACCAGAAATAATGGAGAGGACTCTTTTAAAAATCATACAACTTATCTGGGACTGAGGACTCTTATCTTTCAACACATATCTTTGGGCTTACTTTCTTTCTCCTATGGTGGTACCTTCATTTTTATAATATTCTCAAATCAATTCCATATAACAAGAAATTTCCCTATTAGAACCAATGAGGTGGGACTCAAAGTACTTTGACCTTAAGTGCCACTATCTTATTACTTTGGAATTAAGCAGTCATTTTCTTCAGTCAGTGGTTTTGTGAGGCTGAGAATAGGGTTTGGGCAATTAGAAGAGGGGAAATAGTGGTGGCACAAGCCCTCATTTTGGATTACTCTTTTGACTTGGGAATCACAGAGCATCATTTACTCATTCAACATATATGTGAATGGGTATTATTGCATAAGGTATTATGAGCGTCCTGTGCCATCCTCTTAGAAAAAGACTTCAATAAAAAGTATAAGACTTTGGTAAAAAAAAAAAAAAGGAAAGAAACTTCCAGATATAAGTATTTTTAGAAGCACACTGTCTGGTTTTTATCTTCTTCGAGGACCAGGATCTTGATCTTAGTAGTCAGGAAAGTTCTACCCATTTCAGGTATTTCTATGTCATAATCCCTGGAGGGGTGATCTAAGTAAGTCTTTTATAAAGATAACAAAAGCTCATAATCTAGTCAGGGCTGGGAAAATAGTAGGCACTTACATATTTCTGAATGGATAAATAAATGATAACACTGTGGGATGGTAATTGTTGTATATATGAACAAATGACAAGGAATGTGCAAATGTGTTGTGGAGTCTTACTCTGTTTTCCATTTCTCTCTCCCTGTGGAATTCCCTGGGAGTATGGCTGATCTAGTTTGATTTCTCTTTTTGCTTTGTCCAAGTTCCTGCTGTAATGTAAGCTTCACAGGACAACTGTTGTTTGTTTTGTTTACTAATGTATCCCAAGTATGTGGAACAGGGCCTGGCACATAGTAGATGCTCAATAAGATTTGTTGGTTGAATGAGCACTCATTCCCTTCTCTGTGGCTGGACTATTGTGACCCTATGCTGTCTGTACTGGAGTGTTCTCTCATATATCAGCACCCTTTTGTGTAGGTGGGTAGTGTTACTTCTTGTGCTTTTAAATTAAAATCTTTTTTCCAGCTTCATTAAGATATAATTGATGTATAACATTGTTATATAAGTTTAATACCTGTATCATGTCACATAATTATTATTTATTTTTCCTGATGAGAACATTTAGGATCTCTTCTATCTTAATAATTTTCGAATATATAATAGAGCATTGTTACCTATTGTCACCATGCTGTATACCATGTCATACACTCCGAACTTCATCTTACAACTGAAAGTTTGTACCCTTAGAGTAAGATTTCCCCATCTCCCCTGCCAGCAACTGGAAACCAATAATCTCTTCTACTCTACTCAGGATTTCCTTTCTTTTCATGGTTGAATAATATTCAATTATATATATATATATATATTATATACATGAATGGATGAAAAATAGGAATAATATAATATATACACCATTTAATAATTATATATATATAATTTCTTTTTTATCCATTTGTATGTTGATGGACATTTTGATAGTTTCCATATCTTGGCTATTATGAATAATGCTTCAGTGAACATGGGAGTGCAGTATTTCCTTAAGATCCTGATTTAATTTCCTTTGGATATATACCCAGAAGTGGGATTGCCAGGTCATTCAGTTCTATTTTTAATTTTTCGATGCACCTTTGTACTATTTTTCATAGTGACTGTACCAAATTATATTCCTACCAACAGTGCACAAGTGTTCCCTTTTTTCCATATCCTTGCTAACACTTACTATTTCTAATCCTTTTGATACTAGCCAGTCTGACTGGTGTGAGATGTCTCATTGTGGTTTTGATTTGCATTTCCCTGATGATTAGTGGTGTTGAGCTTCTTTTCATGTTGGTGTCGAGCTTCTTTTCATGTTGATGTTGAGCTTCTTTTCATGTTGGTCATTTGTATGTCTTCATTATAAAATGTCTATTCAGATGCTCTGCCCAGTTTTTAACCAGAATGGTTTTTTTTTTTGCTATTGAGTTAGGTGAATTCCCTATGTATTATGAATATTAACTTCTCATCAGAATTATGATTTGCAAATATTTCTCCCATTCCATAGAATGTTTTTCCATTTTGTTGATTTTTTTTTCTGTGAAGAAGTTTTTTAGTTTGTTGCAATCCCACTTATTTAAGTTTGCTTTTGTTGCTTGTGCTTTTAATGTCATATCAAAGTCCTTGCCAAGACTAGTATCAAAGAGCTCTTTCCCTGGGTTTTCTTCTAGAAGTTTTATGGTTTTAGGTCTTATGTTTAAGTCTTAACCGTTTGGAGTTTATTTTTTTATGAATGGTGTAAGATAGAGATCAAATTTCATTTTTTTGGCATTTGGTTACCCAGTTTTCCCAGCTCCATTTATTGAAGAGATTATCATTTCTTTATTAAGTATTCTTGGCTCTTGTCAAATATTAGCTGACCATATATCTGTGCATTTATTTTGGGGAACTTAATTCTGTTCTGTTGGTCAATATGTCTATTTTTATGACAATACCATACTGTTTAGATTGCTATAACTTGTAATATAGATTTAAAACAGGAAATGTGAAGTCTCCAGCTTTGCTCTTCTTTCTCAGAATTGCTTTTTGGGTCTTTTGTGGTTCTATACACATTTTAAGATTGTTTTTTTGATTTCTGTGAAAAAGGCCACCGGAATTTTGACAGGGATTGAATTGAATCTGTAGAATGCTTTGGGTAGTATGGTTGTTTTAATAATAGTAATCCTTGGGCTCCATGAACATGGGATATCTTTCCATTTATTTGTGTCTCCTTTTATTTCTTTCATTAAAGTCTTATAGTTTTCAATGTACAGATCTTTATGTCCTTGGTTAGAGTTATTCCTAAGTCTTTTATTCCTTTTGATGCTATTGTAATGAGATCTTTTCTTTATTTTTTTGTTTCTTTTTCAGATAATTCATTATAATTGAGTATAGAAATACAACTGATTTTTATACAATGAGTTTGTATCCTACAGCTTCACTGAATTTATCAGTTCCAGTATTTTCTTGGTGGCATCTTTAGGGTTTTCTCTATTTAAGATCACATTATTTGCAGATAGTTTTACTTCTTCCTTTCTAATTTAGATGCTTTTATTTTCTTGTCTAAATTGCTCTGCCTAGACTTCCAGTACTATGTTGAATAAAAGTGGCAAGAGTGGTGTTAGAAGGTCGAGAAGGGATAGTAAGGTATCCCCCAGACTGAGAAGATACTTTGAGATCCAAAACTAAGGAAGCCACTTTATACCAGAGTTTTGTTCAGGGTAACTTACTGACAGGGACAATTGAGTGGATAGTGATACTATGTGACTCTTCTCTGCCATGATCTGGACCTTGATTCACAGGTTTATAAAGTGTGGGGCATTGTGGTGAGGTCAAAGGATAGTTATCTAAAGTAGCAACATCTATGCACCATACATCTCTACTAGTTATCTGGAGTGGTGCCTTCGGTATGCCACTTTAGGGAAGATCAGAGCAAGTGTTCCCCACATTCCGGTGAGGGCATACATTAACCTTCAAGGGGTCTGGGAACATATACCCCCAAGGGAGATCATTATGTGGGTATGAACAAGATGGAGAGCCAACAATGGAGTCGGTGTTGTCAGCACTCCAGGTGGGCACCTTTGTCTTTTTCCTGGTCTTAGAGGAAAATCTCTCCATCTTTCACTACTGAGTACGATGTTAGCTGTGTGCATATTATATATGGTCTTTATTATGTTGAGATACATTCTTTCTATACCCAATTTGTTGAGAGTTTTTATCATGAAAGATGTTGAATTTTGTCAAATGATTTTCTTGTATCTATTGAAATGATCATACAGTTTTTATCTTTCTTTTAATGTGGTAAAGCACATGAATTGATTTTCAAAAATTGAACCATCCTTGCATTCCAGGAATAAATCCCTGGAATGATGTATGATCTTTTTTAAATGCTGTTGAATTCAGTATGCTAATATTTTTTTGAGAATTTGTCCATCTGTATTCACTGAGAATATTGGCCTGTACTTCTTTCTAAGCTCAGAGTCTTTATCACTATTTTTCTAGAATTATCTAATTCCCCAAATCTTATCTGAACAAAACCAGCTGCTTGCTTTAATGAACACATGGAATATCTATTGCCGGACTTTCAGCCTCTTTCTGATTGTAGTGCTGTGGCTGCATTTCTGGATTTGTTCTGTGCCTTAATATGGTAATGTAAAAGGGATTTTAGACTTGCATGTGTTCAATATGGACAGTGTGTGGGGAGGTACGAAGAGCAGCTGTGGGTTTTGACCAACAGCTGGAGGTTGTGTGGATTAAGTAGATTTATTTCCTAATTGTTAGATGATTCCTTAAAGGGAATGCTCCTATCCAAGGAAGGACCTATCTAGAAGGACCTATCATAGGCATGGGTTAAAGTCTAAAATGTTTAAAGGTTGGGTACAGTTTTTTATCTCTTTGGATTTGCTTTCTAAAAAATATATTGTTTTGACTTTTCAAAGCTGGAGTATTTTTTAGAAAATACAGTTTTTCAGACACTGCTCTGATGCAATTGGTCTCGGGTGACTGCAATGATACAAAGCTTTAGAAACCACAAGTAGGGATTGTTACGGAGAAGGGGTGGGGAATTCACAGTGGAAGGGAATATCCATTATATCTTGTGAAATTCTGCTATCCTTTGTAAGGATGCTCCTAAGAGATGGTTCATATTTAGAGCATGTTATATCTGTGACCCTGGGATGCAGTGGGTTTACTGGAAGGCTAGGTGAGGCTATGCCCTATTTACTGTGTAAGTTGCTTCTCTGTTGTCCAAAATGTGTCTATAACCACCTGAATTTCTGTCATTCCTATCTTCTGAGATACCATTCTCCTGGGAGGACCCCTGGATTCTAAATGGCATTATTTGTTCATAAGGAACAGGACTTGAAATAAGCTAAGAAAAAGCATTTTTAAAAATTTTAAAGGTCTATACACCATTGGTATATTATTATTACTATGAACAAAAACAGTAACTATTATTGCTGAGTCTTATGGGTGCATTGAAGGATGTAGTTGGCCAACCTGGACATGGTAAGTAGAAAGGCCTGGATATGGCTTGTGGATGAACCTTGGGTGAATGCCAACTATGTGAAATAAACTGAGTTTGCTTAAGCTCCCACAAGGAAGAATTTTCATATTGTATCCTTTGGCAATATATTTTTAAATGTTTTCCAAGATTTTTACTTTTAAAATTTATATATAATCCCTATAAAACTCTGCCTTATCAAATACATTGTTTTTCTATCAGATTTCTTTATCTTATTCCATATATATACATATTTACATAGTTTTGGTCACGGTACAGACACAGTTTCTTCAATTGCTTTTTTCTTTTCACCATTTTTTTTCATTGCTTCCAATCTTTATAATTATAGTTGTAATGACTACAAAATATTTACTATTTTATTCAGTTATTCCACTATTACTAGATAGTTAGGTTGTTTCCAAATTCTGTTGTTATAAATAACCCTGGGATTAATATGATATCTTCATGTCAACAGTGGGAAACTGTTGACTTCCCTCCAGTTGAATTCTTTTCTTTGTCCAAAGTGTGAAATGTGAGACTATAGTCACAAAAGATAGAAACATTTTCCAAGCTCCTGATAACTATTAGAAAATCCTCTGTGCCTGATTTCCTCAGCATAAAGTGAAGTTATAATAGTATGTAAAGTACTTCAAGTATTGCATTCAATAAATGTTGGCTACCACTGCTATCTCCACCATCACCACTCTAACCACTGTCTCCATCATTACCACCACCACTGCTACTGTTAGTATTTTGGTGAACGTCAAATGCATTTTCACAAATGAAAACAGATGTCTTAATATAGTTTTGATAATCAGATTGCTCATATAGTTTTTTTGTTTTCTCCTTATCTTTTCAAATGATTTGTAGGCTGTTTGGTTTTTGCCCTTCCTCTTCAGTACCAGAACTGTCTCCTTAAAAGACCAATCTTAATTTCCACCTTTTCCCTTCTCTTGCTATCATGAAGCCATTTCTACCTAGGAAGGTAAAATGTGTTTCTTATATTTCCTATAACCTTATTATACTATATTTGGTGGTGATAAAGCTAAACTGAAGAAAATGGGGTTCTGGGAGAGAAGACACCATTGTCTCAACTCAAGTTTAGTATCTATTACACACAGATGTCAAAGTCTGACCTCTGGTGGCTGTGAGCTGGAGCTGTGGGGCAGATGTACCAAATCTAAAATAGGATCATGGACAAATGTACCCTCCAGCAATAGCTAAATGGGTGTGGAGCTGATTGGCTTTTAAAGCTCTTTTATGTTCATTGTGAAGATTGTTCCTTATGTCAACAAAGACATCCTGCTTTCTTCCTTCTTCTCAGAATACATGGCTTTAAATGAATGTTCCATGAATCATAGCCTACAAAAAATGTTTTCTTAAAACCACTAACCACCCAGCCATCGCCACTACCATCACCTGACAATACATATGTAGAAACCCCCCCGGGGGGGGGGGCGGGGAGAAGGGGAGGGGAGTGGATTGCTAAATCATAGCAAAAGAAACATCAGCAGGATTGAAATTCAATTTTTGATCTTCAAAACATCTTTAAATTGAGATATACCTAAAAAAAAAAAAATTGAGATATACCTAATTTCTTCATCAACTATTTTCAAGCCTTTCTAGAATTTACCTTTTTAGGAATACAAACTAAAAATCTCAGACAACTTTCAGATATTATTTATTTATCATGTAATTAAAAGAGAATCATGTGACTGAAGAAAATAACTAGATGTAAGGGAAAAGAGTTAATGAGAATACATATGGGATATTTTTATGTTTTTAATTGTTTAAAATGATGTAAGAATGTGCTGGAGAATAAATGTTTACATTAAATTTTAACTATTTTGCGTTTAAAAATGGTAGTTTTTAAGATGATTCAATGAATTGACATATACAACTAATAGTTAACAATTTTTGTGTTTTTATGTATTTTTGCACAAAAACCAGTTGAAAAATGACAGATTTATCTAATTGTCTCTACTTGCTTGGTTCACACAAAAATAGAGAATTTGAGGCAGTGGACATTGAAAATGGTAGGTTCTTCTGTAATCTCTAGGTGGATGACACATTCTCCTTTGGTCCCAACCCAATTAGGTTCAGCATCGATGTTCTTGTCTGCAGTCAGGAAAGGAACTGTTATAATGACATATTCTTAACAATTTGGTTCATCAACCCTCCCCAACATTTGTCCATTGACTTTGACTTCAAGGAAATGGTATTAATGCCTTCCTACCAAAATCAGCTATAAATCTGAGTGTTTCTCTCAATCTCTTCAATACCAAAATTTTAAAGCCTGATTCATGTTCTAAAAGCTTAACTGATTTCTATAACTTGGATGTATTTATCCTAATTACATATTATAATTGTAGATCATTTTTATATTTATATGCTCATTGCAAAAAAAGCTCAGAAACTGACAAAATATGTAACAAGACAATACTATGCCATTTTAAAAGTATTTTGCAATTTAGTTGATGTGAAATGGTTCTTGTTTTTCTTATCATTTGAGTAAAATTAATTAGCAAAAATAAATTGCTAATATTTACTGCGTATGATTCTGTGCCACATACTGTTTTCAGTCTTCGTACACATTGCTCATGTGATGTTCAAACAATCCCATGAAGTAGGTTCTATTATTATCTCTGATCTTACGGATGAAGAAAATCACAGGAAGGTTGCTCAAGATGACATAGTAAGTGTCTGAGTGAGACTTTGAACCCAGTCACCTGACTGCAAAGCCAGTCTCTTACACACGATACAAATTAAATTAAAAGATATGTGTAGGAACTGGTACTCTTGTCATGGGCCAAGCCTTAAAACACTCACAACCCAGACCTGTAGAACAATTAGAAGATATTCTGTACTATTAATGAATTCTACTAGTATATAGTTTATTTAAAACATTTTTTTAAAGATTATTTATTTATTTATTTATTTATTTATTTATTTATTAGAGAGAGAGACTGAGAATGAGAGGAGAGAAGGTCAGAGGGAGAAGCAGACCTCCCGCAGAGCCGGGAGTCCGATATGGGACTCGATCCCGGGACTCCGGGATCATGACCTGAGCCGAAGGCAGTCGCTTAACCAACTGAGCCACCCAGGCGCCCCTAGTTTATTTAAGACATTAAAAAAATGTATATTTTAATATCATCGTGGTCACCATCATTTCTTTCATACTGTAATCTATGTATTAGGAATTTCAAGCAACCATAAATTGATTTAGAGAAAGATTTCCTTCTTAAGTCTTATACTAGTTCTAATCTTTTTAATTCACTGAGCTTAAAAAAACAATCAGTATTGTTTTGCTAGAAATTAATCGCACTTCTGGAAAGTGGTTTGACTGCCTTCTATATTCTGCTTGCCTTTTTTATAGCTGAATCCACATCCAAACTCCCATCCCCTTCCATCCTGTCTTCTATGAATAAGTGATGGGGACAAAAGCCACAAAAAGAGCAAGTGGACATTCCGGGCAACGGAGAATTAGGGAGGGTACCCGTCTAGAGGATGCCTCGCTCCCTCTGATCTGGTGTACCATCAGAGACAGGGGCACATTTATCCTCGAGCATCAGGAAGCTGTCAGGCCTCTTGAGTGCTAGCCATTGGATGGAGTCCTGGGGCCCAGGAGCTGCAGCCAGGGCTCCTCAGGGAAGGAAAGAGAGCAGAGGCCTGGGGGGGAAAGAGATGCAGTGTATGGGGCTCAGTTTATGGAGTCTCATGGTGATGGATGAGGCAAAGGTGATACTCATAATGCAGCTTCTCCTCTTTGATGACATAAATTTTGCCTTCGATCCCCAATAGAGCAGAGCAGAGCCTTGTTTCTGTTTGCGAAGTAGAATCTGCAACTCTTGGTCACAAGCATGACAGAAACTCATTCCGTGTGAGTGGCTATAAGGCAGTAATTATGATTATTTCATTGATTCAGCAGGTATTTATTTGATGCTTACTGTGTACCATACATTGTTCTCAACACTGGAAATATAATACTGTTCAGGTACTCTTCCGGATGCTGGGGGTATAATACTGTTCAGGTAGTCCTCTAGATACCAGGGGTCTAAAGCTCTCACAGAGCCCACAGTTTATGAAACCAGGTCTTTTTCATCTTGTCCCTCTCCCCTCAACACACAATTAGCATAGAGCCTGATGTATGTAATAGGTGTACTTGGTTATGTTTATTGAAATAAATTCAAACAGTGAAATGTGTCAGGGCAGAGAAGAGTTACAAAGGTATTAACCAGAGGTCAAGTACTCAACATGGTGAATCACATCACCTCACTGTTTCCAGGTTTATGAGCGGTGCTGAAATGGATTTTCCTCTCATGTGGATGCTCCTTCAACCTTCCAGGAACTTCTCCTCAATCAAGTGTTCTAGGTGAGCCTCTCCGTCAGCTGCTTAGAGCTGTCTTGGGAACTCCAGCTGCTGGTAGCTGGCTCTGAAAAGCTGGACAGGTCGGCGATGAAGTACAGAAGGATTTGTATTTAGAACGTTCAGAAAGGAGAGAGCCAGGGTAAGTAGAGATGACTGTAGCAGTTGGAGAAAGTGGCAGCATGTACTGGTAGGTAAGGGAAGAAGGGCCCCTTTGCTGTAGTCAGAGGACTATGCTGTGTCCCAAGAAATGTGGACAGAAATGAGATTCCAGAATCTGTAGGTGGAGGTATATGAATGATTTGGGCTGGGCGGGTCCAATTTCCTCATAAATGGTTTCATTTTGCTATTTGCCTGTTAGAATGTAAACCACTCTGTCCCTTTAAATGCATCAGACTTACAAGGGTTTCTGTCGCAGAGCCAGTTCCAAGGTAGATCTTTGTACCCCAGTGGATAGCTGGCCGCCCCAACTCCTGGCCCTTTCCCTAATGTGAGGGGATGGTGGCTGCTTCCAGCACATCTTGCTCTTTCAAGAGCAAACCATTTGGGTAGGCTGGAGTCACTACTCCTGCCTGCACAGTTGTGCAGGTTAGGGTCACTTAGATAATTCATCAGTTGCATTTCATAGTGTGGAGAGGTCATACAAAATTGCTTTGGCTGAAACCACAAAAAGGAGAACGGTGATTTATTTATTTATTTTTGCCAAGGGAAGCATAAGGACTGGATTCCTCCAGACCAAGAGGCTATTTCTGGTCAATATTTTTTTTTTCATTTTTTTGAGGTATAATTGGCATATAATAACATTATATTACTGTCATGTGTACAATATAATGATTCAATATTTGTGTGAAATGACCATTTGTCATCATAAAAAGTAACAACTTTTTTTTACTTGTGATGAGAACTTTTAAGATTTACTTTTTTGGCAACTTTCAATTATGTACTATATTATTATACTATGTACTATATATTATAATATTATTGACTATGGTCACCATGATGTATATTATATCCCCATGACTTATTTATTTTATAACTAGAATTTTGTATTTCTTGACCCCCTTCACCCATTGCACCCACCCTCTATTCCCTCTCCCCTCTGGTGACCATCATTTTGTTCTCTGTATCTATGAGTTTTATTTTGCTTATTCGTTTTGTTTTTTAGATTCCACATATAAGTGAGATCATACAGTGTTTGTCTTTCTCTGTCTGACTTAATTCATTTAGCATAATACTTATTCTCAAGATCCATCCATGTTGCCACAAATGGCAAGATTTCATCTTCTTTACCCGTGCTTCAGTGGGCAAATGGATTGTTTCCGTATCTTGGCTATTGTAAGTAATGCTGTAGTGAATATGGGAGTGCATACATCTTTTCAAGTTAGTGTTTCATTTTCTTCAGATGAAAACCCAGAGGTGGAATTACTGGATCATATGGTATTTCTATTTTTAATTTTTTGAGGAACCTTTACAGTGTTTTCCAATTTATATTTCTTTCATCAGAGCATGTGGTTCCTTTTTTTTTTCACACTTCCACCAACACTTGTTATCTCGTGTCTTTGATAATAGCCATGATAGATGTGAGGTGGTATTTCATCATGGTTTTGATTTGCATTTCCCTGATGCTGAGTGATGTTGAATATCTTTTCATGTGCCTTTTGACCATCTGTATGTCTTTATCAGAAAAATGCCTGTTCAGATCCTTTGCCCATTTTTTATTGGACTGATCTTCAGAGGTATCAGGGATAATGAAATGAGGACCATGTCTGCTGAAGCAAAAGAGCACAGCCTCTGGTCTTGTGGCCCTTTCCTTTCTCAGCATGTGCTATGCGGCTGTGGCTTTCTGTTCTTCCTGCCTGAGTGGCCAGCTTCTGGAATGGCTGGAGAATCAACAGCCACAAAGCTCATGTCCAAGACCCAGGCCTTTTTATCAGAAATCAGTGGAGTTCCTGCTTTGAATATATAGATCACAGTAAACTCTCAGAACTTCTTTCCTGTTTTGGACTTAGTGCTTTACTCTGTGATGGCTGTTTCAGAAGTGTTGGCTCTATGAGCACACCAAGGACGATCCAAAGTTCAGGCCCATTTTTCTTGACAAGCAACAAAACTCTGTGAGGGCATTTAAATTTTGGTTGGTATTTTCTCCTCTGAATAGTGGGTGGCTCCTCATTCTAGGTCCTGAAGACCCAGCTGGTGAAGTCTAATGAGGTCTAAAGAGCCTGTGCTACTGGAAAGCCACTTAGACACATTGAACAAATGACCCTTCCTAGCTGGTGACATACAGTGGGGTGTGAACAGATTAAATAAGCTGCATTCATAATTCAGCATTAAGGTGGATCTTACTGAGTGGCTCATTTGGTTAAGCATCAGAATCTTGGTTTCGGTTCGGGTCATGATCTCAGGGTTTTGAGATCGAGCCTCGTGTCAGACTCCATGCTCTGCAGGGAGCTGCTTGAGATTCTCTCTGTCTCCCTCTGCCCCTCTCTTTAATCTTTGTTAAGATTCAACAAATAAATTTTAAAAAAAAGGTGGATCTCACTGAACTACAGGGATACGAGAATGTGATTTTTAAAAACTCAGATTTGTAGAGGTTGGGTTTGGGTAAAATTAACAAAGAGGTAATGTTTGTCTTATCCCCTTTTGTGTGCTTTTCACTTGCTTTACCTAAGTGAAGTTTAAGGGTATATGAGCACATCCGTATGAATGTATGTGTGAGTCTGTGTGTGTGTGTGTGTTTGCAAGTGGGTCCCAGTCTTCCAAAAATGGCAATAACTCAGCTTTTACCTTCAGTATATTATTGGCTGAACATTTTAAGTCCTTAGCTAAGAAGGGTGCCATGGGCAGTGTAGTTTTGTGTAAGAAATGTGTCTATGTCATGAGACACAGACATATCTTAGGTCATATCTTTTTAAGAATTCTCAACTCTGATATGTCATGGTTTATTTTAGTCTTCGTTCAGAATTTCTTTTCTAGGTAGCAGTCAACACCTCTAGCCTTTTTTAAAAAGAAAATTTCAAGTAATGGCTAAGGGAAAATATCGACCAGGGTGCAAGGTCAAAGAGGAAATAATTCTGTTTATGTTGAACTCTCAGAAAGATCCATTGACTAACCAGAGCTGACTGTTTTAACTCACCGTCATGGAAAAAAAGGAAAACTATAAGGAAAGTTTAAATCTAGACAGATAATGATTAATTTTAAAATGTCGATAAAACATAGGCAAACTATAAGCAGTTATTCAAAAATTTCTCTGTAATACCTATGTCTGTATCTACCTACCTACTTATTTGTTTCTCTTTGATGAGTATGATGTAAATTGGCATTCTTCAAAGTTTATTCTGTCTGCAAGAAGCTCAGGGCAAAATAGTTCCTTAGTAAATAAGTTTGGGACTCACTGCCAGCTAACTATATGTCTCTCTCATTGAAAGATTCAAAGGACTCTCTTAGGGAAGTCTAAGAAGTTCTGTAGTAAGCAAATCTATTAAGTTTTATTTGGTCCAATATTTCCCAAATTTACTTGATTCCAACCACTCCTTATTAAACAGTACATGCTTTGCATTCTTCTTTTCGACAAATGAAAGAACATAGACAAATCCGTTTTTAATGGGGAACTATATTTTACCAAATTGACACACAAAAAGAAATTGTAAACATATTTAAAAAAGAAGTTTTTTGTTTTTTAAAAAAGAAGTTTTAACTGATAATTATAGAATCAAATGTTTAACTTACTTCAACTTACTGATTTCTTGTAGGTCTTTGGTTATGTATTTTTGTGGTTAATCTGTAGGAATCTTTAAGGAGTTTGTATTTTTATATTATGTATTAAATAATAAATTGCTCTCCAGCATATAATGTGATGGACAATATACTTGCTATAAGAAATGGAAAAAGAGCTCCATGTCCCCCCTCTATAGTCAAAGAAAACCTCAGAGCAATTGTTAGCAATGTATATGGAAAAAATATTAAATAATGGTAAGGTATATTCCTTGTGTATTTAAGAAAAATGCAATCTAATTAATTAGTGATAGCAAGGAATGTAAGGATGGCTTATTTATTATGTTAACATAATTCTTGCAAAAGGCTGATAATGATAAGCCAGTTGATCATTGAGATAGATTTTGAAAACCCATGATAAAATAAAATGCTTCTTTCTATATAAAACTATATGTGATATAGGACTTAAGGACAATTCTTTAACAAGATAGTCCCTACCTGAAATCAATTGCCAACATTTTATTTAATTGTTATAAACTAGAGTCATTCCCTTTAACACCAAGAAATGGGATAAGGATGTCTCTTATTATCCCTGACAGTTGCATTTCAGAGCAATACAAGATACAAAGCAGAAAAAGAAGGTCTATCAATAAAAAGGATAGTAAAGCACAAAATTATCTAAAATCAATTTTAGATAAGTTAATCAGAAAATCAGAGAAAATCATCCAAAAAATTCCAATCATTAAGTGTGAGGAAAAAAAATCAATAGTTTTCTCTAAATCCCTAATTATTATATGAGACTAAAGATCTCACTAAAATATCAATAAAAAATAAAATGAATCATGTATAAAGAAAATGTTAAACATTTATGAGTAATTTTTCCCTCCATAACTTGAACGAATGAAGACATGATCTGTTCTTAAAGAACAGATTCAAATATTCAAATAAATTTACCAATTCTCTGTTAAAATATTAATGAATTTTAAAAAGTTATTACTGAATTCTAATTAAAAACTCAAACGGATTGGAGCACCTGGATAGCCCAGTTGGTTAAGTGTCTGCCTTTGACTCAGGTCATGATCTTCGGGGTCCTGAGATGGACCCCCAAGTTGGGTTCCCTGCTCAGAGGGGAGTCTGCTTCTCCCTCTCCGTGTGCCCCTCCCCCCTGATCTTTCTCTCTCAACTAAATAAATAAAATCTTAAAAAAAAAAACCTCAAAGGGATGTTTTAATTTGAAAGAAGTTTTCACATTAATTTGGAAAACTAAGCAGGTAAAGAAGAGCTAAAATATTTTGAAGAACAAGAGTAATGTCCCAAAGGATTTTACTCTGGGATTTATTAAAACTTGGTTTGAATCCCTGATAACTAAAATGCTGTGGTCTCAGAAAAGGATAAGCAGATATAAAAATAGATAAAAAGATAGAAATAGCAGATGGAAAAGGATATGTGTTTTAAAAAATTGTATATTACAGAACAGTAGTGTTGTCACAGGAAGTAATTAGGGTTAAAGTAGGGAGTGATTAGGGTTAGATAAGTGAAACCATTTTAAACAGGTTTTCAAAAGCTATAAATATTACATAACCTTTATTTTGCTCACATATATTGTGAGTTTCCAAAAGGGGGATTTAATATGCCACATTCACACACATTGTTTTAATCATTAATTTTTTTTTCCTAACCAGAGCATCATTGGAACCATTATTTCTTGAAACATCCTCTGCAAAAGGCTGTCACAAATAATTTAGAAACAGAAATATTTGCTAATTAAGAAAGCTTCCTTGGTCTCACAGCACAGTCTGTAAGTTTATCTCCTTACTGAGTGCTCCCTATTAACCTCTAAATATGTTTCTCACAGTCTTAAGATGACAATGTTCTCTACATCTCACAATTTCTGCTGTTATCAAAATGCCCAACTTCCTCTTTGTGCTATTTAATCACACTGGGAAATACCGTATGGCAGCATTTACTATTCGGATGTAGGGCTTTGTTTTGTTCTGTTTTGTTTTTGCTTCTCACTGAAGTGTTTTATTTATTTGTTTGTTTTTCAAGATTTTATTTATTTGGCAGAGAGAGAGAGACAGAGTGAAAGCAGGGGGAGCAGCAGAGGCAGAGGGAGAAGCAGGCTCCTTGCTAAGCAGGGAGCCCAATGAGGGGCTCCATCCCAGAACCCTGGGATCATGACCTGAGCTGAAAGCAGACGCTTAACCGACTGAGCCACCCAGGCACCCCGAGTATTTTTTTTTTTTAAAGATTTATTTATTTATTTGACAGAGAGAGATCACAAGTAGGCAGAGAGGCAGGCAGAGAGAGAGAGGGGGAAGCAGGCTCCCCGCTGAGCAGAGAGCCCGATGCGGGGCTCGATCCCAGGACCCAGGGATCACGACCTGGGCCGAAGGCAGAGGCCTTAACCCACTGAGCCACCCAGATGCCCCGAGTATTTTTTTTTAAATTTAAATTCAATTTAAGTAACACATACTGCATTATTAGTTTCAGAGGTAGAATTTAGTGATTCATCAGTTGCATATAACATCCAGTACTCAGTACTTCAAGTGCCTTCCTTAATACCCATCACTCAGTTACCCTTATCCCTCCACTCAACTCCCCTCCAGCAGCCCTTACTTTGTTCTCTATAGTTTAGAGTCTTTTATGGTTTGCTTCCCTCTCTGTTTTCGTTTTATTTTATTTTTCCTTCCTTTTCCCTATGTTCATCTGTTCTGTTTCTGAAATTGCACATATGAGTGAAACCATATGGTATTTGTCTTTCTCTGACTGATTTATTTTGCTTATATAATACCCTCTAGTTCCATCCACATCATTGCAAATGGTGAGATTTCATTCTTTTTGATGGTGGAATAGAATTCTATTGTGTGTGTGTGTGTATACACATACATATACCATATCTTCCTTATCCATTCATTTGTCGATGGACATCTTCACTCTTTCCATGGTTTGGCTATTGTGGACATCGTTGTTATAAACATTGGGGTACATGTGCCCTTTTGAATCACTATGTTTGTATCCTTTGGATAATAACCTAATAGTGCAATTGCTGGGTCATAGGGTAGTTCTATTTTTAACTTTTTGAAGAATGTCCATGCTGTTTTCCAGAGTGGCTGCACCAGTTTACATTCCCACCAATAGCGTAAGAGGGTCCCCCTTTCTCCACATCCTCCAACATCTCTTGTTTACTGAGTTGTTAATTTTAGCCATTCTGACCTGTGTGAGGCAATATCTCATTATGGTTTTGATTTGTATTTCTCTGATGCCGAGCGATGTTGAACATGTTTTTTCATGTGTCTGTTAGCTGTTTATGTGTCTTCTTTGCAGAAATATCTGTTGATGTCTTCTGCCCATTTCTTGGCTGGATTTTGGGGGGGGGGCATTGAGTTTGATACTAGCCCTTTATCTGGTAATACATTTACAAAAATCTCCTCTGACAGTTTGCCTTTCAGTTTTATTGTCTGTTTCCTTTGTTATGCTAGATCTTATTTTTTATTATTAGCTGTACTCATCTAGCATATGTAAGTAGTATTGGAATGTAATTTCACAAGAGATATTAACATACACACACATATATAGACCTATGAGAGAGAGGGGGGAGGGGAGGAATGGCAGGGAAGGAGAGGAAGTTCACAGGCTGGGCCTGAGGAGAAAGTTAACTTATTCTAAATAGGCACGGTTTTTTAGGAGGGTCCCAAGAACATCAGATAATGTGTTTGGGATCCTCTGGCTCTGGGTGCATGCCAATAGATTTCTGGAGATTATAAAATTAATATGAAGGTTTGGCCAGAATTGTTTATTTACTTATTAGTTGTCATTTTTCAAATTTAATTTAGACTCTCAAATAACACCAAAGAACGGTGAAATCAATTTCCTAATTTAGTGTTGCAATATTAGGCTATTAATAAAAGGAAAAAGTCCCTCCCTGACCCTTTCCACACCCCCTTCCCCATACATGTAGCTTTTTGACAATAGTAAATACCTTTCCTTCTCTGATATATGAGCTCTGTTCCCTGTTGAAATTTAATTCCTTCCTGCTCTTTTACAACTCCTTGGCTCTCCCCCTTCCCTCCTTTCATGTCAAGCCATTGGCTAAATCTTCACAGGTGGCTACTTTCTTAGTGCACTGTTTCTTTGTGCCATGAGCAGGGTCATTGCTGAGGAGCACAGCTGTCCCTTTCCCTCGGTCCTCCCTGGGGCTGCCTCAGAGTCAAACATTTTTGGTTTCACATATCTTCAAGCTGAATGCAGTGGTCTGGGAAATTTTCTTGCACACTTCATGGATTTAAAAGCCATACTCTGTGGTGGAGTTTACTGCCTATACTGCAGTTTGATTATCATGTCCAATAAGTGTCAAGCAGTTCACTAAATGGTTCTTATTAGCATAACTTGACCTTTCCACATTTGTGCAGAGCCTTACTCTATCTTTAGAAGATGGAGTTAAGTCAGCAGTTCAACTGACTGGACATATGTATTTTGCAAATTTTAAAAAATTGGTTCCAGCTCCCAGATAGTGTACCTCCTCTGAAATCTTGAAGAAACTTATAGTAACATTGTGGGGGGAAGTCAGCCTGACACAACAAACTTCAAGTGTAGATCTAATCAAGAAATTAATTGTAGATGAGAGATATTTTTTTCCCCCATGGGATATTTATTCATTTGAGTTTAGAGGGAAAAGTTTCAGAAGAAGTTGGAGGATATGTAATAGATATTCTTTTGGTAACAACACTATATTTCATCTGTTTTATACCAAATATGACAAAACATTTTCTAGACTTAAAAATAGGATAACATTTGTTTTAAATTATTACTTGCTTAGACTATCATAGGCTACATAGTTTTTAATTATAAAAGTTTATATGCATACCTTAATTATATTCTATTTTAAGATGTCAAAATCTTTGTACATCTTGCATTGTAAATAAAAGACTTAGGGCAATTCATTAAGAACAAATATATATTCAGTGATTAGATTGGCAAAAGTGCTAAAGCACTCTAAGTGGAAATATAAATTTTTATGAGTTAGCCAAAGGAAAAGCTCCAAGGGAATGAGGAACTATACTGCAAAAATTTTGCATTTCTCCTTGTACTTGATGTGGTGCTCAAAGGCAGACCACTTACAAGATTTGGTTTTGATGTGCATCTGATGCCCACATGACACGAGGTGTGCCTGAGATTGGTGGCCTCAAATTATGCTTGCAGAGGTAAGAATACCGACATGACCAGGAACTGTGGCATTATTAAATCATAATAAACTTAATAAACTTAATCATAATAAACTTAAATCATAAACCACACTCAGGGAGGAGCACACATTCATTTTCATTTTGTAATGCAAGCAGAAAAGAAAAAAAAATTACTCCTGAATCCCACATATCTATTAATAGAAAAATAATGTGTCGTTTCAAGGTAAGAAGAATAACAAAGGTAGGGTAGAAAAAAAGGGGATCAAATAAATTTCTGATGAGTTTGGAAATTGATCAACACACTAGCATCTTTCACACAATAACTACTGTGGGTAAGGGTGAACTCATTAGTAAAATTAATAAATTATATAACACCTGTGGTGTTGTGGCCATTATTGAAATCTGTATTGTGCATTATATTGCAGAATCTTTAAATTTGGTGTATTGCCATATGTTTTCAAAAATAATGGACTTTTGAAAAATAAATTCAAAGAAACATGGTGCTAAAATCACTGCAGTTCTAGGATTCTTAGAAAAAGGAAAAGCCTATGAAATTTATATAGGTTATTATCACAGAAAAGTAATTTCTTTTCATTCCCATTTGGGAAGAGAGATTATCTCGTCATTCCCTATTCCGGAAGGAAATTCTAATTTAGCTACTGTTGATTTTCGAAATAGTTTTTTCAATGAAATTTCATGAAGAAATAGGGCTAAAATGTGCTAATTTAAAGAAATGATGGCACATATATTTTACCAAAGGAAAAAAACCTTCAGTGGAAAAAGTTAAATTCACTGATGCCTCACTCATTCTTTATTGAGCTACACAGAAGTAAATAATCAACAACTTCACTTCTTAACTGATTATTATTTAAACAATTCATGATATAAGGAAAAGGTAAAATATGGAAATTAGTGTATCTATGGCTAAATAGGGAATGTTTTTAGATGACAAGAATAAATACACAAATGTGAAACATTTGTAAGCAGTTTAACATGAAATGTACTAAAATAAAACTACAATGTAGAAAAAAGCCTGCATGCAAAGTGGTGGTTCACACATGCAGCAAATTTCTAAACAAAATCTGAGACATAGTAAACACAATGAAAAAAAAGTTTTGTTTAAAGTTAACATTTTGTAAATTGATTTTCTAATTTTACTAAAAATAATAAAAGTGCCATCCATACTCTTGGTCTACAGCAACATCCAATAATATGCATGAAAAAATAAGAGAATAGAAAAAAAATGGCCTTTGCTAACAGCTGGTTCCATCATGACTGAGTTCAGACTTTCCTTAAAACCATGGTGATTACAAAGTGAAAAGCTAGAATTTTGCATGATTTATTATTAATTACGAAGCAATTGCTATATACCTGCAATTCTCAAAACCTTTTCAGACAGTAGTCTTCAGAATGGCAGACAATGGGTTGGCCCACTCCATCTGCACGTGGGAAATAGATACCTAATAAAATAAACCTTTCCTCAGAATTAACTGAAAAGGTTAGTTTTATATCTACATTCTGGACTAGAACTTTTAGTTATTAAAGATATTGCTGGGAAAATGTGCAAAACTTAAAAGGAGTGTGAATTAGGCGATAACATCACTATTCAGTATCACAAATTTCTTGATTTGATAGGAGTATTGTGGTTGTATAGGAGAAGGTTTTTGTTTGTAGCAAACATGCATAAAGAATCTTTGGGTAATTAGGCATCTATTCAGTGACTGAAGTCTTTAATGGTTAAGAAGAATAAAATGCTTGGTGTACTGAACATCCAAGTTTTCTGTAAGTTTGCCATCAACTTTAAAATCCATGGTATTTTTTAAAAATTGAAAAGAGGTTGGAGTGTGTCCCCCCCCACCCCCCCCCCCACCAGAGGCTGTAGCTTTTCCTCAACTCTGACGTTAACTACCAGGACCTACCGTTGCCAGAGGCACCCTCTCCCAGGGAACTGCTTTCCGGAAGGCAGCCTCTCTGCAGTGATGACTTTTACAGTTAGAGGAAGCCCAAAGAGGAGTGAGTTTCTTCATCCTTCAGAGACTGTCACTTGACCAGATTTCCAGCCTTGACCGACAGCTACAACCTCAGTGACTTTTGCCCTTCCTAACAGATGAGGCTCGGGGATCAAATAATTATTTGTCCAGTCTGCTCCCCTTGACTACACCCCCTTATAAGCAAGTTTGAGTAGATCCTGTAACTAAAGCTTTCTGAGAAGACTAAGGTATCTACAACTCCAAAGGGAAAACTGATTTCTTGGAAACCCTGAGGCCAGCTGAACCCACCATGCCTCAACATCTTGATGTCCTTGATCAATACTCAAGATGGACCGTTCAGTAATTTTTTCCAGTTTTTTTTTCTCGTGTATCCTCCTTACTTGAGTCTACCTCAAACTACCACCACCACCACCCCACCAGCCCCCACCATTATCTTAGACTTTGATCTGTGATTTGTAAGACCCTCTCCTGCAGTTACCCAACACCGTTACCTCAGCCCATCTCTGTTGGTTCCATTCTGGCTCGGATACCTGGCTGCTCCTGAGGAAATCTCTTCCCTGAAGCTCGCTCAAGTAGCTAAGTCATTTATCCACACCTCATTTTCTTCAGGGTAGAAAATGGGCTCAGTATTCTGCTCTTTGGCTTCTTGCAAACTGTTATTCATCTACCTTCACATAACAACCATGGTCCCTTTGGGACTCGGATCATCTATGTTATACTTTATCCCTCTTCATTGACTTTACCTGCTCATGTAATTATGCCCTTGTTTACTAAAGACGTTAGCCGCCGTTACTAGATTTTCTTTCCACTCTTGAGTTGTACCGCCCTGGCAAGTCTATGTAGGTGATGCACAACACCTTGCCTCCTAGTTCCTCAGCAGCCTCACCTCTAGGGACTTCTCCTCCACACCTTTCCAGCTGCTCAGTCTCAACTTTACCACTGGATCTTGCCCTCTCCTGGAACTTCTTTCCCACCTCTGAATATTCAAATTCACAAATGCTACTCTCCCACTTCAGCTTCCTTCAGTCTCTCCTGCACCCTTGACCTTTTACTTCACAGAGATGTCTCGTTCCTTGCCCGATTTGTTATAGCCATTGGTCTTCCCCATCGCAGTTGTGTTCTTTTTCAGCTTTGCCTCCAAGCTTTATTCCTTCGGGCCGTATTCTTGTCAGTATCCTTACTCATGGACCCTTTTGTTCTTCCTCCATACCCCACCCCCTGGCAAAACCTTAGAACTAAGCCATTCCAAATGTCTGTACCAGGGCTGTTGAGTTCTGTCTGGAGCATTCACACAATTGTCCAGATTCGTGCCACTAGAAATGTATGGTTTCGATCTCAAACACTCAGCATTACCCAGAGATGCTTCTGTGTGCATTCAGTTATCTCTCCGTGCCATTTTCCAGTGGGGCTACTTCAGGTTCCCCACTCCTCTCAAACTCTTTACCCTAGCTCTTCTCCTGCCACTCTTGGCAACACATCTTGCCAGCAGATCATAGAGAAAACAGAAACAAGAAGATAATTTTTTCAGTTCCTGCCAGCAGATTTAAAACTTCATCTATATCAACATCCACCATTTCTCTTACTTCCTGTTCCAGTGGAAGATGTGTCTATGGTCCAAGGCTGCTTCCTCAGTCCATGCTCTGTATCACATCTCTTTTGTCCTCAAGAAATGCTTTACTGATGGTATCTTCTCTTCTGTATCTTCAATCTTCCATGTAGATTTAACATCAATATTTAACATGTTCCATTTTCTTCCTTTCTGCCAAACTGTCCCTCCCTTGGCCTCTGGCCCTGCTGCTCTGAGCACTTTCAACTTATATGTGGGCTACTATAATTCATATTTTCCTATGATTTACCTTAGTTTGTAGTCAGTGTTCTAAAACAGAAATCTATTTTCATGGTTCCCCTGTTTAAAAACCTCCCAAGGCTCTCACTGCTGTCAGGATAGAATTCAAAATATTTAATAGAGCTCGTGAGGTCCTTTACAACTTCTGTCTTGCTTACGTCTCTGGAAACCTGAGCACTGTCCCCATCTTCTACCCTCCATCACACCTCTACCCCTACTCCCCACGACCTCCCACCAATATGCATAGTCACACACTTGTAATTTCTGGAATGTGTCTCTCATCTCTAGGGTTTTGAAAATACGTCTTAAGTCCTGATTAGAACATTCTTCTCTGTGTTCTTGAATAAATTCTTTTCATCCTTTATGTTTCAGTGTTGATGTTGTTTCCCTCGAAAAACTTTCCTGACACCCCAAGACCTTGTCCAATAATGTGCCCTCATAATTCCTAGTACTTATCCTCTGTCATAGCCTTTAGCACACTCCTGGGACTCCCTGTTTACTTGTACTCACCAGGACATCCATGCCTCAAGAAGGGCTCAGTGGGGCCTTGCTTGTCTTTCTCTTTCTATTGCTTAGTTCAGCAGCTTGCACAAAGTGGATGTACGCAGTAAACGTTTGTGATGAATGAATGAATGAATGAATGAATGAATGAATGAATCTGTGTGAAAAAAAGGATGATATAATGCTGGCAAAGAAATTGACAGAAACTTTAAACTTTAAAAAACGGACATATGTCCAGCAAACAGATTCAAATGCAGTGAAAACACATCCAGGTTGGTGAGTGGGGGCTACCTGTTGAGTATGGCAATACTGGTAATCAAGGGAAACCATTTCATTTGGGGGGATGGTGTTGTGGAGATGATGAGGGTAGAAAATTGAGAGAGAACATTGCTTGCATACTATTTTAAAACCCTATTGGGAAGTTTCTTTCCTTATCTTTACAGATTAAGACACCTGTTTGGAAAAGAAAACAAGACGAAATCAGAGAGGGGGACAAACCATAAGAGATTCTTAATCATAAGAAACAAACTGAGAGTTGCTGGATAGGAGAAGGGTGGGGGGATGGGGTAACTGGGTGATGGGCATTAAGGAGGGTAAGTGATGTAATGAGCACTGGGTGGTATATAAGACTGATGAATCACTGACCTCTGCCTCTGAAACTAATAATACATTATATGTTAATTCACTGAATTTAAATTAAAAACAAGCAAAAAAAAAAAAAAACACAAACAAACAACCCTGTTCAGAAAAGGGATAAGGTAAGTTCCACTTTAGCCGCATTCGTTGAACTGTGATAGAGTGATAAGTGAGAAGGGAAAGAAGTATTTACTCAACCTTTTTCAGAAGGGACTTGGGTCCTTAACATGTTCCTATTTCTTCTGTCCTACCAAACGGGTTTGTTACCTACCAAACAGGTTTCTTCTGTCCTCCCTTGGCATGACACCACATCCCCAGCTGCCGTTTTCAGGATGTGTACCTCATTTATCCTTCTGTCTGCAGTGCCCAATGGTGTACTTGCACAAATATTTGTCAAATCAACAAGTGAAAGAGAGTAATAGCCTCTTTGATCCAGGCCTATAATTTTTTTTCTGTGTTATTCTTCTTAAGGACTTGCAATCCTTTTCCTTATCATATACTTCTTCTTGTGAGCTTTTGGAAATATCTAGATACTTATCATTATTAGCACCTTGTATTTTGTACATTTCTATTGTATGGGCAGTGGTAATAGAACATTTTCATGAGAAACTGCTGGGTACTAATATGATCAGAATCAGGTTCTTCGTCTACCTATGGAGAAGCCCGAAACTTAGAAAATGGTTCCTCCTGTAAGCTCTATTATTATCATTTTTAGATGTTTTTATTGAAATATATTTGACATACAGCAGTGTGTAATCTTAAGGTGTACAACATGCTGATTTGATATGTTTCTGTATAGTAATATGATTGTCATCATAGTGCTCATTAGCATCTTTCTCACATTGCACAATTATCATTTCTTTTTTTGTGGTGGAAATAATTGAGATCTCTTAGCAAGTTCAGCAACTAGAATACAATATTGCCATCGGTATTCCCTGTGTACTGCATTAGATCTCCAGGGTTTATTTGTGTACGGGTTACAAATTTGTGCCCTTAAATAGCATCTCTCCTGTTCCTCCAAACCCCCTCCCATCCCTGGTAACCACCACTGTACTGTCTGTTTTTTATGAGTTTCACTTTTTTTTAAGTTCTGCATCTAAGTAACATCATACAGTATTTGCATCTCTCTAGTTGAGTTAGCATGGTGTCCTTAAGGTCCATCCATGTTGTCAGAAATGGTGAATTTCCTTCTTTCTCGTGGCTGAATAATATTCCATTGTGTATCTATACCACATCTTTACCCATTCATCCATTGATAGACAATTAGGTTGGTTCTGTACTGTGACCATTGGGGATAATGCTGCAGTAAATAATGGGAACGCAGATACCTCTTCAGTATCCTGTTTTTATTTCCTTTGCGTATATACCCAGGAGTGAAATTCTGTAAGCTCTATTATTTATGAAATTAGAGCCAGTCAACTTCCTTGCTTTTTCCTTTATCAATAAATTTGACATTAGCTGCATTTTCCCAGAAGTGACCTTACCATGATCTTTCCTGTTTATCTCCATAAGACGTATTTCGGTATGTTTGCTCACCCAGGCTCCTCTCCCAGTTTTCTTCCTCTCCCATTGACTGATCATGAAAGCAAAATCGCATAAGGTTGAAACAAGCCTGGCTCCCAGAGCTGCTGACCAAAAGCAGCTCACAGCCCCAGAGACATCTTCTTCCCAGTGCTCAAACCTCACATTCCATTCTGGTCATGCTTTCCCTTGTTAATCCTGGCTCCACATGAAACCTGACTTCGAAGCCAAAGATTTGTTAAGCACTTTTCCAGTCACCAACTTTGGCTCTGATCTTTGATTGCAGATATAATTTTCAACCTATGTATATGAGTCATCTAAGTTGGCTGTTTTTTGAAAAGTAAGGACACGATGTTACTTTACTTAACAGTTATTCATGAATTCCTTATAAAGTCATGACTATCTAGCAGGAACCTCTCAGTCATTTACTTTAATACGTTAAGTAAAAATCATTTATTCTGTACTTAAGGAAATGTCTTCTTTAAGAGATTGCCTTGAAAATTAGTAGCTAAAACTATACTGAGTATGTCAGAGATACAAACAGCCATCTGGAGAAGTTCATTTCCCTACAAGTAAAGACAAACATAGCTCTGTTTATGTCAGTAACTGTACTTTCCCTGGTGAAGTTCGGAAAGGCTCATGGCACACCCAAAAACTTCTATCAGGATGCCTAACCCCTGATACACCCTTACCTGAAAGTGCCTGCCAGCTAGTCTTGTTACATCTTCCCGTGGCTGGGCCACAGGGGCTGAGGTTAGTGCTCAGTTTTCTGTTCCTGTGCTGTTTATGGATTGATTCAATACCGTATTTATTTTTTTCTTGCTAGGTCATAATTACTACTATAGGTTCTGAAGATATAGCAGTAAACTAGTAAATTCCTGCTCATGACAAGTGGAGGGAATTGGAAGAGAGGAAATTAATCAGTAGAGAGAGAAAATGCCAGATACGTGGAAAGTGCCATGCAGCATGTTATAAAAGGGGGTCTGATAGAGAATAACTGAGGGTCTGGGAGGAGGGTTCTTAGGTTGTCTGGTTGGGGAAGGCTGTCCCAAGCAGACACTTAAGCTGAGCACTAAAGACAGGGCGCAGTTAGCCATGGGGAGATGGGGAAGGGCAGGCCCCACTCTGGCCCTAAGGCAAGTGTAAATTTGGTGTGTTTTGCAGAAAAGAAAGAAGGTCTCTGAGTGTCAGGACTGTGGGGGGAAAGGAGGAGGTGGTGTAAGATGTGGAGAGGTTTTAAGAAGGGCCTATCAGGCAGGATAAGAAGACTGGTTTTATTCTAAGGCTCTCGAGACCCTGTGGCCTGGCTGCTGTGGGGAGATTGGAGGCAAAAGGAAGAAGGGAGGCCAGTTAGGAGACCACTGTGGGGGTCCGGGTGAGAGGGTGGTGGCTGGGACAGGGTGGTGGTGGTGGGGATGGAGAGAATAAGCGAACTTGTTGAACATTTTAGCAGAGATGTTACTCCACTTACTCTAAGGTAGGGAGTGGGGAGAGGGTCACAGATAATTTCTAGAAATGTACTTCCTTTCCCTTCAGTGTCCATGCTAACTGGGCACGAGAACCTCAGAAGCATCCTGTCCAGGGGTCAATAGGCACCCAGTGTTCCAGGAATTAAGTGGAGGGAAGCCTTCAAAACTAGGGGCCTGGGAGCTGGTGTTTATCTTTCCCTCCAGACTGGGAGGGTTGCAATTTATTTTTATTCATTGACATCCATCTCAGGAAAGTTTTTTCGCTAACGTAGAAATCATTACAAGCAATTAGTAACAGCTTCATTTTTACAGTTAGGTTTTATGGAAAGCTTCTAGCATTTCATTTTAAAACAGACTAAATCGGTTCTGTGTCCTCAGCTCTTTTTGATTAAGGAGAGGAGTGTGATTAACATTTGTTTGGTTGGGGGTTTTAGCACTACTATGGTTACTGTGTGAAGGTTGAAAATGTTCTATCCAGCACATTATTAGTTATTCCATTTCTTGATAAAACAGACATTTAAGAACAAGGCAGAGTCTGGAAGTGCAGTGGGGGTGGGGGACTCCAAACTCTGTGAAATGTTTAACCTTTTAACATAGTTCAACAAAGTTTAGATTTCTGGCAAAACGCCTAGACTTCATAAGGCTGTGCATGGTTGCAAAACCCGACAAGACTTTAGCACTTAAATTATTCTGGCTCAGAGTTGAGACAATGTGAGGAGAGCAAAGGGGGAAAAAACCCACGCCCTGATAGTTACAGCTGGGCTCATGGCACAGAATAATTTGGAAAAGGATGCTGGGGGTGGTGATTGCAACCTAGGGTTCCTCGGAGCTCTATCAAATGCTTCTGCTGAGAGAACAAACTATCCTCAAAGGGAAAGCAAGTTTAGCATTAAAGGTAAAGAAGGATCTTAAGAACACCTGACAAACCAAATGCATCATAGATTAGCAAGAACTGTTTGTTTCACAGAATTACAGCAATTGCCCTTAGAGAGATCAGTGCAACTACTAATCAAGATACTATGTCTCAAGCATGGAGTCTGGAACAAGTTTCCCCCTCTAGAAATGCACATGCAAATGCACATGCAGGATGAACATGCAGGTTTATCCCATTGATGCGAGTATCTGGGCCGCATCTTCTAGGCAAAGAAAATGGGGAATTTGTACCTAGCCAGAAGTAATGGAGAATTTCATTACCACCCGCCTTTGTTTGGTATGTGTTGGCATAGCTATTGATTTGAATTCCCTGAAGTTTCTTTAAAATTTGTCAGAATGTATGGGTCATTTGCAAATAAGAAAACATAAAATAATACTTATTAAAATAATTATGGATAAAGGTAGTGCAGTGTTTCCTGTATATGGTCCTCAGAACCCTAATTCTGAGTGGTGGACAGTAAGTAAGTAAAGGGAGTGCTTGAAAAATCAGTTTAGTGGCCAGTAAGATTAGGGTGGACCTGAATGATATTCTAATGTCTCTATTATAATTGTTCTTTTTTTCCCCAAAGGCTACAGTAGTTTTATGTGTATTGCAAAGTTCTGGAAGGGAAACAAGTATCCAGTATTTTCCAAATATATTTAATCATAAAATCAGCCTATTCTCTGCCCTGTCCTCTTTTTTTTTTAAATGAAGTATATCATCAAACACGTATTCTGATCACATATACTAGTAAACACTGAATATAGAATATATATATCTGCAAAATGGAGCTATTTTCACATATGGGACTCAGAACAGTGGATCAGACAAAGAGAAATCAGTCAAAGAGAATCAGATGGAGAAAATAAGGAATCAAAGAGAATCAGAGAAAAAAACAAATCAGACAAAGAGACAAACAAATGAAGAAATAAACCAAGGTAACAGAGTTTGGCAATCAATGGGTTATAAGAGATAAGATTGCTACTACCTACAGGAAAATTCAACCACGTGGACTTAAATAAGTAAGAGAACTGAAGGTAGGTGGTTTCTGGTTTTATTTCAGTACCTGAACAGTATTATATCCAAGATTCCTGCATTTTTCTTGGCTGTTCCCTCATACTTGCAGTGTGGCTGCTGTGACTCTGACTCTCACATTGGCATCCCAGGCAGGAAAAGGGGCAAAGGTTTAATCAAGAAGATAGAGATGATTTTTGGAATACTACTGCATAGTTGTGAATATGTCAAATTGCATGGGACTGTGTAACATAGCAAAGAGCTGTGAGAGAGATAATTAGAATTTTATATTGATAATTGCAAATTTTTTGGTGACTTAGTTACAGAATAGAAGTCAGAAAAGGACTTTGGAATGATTTGTGTATTTTGAGCAGCAGAAATCTAGAGATAAAATGTGTTATTTTAGACACATTCCTTTAGGCAATTCTTTTGAATGACTCAGGTCTTTCTGGAAAAAAAAAAAGACGAAATATCCCACCTTCTTTTACTTTTTGGGAATATGCACACACACAGCTTTAAAGTTTGGTTGAGAGCAGAGATGCTCTCTCTGGGGACCAAACTCCCAGGGGACATCCCTGGGGACACCATGGGAACAAGACCAGAATATGTCTTGCCATCCTGGTCTAAGTCAGTCATTAGCCAGAGGACAAAATGTTCTGGGGCTTCTTCTCAGGTAATAGCAGGCTTTGTTTCTTTTACTACATTGGATCTTTCAGGACCTAATCCAGCCTATGGCTTAAAGCATGAAAGCATTTAGAGAGCTCTAAAATAATTACCATGTTTTTTCACTCTCTGGGCTCTTAATGGGGATAAATATATACCAGGAAACAAATTGGTTCAGTTTGCTTTTGAAATTTTCTTTGGTAGCAAGACACAGGCATGTTGGTACAACAAATTCTCCATGGAATGGAATTTATTAAAAGAAAAGCCCATGATGAAACCCATAGGAGTGGCTATCAATTTTTATTCTGTGAGCTACCACAAAGGAACATTTGCTATAAAATGTTTTCTTCCAAAAAATGGAAATTATGTGGACCTCAAATTCATGTAATAACAAAGTCCTGATACTCCTTTGGCATTGAAACTCAAAGCATGTTTCTTATTATTTTTTTTTTCATGAGAAAAGCAATATAAACCTCAGTATTAAAGTTTTGGAAAAAATGGAAAAAATTACTATTATGAATCCAATAATCTTAAACATTGTGAAGTCTTCTCTTCTTAATATTTTTCACTAAGTATATCATTGAACTTGTAGCATTATGTGGCATCTCTCTTCTTTACTCACTTTTCTAAGCATTGTTTTCATGATACAGCATACTTGCACACCACTATATGAACAATTAGGCTGTTTCTGCCTTTTTTCAAGGTGTTATCTAAAAAAATTATTTGTGAGTGAGAGAGAGAGTGTGCATGTGCACACGTGTGTGCAAATGGGGGGAGGGGCAGAGGGAAAGGAAGAGAGAATCTCACACAGGCTCCATGCCCAACGCAGGGCTCGATCTCATGACCCTGAGATCATAACCTGAGCTCAAATCAAGAGCAGGTGCTTAACCGACTGAGCCACCCAGGCACCCCTTTCAAAGTGCTTTTGAGCTCATATTATAATTTCTCATATAGTAATAATACTGTTCTTGCCCATAGACACAAAAATTATTCAGTTGATATATCTAACCCTTCAACTAGCATATTGATTACTTACGTATGTTCAAGAAACCACGGGGCATACAAAAGACAATAGCAGTTTTAACTTCAATATATGCATAAAAGTTATGCCTAGGTATGTCCAAATGGGGTTCACAAAACTAGCCATTTGTAGAAGGCACTTATAAATGATAACAGTGCCTCGGGGCTCGGGAGGAGTGGGGGATGCGGGGTCTGGAAATGGGACGGCCGTGCAGCCTGTGTACGACGTGGGTTTAACGAGAGGTGTGTATGAACCTCCTGGAGTGTATTCCTGAACAGGCGAAAGGTGGGAAATCCTCAAGTGTGTTTGAGAAGTGGTTACATTTATCCCTGGACTATGTAGGGGAGTTTATTTCACCTCAATTTCCTGTATTTCCAGAGGAAAATGATCTGGAAACTTTATATACTGGGAATGTCCTCAGTTCCCCTCATTTATATGTGCAGACTTGATCAGGGAGTCTTTGTTCCACAGCAAATAGACACAAAGTGTCCTTTTTCCTAGTGAGAGCTGCTTTTCCCAGACTCACACTCTTTGCAGTCATGTCTTACAAAATCTGAGAAAAAAAGGAAGCTTCACTTTGAAGAGAAAAACCAAAAGTTATTTGTACCTTTGCATACTAAGCCTTACTGGAATTTTCATAGCGAGTCATATTTTGGGTAAAAGCTGGAGTTATTATTTAATCTGAAAATATCTGCATTTTTTGAGACCATATTGAAATTAAATACATGTTGGGGAAGTTCTTTAATAAAAGCATGAAATCTGGAGAGGCTTCATTAGAGATCACTTAGATCACCTAGCCGGTGTTTTTCAACACTATATTTTTTGGTTTGGGTTTTGTTTTTCAGGTGTTACATCTTGCTATTAAATGGAAGCCTTACTTTTAAGGTCAAATGCAAATTGTATAAAACCAGATCCTCTTCTTTAAGCACAATATCCGAGTCCCTAAATTTTCTCGGAACCCAGATTAAAAAACATTTGTTTGGGGCACCTGGGTGGCTCAGTGGGTTAAGGCCTCTGCCTTCGGCTCAGGTCATGATCTCAGGGACCTGGGATCGAGCCCCGCATCGGGCTTTCTGCTCAGCAGGGAGCCTGTTTCCCCCACTCTCTCTGCCTGCCTCTCTGCCTCCTTGTGATCTCTCTCTGTGTGTGTCAAATAAATAAATAAAATCTTAAAAAAAAAATTAAAAAAAAAAAACAACCAAACATTTGTTTTATCTGTCTGTTCATTTTAGTGATGGGAAATCTAGAACTAGAAAATCAAGTTCCCTGGGAGGATGTCATGTCGTGAGCTCCATTATTAGAGCAGGTATATTCGAGATTCAGAGTCTTGGCAGGCCCTTAGCCTTGACTTAAAGTGCATTGGGCTGAGCCATAGTTAGAGTTTCTGCTCTTATTCTCCCCTTCTCTCTTTTCCAAGGGGTGGGGGAGGGGGCAGATCTTTTCTAGGTCTAGGAAACAGGGACAATGGGAAGGGCACTCCCAAGTCCTCAGCCCTGTCCTCTACTTCTCTTCCTCCCCAAACAGCCCCAAGAGAGCCAGGAGCCCAGGGGACAGCGAGGCCCCTGGATCAGGAAGGTGTTGTGATTCAGAGAGCACCAACGAAGCCTGGGATCCAAGGCAGTAATTCTCATTCTTAAAGAAATACTGGCGTTGGAAAAAAGAATCAATTTTTATTTTCTGAAAAGCTACTTGTTCCCAGTGCTAAGCCTTGAAATCCCCTTAGTGTCTTGGTTCTATTACACATAGACGATTATAAAAACAAAATTCAAAATGTACTGGCTAAAAAGAGTTTCCCCTTTGGAATGTGTACAGGTACCTGTTGTACCCTGATGCTTCACGGGCAAAGCTGTTACAGGATAGGATCTCCTTTCCGGTCATGCTGATTGTTTTGTGATTAATCCCCACAGCACAAATGGTCATGTTTATTACACGACTAACCTGTGTTGGGTGTGTCTTGCCCGGACCACACATCGGGGAGCTGTGAGCCCGATGTGGCTCACAGATTCGCCTTGTGTGGCCCGCGTGGTGGTATGAAATTTTTTAATTAGTTGCCAAAACCGAAAAATTGAGAGATTTTATATAAACACTCGGATGCCCAGCTTCTCTTGAAGAATCTGGAGGTTGAACAATACCCTGTTCCAAGTATCCTGACGGGATGACTGTTAACAGAGGACCTGAGCCACGGGGCGTCTGCCCCCTTTAGATGGGACACGCCAGGCTTTCCTTGGTTTGCGACCATTCCTGATTGTGGAACTGGGTTGCCATTCCTCATGGTGTACGCGATTCCTTTGTATCCGCATCTCTATCAAAAGTGAGGCAGGAAACATTTGACACAGAGGGCACATGCTCTTTATACCAAACCAGACCCATGTACAGGGTTAAATTGGTTCTGTGAGCCTTGGGGTGTGCTACCCCTTGAGTGCGTGGACGGATTAGATAGTGCTCTGCTAATTCTAAGAAGCACATTTTCCCCCGTGTTTTCCCTTTCCTGGAATCGAGAGACACTGTAGAAATGCTGTCAGCCAGGCAGCAGTCACGGGGAAGGAAGGGGCTTCTGCCTGCAAACTTGGTCATAATTGTTTACTTTAGTGCCATGCCAATTCGATTGAGTTTGTGTGTGATGCCGGGAAGGTGCATATCGAGTGTAACTGCCACTTCAGAAGTTTCCAACCAGGAGCCTGTTCCTCACCGTGGACCTGAAAAGTGGCTGGGCACGCACAAAGACAAGCAGCTGGCCACGAACGGGATGCTAGCGGAGCAAATGTTCCTTGTCGGAGAGGTGACTGCAATTCCTTCTTTTCCTGGAAGGAGCAGCCAAGTGCTTTAAGGGACCTGGAAGGGAAGCCTACAGGTCCATGAGGCTTTGTTACATTTTGTTATGGAGATAAGTGCAAAAGAATTCCTATTCCAGGCCAAGCAGTGCGGGAGAAGGCAAGAGAAAATTCCACATAATCTGGAATAGATAAAGGCAGTTCACGGGTCTTCTCCTGTGGCCCACCCAGACTTCAAGCAGAACTATCATTAAGGTGTTGTATCATAGATCGACTGAAAGTGTATATCCTCTTTTGTATTGGTACATAAAACAGTGACTCTTAAAATCAGCGATTAAATAAAATACGGTAAAGCAAAGCCAGACGAAAGGAAGGACTTACTGCTTGTGCTAGCCATTGGCATGGTCCCTTCACCTATAAACTCTGCCTCTTTGGGATTGCTTCTTCTCTCTTTCTGACTACCGTGTGAAAGAGAAATGTTGGCAAGTGAATAAATGGCATAGCTCTTGTGAAATAGGAAATGCTGGGGCGCCTGAGTGGCTCAGTCAGTTAGGGTCTGTCTTCAGCTCAGGTTATGATCCGGGAGTCCCAGTCCTAGGATCAAGCCCCCCCATCAGGCTCCCTGCTCAGCTCAGTGGGGAGTCTGCTTGTCCCTCTGCCGCTTCCCCCCACTCATGCTTTCTCTTTCCTTCTCTCTCAAATAAATAAACATCTCATAAAAGAAATAAAGAAAGAAAAAAAGAAGAGGAGAGGAAATGCTGACAAAGCATTACATAGAACCTGAAATTTGTGCTCGCTTGTGTTCCAGCCCAAGCTGCCTGGAAACTATAAAGGAAGACCAACTGAGACCAAAACATCAGAGAATTGTCTTCTCAGGTCTTTCCTAGTGCAAAAAGGGCATTTTTAACCCCAACAGTTCCATAGAGAACCGCAACTGAAGGGTTAGGTGAACTTGGCCTCCTGCCTTGAGAGGCACCAAAAGCTGCCATCTAGGGTAATGACACATCTATCCCCTGTCATGTGTTATTACTTATAGTCCATGTCACAGAACAAATGTTTGTTATTAGCAGAAGTTTCATTGGCAAGTTTTATCATCCGTTTTCTGGTCCACTCCAATTTAACAACAATTTTATATTTTGCCTGCAGGCTAGAATGCTGAGTTTATGCCAAAGACATTTCTATTTTAGCTGTCATGGCCCCAAATGAACATTTTGTTTTTAAAAAGATCTGGAAAAATACGTGCAAGAAGGAAAATCTAATTTATTTTTTGACGTTTTCTAAAATAATTTAAAGTAATTCCAACCAGCAAATGGCTGTTTGGTTCAGTTGTGTTTCCAGACAGTGAGTTACCGACTTTGGTTTGATTAGAAATGACTCCTGTTCACTCTGCAAAGGTCCGTCTACATATTTGAAGGGAAGAGCAGTGGTTCAGCTTTATCTCTGTTCTCAAAGATACCGTGAAAGAGCCTTGGAAGGTGTGCATTTACTTGGTATTTTCTGTTTCTCGAATTTTTAAGCTGTGGTATCCATCAAGAAAATTGCTAATTGGGAATGAGCTCATCATTTTTCTTTGAGTCAAATCCTTGACTTCCAGGCTTAATTAGCACATCTTTTATTTGTAAAATGAAATGGAAATGGCTCTTCACAAAAATTAACTACACATTTCAGAAGTGAAATGAGAGCTCAAGGTAAAAGATTACTTTTTCTAGCGAATTTCTGCTTTCACTTTTAAATTGCTAAATGATTTTGCCTTTGGGCAGACATTTTTCATACCTTTTACAATTTTCTAATGGTGAGGTTTTGGTGACTGAGTTGTGAAAGTGTCATTGCAACCTATTGAAAGCCAATTGAAAACAGCTACTATTCATTGCTAAAAATTTTGCACTTGAATAGAATTAGAGCTGGAAGGTGTCAGAAGCTTAGCTGGGTTGGAACACATCAACATAATTTTAACGTTTTAAATTCAGGGGCTTTCCAGCATTCCCAGATCAATAAGACAGATTTAACAGGTCAGTAATTGTTGGTATTTGTTACAGAGTAGGCACTTAGTAAGTATTTGTTGAATAAATACTATAGCAGATATGTGCACAAATGCTGATATATAAGCTCTACCTAGTATTTCAATAAAATTCAAAATTAGGACATGTCCTACAAGTGAAGTATTTATGATTACTCAACAGATGAACTCAATAATCATAGCCATGATAATGACAATTTTTATTATAAGGAGTTGTTAATAAATTATTATTATTACTAGCTATCAAGGGCATTGTCCTCTTCAGCTGTCATCTTCAGCTCAAATAGTGGCTTCTCGACCACAGTAAACTGTAGGGAGATGAGATGTCTCTAAAGCAGGGTCCCTGGGTGGCTCAGTCAGTTAAGCATCGGCCTTTGGCCCGGGTCATGATCTCAGGGTTTTGGGATTGAGATCCTCCTCGGGCTCCCTGCTCAGCGGGGAGTCTGCTTCTCCCTCTCCTTTGCACACACCTCCTCAGCTCATTTTTTTTCCCCTCTCTCTCTCTCAAATAAATAAATCTTAAAAAAAAAAAAAAAAAAAGAAGTCGTCTCTAGAGCAATCCCCAGACCCAAAGAAACTATGTCCGGTCACAGAGAGCTGCATCTTCATCCTTTGAGAGAACGGGGACCAAGAAGGAGCTTTCCACCAGTTATACTTGGTCAGGAGGAGGAAGAAAAGAAGACGGAGCACTCATTATTTGTTCATAAATTCCAGATACTTATGCAGAAGGGACAAATTATATAAAATTGCAGGTTATGGAAGAAAACCATTTATATAGGTATAAGAGCACTTTATTTCAATTATACGTAGAAACCCTCAAATTCTCAGTGAATTAAAATTATTTTAATTTGGGAGGAGTTGGGAAAGTCTAAGGGTCTAAATCATATTGATAGGAGGAGTCAATATGTGGCAAGCCAGCTACAGTGCAAGTGTAGTCAGCCAGGAGAGGCTAACAAGGAGGTGGCTAAACTGACTTATTTAGATGTAGATAATATAAGAGCTTTTTTACAGACTGTAATTTAAATTGCTCAGTTCTTAACTCTGTATTAAATTCCAAGTTGATCTAGGTATATAGAGATGGTAGTCTGTGGTAGTTATTAATGAATAGTTAAGATTTATAGATTCGAATTTCAGGGAATGGAAAATTCCCTATTGGCCCCTGGAATGTCAAAAATACTAATAACTGATATCCTTTGTAGTTCTGTATATTCTATTTTATGCATTTATCTGTTGCTTTCGCCAAACTGTTAAAGAAGTCCCTGACACAAAAATATTTTTAAAAAACTGAAACCCTGGATTCAGTCTATTTTTTTAAAAGATTTATTTATTTATTTATTTGATAGAGAGAGAGAGAGAGATCACAAGTAGGCAGAGAGGCAGGCAGAGAGAGGGGGAAGCAGGCTCCCCACTGAGCAGAGAGCCTGATGCGGGGCTCGATTCCAGGACCCTGAGATCATGACCTGAGCTGAAGGCAGAGACTTTAGCCCACTGAGCCACCCAGGCGTCCCAGGATTCAGTCTATTAAAATAACTTTTAAAAATCAAATAAATCAGGAAGCCAGCATTCTGCGTGCGTTAACTTGGTAGGGCTTTGAACTGATGGTCAGATCAGCAACTTCCTTTCAAGGCTGCATTGGATGAGATAAGTTAAAGATCTGAGAGCAGCATGAAACAAGTTAGCGTGATATAAATCTGGATGGGGAATTGTGGGACTTGCTGTCTAGGACTCCACCTAGAAGAGTTCTACAATAAACCATAACCTCATTAATTTTCAAGGAAACTCAAATTTGGACATGAAAGGGAAATTGCCTAAGCTATTAAGTTTGGATCCTATTAAGTTTGGTAATAAATATCAACCAGGCCTTGTAGTACAATGTCATAGGCTCTATTAATTAATGGGGGAAATGGTTTCTTGTTTGGGGACCAAGGATCTAACTGTTATGCGTACTCACAATTGGATGCGTAAGAAGAGAAAGGAGATAATGTGAACTCTCTATTTTTGGTTGTTGTTGTTGTTGTTGTTGTTGGCTGACTGAATGTCGGATTGTTCACATTTTTAAAGCAACTATTTGTGGCCAGGTACTGTGCTAGCTTTTGGGGAGGCTATAAAGATAAAGGAGACAATTTCTTTGCATGAGTACATCACTTAGGCACAGACATGGGTCATTATTTCTTTAGAACATGAATATTTTGCTAAATGGCATCGTTATGACTTTAAACAGTTAATTCTACTAAAATTTCTTACCATCAGGAGACAATTGGATTAGCTAGTTTTTCTTTCTTCTAGAATTTCCCAGACTGTTAATATTTCCTGTCATACCAAGCACCAAATGTCAACTCCCTGAGAAGGGCAACACATAAAGAAGGGACCTAGTTGAGTTGTTGAAGTCATTAGCTATCAATGATGCCTGGCCTAAGGGACCTGGAGGGCTCCCTTGACCCAAACGATCTCTCCTAGATTGCCTGAGACAGTTCGTGTCTTATTGCTGTGTATCTCTGCATCAGGTAACCATTGGATTAACAAGCACTAATTATACTTCCTAATGGTTCCTTGAAACCACCTTCCCTGAGACAGCAGAAGTTTTGACAAAGTTAGGGAAGGATAAAAAGAGACCATAGGAGGTGCAGTTAAAGCATGTGGAGGTGGGTCTCACTGCCTGTAGCATGCCTCATGGACGCTAGAGGGAAACCTACCAACTACCTGAAGAAAAATCTGACCCATTCCCAAGAGAGAGGCTGCCACAGGAATGATGGTGAGGCAGCTGCCCTCTGACCTCTCCCTGTCCCCTGGAAAGTCTTCTTATATGTGGAATGAGGCATGGGTTGGGGGAATCAAACTCACAGAAGCAAAGAGTAGAATGGTGATTTCCAGGAGCTGTACACATTTTCAGTTTTAAGTCAAATAATATCTGAGGGTATAATGTGTTACATAGTGACTGTAGTTGATAATACTGTATTGTACAATTAAAATTTTCCAAGAGAATAGAATTTAAGTCTTCTCACACACGGGTAAATTTGTGAGGTGATGATTGTGTTAATAACTCACTGGAGGGAGCCTTTCCCAGTGTCTTTGTATATCAAATCATGTTGTACATTTGAAATATATTGCAATTTTGTCAAATATGCTTCACTAAAGTTGGGGGGCAAAGGGGAATAACTTCTTTCTCTTCAAGTTATGGTCTAGCAGCTCCAGTCTAGCTGCTTATGGAGGGAAGAGGCCATCCTTCCTCCTTCACCTGAAAGCATCCCCTGACACCTCCGGTCCCATCTAGGTTCATGGAGATCTCAAGCACAAAACAAATCCTGGAGAGAAAAGTGTTATCGCTCTTGTGGACTGTAACCTTCTTGATGGCAGAGAGCATATATGTTCTGCTTAGATTCTTTCATTGAACAGTTGTTCATTGAGTGCCCACCCTATGGCAGATGCTTGGGATACATGAAGAAACCTAAGAACCATCAAAACAAAACAAAAACCCACGGTCAGGAAGCAACAAAAGGCAATAACAAAACCTAATAAATAAGTTTTGTTAGATTGAAGGAAGTGCCACGGAGAAAAATAGATCAGGTTAAGGGAAGTTGGAAATGCCAGCAGGGAGTTTGTGTGTTTGGGCTGTCTCTCCAATACAAAATGGAGTAGTTTGAGTAGGCCTCACGGAGAAGGTGAAATCTTGAGACAAGATTTGAAGGTGGTATGGGAATTAACAACCGTGTGAACGTATGGGGGGCAGTTTTCCTGGCAGAGGAATAAGCCAATGCCTAGAGGTGGTAGCATGCCCAGCCCATCAGAGGAAGGGTTCAGAGGCCAGTGTGGCTGGAGGAGGGTGGGCTAGGAGGGGAGGACGTGGGATGAGGTCAGGTAACCTGGGGCACATGGTCAAGAGCACCTTGAGGCCACAGTAAGGACTTCAGCTTTTCTAGGGTGAAATGCAGAATCACCAAAGGGTTTTGTGCTGAGGTGTGGCATGATTTGAACTTAATTTTTATCAGAATGGTTTGGGTTGTTGTGCTGAGAAGAGACTACAGGAAAACAAGGTGAAAGCTGAACTGGTGTGGAAGGTGTCACAACATTCCACTTGCGACAACAGGATCTCACCAGGGTGAGCACGAGGAGGTAGGAGAAAGGGCTAGACTCTGGACATACTTTGAAGGTAGAGCCAATGGGATTTCCACTGAATATCGAGGGAGTGAAAATGGGAGGAATCAGGTCTTTAGGTGGAAGCCACTGGAAACAGAGTTGCCATCAGCTGTCGTGAGGGAGCATGTTTAGCTGTGAACACATGGAACTTAGATGCTGTTTAGAGATCCAGATGGAAACCCTGAGTAAGTGTGGATTATGGTCTTTTTTTTTTTTTTTTAGAAGAGGTATTTTTTTTAAAGATTTTATTTATTTGAGAGAGATGGTGAGTGAGAGAGAGAGAGAACAAACTAAGGGTGAGGGGGTGGGCAGGGAAGAGGCAGGGGGAGAAGCAGGCTCCCTGCTGAGCAAGAAGCCTGATCCAGAAGCCTGATCCCAGGACCCTGGGATCATGACCTGAGCTGAAGGCAGACACTTAATGACTGAGCCACCCAGGCACCCTGTGGTCCACCCTGTGGACCACTCTGTGGTCTTGAAGGAATTCAGAACATGCAACTCCAAAATATGCCACACTGGCATATTGGCTATTTTGGGTTAAGGACACTTGAATGACAGCAAATACAAGAACACTCTGTACTTCCTTATTTTTCTTAAAAACAGGACATAAAATTCCTATATGAAAGTTACCCTCCTTATACCAGAAGGAAAATCACATTCTTATCAAGGATGAGAAGTCGAGACAGAATTCTACACAATCGGGCCTTATGAAAATAATTTTTTTCAGGCCCCTCGACATATTACAATCCCATTTTTCCAGAATTGTTTCTCTGTTCAACCTAATATAAAAAAGCAAATAGGTTTTGCCGTTTCTTTGTATCTTCATTCCTTATGAAGGCTTCCACATCCTGCAAAACATGTATTATTTAATGAATTTGTATGTCTTTTTCCTGTTGATTTTGTCCTATGTCAATTTGAGGCTCAGGCCCAGCCAAAAAGAACCCTATAAGGGTGAGGTAAAATTTTGCTTCCCCCATCAGTCTCTAGTTTGGGCAGTGGTTCAGGCTGGAGAACGCCGCTCGGTGTACAATACGCACTCAATAAATACTCATCGAATGAAAGAATGAATGCATTTAGGGCCTGTCTTCCAAGGTGCAGTTTTCTGTCATAGGACTTCCCTCTGCCCCAGGTAATTATCACAGAAATATTCACTCTCTTCAGTAGAGACATTAATCTTTATGACATCATAAGACAATACTGTCAAAATAGAGCAGAGTAAGTCTAACACATACAAAAATACAAATTTGTATTTATATATAAATTGATTGGGTGTGGATGGCTGTGTTGGTTGGATGGGTGCCTGTTATAATTTTGACAAGGCCATTGCACAAGAGATTAGGGTAGAGCCAAGGAAAATGACATGGGTATTCTCAAACATACAGGGCATACTTCAGAATTTTGCTCAGAATTGCCTTGGAGCAGATTGAGAGACTTACAAACTAGTATCATGACACCAGAGACCTCTGGAAGAACCTATAAATTACTGCTTGACCTGAAAAATGTTCCTTATAATTCAGAGAAGGCAGAGATGAACATGCAGCATTTAGATCCTAAGATCCAAACTTTCTTCTTTTCCATTTTGCTCCATTTACTTTTCTAGAAAATTCGTCCCCGAAGGAGATGACTTAGTTATTGGAAGAACTGGTCTCATTCAACTACAGTAATACTGGAACACATTTTTACTTTTTTAAAAATGAAAATTTCCTATCCAGTTAAAAATCATGTAGAATCTTCCCTACACAATGCATTTCTACAAAAGTAATTAAAAAAACATGAAAGAACCACCAGTTTGGTGGAGTCTTTTTTAACAGCCCCACTAGTTTGTTTATAGATGTAGTTTTCTAGAGACATGCTTAGGATTCCTTGCAAATAAATATTTGCATGATATTTTTGTAGAAAGAGTAATTGCTCCTGGGATAAAATGAATTTTTAGAAATATTTTTGTCCTTTGCTTCATACTGCCTTTCAGTCATATTAGGAATTTATAGAAATATTTCTATTAAATGGAAATTAGTACATCGAGTGTTATTATTTTGGTGAACTTGATTTAAAATGTGGGCCACATTCAAACTTTGGAGTATGCTGCTTTAAATAGTTCACAATAGAGATAGAGGAAGACAAAAATACATCTGGACTACAGTCATAGGCTTAGCCGACCATTTTAAGAAATCAGTCTCACTAGTAGCTAAACCACCGTCTTTATGAGATGGTAATTTCTGAAGCACAAATCTTGAGTTCTAGGGCATGGATCTGGGAGTGGCTGTCCATCTGTGGGATGGTTTTTTTCCTCCCCTTTGGAACATTTTTAAGAAGATAATTCATCTTTCTCTAAAAAGAATACAAAAGTAGTTGTTTGACAAGCCTATTTGTACACAAAATCCTGTTTTCTCACCTAACCAGGAAAGGAGATTTTAAAATTTTGCATGGGAACCTCTCTGACCTGACCCATCCTATTGTTTTCATCATAGTTGTCATCAGTAAGTGTTTTTTACTTGGCATGATGCTTTATATTATTTTAAATACTTTATTTGCAAATAGCCTACTTATTGTTACATAAGGGTTTTTTGGGGTTTTGTTTTGTTTTGTTTTGTTTTACTCTGTATTGAATTGAATGTTGTCATGAGAGGAATAAAACGAAAACTGAGTAGGTCTCAAGACTATATTTATCCGAGTATAGCGATCAGAACAACGAATTCAAGGTACTATGGGGACTAGATTTAAACTTTAACATCATTTTAAATGTTTATGATTGTGGCTTTAATCTACAGAAGTCTTAATTTCCTAAAATACAGCGCTTTGTAAATACAATCTGGCATCCTGAATAGAAAGACCGTATTGCTGTGTATGTACACGCACACATAGATGCTAAGGTAAGGTCCGAACTCCGGCAGAGTTTCGTGGAGTGGGAACAGCATTAATATGACAGAGTTCATCTGAGCTTATAGACGAGTTCAAGAGAGTATGTTTTCATTTCATTTCATTTCATTTCGTTTCATTTCATTTCATTTTATCTCCATCTATCTATTTATTTAAGAGTATATTTTTAGGGGAGCCTGGGTGGCTCAGTAGGTTAAAGCCTCTGCCTTCGGCTCAGGTCATGATCTCAGGGTCCTGGGATCGAGCCCCGCGTCGGGCTCTCTGCTCAGTGGGGAGCCTGCTTCCCCCTCTCTCCCTGCCTGTGTCTCTGCCTACTTGTGATCTCTCTGTCAAATAAATAAATAAAATCTTAAAAAAAAAGTATATTTTTAAAAGGAAACCAGGTCTAAGGAATGGTTTCTCACCATGGATTAAGCTTGGCTGTCTTCCTGGAACTTGGTGAGAGTACTCCTTAACAACATCCTGACTCCTTTTGGGGGTCAGACCCCGCCAGGCTTGTCCTCCAGGCCACTCTGGGATCAGGCACGCTTGCCAGCTCCCAGAGTTCTGGGTTCATGGTCACAGAGTGGGACTTCTCTGATGACTCAGATTGCTCAGTTAGCCATTTCATGATCATCGTGCATCTTTCCAGATCGTTCTTTTCTCAACTAGAATAAAGAAAAACTGCCACGAGGACCAGAAAGTTGAACCACTTCCCCCTCCCCCCAACTCTTCTCTTTTCCTTTTCTGTTCTACTTCACGTAAGGCACAATAGGTACCTATATTATGGTTCTAGAGGAGGGGAGAATAAAAACCTAAAGCAAAATTCAGAGATATTTTCTGTCCCTTAAACACCATGCAACCTGCAAGCTCCATCTCCTTGAGGTGTGTTACTCTAGAGGGCAGGTCTCAGCACCTGCTCCCTGTTTCTATCTTATATCCCAGCACATAATATTTTGAGCAATGTGTTTAAACAGAAAATCAAATGTTTGAGGATATCGAACAAAGGCATTTTTGCGTGTTTGTTTGAGGACAGGTTAAAAGAGATCATTTATTTCACACATTTCCTTAGTGTTCTAAGGCATATTTACCCAAGTATGTGTTAGCAGCCCATTGAACTGGCAACGTAAGGTAGTCCTACTGGGTGTTAGGACACGAGTGATTTACTAGTTGATAATACTTCTAATATTATTCCTTCGGTTAGGGCAGTTACAACTAATCTCTTTAAGATCTGGGCTTTATGGAGACAAAAAGACCCATTTAGTCAGCAGGGGTTGAGGGTTTTCTGGCTAGCAAGGCAAGCTGAAGTCCGGAAGAATGGAGGCAAGCTAGCTGGAGAGGCTATGCACAGCTCGGTTCTTCCCAGTGACCATATTCCTTATTTTAAGGATGGGCAAGAACCAACAACCTCTGCAACTTCCCGGCCCCCTGAGTGGAAGCGATGCTGGAAAGGAAGGGCTGGTGGGTGGGGATGAATTAGCTGAACTGTGAAACTCTTCCCCCGCCGTAAGGCTGCAAGGAGAGGAGACCTGGGTGGTGGGAATTCTCTGGGGGTGTCTTTCCCCTCCCTGGCTTGTTCTGGCCTCCTGCCCAGCACCTGGGTGAGACGGGCCGGGGGGGGGGGGGGGGGGGGGT
>CM052800.1:110606664-110656086 GCA_028533885.1 Nasua narica | reverse complement strand
AAGGGGAGGGGGTGGGGGTGGGTGAGCCTGGTGGTGGGTATCGAGAGGGGCACGTACTGCATGGAGCACTGGGTGTGGTGCATGAACAATCAATCTTGTAACACTGAAAAATTAAAATAAACAAATTTGGGGAGAAAAAAAAGAACCAATGGCCTAGAGGGTCTTGAATTTCAAAGCTGCTTTTCTTAACATCTTGGGCAAGCCAAAGGTTTTGTAAGCCAGGCTGAGGGGAGCTCAAGACCGTGGAAGGGGGGGTGAGGGATGCCTCTGGGGCTTCTTTATAAGGGCACTAAACTCATTCATGAGGGCTTCTCCCTCGTGATCTAAGGAATTCCCAAAGGCCCCACCTCCTAACACCATCACCTTGGGAGTTAGGATTCTGGCATATGGATTTGGGGGTAGTGTGGGGGAACACAAATATTTGGTCTCTAGAAAACCCCACAGGCCAGGAGCGTGTGAGTGGGCCACGGAGCTGCAGCGAGACAAGGGTCAAAGCAATGACCCCCCAGCAGAGCGGACCTGACCTGGCCCAGGGCAGGGGAGGGTGAGGCAGAAACTCTGATGGGTCTGTAGCACATGTGCTTGGCACACTGAAGCCTGGGACAGGAGGCAGACCCACAGAATCCCAAGCGTGACGCCCGGAAGTACTATAGTTTTCCAACAGCAGGTGCCGCAAGAAGCCCAGAGATGAATTGCTCACCCCTTGGTGTTTACATCCAGCCTGAATAAGTCCCAACATCTAACGGGCCCGTGAAGATCCAGAGGATACCACCTGGTTCCATGGACCACCTGTGCCCCCTGTCACCATATGGTTAGGTAGGCCACATCCTTGCTAAAAAACCAGAGAGGATATCTAGGGTGACATTTGAGAGACTGAACTTGACCTAAAAAGATGAAACATTTACTTAAGGGGTAGTTTTAATTATTGTACCAGACTAAGTTCCCCCCTCCCCGCCCCGTTATCCAGCAGATAGAGGTCTGTAGAGTCAGGGAACTAGGGGAGTGGAAATCTATAATTTCTTTACATATGATTGTAGCGTGAATAAATCTGTGAGCCTTCTGTGCTATTATTAACAAGGAGTTTAGCCCCAAGACCTAGACATTACACATTTATAGTGCTGTTTTGGTGGGTGATGGGTCTGCTTACATATCGTAGTTGCTTGATTTGCAGCATTGAGCCTAATTCATGTTTAGGTTTAGTATTTACCTTGTAAACCAACAAAAGGAGCTCAGTAATTCCCAGGAAAGTAAAAAATATTCCAGTTTTCCTCACTTCACTGTAGCAAAAGAGAGAGAGAGAAAGAGAGAGAGAGAGAAAGAAATAAAGAAACGGAGAAAGAGAAGAGGAAGGAAGATAGAAGGAAAGAAAGAAGAAAGAAAGAAAAAGGAAGAAAAAAGGAAGAAAGAAAAGAAGAAAGAGAAGAGAAAGAAAGTCAGATGCTTGTGTTCTGCAGTTGTCATGAATGTTCTTGGTCTCTGAATGAGACACAGCCCTGACTAGGGAGCCATGAGGGGAGTCGTGCTCATTCTAATGGTGGTGGGCATCAATAGTGCCCTCACTAGTTCCTCACTAGTTCCCTCTTCAGGAGACCCCTCTGTGCATCTGCGTGTCACAGTGGCCCCTGCAAAACTCTCACAGTTATAATTAGATTCTTAGTGGGTCTGTGAAGGGTATGGAGACACCAGAAGACATAGCAATTCTCGGTGGGGTGGGAAACAGAGGCCAGAAGGTGGGGAAGGACTAAGATATGAATTAAATTGATACCAGAATCTCGAGAGTTTTGTTATTAATAGTGTTGTTTTTTTTTTTTCTCAGAGGGGCTGGCTGGCAGTTCTTTGACTCTGGGCTCTTTTTTTTTTCCCCTCTCTCTTGCTAAATCATTTGATTTCTGCCTGCTTGTGCCCTCTTTGCCTCTTCTTAACAAGCTTTGGGGCTGACTTCCAACTGCTTCCCATTGCGGGCACCCTCTTCCGGGGTTACATTAGGTCATGGAGTTGATTTTTCTCTTCACAGTTTTTTTAGCAACAGTTACTCCACATGGTTCTTTAAAAGCCACCAGAAATACAAATTTTTCAAAAATATATATGCATATTGAGGAAAGTCATAAATTTTAATAAAGTGTAATGACTTAAAAGTGTTTATTGAAGCCAATTTTTTAAAAAAGGAGGCAAGGGGTGCCTAGGTGGCTCCGTCTATTAAGCATTTGTCTTCAGCTTAGGTCAGGATCACAGGGTCCTGGGATCGAGTTCTGCATTGGGCTCCCTGGTGCGCGGGGAGTCTGCGTCCCCCTCTGCCACTCCCCCTACTTGTGCGCACTCTCTCTCAAATAAATAAAATTAAAAAAAAAAAAAAAGGAGGCTAAAAGCCACCAAAACCCTGAAGAAACTACATGGTCCAAATTATGTAACAATATAGCCGTAGATGAAGGTTTATATTACTATACAGATGCACAGACAAAACTATAATAACCACATAAAACTTGGAAGAAAATATAACAAAATGTTTCTAGAAATCTACCTCTTTGGTGAGATTACAAGCGACTTCAACTGTTTTCCTTAACCTATTCTTCACTTTCAGATTATTCTTTAATGGGCATCTATAAGTTTTGTAACAGGAAAAATTATTTTAAAACCACCAGCTATTTTTTCGTTTCCTTTTTCATATCAGCTAATATATAATTTTTTCTAACATGACAATAGACATGTCTGTCCCGCTACCAGCAGTGTAACAGGTGTAACAGTCAGAGGGAAGGAGGGAGAAAACAGTGCTTTCATAAGGAAATGAGTTATCTTAGACATAAGATTATGTTATCTTAGACATAAAGATATGTCTTATCTTAGACATAAAGTACTTTACTTCAATTGCCTACAGCTTCTCACTTACGAAGGTGGGACATAAGCTGTAATGAACATTGGCTGGGCTGTGATAACCAGAAGTGCATTTTGGCTTTCTAATAGTCAATTTTCTCGTCAGAAATGGCCTTTCACCCACTTCAACTGCTATCGGGAGTCCCACCCGTTCCTAGAAGCAGGGTAGGGCCATTTTGAGCTATTGGAATCTCCCCTTCCCCATACATTTGAATTTTAAAATGAGGAGCAAAGGGACAGGAAAATTGGCTGGAACTCCATTAGGTCCTGGCAACATCTTGTCATTTCTGCTTCCTTCTCTGGGAACTGCCTTGTTAAATGTCTGTGCTCAAATGCAATTTTTTTTGCCTCTAAGTAAATTCCTCTTTGCTTAAGTTAATCAGAATCAGCTTCTTTTGCTTGCAACCAAAGCACCTGTGTTGGAAAGTTATTTTACAGCTGGACTGAAGCCGCCCCATGCGATTTCCAAGGATGGCTAGATGTGTAGCTGTGACTCTTGGCCAATTTAAGGTTAATGGGCTAGCCAACTAGCTAACTAATGATTTATGATGCTCTGTTTATACTCCAAAACTCCCCTGGTGAAACCCTAGGCCAGATTGTTTTTCACGTAGATTTCACCCAATGTAACCAGTTGGTCTGGCTTGGTTAATATGACCTCGGGGCATAAAAGACCCTACTGGGAACTTCTGCCTGGAGGTCTTGGGAAGCCAAGATACATAGTACAAATCTCAATGGTTTAATCCAGAGACCAAGCATATCCTTCAGCAAGTAAGAATAATCCTGGAAAGTTTTGCCTGGAAGTCTCGACTCCCAATGCTGGTAGGCTCGCCCACGCTCTCTCTCTCTCTCCCCCCCTCCCTCCCTTCCTCCCCCTCTCAGTGCACCATAGATTTTGCCTTTATCTTAAGCCTTAAGAGAGCATGCTCCGTGAAGTTTTGTGCATCTTTTAACCTAACCTAATCTAAGTAATCTTTATGGATCCCAGCTGCCATAGAAGCAACTAGCAGTTACAAAGTGACAAAACACCCTCAGTGGTGAGATGAGGCTGGGACCAAGAGTAGGTGGGGGGAGGGCTTGGAGTGGCTAGCAGTCTTTAATAATTCCTCGGGTGAAGGGAAACGTGTGGTTTGTTTAGGACTGGATGGAAAACTGAAGGGAACTCTAGATCAGTTTTTTTAAAGATTTTATTTATTTATAGGACAGCGAGAGACAGAAAGAGAGAGGGAACACAAGCAGGGGGAGTGGGAGAGGGAGAAGCAGGCTTCCCACTGAGCAGGGAGCCGGACCCTGGGATCATGACCCAAGGCGAAGGCAGCCACTCACCACGGAGCCACCCAGGCATCCCCACCTTAGATAATTTTTATGAGTTACTGTAGACCAGAATGAAGTCAGGAGAAACGTTAACCTTCTTCTGAATATGATATAAAACCTCTGTGTTACTGGAATGATGTCAAAGCCATGGCTTCATGGGAGAGCTAATAAGCATGTTTTAGTAGTTGTTCTTGTGTACTTCTTGCTCCTGCTTCCTCCACATAATCGCATTCTCTGGTTGCATCCTTTGTGCCTCTCTGTAGTACTGTGCTTACTTGGTGTATTTTAAACTAAGATCTAGTGTGTTTTCTGTGAGTCATTGAATTATGTGTTCCAAAAATGCTCTTTATCCATTGTGGTTAACTGAGAACTAGTTCTGGTTACAGGATTCACAGGACCCACAGCTCTGAGCCTCTCCTTTAGAAAGAATCCCTATGTCACTGTAAGATCACAGTTGGTGGGTTTTTTTTTTTTTTTTTTGGTGTTGGTGTTTTTAATAAAGATTTTATTTATTTGAGAGAGAGAGAGAGAGCGAGAGTGAGAGCGAGAGAGGGATTGAGAAGATAATCGGGGTGAGGGGTAGAGGGGAGAAGCAGGCTCTCTACTGAGCAGGGAGCCCAATGTGGGGCTCAATCCCGAGACTCTAGGATCATGACCTGAGTAGAAAGCAGACACTTAACTGATTGAACTGCCCCAGTGTCCCGATCACAGTTACTTTTACATCATTTTTTAATCTCCCCGAATGGCTGTGAGCATCTCGATTGCAGTGACTTGTCATTTATCTTCCCATTCCCAGCAGCATCAAGGAAACGCCTTGCACATAGCAAGTGCTCAATAAGCATTTACAGAATAAGCATATACGTATGTGTGTCTATGTTGATGGCCAAACTACCAAAAGTCCAAAGAAGCCTGGGTTTTTTCTTCCGGTGCAATGTCATAATTTTGAGAGGGACAAAAAGGCAGTGCAATAAATTGGTACAAGAAAGGAATTTTAAAACACAGCTTCTAATGTTTGGAAGAGCTTGATTTTTTTTTTAAGATTTTACTTATTTGACACAGAGAGAGAGATCACAAGTAGGCAGAGAGGCAGGCAGAGAGAGAGGGGGAAGCAGGCTCCCTGCTGAGCAGAGAGCCTGATGTGGGGCTCGATCCCAGGACCCTGAGATCATGACCTGAGCTGAAGGCAGAGGCTTTAACCCACTGAGCCACCCCGGCAACCCATAGAAGAGCTTGATTTTTGATTGCGGATGTTGTCTGCTGGTCATGAATGCTGGTCTAGACACAGCCTAATGTTGTGATTCTTCTGTCTTAGTACTTTGTGATGAGGACTAGCATTCTCAATGAGGAGCCAGAGGGACTCTAGATCCACCAAAGCCTTTAACATAATCTAGGAAAGTTTATTTTTGCCCATAATTTTGCTTGAGTTTTATTGAATTGTGATTCCTGGTTCCAAGAACGGCTGAGGTTCCATGAAGGTGGTTTTGAATAGCAGTTAGAAGACTGGACTCTGGAGGTAGATTGCCTGGAATCAAATTACATTCCTGTGATTGTGGGGCCCTGTGGCCTTGGACATGTCCTTGAGTCCTGCTATGCCTTCATTGCCTCATCTGTAAAATGGGGATTATTAAAGCACCTACCTCCTAGATTGTTCTAAGGATTAAAGGAGTTTCTTTATCTAAAGAGCAAAGAATAGTATTTGACATATAATAATCTCTCTCCTGCTCTTTAATGTAATTACTCAGTGAACTCCATATCTAAGGCCTCACTGACCAGGAGTTTGCAATAGCATCTGGAAGATTGCTGCTAAGCCATTGTTCTCTACCACCTTTCTCTGGGTTATATTTACGTATTCTCTCTAGGCAGTCTTCCTGTGTGTGCACATATTGGAATGAGCACGTCTTTCTGGTCAGGTACCTTTTCATTTTCAAAGGACTAGATAACAAAAAATCTGTATGCCTGAATCAGTTGGGAAGAAGGAAATCTTTTTTTTTTTTTAAGATTTTATTTATTTATTTGACAGAGAGAGAGAGATCACAAGTAGGCAGGGGGGAGGGGAGGGAAGCAGGCTCCCCGCTGAGCAGAGAGCCCGATGTGGGGCTCGATCCCAAGACCCTGAGATCATGACCTGAGCCAACGGCAGAGGCTTTAACCCACTGAGCCACCCAGGTGCCCCAGAAAGAAGGAAATCTTGAGTGAGAATGCCTTGTAGCCAGCTAAAGGTGGATGGGTGTGCCATTAAATGAGAAAAAACAAGGAACAGGTGACTCTCAGGAGTAACCCAGATGTCCCTGTAAGAAGCTCACTAGGGAACTCTATTGTAGGATAATCCCATCTATCCTTCCCTAAGAAACCCCATTTCAGTATGTGAGACAGACTATTTTATAGCTCTTTGAAAGACAGTGTTATACCCTTCACCTTTTAAAGACAGATATAGTAGCTGCCTCTAAACCAGTCTTGTAGCTCTCAGAAAAATTAAAAAAAAAATTAAGTTACCATTAATTAAATTTTAAAGAATATCATGATCTAATGGAGGTCCCTTAGATCAAGCCAAATATTTAAAATGAAAAGAACTAAAATTGCCAAACAAGTGTTTTTTCTTTGAATGATGTCCATTTCCTATTTGGTGATCATATGTGTTCTCATTTCTGTGAACTTGTACATGCGCCTGTGGACATGGAGGGCACTCTCATCCGCCCTCATCCATGTGACCTGGGAAACCAGCTCCTTCCCATTACTGCATGCTGTGAATGTGGGAGGGCTCACGCAAGGAAGGCTTCTCTAGGAGAGACCTCAGGAACAGTGTGAACTTCCCCACGCTGTTGGAGATGGGGAATGGCTGTGGGTTCAGGCAGCCCAAGCAATTGGAAGAAAACCATGGGCCTGCCATGGTTGCGAAGGATGGTGTCCCTGATGGATCGAGAAATTCCCAGTATGAAGATTCACCTTCGAACCCACACAAAGACACCGCCATGAGCAAGTTTACAATGTTATTTTTAAAGAGCCAAATGGGGGCACCTGGGTGGCTCAGTTGGTTGACATCTGAGTCTTGGTTTGACTCTTGGTTTAGGCTCAGGTCATAATCTCAGGGGTAGTGAGATCAAGCCCCGCGTGGGGGAGTCTGCTTGAAGATTCTCTCCCTTTGCCGCTCCCCCCATTCGCATGCATGCTCACTCGGTCTCTAAGATAAATAAATAAATTGTATTTAAGAAACAAAACAAAACAAAAAACACTCAAAAGCCAAATGAAACAGCTCTCCTGTGAATTGACCATTACTTGTGATTCTAGGGCTAGAAGCTGACACGGGTCCAGAGAACCTGGTGGTAGTATCCATAGTTTAGAGGAGTTCTTCCAGTTGTGAAGTCTTTGCTCTTAAAATTTGTTCACCTTTGGGCTCCTGGGTGGCGCAGTTGGTTAAGCGACTGCCTTCCGCTCAGGTCATGATCCTGGAGTGCCGGGATCGAGTCCCACATCGGACTCCTGGCTCCATGGGGGGTCCGCTTCTCACTCTGACCTTCTCCCTTCTCATGCTGTCTCTCACTCTCTCTCTCTTTAAAAAAAAAAAAAAATTGTTCACCTTTTTTCCTTGGGGTTCATTTCCTCCAAAAAGGCATTTCGAAAGACAACCTGATTCTTTAATGTCGCCAGTTGACCACTAGATGGCAACATTGCTCTTTTGTGGTACAGCCTCGAGGCCAATAAACACTAGAGATTTTTCTAACAACCAAAGTAAAAAAAAATAATTACAAATAAAAAGTAAAGGCTAGTATTTTAAATGCCTCACTCTGTATAATAAGAGTAAGGTAGGGCACATTAAATTACAAATTCGTGATTTACTTACCTAGAAACTTGACAACATTCTGTTTGTGTCTTGGGAGAACGCATTTGTGCCTGGTGCTTCTAGACCAGTGTGGCCTTAGGTTTGTGGCTGTAGGGAACTGCCCAGATGTTGGATAGTTTTTTCATTCAAATCATTTAACCTCTCGATTCCAAACCCAGAGGCGTAATAGAAAATAAGCACAAGATTCCAGGGACTCTCCCCCAGGGATTCTGTTTCAGTACATATGAAGTGGGGCATGGGTGTCTGGATTTTTCAAAGTACCGCCACATGCTTTTGATTATCAATAGGTTTGGAAGTGGACCTCGTGGCTTTAATTTCTCCAGCAACAGAATCCTCAAAATAAAATGAATTTTAACTCTGTGTAACTTAAAATTGCCATACATACAGAATTTTTTTTTTTTTTAAGATTTTTTTATTTATTTATTAGAGAGAGAGAGACTGAGAATGAGAGGGGAGAAGGTCAGAGGGAGAAGCAGACCTCCCGCAGAGCCGGGAGTCCGATATGGGACTCGATCTCGGGACTCCGGGATCATGACCCGAGCCGAAGGCAGTCGCTCAACCAACTGAGCCACCCAGGCACCCCCATACAGACTTTCTAAAGAGAAGTCTTAATTAAAAATACTCGAGCCAAATGCCATCTGATTTCACTCATGTGTGGAATTTAAGAAACAAAACAAAAACAAAATAGGGGAAGGGAAGGAAAAATAAAATAAGACGAAAACAGAGAGGGAGACAAACCGTAAGAGACTTTTTTTTTTTGAGACTCTTAACTATAAGGAAGAAACTGAGGGTTGCTGGGGGGGAGAGGGGTGGGGCGATGGGGCAACTGAGTGATGGGCATGAAGGAGGGCACGTGATAGTAATGAGTACTGGGTGTTGTGTGCCACTGATGAATCACTAAATTCTGCCTCTGAAACTAGTAATACGTGATATGTTAACTAAATTGAATTTAAATAAATTTTTTAAAAATAGAAATACTCCAGCATTATGAAAAATGACGGAATTATGAAAAAGATGGAATCACTGTAATAATAGGGCTCTAGTAATTGAAATATTTATTCACCCTAAATTTCTAAAACGAAGAATATCAGATCTGCGTATGGGCCGGAACTGCTGTGAGGAGATAGTTTGTTCATAGTTTTGCTTCTCCCATGTTTTTCTTAACGGGAGATTCTCAAACTGGCATGTGGTGGATTTGTATAGCAATAATATCAGAAATTCCAGAATGATGTCCCTCTATTGTCACATTATGTATTAAGATGTGTATTAAGATCTCGAAAAATCATTAATTACTACTTTGGAAAATTTTGAGGGTCCCATCAGCTATAGAAAATACTTTTTTTTTTTTCTTTGTCATTTCTCATTTTCTTCTTTTCTCCTCTATTTCTTTCTCTCTAGGTCTCTGTCTCAGTCTCTGTCATTATTTGCTCTGGGCCATTCTCTCTCTCTCTCTCTCTCTCTCTTTTTTTTTTCCTCTGGGTCTTTATTTACTTTTTGAGTAAATGTGACAGCTTGAGACCAGCTAATCACTGTTGCTGTATTATTTGCCTTGACCTATTTGAATCTTCCTAAGTTTTTTCCTTTATCCAATATCATCATTTTTTTTTTTTTTTGACATTAAAAATATCATGGCAGTTAGCATTAGAAGAAAACACTATGCGGGGCACCTGGGTGACTCATCGGATTAAAGCCTCTGCTTTCAGCTCAGGTCATGATCTCAGGGTCCTGCCCAGCATAGAGCTCTCTGCTCAGCGGGGAGCCTGCTTCCCCCTCTCTCTCTGCCTGCCTGTCTGCCAACTTGTGATCTCTCTCTCTAGACTGTCAAATAAATTAAAAATAAAAAAAAAAAAAGAAAGAAAAAAACACCACGCTTTTCTGGTGTTAATTCAGGGGGTTTGTATAAAGGTCTTCATAAGGACAATTTAGCGAGGATGTTGCTTTCTTGAATGTGTTTAAAATTAAGATACAAAAAATATATTTAAAAAGGTAATAAAAGAAGATAAAATTAAGGTACAGATACCTTTTAAAAACACCGTAGAAGCGGGGTGGGGGGGAGAGGGGGAAAATAATAAAACCACCCTAGAAGAATTTTGTTTTCTTAGAAAAAAGAACACTAGGATGCCATAATGTGATTCACCAGTTTCAAGGCATCAAATCTGCTGTTCACAAAACTGTAGTTATAGGACTTTTTGTTGCTAGAAGGCAAGTTTCTGGGAAACTTTCTGCTTTGTTAAATCCCTCTGTCTCTTTTTATTTCTCTGGTTAAGAAATCCTTGAATTTGAAGACACAAATATTCTATGTTAGAAGTCACTTCTAATTTTTAAAATACAATGGCAAGGAAAAAAAAAAGAAACAGTCAGAAAAGGGCAGAAGAATTGAACTATGCATTGGCTTCAGAGTAGATACACGATGTAGAGGAATCCTCCTTTGGGCAGAGGCTTGTTTTTCTTGCCCTAAGTGGTGTCCACACTTAACCACTCCCCGAATGCCAGTGCTGGTCCTTGGCAGGAGAAACAGGGTAAACAGAACATTCCACCCTGAAAGTTTTAACTTAGAAGCTGAGGACTCTGACCTTGCACTTCCAGGAGAAGCGCGTCCTGAGCTGGGCCAGCAGAGGGATCTGGAGTTCCATTCGTCCATCTAGGCCCAGCCGGAGGAATCTGTGGGTCCAAATAAACATTTATTTTCTGAGAATTTTATTCCCTGTTCCTCTCCTTTAAAAAATGCAAGAGGATTATCTGTAGGAAAATATTCAGATTTAGATCAAAACAGAAAAAGGAAGCAGTGCTCTCTAGTGAGAGAGTTAAACCATACCTCTTCCCTCCTGAAAAATTGTCAGTGATTTTGATTAGGAGGAATCACTGACACTACAAATCAATCCTGTTTTAATTTTTAAAAGACACTTGAGGTGTGTTTCACAGCACCTTGTCTCTGTGCAAACTGAAAAATTAAAATAAATTTTAAAAATATTTTAAACCAAAAAAAAGGGGGGGGGAGAGTGAGGGAGGCCTCTAAATTTAGAAGGTGCCAGATCCTAAGTACCAGAAAAGCCTGTCCTGGTTTCCATATGTTTACCTCTCTGCAAAGCTGGCCATAGCATACTTTCTCTCTTCAAAAGGAAATCCTGGCGCCTGGAAGATTGGGCTGACAGTGAGTATTAAAATGACTTGTTTAATGAGCAGCGTGATTGAACCACAGAGGGAACGCTGAGGAGTTTCTTCGAAGGACTAGGTTTGGTGTTTGCATTTTGTTATGTTGCATGCTTCCACGGTCCCTTATTTTGACAAGCTATCGAAAAGTTTGGGATGAGCATGGGCAGTTTTTCTTTTTGTTTTTGAACCTGGTTTCTAAAAAAATATATAAAAATGGTGCCTCTCCTTACCTGCCTCTAATGGAAGATGGGCTGTGCCACTTAAGTGAGACACTTGGCATTAATTCAGCCCCAAAGTTTCTTGAGGTCTGTATGTACTGATGAGCAGGAGATATGCAGGAGAGATGTGTGTATTCTTTTCAAGCATTGGGCCACCCTCCACTGAGTAAGGGCTATTTACTAAATGTTGGGGACTTGCCAGTCCCTAGGGCTGGCAGGAACCCATCTTTAGAAATCATTAGCTGCATTCCTCCATTTTGGAGGCCTGCCTCCTCCCTCCCCAAGATGAGTAGCTGAGTTCCCGCATAGACTGCACTTCTACCACGTTTCAAAGGCGTAAGATCATTCTCTTTAGAAGTCTAACTGGAATTTCCCTTCACAAATTTAAGGTGACTACTTTTCTTTCCTACTAAAAAAATATAAAACACCCCTTTGTCGAGACAAAGACACCAAAATCCTTTGTTTTTACATATTTGTCATTTTGCTTTTGAGGTTTGGATTTATTTCTCAACTAGTTAACATTTTTTTCTTCTGGATGGTTTGGAACTTTTTACCATTTCCCTTATTTATGAAGGACTTAACTGAAAATATGGTATTAGATGTCTAATAAGTGTTGAGTTAAAAGAAATTCAGAATAAAATACTGAAAATCATACACAGAAATAGAGTAGACCTACTGTTGTAGAACTGTTAATATTGTGGCGAACAGGAAGAATAAAATTGCATGTCCTATAAGTAGGCAGTTTTAGTCGCTCCCAGTTGATAGAATTAGACTCATTTATTTATAAAATCCCTTAAAAGCAAACAAGTGGGTTGGAAATAGCCTAAAGATTCTAACCTCTCTTATCCTAGAATTTTTAGATTTTTGTGTATTTTTTTTTCATCATGTCTTCATGGGAAAAGGGAGTCGATTTTGTTCTGAGACTTTCTACTATTTATCCACTTCAGAGCCATTTTATGAGGGTAATGTAAAGGGTGAGAAGTCACTGCCAATGTCTGCAAGACTGGAAGTGTCTATTTTTAACAACAGACACAGAGGTGCATGGTTTTAAAAGGGAAGACTCACATACGTAACTGACTTTGTTGAGATGTTGTAGTGATGTGATTAAAGAGAAAATTTGCTTTCCTTTATGGACTTCTCTCTTCACAAAATCCAAGATGTCCATTCACAGGGCTGAAGAGGAGTTGCAATGAAATAATGGTCATTGGGTTTTAGGGAGAAATGCTTTCAGGGTCGGGAAGCAGGGACAGAGCAGCAATAATTGGAAAAGGCGTGGTTGTCCCAGAGACTCTCTGGCAGACGCACCATCAGACAAGGTGTGTGTGTGTGTGTGTGTGTGTGTGTGTGTGTGTGTGTGTGATTTTCTGTGGCTGAGGGCTTTTCTCTTCTGTGGCAGCAGACGGTAGGAGGGTGTAGCCAGAATTTCTTGATTTGTTCTTTCTGACTTTTGATGACCAAGACCCAAACATTTCCAAGCTTTAAGAGGGGGCAGCAGGGTTTTAACTTCTAAACAAAATCACAGACCACGGCACCTTTTGAGGAGAGCGGCCATGGACACCTGAGGGGACGATAGAGCTGAAAGGACCCTCGACAGCGGGGGTCTCCAGGTTACTGAGGATGAAGCTGGGCCCAGTTACCCGTTCTCTCAGACATCCCTCAGTGAGACCCGAGCAGGTGAAGCCAGTTCCCCTGCACACACGTCATCACTGTGCCACGTCTGAGAGGGTCACCAGCCCTTGCCTTCCTTTCCCACCAGCTGTCTGTTCCGTCTCTCTTCTCAAGGGGAAAATGATCTTGGGGTAACTCCATGAATATTTGCTGAGTTTGATTTTGGTAAATTAATTAATCCGTTGCTTTAAGCCAAATCTGCAGAGAACTGTAGTTTGCCTGGTGGAGAATGGACTCGTATGCTTTTTATTTTATTTTTTAAAGATTTATTTATTTATTTATTTATTTGAGAGAGAGTGAGAACGAGAGAGATCACAGAGGGAGAGGGAGAAGAAAACTCCCCGCGGAGCAGGGAGCCTGATGGGGGACTTGATCCCAGGACCTCAGAATCATGACCTGAGTCAAAGGCAGTTGCTTAACCAACTGAGCCACCCAGACACCCCCTCAGTATGCTTCTTTATGGTGCCACTGGCACATATTAAGGGACATTCTAGGAAGAGGCTCTAGAAAATCTCTCTTCTCCTCCCTGTAGGGATTCCCAGGCTGCCATCCACAAGATCAGGCCACGGGGAAATGCTTTGATATGACCCAGGGAAGAAATACTTTAAGTTTCAGAATCTAGGAAAAGCCATGATTCTCCCCAACAGTCGGTGCATGTTTTTTGTTTTTTTTCAGATGCTATGAATCTTGTAACTGAGCATTGTTCCTTCTTTGCTTAGGCTGTAAGGAAGGATCATTTATCTGTAGAAAGGCAGTGTAACGTAGTGGTGAGACTTCAAACCTGAGAATCAGGTTGGTAGCTTAGTACCAACAGTTACATGAGAAACCTCAGTTTCCTCCTCTATAAAATGAAGATGCTCATAATCTGCCTCATGGCTTTACTGTGAAGAATAGTTCCTTTTTTATCACAAAGATCGTGGAAGTAAAACATTGGGCATCTTTTGTGGCCCCTGGTAAATGCTTAGGAGATGGGAGTTACTGTTACTCTTATTTATTCACGCGATGAACAATAACGCACTGTTAAATGGTAATAACTTGTCAGGCACTCTGCTACACGCTGGGGATTAAATACAGAGCAACCTAGACCCAGTTCCTATTGTCAGAGAGTGTTACTGGCCAGCAAAAGCAAGCTCTTAAGGAGCTAGTAAAGTGTGGCAGATGCCATGATGAGGGAGGAGGGGCACGGGTACGTTTCAGGAGCATGTGAACTCGAGATGAACGCAGAACTGGAGGAAGTTTAAGTGCAAGTTCACCCAGCGGAGAGGCCAAGCTGTGCAGGGAAGGTGGGCACGTCGGAATTGCTGAGGGAGGTTGGGTGTGGCCGGAAGGCAGAGTGACGCGGGGCGCCGGAGACAGGGCTGAGTGCAGTGAAGGGCCAGGTCACCAGGGCCCCATAAACTACAGGGAGGAATTCTGAGCTGACCCTAAATACAGCAGGAAGTCATCACCGTGCTGTGAGTGGGAGTAAGGCTGGATCCGATGTGCTTTTTAGAGGCATCACTCGGGCATGGAGAGTGAGCTTAGAGGAGGCGAGGCTGCGGGATGGAACCCGCACTGGGCGACGAGAGGCACGGCTCTGGGCCTGCCACCCACAGAGCAAGCTTGTACCTTCCACCTTCCAGCAGCCACGCAAGAGGGAATACTTCCTTCAGCATTTGCCCTTTCACCCATTTCCCCCTTTGTGCCCATTTCAACTACTTATTGTATCCTTTTGTATTGTGTGTTTCTTTGGGTGAGGTCTCCTGAAACATACTTTATGGGATGAAGTAAACCAGAAAGAGAGGAGAGAGGATACTTAGGAACTAGGACTCCTCTCTTGTAACACATGTATTTCAAAGTAGCTGCGCGGCTTCTGCCCTGGATTTGACCTGGTTTGGGAGAAAGGCTTTATCGCAGACTCTGGGTGTGTCTTCACTGTTGAATGCATTGTATCCTTGTCGAGGACATAACCCAGATGGCCTTACCATTCTGGGACCAGCTTTTTCCTCCTGAGTTAAACGTCTGTCCAAAATTCCGACTCCTGCAGATTTAAGCCCGTGCCATCAGGCTACTGAGCTCATCCCCGCTCCCCCCCTCAGCAAGGTGGGTGAAGACAAAGATCTGTGTAGCCAGCTGATAAGAAATTGCACGTTAGGTTAACCGGAGTCCTTTGAATTCAAACAAAAGAAGTTCTCAACCTGATTGGAATTAACCTGCCCTGACTCCTGCCTCATCTTTCCTAAAGCAACGTTGATACTGATCGGCAGGCAGGGAACCTGATGGGTGTTAATGGGGGGTTTTCAAGTTTGTCTTGCTTTTCTTAAACTATTAGGAAAGAACAAAAAACATTATTTAGAATGAAATCAGTTTCCAGGAAGGGAAAGAAAGAAAGCTGAGAATTTATTATTAAAGATAGAAATAGAGCCAAGGTGAAAAAAAGGCCTTCTCACATCTCCTGGCCAGGTGCTCCGTGCATATAAATGTTTCAAGTTAAGCTTTAAGATCAAGGGAAAGTCTGTAGGGAGCCTTGTCTCCTGGAGATCTGCTTGCTAGAGCTGCTCCTGAATACAGGCTGCCCATTTTTATTTGGTTATTAAGGATTAAAGGGGCGGCGATTCTGGAATGGTAGTTCCTTGGTTTCCATTAACTTTGTACAAGATAGTGAAAAGCAAGCTTCCAAGGGAGGGTTTGCATATGTATTTTGTGCCATCAGCTCGCCTCCTTCCCTGTCATCTTGCGTGTATGGTTAACGTGAAACTGTCCATCCTCTCATGAGCTCAAACTAGAAGAAAGCCGCCTCATTGCAGTGATTGAGAATCTCTGTGCCTTTCAGAAATCTTCCTGGTTTTCACAGGAGTGTGGAGGGAAGATGAAAAGAATTTCACATTAGGTGGCTGGTTGCTCCAGATGTCGAGGCTTAGAAATTGCCCCGGAAAGCTACTTGCCTTTGCCCAAGTTGGCTGGGCTCTCAGCGTCAGAATGCGGGAACAGGGAGGCATTCCATCGCTCCGTGTCCTTATTTAAAATTTTGCTCATTTATTGCTCATGCCCCAGCCTGTCGTCAAAACCAAGGCGTGTCTGAAGTTACTTTCATCAAGTGCCTAAGAAAGTTTAGTAATAAAATAACATACACCTGAAAAGAATGCTTTGCTTTATCGTTGTGGTGGGTAATTGTATTGCAGAGATCTCATAGTCTAGGGTCACAGATGCATGTTTGGGTGAAATCATTAAAATAAAAGTATGTGTGAAGAGCTCAGCCTTCACAACGAGCAAACTTAAAAGCCAGTTTCCTGATTCAATCCATCTCTCGCAAACCATGTTTTAAAAACAGAATGGGAATGCGGAGTTTATAAAAATTTACTGTCTCCGTCATAACATTTTTCTACCCCACATCAACCCGTGAGGTGGGATGTATAGATCCGCAGACTAGATCTAAGAGAGCAGAATAACTTGTCCTGTGTCACAGGACTAGCAAATGGTGGAAGTTGGAACAGAACCTATATATTTTGACTTCAGTTCTTGTGATTTCAGTTCTTGTGTAGTGCACAATTTTCTTCAATTACTCCCAGGTTTTGTTAGCCTGCATAGTATGAATGGTGAAAGATCAGCTAGAGAAATAGAGTTCTGGGACAATATCTCTTATTGTGTGTTTTTAATGGAAATGTTAATATGCTCTGAGCCTAATTTATTTTACATTATAACCTCACAGTTTCACGTTCACGGCTACTCAATATCATGGTTCTTTCAAAAGTCATAATCGTTACTTGTATGCCTCTAGTTGTTATGACCTAACGAGGAACACAGTTAAAGGTTACAGTTGTAGTTTCACTTAGTGGTTATAGCCGACTTCTGTTAAAACATGAACTTCTTCTGTTTGAGATGGAATAATAGCTAGAAAGAGAGATTTTAGAGTATTTTAGTGCTCTGTGTAGTTATTCGTAAACCTTTACGAAGTACTTGCTCCTTTCTGCTTTTAAAATGTTCCTGAACACTACTGTTCCATAGTGTGTGGTACAGAGGTCATAGAGAAACCTCATCCTTGAGAACAGCATCATTCAGGGAAGATGACGTTCCATTTTATTTACTCTTTGTTTATTTCTTAGGAAAAAAGTCAGTTGCATTTGGTGGGTACAGGAATCTGGGGGTGTTGAGTTTAGTCATGACTGGATGTGGGATTTGACTCTCTCTGTTGCCTCCGCCAGCAGTGCCTTAGTCTGCAGGCCTTTTTTTTTTTAAAAAGATTTTATTTATTTAAGTGAGAGAGAGAGCACACAGGAGCAGGGGGGCAGGGCAGAGAGAGAAGCAGGCTCCCTGCTGAGCAGCAAGGAGCCCAACTGGGGCGGGGGAAGGGCTCGATCCCAGGACCTGGAGATCTTGACCTGAGTCAAAGTCGCTTAACCAACTGAGCCACCCAGTCTGTGGGCCTTGGAGGAGAAAAGATATGTCACCCTCCCTCACGCATGTGGCAAGTTTCTACCCCATTCCTACTGCACCTGAGAAAGTGAGTTGGTCCTTGGCTTCCAGAAGTCAGAGGGAGGAGGTCACTCACCACAAGGAGTTTACAGTGAGCAGATCCAGAGTGAGCAGCGAGGGCTGGTGGGAAGGCAGGCTGAGGATCAGTGAGGACCCTGTGGAAACATCGAGTGGAAGTGTAAAGTGAAGAAGCAGCAATGTCTCAGCATGCCCATCACTGTCACGTAAACTAATGTGACAACAGTAAACTATTTTCTGCTGCAGTTCTTGTTGCCAGTGTGCATGGTGAAAATTTACAATACCATTGTTTTGCACCAGATTTTTGCCCTTAAACATTATTATTGTAAGACAGCTCTGCTTTAGGGTTGATTGTTTGGGGCTAAAAATAGAGAAAACAACCTAAGGAGAATTACTCTAACAAACCAACAAAATGAAAGTTGCAGTGTGGATGATCTGCAGAAAGCCAGTCTGCTAATTCTAAAAGGGCAATTCATAGATTCCTGTGAAGTTGTCTTTATTTTTTATAGGAACTTCTGTTTTAGTATTATGGCAACAACTTAGGTTCTATAGCACTAAGTAGTTTATAGAGTTCATTCCCATGCATTTTTATCACAAGATCTTTAAACAACCCTATGGCTATGATCTAGTCAGAGCAGATTTTTTTTATTTCCATTATACAGAGCAGTAAACTGAGGCTTAGGGCTGCATTGAGGATAATAAATTAGCAGTAGAGACTAGAGCTTAACTCCAACTCCGATTATCTTTCTATTACTTTCTACTTTCCTACTCTGAATTCTAAATCAGGTATTTAAAAAATTTAAATATGATGAGCAGTGGTATGCAGAATTTAAAACACCCAACATCTTTAGGTAAGTAGCTATTTGGAAAGATAAGTGACCCCACTCTGCCCAGCAACTGAGAGTACATTTAGGAGTTTTTCCCAGCTCCAGAATAAAGGATCCTTTGGGAAAATAATTTTAATGGTTGTGGATTACCAGTCAATTTGACTGTTGTTGTTTTTTTTTAAACCAAACCATCTGGCAGCTGTGTCTTATTTCTTCCTGCCGTCAATGGCTGGACCCACACACATTCAGACCTCACACAAAAATGTCAGTGTCTGCACATTTTCACTACACACAGGCATTTTCAGTCAAAGCAGAGAGAAATGAGGCTCTGCCTGTCTGTTGCAATAACATTAATATTATCTCTGTACAGATGCTTTTAGAAGTACGAAGTTAAAATGCAGAGCCCTGGAGATGCCTAGAAGCACACATGAGATAAGCACAACCATTCACAGAAGACCTAAGAAACTGAAAATTTGCAGGATAAACTTCTCACCATGACAAAGTAGAGCCATGTTGCCTATTCCAATATGAGACTGACAGCAGGAAATAATGACAATAAAGTTAGTGTAGAATGCCGAGAGGTGGGAGAGGTATATATGTGCCCTTGGTCAGAATAAACCAAGTTGATATTAACTAGCAATGTAAATTTGGCCTTGGAGAATAAAAAGGCTGAAATCTGAGGGCGGTGAAGTCAGTCTGGCTATAAATAAAGAGGAAGAATAGACGTGAAATAAACATTCATTCCAGGCCCTTTGACAAGAGAGACCTTTTCTATTAGTGGATAGCATTTCAGAATTCAGAGGAGCCGAGGGTTGGCTTTGCAAGCAGGCCTGCAAGCGTTGAGTGGGGGGTGCTGAGTAAAGCAAGCACAAGAGGGTCTCCTCCAGGCAGCTGTAGGGCTGGGCTAGCTCCTGGCACACACAGGAAGATGCTGCTCTCCGGGGCCTGTTGACTCATTTCACTCATCCTTTCAACTATTGAAAATAAGGAAAGGACACACGTGTGCACACATGCGCTTGCACGCACACACAGATGCATCTATATATGTGCTTGCTTATTTACTTATTTATTAGAGCTTATTTACTAAGAGCAGTGTTAGGATCACAACAAAACTGAGAGGAAGACAGAGATTTCCTATATACCCCCTGCCCCCCACACATGCATACCTTCCCCTCATTATCAACATCCTCCCGCAGAGTGGGACATTTGTTGTCATTGATGAACCTCCACTGACACATCACACCCTCATGGGTTTACATTACATTCTTGGTGCTGTGCATTCATTCTCTGAGTTTGGAGAAATGTGTAAGGACATATATCTGTTACTATAATACCATACAGAGAAGTTTCATTGCCCTAAAAATCCGCTGTGCTCTGTCAGTCATCTCCCCCGACCCTAACCCGTGGCAGCCACTGATCCTCTTACTGCCTTTGGAATAGTTTTGCTTTTTCCAGAATGTAGGAATCCCATAGTATGTAGCTTTTCAGACTGGCTTCTTTCATTTAGTGATATGCATTTAAGGTTCCACTGTGTCTTTTCATGGCTTGCATCCAAGTTTTGGTAATTATGAAGAAAGCTGTTGTAAACATTTATGTGCAGGTTTTTTGTGTGGATATAAGTTTTCAACTCCTTTAGAAAAATGCCAAGAAGCACAATTGATGAATGGTATGGTAAGAGTATATTTTGTTTTATAAGAAGCAGCCAAATTATCTTCCAAAGTGACTGTACCATTTTGCATTCCCACCAGCAATAAGTGACAATTTCTGTTTCTCCATGTCCTTACCAGCATTTGGTGTTGCCAGTTTTAGGGATTTTGACTGTTCTAATCGGTGTGTGGTGGTACCTTGTTTTAATTTGCTTTTCCCTGATGATGTACGATGTAGAATATTTTTTCACATGTTAACTTACCATCTGTGTATCTTCTTTGGTGAAGTGTCTGTTAAGGTCTTTGGCCCATCTTTAAATCAGGTTGTTTGTCTTATTATTGTTGAGTTGTAAGAGTTCTTTATGTGTCTTGAATAACAGTCCTTTATCGGATGTATCTTTTGCAGATATTTTCTCCCAGTCTGTGGCTTATCTTCCCATTCTCTTGACATTGTCTTTCACAGAGTGGAAGTTTTTAATTTGAATGAAGTCCATTTAATCAATTTTTTTTCATGCATTGTACCTGGTGTTGTATCTGAAAAAGTTATTGCCATACCCAAGTCATCTAGGTTTTCTCTTGTGTTATATTTTAGGGGTTTTATAGTTTTGCATCTTGTATCTAGGTCTGTCATCCATTTCGAGTTAATTTTTGTGAAGGGTATGAGGTCTGTGTCTAAATCAGTTTGCATATGAATGTCCAGTTTTTCCAACACAGTTGGGTGAAAAGATGATGTTTGCCCCATTGTTTTATATTTGCTCCTTTGTCAAAGACCGGTTGACTATTTAAGGGGGATCTATTTCTGGGCCCTCTTCTGTCCCATGGATCTATTTGTCTATTCTTTGATCAGTACCATGCTGTCTTGATTCTTACAGCTTTTTCGTGAATCTGAAGTTGGGTAATGTCCGTTTTCCCAGCTTTGTTCTTCTTTAATATTGTTATGGCTGTTCTGGGTCTTTTACCTTCCTGTATGAACTTTAGAATCAGTTTGTTGATAATCCGCAAAATAACTTGCTGGGATTTTGACTGGATTGCGTTGAATCTATAACTCAGGTTGGGAAGAACTGACATCTGGACAATATTGAGTCTTCCTGTCAATGAACATAGAGTATCTCTCCATTTATTTAGTTCTTTGATTTTATTCATCAGAGTTTTATAGTTTTCCCTGTAGAGATCTTGTTCAGATTTGGTTAGCTTTATATACTTAGGTGTTTTGGGGTGCAACTATAAATGGTATTTTGTTTTTAATTTCAAATTCCACTTGTTGATTGCTGTTATACAGGAGACAGATTGACTTTTGTGTATTAGCCTTGTACCCTACAACCTTGCTATAATTGCTTGCTAGTTCCAGGAGGTTATTTTGTTGTTTATTCTTACAGATTTTTTAAATGATCATCTGTGAACAAAGACTGTTTTATTTCTTCCCTCCCAAACTGTATAACCTTCTCTTTTTTCTCTTCTTGTCTTATTAGCTAGAACTTCCAGTACAGTGGTGAAAGGGAATGGTAAGAGGGGAGATTCTTACCTTGCTTCTGATCTTAGTGAGAAAGCTTCTAATTTCTCACCATTAAGTATGATGTTAATTATAGATATTTTGTAGCTTGGAGGAAGGGGACAAATTAAGGATCCTTGAGGAGCTCACAGTTTAATTAAGAGAAATAGATGAGAAGTTAAAAGTGCATCATCAGGTTAAGTGACAGTTGAAAACAATAAGAAATGGAAAAAAATTCAGAACACAGTGTAGCAACTGAGATGTGCAGGCAGCCATCATAGTTTTATTTTCAGGGACTCCAAAAAAGAAAGCTGTCACATAATGGCATCAGGCCAGAGTGGGAAGGGAAGGCTTTTAAAAATAATCCTCCTAAGACCCTGCCTCTGGGCCAACCATTGGTATAGGGAGAAATTTGCTTTAAACAAGCCTGATAGGACTTGGGCCTTTAGACCTGGAGTGTTCAGTACCTTCGAGCCTCACTTAAGATGGCTGCGCCCGTAGGTCAGCACAGACGCACTGACAGTATTCCAGTTCTCACCTCTACCAGCCCCGCTGTGCGGACACAAGCCCAGCTGCCCTCCCTACGTCTGGAGGCTTGTGCAGCAGCTTCCGCGGTGGGCTGGCTTCCCTCCAGGATTCAACTCAGGGTTTGGGCATCAACTCCTGAGAAGACCTTGAGACATTCAGAATGAAGCACTTGGCAAGCAGAAAGGAAAGCTATATTGGTTTTTTCTTTGTTGGTAGATGTGAAAAAGGATACCTATCCCCTTGTTGGTAGAAGTTTTGCTTTGTTTAATAATAGGGATTCTTATGCACTTTAATAATTTGGGTTTTCTCTGGAATTAAAGAGCATTTAAAGATCCGTGATGAAAGTTTTAGGCAGGTATACTATTGAGTTTTTATTTCTTTTCTTTTCTTTTTTTTTTAAAGATCAGTTTTTATTTCTGATTCTCTAGAAAACTAAATTATTGCCCTAGATGAGGTATTGGAGTCTATTGTAAGTCACTAAAAAAAAAATACATGATCTTTGTAGACTGAATCTAGTATTTCTTTCACTTCATAGATTGTAGTATTCCTGCTACCTAAATTACTGTTTAAAGTTTTGAAAAATGAATGAAAGTATTTTAAGACAATCCACTTAAAAAACTTCTCTGTATTTATCATATTACATGTATAATTTTAATAAAAGAATTTTTATCTTTATCAGCATGAGGAAGTTTCCTTCTTAGTTTATTGAGAATTTTTATCATGAATGAGTGTTGGCATTTTTCAAATGCTTTTCTGCATTTATTGATACAATCATGTGCTTTCATTTATAGCCTGTAAATGTGATAGGTTACATTAATTAATTTTTTAAAAATTTTATTTCCAGTATAATTAACATACAGTGTTATATTAGTTTCAGGTGTACAATATAGTGATTCGACAATTCTGTATGTTACTGAGTGCTCATCGCAAGTGTATTCTTAATCCTCTTCACCTGTTTCACCCATCCCCCCATCTCCCTCCCCTCTGGTAGCCATCTGTTTGTTCTCTATAGTTAAGAGTCTGTTTCTTGGTTTGTCTTTTTTTTTTTATTCATTTATTTTATTTCTTAAATTGTACACATGAATGAAATCATAAGGTATTTGTCTTTCCTTGACAGACTTATTTCATTTAGCATTATATCCTCTAGATCCATCCATGTTGTTGCATATGGCAAGATTTTCTTCTTTTTTAAGGCTAAGTAATATTCCATGATGTATAAATACACCTTCTTTATCCATTATCTACCAACAGACACGTGGATTGCTTCCATATCTTGGTTATTATAAATAATGTTACAATAAACATAGGGATGCCTGTAACTTATTTGAATTAGTGTTTTTGTATTCTTTGGGTAAATAAATACTCAGTAGAGAAATTACTGGATCAAATGGTAATTCCATTTTTAATTTTTTGAAGAACCTCTGTACTGTTTTCCACAATGGCTATATCAGTTTGCATTCCCACCAACAGTGCATGGGGTACTTTTTTCTCCATATCTTTACCAACACTTGTTTCTTAAAATTTTGATTTTAGCCATTTTGACTAATATGAGTTGATATCTCATTGTGGTTTGTATTTGCATTTCTCTGATGATGAGTTACATTGAGCATCTTCTCATGTGTCTGCTAGCCATCTGAATGTCTTCTTTGAAAAAATGTTCATGTCTTCTGCTATTTTTAATGGGATTATTTGTGGAGTTTTTTTTGGCATTGAGTTGTATAAGTTCTTTATATATTTTGAATAGCAACCTTTTATCAAATATGTCATTTGCAAGTATCTTCTCCCATTCAGTAAGTTGTCTTTTAGTTCTGGTGATTTTTTTCTCTGTGCAGAAGCTTTTTATTTTGATGTAGTCCCTAAAGTTTATTTTTGCTTTTGTTTTCCATGGCTCAGAAGATAGATCTAGAAAAATATTTCTGTGACTGACGTCAGAAAAATTACTCCCTGTGCTCTTTTCTAGGGTTTTTATAGATTTAGGTCTCCATTAAAGTCCTTAATTCATTTTGAGTTTATTTTTGTAGATGGTGTAAGAAAGCAGTCCCATTTTGTTCTTTTGCATGTAGATGCCCAGTTTTCCCAACACCATTGTTGAAGAGACTTTTTCCCATTGCACATTCATTACTTTGTTGAAGATTAATTGATTACTTAATCATGGGTTTATTTCTGGGCTCTATATTCTCTCTGCTGATCTTTGTGTCTATTTTCTTAATTTCTCTTTCTGCTACTTAATTAGTGTATAGAAATGCAATGGATTTTTGTAACTTGTGATTTTACTAAATTCATATATCAATTCCTAGTAGTTTTTTGGTGGAGTCTTTTTGGTTTTCTATGTGTGATATTGTCATCTGCAAGTTGAACGGCCTTGCATACCTTGCATACCTGGGATAAATTCCACTTGGTTATATAGTATACAGTATACAATTCCTTTTCTATTTCATTGGCATGCATACTTATTTAACTTCCTATTTACCTTTCTAACTTTATGAATTGGAAGAGAAAATTTCCTAGATATTTAAAAAGACCTAAATATCTGCAATTGTTGGTTCATGTCCTGGACTGAATATGAAGTTTGCATATTCACATTAATTTTTATCCCTTTATTGAATTCTGCAGATAACAAAAGCTGGAGGTTTTGTCTTTGAAGAAGACAAAGAAGAGTCTGGTGATCAGACTCTGCAGTCTTGTGCTTACCTAAAATTTGATGCTATGGTCAAAAAATATATTCATCTTATTTTAAAGGATTTTTAGGAATGTGATTATAGGATTGCAAATAATGTGCCATTTGTAAATATTTCAGTACCCAGTGATCCATGTCTTGTCTTTTATTTTGTATATAGATAAGACCAAGATGCTATTATTCCCAAATTAGGGACTTAGAAACTGAAGTCTAGAAATTAGGAAAGCTGAGGATCAGTCTTTATGTTGTACCTGAGTCACTTTTAACTTACCGCATTCTATAGTTGAATCATTTCTTTACCTTATTGTTGTGAAGTTGAGACAGCAGGATCACCCACACATTAAGTAATTTATTAAAAATCTATTGAGTACTAGCTATGTACCAAGAACTATGATAAAGATGAGGGATGCAAAGATGAGTAAGAAGAGGCCTCTGTCTTAGAGGAGCTCACAGTTAAATGAAGAAAGTGAGTAATCTGATAAATAATAATACAGAGGCTTTGAGACATGACTAAAAGTTTCTAGAAATTTAGAGGGGAAAGAAAGTCTGCCTTGGGGAGTTGACATCTGACTTGGGTCTTGAGGGTCCTCTTTTTTTTTTTTTTTTTAACATATAATGTATTATTTGCCCCAGGGTACATGTCTGTGAATCATCAGGCTTACACATTTCACAGCACTTACCATAGCACATACCCTCCCCAATGTCCATCACCCAGACACCCTATCCCTCCCCCTCCCATCCCCCAGCCACCCTCAGTTTGTTTCTTGAGATTAAGAGTCTCTTATGGTTTGTCTCCCTCCTGATCCCATCTTGTTTCATTTCCCTCCCCCACTCCCCACGATCTCCTGCCCTGCCTCTCAAATTCTTCATATCAGAGAGATCATATGATAATTGTCTTTCTCTGACTGACTTATTTCACTTAGCATAATACTCTCTAGTTCCATCCATATCGTTGCAAATTGAGGCTCCTTTTTGAAGAATCTTATCAATTCTCTTCAGAAAAATAAAACAAGGATTGCTCTCTCTTCATGTATCTTATAGACCCTCTCCCAAAGTGACTGAGATTTGCTTAAAACTATCACTACATAATAATATGTATTTTTTTTTTGGTTTTATTTTTCAGTGCACAAAGCATTTTCTAATAGAAGTCTCAGCAAGATGCCTCTATCAGGATATGTTTCTTTCCATTTCACATGTGAGAAAGAAAGCTGAGTGCAGAAAAGTAAGTAACTTGGACCAGGGCCCACTCAGTGGCATGACCTGGATTCAAACCTTGCCTTCTTCTAATTGCAAAACTAAAATTTTTCCTCTTGTTCAACTCTGATTACGTAAATAATAGTGTCCACCAGCAGCATTTCATCAAGCTTCCTGTTTAAAACGGAACATTTTTCATTTATGCTCCCGTTGAAGAGATGAATGTTCCTCTGGCCCAGATACCCATTAATTAAAAGGAATTTAAGAACTGCTCTGCCAGGCAAGCCTGGTGTCTGTCCAATCCAATATTGTGTTGACAACAGAGGCCTCAAGGGATTTGCCAGGAAAGGACATAGTCTTCCTCCCTGATGTTAACTTTAAAGGTTAGGTGTACTCTAGCCATTTATGACTCTGACATTCATAAATTTGGTCAAACCTTTATGAATCCATTTATATTCCTTGCCTGTACTTCTTTTGTGGTAATGAGCTCCATGTGTTTATTATTTTCTGAGCAATGTAATACTTCATTTTATTTGTTCTTAACTCACCTCACTCAATTTGAGGGAGTCCTCCTCTAGTGAGGAATTGAGAATTATGAGAATAAGTGTACTTGAGCTGACTTTACACATGCTCTCCAAAATTCTCTAGCTGTGTTTTATTTCTTCTTGAACAAGAATAAATAAAATTGTACATTATATTTCTGTGGCAGAGGGACTAATATTTTATTTAGAGATTAGAATTCTGTCTCCTGGCATATTTCCTATATACTTTTGGATGAACTTACTCTAGAGTTCCCTTAGAATAACCTCATTTTGGTATTTGTAATTCATATTTGCATGTTGAAGGCAGCTCTGATCTGGCCCTGGGGAAGCTTGAGGTAATTTTCGTTCTAATCTACAACTACTTGTGGAGAATAGGAATATAGTAGAATATGTTATATATATTTCATAACTGATTCTACCTGATGTGTTATAGAATATCATAAAGTAGGAGAAGAATGCTGGCCCATGTGTCAAGAATCTGGTGTTCTAGAACCATCCCTGGACTGTAGTTTCCAAGTTTATAAGATTAGGGATTGAATTAGGTCATTTTCGAGATCTTGTCATACATTAATTCTGAGTCCCTGATTTCCTTGGTGATTTAACTGAATATAATCAGGTCTAGTTTTCCTAAGCCCCAGTAGACCTCTCCCAGTTCCATCGTGATTCATTTGCTCTCAGTATTGTTGAAGACTTTAGATGGATCACATACACTGTTTTCTTTTATTCATACTGCCTATTTCCCACCTCAGAGATTTCTAGCAAATGAAATAATTATAATTTCTTCACATCACACCCTTACAGAAATAACGACTGAATTTCCCATAGGTAATTCTTAAGTGATGGGTTTATTTTAGGTTCCATAAGCCTATTCCATTTGGCGTAGGTCTTAAAGGCCTCCTGTGTGTTTCCTTTGTTCTAAGTGGTCGCCCTTGTAATTGATTAGTATCATCCTTTAGGAGTTATTAAAAAGTAAATATTGACCAGAGGCTTTCCATTTGCATCTTTGAATTTTCTCAAAATCCTAAGGCCAATCATATCCATCACAGCTACGTTCGTTTGTTGACTTGAGTAAAAAAAAAAAAAGTTTTAGCATTGGCCACTTACTGGTTTTGCCACGAGGAACATACATTTGGTAAGAAATGTTTTCTTTGCTCTTTTTCAAATAGCAAATGGAGGGCTGTAAAGATCTCAGTCATTTATATATAACATCGCTCTGCTCAGCAAATGAACATTCCTCATACCTCCTACTTCCATTTGCGACAGGTGTCCGCCACCTCTACCCAGAGGCCCCAGTGCTTCAAAGCACACCATTCATGCTGTGGTGAAAGCACATGAACTCACAGGTCAAACAATCCCTTCTGTGAAATGGAGCCAGTGACACATCATGGGGTTTTGTACTGGGGACTACATGATGGATACAGCACACCTCTGACACACAGAGGGTATTTAAGTTTATGAGTGTTGGTTCCCCTCTCTTGCACTCTAGTTCTCTAATTAAGCCAGCCAACAATGCAAATAGGAATAGGGCACAACAGCCAAGGAATATGGAAGCAATAGGGCACCAAACTCCAAGAGAAAGGGTCTTCACAAATAGAGAAGTGCTGCAGTCTGTGAAAATGTAAGTGAACTCAGTGTGACTTACAAAACTGACCAAACTGATGGTCATTGTTTTTAGAAAAGTTGCTTTTTATGGTCACACTGGCTCTAGTCATCATCAGTTGCTGTGTTCTTTTTACTTTGCTATGTAGCTCATATTAACTGCAATGATCTGGGTTTTTCTCTTAGATAGCCGACTTTATTAGGCCATAGAGCTTTATGTGTCCAGGTTCGAAATCAGGGCCCTGCTCCTTAAATGATGGTAGGGTACTTGTCTCAACGTCTCTGTGCCGTGAGAGAGTTACTGTCATGACAGAGCTGATTTCTGCCACCTGCCCTAGCATAGCCCTTACAGGACCTGCTTTCTCTATTCACCACCCAGGACCTGTATCATTTCTCTGTATCACTAAATAGAGGGATGAGGGGGGCAGGAAAGGGAAAAAAAGGAAACATAAATCCTGGGAAAGTCCTTTGAAATTCCTAACTTGACATAAGGTAATAGTTCATAAAATTACTCTCTTTTGATACCTGTAAAATTAAAACAAAAATGTAAGAATTTAAAAATGTTAATTAGAAAAGAATGAACAGAGGTGCCCAGTTGGCTCAGTCCGAAGAGTGTGTGGCTTTTTTTTTTTAATTTTTTTATTATGTTAGTCACCATACAGTACATCATTAGTTTTTGATATAGTCTTCCATGCAATCCATGCCCTCCTTAATGCCCATCACCAAGCTTACCCATCTCCCTACCCCATCCCCTCTAAAACCCTGAGTTTGTTTCCCAGAGTCCATAGTCTGTCATGGTTCGTTTCCCTCTCTGATTCCTGCCCCCACTTCATTTTTCCCTTCCTTCTCTTAATGTCCTCCATGCTATTCCTTATGTTCCACAAATAAGTGAAACCATGTGCTAATTATCTTTCTTTGCTTGACTTACTTCACTTAGCATAATCTCCTCCAGTTCCATCCATGTTGATACAAATGGTGGGTATTCATCCTTTCTGATGGCTGAGTAATATTCCATTGTATATATGGACCACATCTTCTTTATCCATTTGTTTGTTGAAGGGCATCTCAGCTCCTTCCACAGTTTGGCTATTGTGGACATTGCTGCTATGAATATTGGGGTGAATGTGGCCCTTCTTTTCACTATAGTAGTGCAATCCTGGGTCATAGGGTAGCTCTATTTTTAACTTTTCAAGGAACCCCCACACTGTTTTCCAAAGTGGCTATACCAGCTTGCATTCCCACCAACAATGTAAGAAGGTTCCCCTTTCTCCACATCCTCTCCAACATTTGTTGTTTCCTGCTTTGTTAATTTTTGCCATTCTAACTGGTGTAAAGTAGTATCTCAATATGATTTTGATTTACATTTCCCTGATGGCTAATGATGTTGAACATTTTTTCATGTGTCTCTTAGCCATTTCTATGTCTTCTTCTATGTCTCCATAGCCATTTCTTTGTCTGTTCATGTCTTCTGCCCATTTTTTGACTTGATTATTTGTTTTTTTGGATGTTGAGTTTGAGAAGTTCTTTATAGTTCTTGGATATCAGTCCTTTATCTGTAGTGTCATTTGCGAATATCTTCTCCCATTCCGAGAGTTACCTCTTTGTTTTGTTGACTGTTTATTTTGCTGTGCAGAAGCTTTTTATCTTGATGAAGTCCCAAAAGCTCATTTTCGCTTTTATTTCCCTTCCCTTTGGAGACGTGTCTTGAAAGAAGTTCTTGTGCTGATGTCAAAAGGTTATTGCCTATGTTCTCCTCTAGGATTTTGGTGGATTCTTGTCTCACATTGAGGTCTTTCATCCATTTAGAGTTTATCTTTGTGTATGGTGTAAGAGAATGGTTGGGTTTCATTCGGTCCAATTCTCCCCACACCATGTATTGAAGAGACTATCTTTTATCCATTGGATATTTTTTCTGCTTTGTCGAAGATTAGTTGACCATAGAGTTGTGGGTCCATATCTAGGCTCTCTATTCTGTTCCACTGATGTATGTGTCTGTTTTTGTGAAGTACCATGCTGTCTTGGTGACCACAGCTTTGTAATATAGCTTGAAATCAGGCAACGTGATGCCCTCAGCTTTGTTTTTCTTTTTCAACATTTCCTTGGTGATTCGGGGTATTTTCTGGTTCCATACAAATTTTAGGATTGTTTGTTCCAGCACTTTGAAAAAGGCCATTGGTGTTTTGATCGGGATGACACTGAAACTATAGATTGCTCTGGGCAGCATAGACATTTTAACAATGTTTATTCTTCCGATCCATGACCTTAGTGTCTTCTTCAACTTCTTTCATGAGTATTCTGTAGTTTCTAGAGTATAGATCCTTTACCTCTTTGGTTAGGTTTATTCCAAAGTATCTCATGGTTTTTGGTGCTATTGTAAATGGAATTGATTCTCTAATTTCTCTTTCTGTTAGTGTATAGGAAAGCGACTGATTTCTGTGCATTGATTTTGTATCCTGCCACATTACTGAATTGCTGTATGAGTTCTAGTAATTTGGGGGTGGAGTCTTTGGGTTTTCTACATAAAGTATTAATGTCATCTGCGAAGAGAGAGAGTTTGACTTCCTTTTTGCCAATTTGAATACCTTTTATTTCTTTCTGTTTTCTGATTGCTGTTGCTAGGACTTCTAGTACTATGTTGAGGAATAGTGGCGAGAGTAGGCATCCTTGTCTTACGGGAAAGGCTGTCAGCTTTTCCCCATTGAGAAGATACATTCACTGTGGGCTTTTCATAGTTGGTTTTTATGAAATTGAGGAATGTTCCCTCTATCCCTACAATCTGAAGAGTTTTAATCAGGAGAATATGCTGTATTTTGTCAAATGCTTTTTCTATATCAATAGAGAGGACCACGTGGTTTTTGTCTCTTCTCTTATCAGTGTATTCTGTCATACTGATTGATTGCCGAATGTTGGACCACCCTGTGTTCCAGGGATAAATCCCACCTGGTCATGATGGATAATCCTTTTAATGTACTGTTGGATCCTATTAGCTAGGATCTTGTTGAGAATTTTGGCATCCATATTCATCAGGGGTATTAGTCTGTAATTCTTTTTGATGGGGTCTTTGCCTGGTTTTGGGATCAAGGTAATACTGGCCTCATAGAATAAGTTTGGAAGGTTTCCTTCTGTTTCTATGTTTTTGAAACAGCTTCAGGAGAATAGGTATTATTTCTTCTCTGAATGTTTGGTAGAATTCCCCAGGGAATCCATCAGGCCCTGGACTCTTGTTTTTTGGGAGGTTTTTGATCACTGCTTCAATCTTGTTACTGGTTATTGGTATATTCAGGTTGTCCATTTCTTCCTGCATCAGTCTTGGTGGTTATGGGTTTCTAAGAAGGCATTCATTTCTTCCAGGTTGCTTAATTTATTGGCATATAGTTATTGATAGTAATTTCTAATAATTGTTTCAATTTCCTTGGTTGTTATCTCTTCCCTTTCATTAATTTGGGTCCTTTCTCTTTCTTTTGGATAAGTCTGGCCAGTTGTTTATCAATCTTATTAATTCTTTCAAAGAACTGGCTTCTATTTTTGTTGATCTGCTCTGCTGTATTTCTGATTTCTATTCATTGATCTCTGCTCTCCTCTTAATTATTTCTCTTCTCATATGTGGCTTAGGCTTTATTTGTGGTTCTTTCTCCAGTTCTTTAAGGTGTAAAGTTAATTTTTGTATTTGGGATTTTTCTTTGTTTTTGAACAAGGCTTGGATGGCTAATATTTCCCCCTTAGGACTGCTTTTGTAGTATTCCATAGGTTTTGGACTGATGTATTTTTATTCTCATTGGTTTCCATGAATTGTTTAAGTTCTTCTTTGATTTCCTGGTTGACCCAAATATTCTTAAACAGGATGGTCTTTAGCTTCCAAGTATTTGAATTTTTTCTGAAATTTTTCTAGTGATTAAGTTTCAAAGAATTGTGGTCTAAGAATATGCAGGGAATAATCTCAGTCTTTTTTATTGGTTGAGACCTGATTTGTGACCTAGTATGTGGTCTATGCTGGAGAAGGTTCCATGTGCTTTCAAGAAGAATGAGTATTCTGTTGTTTTAGGGTGGAATGTTCTGTATATATCTATGAGGTCCATCTGGTCCAATATGTTATTCAAAGCTCTTGTTTCTTTGTTGATTTTTCTGCTTAGATGACCTATTGCTGAGAGTGGAGTGTTGAGGTTTCCTGCTATTAATGTATTATTATCAATATGTCTCTTTATTTTGGTTAACAGTTGGCTTATGTAGTTGACTGCTCCCATGTTGTGGGCATATATATTTACAAATGTTAGATACTCTAGTTGGATAGACCCTTTAAGAATGATATAGTGTCCTTCTGTATCTCTAACTATAGTCTTTAGCTTCAAATCTAATTTGTCTGATATGAGAATTGCTAGCCCAGCTTTCTTGTGAGGTCCCTTGGCATGGAAAATGGTTCTCCATTCCTTCATTTTCAGTCTGGATGTATCTTTAGGTTCAAAATGAGTCTCTTGTAGACAGCATATGGATGGGTCGTATCTTTTTATCCAACCTGCAACCCTGTGCCATTTCATAGGAGCATTTAAGCCATTGACATTGAAAGTGATTATTGAAACATGATTTTATTGTGATCACATTGCCTGTGAAGTCTTTGTTTCTATAGATTATCTCTGTAAATTTTTGTTATATCTCACTCTTGGGATCTTTCTCCTTTTATAGAACACTTCTTAATATTTCTTGCAGGGCAGGTTTGGTGGTCACATATTCTTTTAGTTTCTGCCAGTCTTGGAAGCTCCTTGTCTCTCCATCCATTCTTAATTATAGCCTTGCTGGATAAAGTATCCTTGGCTCTATGTTCTTCTTGTTTAGTACCCTGAATATGTCTTGCAAGCCCTTTCTGGCTTGCCAGGTCTGACGTTATTCTGATGTTCCTCCCTCTGTATGTAAGAAATCTCTTTGCCCTCACCTCTTTCAAGATTGTTTCCTTGGATCTAAGATTTGCAAATTACACTATTATATGTCATGGTGTTGGTCTCTTCTCATTGATCTTGGGAGGGGCCCTCTCTGCCTCTTGGACACAAATGCTTATTTCCTTCCCTGGATTAGGGAAGTTCTCAGCTACATTTTGCCCAAATATATCTTCTGGACCTCTCTCTGTCCATCCTCTCTGGGATCTCAATAATTCTGATATTGGAACATTTCATTGAGTCACTAATCTCTCTCAGTTTGATTCCTTGGGTTTTCATTTGTTTTTCCCATGCTGCCTCGGTTTCCTTATTTTCTATCGTCTTATCAGCTAGCTCACTAATTCGTTCTTCTGCCTCATTTACCTTGGCAGTCAGAGTATCTAGTTTAGAGTGCATTTCATTCATATCATTTTTAAGTTCTGCCTAATTAGATCTCATTCCTGCCCTTTGAGATTCTATATTGTTAATATTTTTCTCAAACCTAGATATCACCTTGATAATTGTTACTCTGAAATCTATTTCTGACATCTTGGTTATATCCATATCTGTTAGTTCTGTGGCAGAGGCTACGTTCTCTGAATATTTACTTTGTTGGGGGTTCCTCCTCTTTATCATTCTGTTGAGGGGTGATTGAGGGAATGTATAGAGTCCAAATTATTGACCACAGCCCAAGCAAGATGCACCTGTTTTATAGGGACCTTAGGGTTGTTGGCCTCTTGTTCTTCCAGCCTATCTTCTGGGGGAGGGGCCTACTGTGCTGTTACTCAGGCAACCCTGTTTGGGCAGAGTTGTCCTGCCCCCTGTTGGTGGGGATGGGCTCGGTGAAAACTGGTTTTTGGGGGCTTTTGTTATCTGGTGGCTTTCCATGGCAGCTTTCCTCATCTCTTCTGAGAGTCAGCAGAAGTGACTGTATCCAAACCTCTATCTCAGAACAGAGAGATCGTAGTCTGCTCTTCACTAAGCTTTGCAGGCCACACTGTCTTCGTTTCTGTCTATGCTGCTAAAAACAGCAGCATCCTGGGTTGTGTGCCCAGCCCTCGCTTCTAGGTCCAGGCACACCTTTGCCCTTGGTGTTTCTAAAAGTGCAAGCCATACCCAGTTGGTATGTGCACCCCTGTAGCTCCAGGTTTCAGTCTAGGGGGCTGCCCTAAAGTCCTTTCCTCGCTGTTACCAGTCTACAAGTCTGTGCCCGGTCCCCAGTGTGGGAAGCTTTTGCCTTCCTGGCACCAGATCCCGGCGGCTCTCTTCCCCTTCTGTTTATCTTCTAATGTCCGTTTGCAGAATCACAGCTCCCTGATTCATACCTTGAGATGAACTGCCATAGCTATTCTGTTTGTAGAGATTCAGATATATCTTTTTCTGTCTCAGACTGATTTCATGGGTGTTCACAGTGGTCTGATAGATAGCCAGCTCAATTCAGGGGACCAATCAAAATAGGGTCCCCTACTCCTCTGCCATCTTTTCTCCTCCCTGGGTGTGAGTCTCTTGATCTCATGGTTGTGAGTTCAAGCTCCACATTGGGTTTAATGATTTCTTTAAAAAAGAAGAAGAAAACAATGAATGGCTTCATTTTAGAAAGAATAGGGTGTATTTATTCATAAAGATACTCCATTAATGCTATAAGATTCAGAACATCAATTTTTTAAAAAGTCTAAATCTCTCTTTAAGGTACCTAGTAGAAAGCACTTGGTAGACCATGGAGATTATAGTGATGAAGAAAACACAGGTTTGCCTTCATTCCATTTATCATCTGATTAAAGAAGCTAGATGTATACTTACACATACAAATTAAGATAATATTCAGTGGGATAATAAGATAACATACTACCATGGTACAAAGAAGGGGGAGACCAAAGATGGAGGGACTTAGGAAGTGGGGATGTTAAAACTGGGCCTTACAGAAGGGGTAAGATTTAGACTAGCATGCTGGGGGGACAGCAGTACCAGAAGAAACAACTGAGCAAGGGATGAGAGGAAAGTGTCCTGTGTTTGGGAAAAGGCAAGCACCCTTGCTTGGAAGGATCTGGAGAGCACGGGGAAGAATGTGGTGGAAGATAGGCATGGATAAGCCACCCAGTTCTCTACATATCTATTCTAGTTACTTCTTATGAATGCCATTGTCTTATCTAGTGGTGCGTCCTGTCAGGACTTTAGGTCTCGTGTTCTAATTTGGAGAGGACAAAGCTTTTTCTGAAATCATCTTGTGGTTTGCTAATCTGAACATCACTTGGGTGTTCAGGTAACAGAAGGGGCTTAAAAAATTCCCTGATGAAATGTTCCCTACTAGGTGTGAAGAGAGAGAAGCAGGCTTTGTGGATTGGCAGGAGGAAGCTGGGAGGTTTAGGCAATGCTGCTGGTGGTGGTGTTTTGACTACCCTGGTTTGAATCCCGGCTTCCACATTCAGTGCCTCAGTTTCTTCAGCTCTAGTAAGGGGGTAATAAGAGAATCTATTTGGTATATATTGGTGTTTCATAGAACAAGAAATGTAGAGGGAAGGCAGCTTCAGGGACCGCTCAGCAGTTAATACTGCCACCTTTCTCCCTTTCTCTTCTTTTCTCTGCCATGCTTAGCAGTTGGGTTTGGTGTGTAGGCTTCTAATGGTTGCAAGATGACCGCTTCAGTTACTGGAATGACACGGTGACTTCTTCCTGGTGCTCCTCTTGACTAGCGAGGGGAAGTCTTTCCCAGAAATTCCCAATAGATTACCCCTTATTTCTCTCGAGGAAGAATCACCTACCTAGAATCAACAGCTGGCAAAGGAGATGACTGACAGTCGCCGGTCATGATTGTTCCCCTGGGACTAGGGATAGAATAGAATTTTCTGAGCTCTTGGCCAGAGCGTGGTAAACACAGTAAAAAACAAGAAAGAAGGGGAAGCAGTGGCTTTCAGGCTAGCAGCAGAGTATCTGCCTTGCTTCCTCTGTATTGTTCAGAGAATTGAAGAGAAAGACCCATAAAATTACTTAGCAAAGCCCATGGCAAGTGATATACCCACATTAGAAGTTAGTGGTTATTGTTATTTTTATTCATATTGGTATTTAATATTATTTAAATGCACTTTTTCTCTTAATGATGTGGGCAGAATCACCTTTCTCTTTATAGCTGATTTTGTCTTACAGTGTAGTGACACTGATGTTCTCTTAAAGATACAAATAGGAGTTCATCTGATTTCCAACATACGTAGCATGGCAATGGTTTCTTCCTTCCAGGCACATATTCTTCAGGATGTGTACTCTGTTGGCTCAGGAAGTCCAAGCCATATGGATAGTAGCCATCTGCTACTTATTAGCTAGGTAACCTTGGCTAAGTTAGTTACTCTGTCTTTGTTCCTTCATCTTTAAAAGGAGTATGATCTTGGGACTTATCTCAGAGGTTCTTTTGAACACTAAGTGAGTTAATTCATTTAAGGCAGCACTGAAAGAGTGCTTAGTACATAGTAAACATTCAGTAAGCGTTAACTCTCTGAAAGCCAGGCATCCAAGGACTAGGACCTAGATTTTTCAACCTGTCTTTTGGAAACAACTTGAGCTATAATGTTTTTGTTGGCTTAGATTAATGCTCAATGCCAGGCAGATTTGGGACTAACCACACTATCCTGATGGACTTCGGGTGAGAGTGCATAGGGAAGAGAGAAGGGGTGTACAAGACCCATTTACTTTCATAGTGACTTGATGGAAGTGTAGACACAGCTGTTTTCATTGTAAGTGTTTTTGGCAGCAAACAACAGAACAGTTGTCTACCAGGTTTGGAGAAAGAGATTTCTTTTTCTCACTTGGCAGAACGGCGGAGCTGCGTACTGATGGAAGCGGTGCTCCACAGTCTTCCGATGGTGACTGCAGCTCCAGGAACATGTGCGCGTGCGAAGTGGGAAGAAGGGGAAGGAGGCAGCACAAGAAACACCTGTATTTTATCTCAGGAAGGCAAGCACGTCCCTAGGATCTCCTAGCAAAATTCTTCTTAGGTCCTATTGGGCAAACAGACCTGACATGTCCATACAAGCTTCAAGAGAACCTGGGAGAGTAAGTATTCAGTGTTTCCAGCTTCTTAGTTAGAGGCAGAATAAGGGAAAAGAGCGTCAGAAAGGAGTTAGAAATGGAAATTGGGATAGCCAACCGGCATTGTCTGCCATGATAGTTTTAAACATGAGCGCACAAAATCAACGCTTCGTATTTTCACAAAGGCCAAGGCGGAGAAACCAAAAGGCCAACAGAATTGGATGAAGATAGCTCTGCTCTATCACATTGGCCCATCAGCTGCTGGTGAAGGATTTAGCTTCTCTTCTAATGTGTGTAGTTGTTTTAAGGAAAAAACAATCTCCATTTGGCTTTACCATGCTGAATTTTCCAGAGTCTCTTTGTCTTTCCATAACTTACCATGCTGACAGAAGGATGTGAGGTCTGCCATTTGGCAGGTGGGAGAAAAGCCGTAAGTTACCTTCTGTTTTAAATATAAAATAATCTTCTTTGAGTCCTGCCCTGTGGTGCTGGGAAGTCTGAACCCTTCCCACACACACCAAACTGGACTCATAAGGTTTTCCTAGAAGTCGTCCATTTCCCATCTCCAGTATTTATAACCCTCTCTTAGAGAAGAAAATGGACTGTAGTAGGAAGTCATATTAAGATAGAGGGGGGATTTAAGCCGCATCAGTAGTAAAACATAAAGACATAATTTAAATTCATCTGGTTGAAAAGATAAATGCAGATAAAAGCGCAGTCAACAGGAGCCGAATGCCCTGGCACAGGAAACAGGCAGACAGTGGACTTGGCCGTCATCCACTGGGGAGCCATTCACCTTTCCTGAAGGCCAGCTTCTGGGCAGCCGCGAGTGCCTGGTGAGGGGCTCTGCCCCAGTGCGGTGTGTGTAGAGGAATGGAAAGACTGCTGGAGAGGAAGGGACTGGCAGAATGGACTTCATGAGGGCGAGGGAACTTGAGGAGGGAGGGAGCCCGGAAGGTTTTAAGAGCTACACAGTCAAAACTAGCCTTAGGCCACAGTCCTCAGAAAACTTTTTCAGATATGCTCTTCGCTTTTAGGGGAAAAAAACCCACAGCAACAGAATTCTTTTGTTTTTCTTAGTAGTGAAACACCCTATTTAATTAGAAACTGTTTATTTGGAAATAACTGAAGATGCTCTGGACCCTGCGTGGGCAGTCTGTAGCATTTTGCTAGCGCACCGTCTTACGGCCTGTGGTTCAGAGCACTTCGCTAACACACTGGCTCAGTGTATGTTGTGAACCAGAAACTACGTTAGTTTCTCAGTTTGATAAGATGAGGAAGACGAGCTACATACAGCCCCTGAGTGGCTTACACTATACCTGGGCCAGTGTCCTCCAGGGGACATTTGACAGTATCTGGTGGCAGACATTTTTGGTTGTCAGACTTGGAGAGATGTTACTGGAATCTAGGGGACAGAAGCCAAGGATGCCCCTAAGCTTTCTACGGTATGTAGAACAGCCGTGCACAAAGGAGACTTAAGTAGTCCAAAATATCCATAGTGCTGAGGTTGAGAAACTGCACTATCGTAAAGATACATAGAAACATACAAAGAAAAATAAAAACTAGAATCAGTACGGTTGTAGAAGAATGTACAAAATGCAGAAGTATTTTAAAGATAGGACTTGTAAATTCTATCCAAAGGAATCTGCGAAGGATAGGGAAGTGATATCAGAGCTTCAGTGAGTTTTGAAGAAGCTTAGGAGTTCACCGGAGATGAGGGTGAGAGGGACTTCTTTATGGGATTACGTTAAGAAGGCAAGATAAGGCTGCAGGCAGAAACATATCTAAATGCAAAAAGCTTTTGAATTGTACTATGTGAGAGGTAGGAAGTGCTGGGAAATGATTCTAGAGGGGTAGACAAGATCAAATTATTACCGGCCCAGGAAGATAGTCTAAAGAACTCGAATTTAGTTCTGTAACAGATGGAGAACAATTGAAGAGCAGCAAGCAAATGAGCACTATAACACAAATTTTTAAGTGAGGTGACTATTACTCTGAACTAAATTGAAAACTATTCAAGTAGGGCGCCTGGGGGCTCAGTGGGTTAAAGCCTCTGCCTTCAGCTCGGGTCGTGATCTCAGGGTCCTGGGATAGAGCCCCGCATCAGGCTCTCTGCTCAGCGGGGACCCTGCTTCCCCCTCTCTCTCTGCCTGTCTCTCTGCCTACTTGTGATCTCTCTCTCTCTCTGTGTCAAATAAATAAATAAATAAATAAATAAATAAATAAATAAAAGCTTTAAGAAAAAAAAAAGAGGGGTGCCTGGGTGGCTCAGTGGGTTAAAGTCTCTGCCTTCGGCTCAGGTCATGATCTCAGGGTCCTGGGATCAAGCCCCACATCAGGCTTTCTGCTCAGCAGGGAGCCTGCTTCCCCTTCTCTCTCTGCCTGCCTTTCTGCCTACTTGTGATCTCTCTCTCTCACTCTTTCTGTCAAATAAATTAAAAAAAAAAAAAAAACCTATTCAAGTGGCCCAATTACCTGAGCCATTAACATTCTACCAATTCTCACTCCTCTTCATCTCTCTGTCTTTGTCTTTCTGTCTCTCTCTTACACACATCTCTGATGGCGTATCCCAAGAACCATCTCTACTCTCATATCCTGTCTTTGTGGAAGGGAGACTGTCAGTAATCAATGAAGAGGTCTGTTCCAGGTGGGAGAGGAAAGCCAGGAAGGGTCTTATCATCTGGACAATGTGGAGGCACAGACTGCTGAGAGATCTTTATGAAGCCAAGAGAAGAGACACAATTTGGGCAGGAAAGAGACCACAAGAAAAATGAAGGCTAAGCAGTTATGGTATCATACTGGGGTTTAAGGGTTTGTATGTAGAATAGATCGAGGTCAGACAAGGCACGTAAGGCTCAGTGAGTGAAGTGGAAGACAGTGGCCACTGGGTTTGATGAGAACCATCAGTAACAGTGAGTCGTTGGCTCAGGACTTTGGTGACTTATTTGTGTGGCCCTCAAAGATGCCTGATGATGGGGCACATGGGTGGCTCACTGGGTTAAAGCCTCTGCCCTCAGCTCAGGTCATGATCTCAGGTCCTGGGATTGAGCCCCGCATCTGGCTCTCTGCTCAGTGGGGTGCCTGCTTCCCCCTCTCTCTCTGCCTTTCTCTCTGCCTACTGGTTGTCTCTCTCTGTCTCTCTATCAAATAAATATATAAAAACTTAAAAAAAAAGATGCCTGATGATGGCAGGACTTGGGGTAGAGACGAAGAATTTGAAGCAGGTGTCAAATTTATATGTGAATATGATGGAATGGTTGGAAAATAATAGTGATGGGGGAGGGTAGAAGATATCCAATGGTTTCCTCTGTAGAGCAAGAAGGAGTTTTACAGTATGTGGGGCAACTATCCCTGGAAATAGCAACGGGAAGCCAGAGAGTGCCAACTCAATACTGGATGAGTAGTACTTGAGAAAGCCACATCCTCAAGAGAATGCCGGAAGTGGAGAGATTGTTTGGGGAAGAAAACAAAGATGTCGGGAAGCTTATTTAATGTAAAGTGGGGGAACCAGAGGTAACAGCTAAAATTCTTAATGGGAGTGGGTGCCATAGATGGGGCGTATTCGTTTGCTAGGGCTGCATAACTAAATATTACAAACTGGGTGCCTTAAACAACAGCTGTGTATTGTCTTGTGGTTCTGGAGGCTGGAAATCCAAGATCGAGGTGTCAGTAGGATTGGTTCCATGGGGGCTGTGAGGAGGAATCTGCTCCATGTCTCTCCTCTGGCTTCGGGTGTTTGCTGGCAATCCTTGCTGTTACTTGGCTGTTACATCTACTTGTAGATGGGTCACTCTAATCTCTTCTTACTTTCACATGCTGTTCACTCCATGCCTCTGTCTGTTCACAAGGTTTTTTGTTTGTTTTATTTGTTTTAAATAAGGACACCAGTCATATTGAATTAGGGCCCACTCTACTTTCTCTCTCTAAGGCCATGGTATGATGTACTGGCATTAGGACTGAATCATACCTTTAATTTTTTTGTGGGCGGGGGTCACCATTCAACCCATAGCATGGAGCCAAAAGAGGGAGAGAACAGTATTAGAAAAGACTACGAGACAGGAAAGAGCATAAGAGAGACATTCACTTTAGCCGCTGATCAGGAATGGCAGTAGTGTGAGAGTCAGAGGAATAAGGGGGTCCTAAGTTTCCAAAGGTCTCTGGTGGCACAGTGAGGTGCAGCTGGGTTGGACTGGTGCCTGTCCCAAGGCATGCAGGCTGGGTACTGTCCAACTTTAGGGGATGTACTGTGTGCATAAATAGTCACATCATTTACATGCGACTTGTATTCTCTGCTAGCAGCTTCTGGGATTTTAAGTCACTGACTGGGCCTCAGAGCGCAGGTGAGGAAGTTCGCAATGGACTTCATAGGCTTTTGAATTGGGAAAAAATCTTAGCACCTGTTAGGATACATACTGGTAGGAAGGCTTTCAAGAGGTTTTCTTCTAAGCTAAAGCCAGAGAATAAAAGCTATTATCTCTTAGTATCCATTTCCCCAGTGCCTTCAAGTCTGATCCAAAGTAAGCACTCAATAAATAAATGAAGAACTAATTCCAAGTGCCAATAATATGGTTATTATCAATTAACATTGAATTCAGAGGGAAATACTATGAATTCAAAGAGTGAATTCTTGGAAAATAACACATGTTTAAGAATATAGGAGACATTTCTGAAGGATATAATGTGTCTAGGATTTCCAAGGTAGCCAATGTCAGATCCTGAGGGCTTTTATAGGCCATGATTAGAATTTTGAGTTTTAGCATAAGGTGGGAAGTTTTTGTGGAGAGTTTGAAACAAGTAGGTAACATGATTTATGTTTGCAAAGCATGCACCCTGGCTCCATTGTGGGGAATTGACTGTATAGGGTGAGAGTGGAAATAAGGAGTGTGCTTCACGGGTTATGAGAGTAGCCCAGGTTCTAGTAGTGGAGGGAGGAGGAGGTGAGCAGATTAAGGATGTATGCTGACAGCCTCATTCATCGACGTCTTGAGATAGGAACAACGGGGACATTCCTCCAGTGTACGTTTTTAAGATTGAGAAAAGGTTTTCCAGAAACCTCGCAGCTTCCTTCTGGGTTCTTATTCGTGTGAATGGCATCTTAAACCTAGCCCTACACCAATTTACTGGCCGGTGGAATGAGACCACGGTGTATGGTGCCGACAGATTAAAAACCTCTCTGAGCTGCAGGAGGGCCAGACTCTCCAGGAGGACTTGGCCCCTTGGAGGAGGGAGAATCAATTTGAGGATCCGTGGAGCTCAACACAGAATAAAAATGTGGGCCCCCCTGTTTGAAAGTTATTAAAAACTTGAAGACAACAGAGCCTTAAACCAAGTGCAGGGTCCTTACGTGCGTGGGTTCCTGTGGGATTGCCGATAAAACCAGCTCTTTCTGTTAGCAAAGAAGCAGCTGTTGAGTGCCAACCAAAGTTTTTTTATCTCCCACAAATTATATTGTGGGAGAATTTACACGGTCTGGAAGGCAACATCAAGATTTTCAGATCACTGAGTTCTTGCTTTAGTGTCCTGCCAGCTAGAAGGAGAAAGTAATGCTTACTGGACTTAGAGGAAGTAACTCCTGCTCATTTTTATCCTCCTTCCACCGTTGGGTTGAGGGGAATCCCCCTGTATCCATAATCTCATAGGTGAATCTCAGAAGTGAACTCCTCTACCCATTTCCTGACTGATTTCTCATCCCTCTAAATCCTGACCACTTGACTCAGTTAATGTCTCGCTTCTTTCCTTGCACCTGCTAGAGGGCTGCAGTTTCACTTTCCCTCTCTTCTGGGATCTGTGGTCCTGCTTTGACTATGCCTTTTGGGGTTTTACAGGATATTTACTTCAAAGGGAATACCTGGCTCCTGACGTTGTGACCAGTGTTCCTATAGGGTTTCCCTGGCTGCACCTGTGCATTCTTTCCAGGCAATTTTGGTTGGGGTTTCTGTTGGCGACCCCATTAGTAAGATGCCACTGAAGTCTGCATCACCTAACTCCTCAGAGGAATTCTTGACAGTTGTCTCTGAATCTATTAGTTACCTACATAGCTTCACATAGGATTTTATATATTGTCATCGCATGTCATTGCATTTCACCACCGATGGGGACGAGGAGAGAAGGGGAAGAAACGTCTCAAGAGTCATATTGCTACTTTAGAATAAGCAATTGTTTTTTGGGGGAAAAGAATGTATAAGTACCGGCCAATATGAAGAACAAAAGAAAATGGCACTTTAGGCAAAATTTGTTTTGTGTTTCTTTGTTTCTTTTTTTTTTGGTTTGTTTGTTTGTAAAAGAACTTCTTGCCTTTTAGGGCATGATGTTTTTGTATCTCTTCAAGCAGAAAAACAATCCACTGCCCTGATGAGTTAGTCAACAGTCTGAATAATTTGGATGCCACCCTTTGAAATCAAAATTCTTCAATTTTTCTTCTACTTTGGATTAGAGTTCCATCTGAAGGCTGCAAGTTTCTAGGACGTTATACTTTTAAAATGAACCCAAGTCCAGCCATTTCTAAGTCAGGGAGACCTAATTCTATGAGGCTTATGAGTGCTAGGAGAATTCAGTGTTCTATGTGACAATTGTGATGATGATTGTAAATAACTAAATATGTTAAATATGTTACAGGATAACTTGTTTTCTTCTACTGAATTATTTTTATTGTCTAATCATACCAAAATATTTATATAACCATGCCTGTATTATTTATAAATTTTTGATTGAAGATATTTTTTCTCATAAAACTGATTATGCCAACCCAACCCCTTTTGCTGGGATAAGTTCTTTCCTTGGTGCTTGGTGCAACCCTCTATTCCCAGCTGTCACTTATGACCAATTAGGGCTTCCAGTCCCACAAATGCAGATCCCGCAGGTCACATGTCCCTGAGATGGAGAATGTGATTTCTCCCAGGGGCTGGATATGCAGACCATTATATCATCTCACACTCGGAGAGAGTCTCCCCTTTCCAAACTTACTGAGCATCTTTTGATTGTACAGCATCTTTATCTCTGACCTCTAAGCAGGGTCATTGTTGTAACAGCCTAGAGAAAGCTTTCAGGAATGAATGAGTGCTCAGAGAAATCAGGTAGCATGCTCTGTCCAGCATGGTGATCATTTCTGACAATGCTGATAGAGGGACTTCTTCTGCAGTCCATTGATTTCAGTGTCAGGCAGATGAAAAGTAGCATATTGATGAGCCTTTGTCATTACTTTGCCAAAGGTGTCTTGTCAGATAAAAGACCAATAGAGGAAACCAACTTAAGACAGGCCATCACATCAATTTTCTTGGTGCTGAAGGAAAGAGAATGAACTGTGAGAATGAAGGAGGGAATGAACTACCCTCCTTTTAAACTAATCGATGCCTATAGAGATACTGTTAAACTCTTAAATTGTTTTCATATGCAAAAAAAAAAGTAGAAGAAGAAGAGTGATCTACAACAAGGGTAAAGGAAAATGGACCACAGAAGTTGAAATAAAAGTCTTCTATTCACAGCAATAGTAAGGTTACAACTGGGACTCTTTTTTAACATTTACCTCTGTTAAAGACTTATTCTCTATAGTATGATGGTATAAAATGCCTGTGTAATCTTTTTTAACTTCCCAGTATTGAGAACTCACAACTGAGAGCAAAGGCCACTATGTATTCTGCATTCTAAAATCAGAGAGAGCATCAGGCTGGGGTTCCAGTTGCTTTCCCAAAGGACTTGCTAAAAAGTGCCATTTGAGCAGGTTCAGAGATAAACACCTTTTCCCAATCACTACTTTTCCCAGTGTCTACTTATCCTCTTTTAGTATAAAGAAGATTGGAAAAGGGCCAGGAGGTAATGGTTAGAGACCCTGACTTCCTCTGACCTTTCCTAAAGGAAAGAGAAGCAGACATTTATTGGTCTCTTCTCTGGAGCTAAAGGGAATGAGTGATGAAAGTCTTCTTCATGAGGTTTCTGGGTGTCAGCAAGAAGTGGACACTGCTTTCCCACTTGATGTCTCCTAAGCGATAGGGCTTGCAAACTTGCTTTGGTGTTCTGAGGACAGGGGCATTAAGGAAAGATAGTGGGATAAGAAAGCCAAACGGAGGAGGCATGAATTGACTCTCTCGAGTATTTTATGGTTCCCAGGAACAGGCTGGGAAGAGCCACAGAATATAGACGAAATGGAGGGAGGGTGAATGTCAGCTTTCTGGGGACTCCTATAGTCTGGGCTGTAATATGGTGGCCAGGTGAGGGCCAACTTTTGAAGATGCTTTCATATTTTAAAGGAAATACCATGGAGTTGAATCCAGTGCCAACAGAGTGTTGGGACTTCTTCCTGTCCGCTCTACTTCATAGACCACAGTTTGATTAAGGGGGCTGACCACAGAGAAAAATCAACAGGAATATTTACACTGTTGAAGTTGGTTGTTCATATAAGGGAAGATGAGGGCAGCCTGTGTGCCATGCTAAGACACGTGAGGAGATGGATCTTCTCCCTACCTCCTCCCCATACTAACATCAGAGGAAAAGTGCAAGGGGGAGGAAGCAGAGCAAAGTTCTAGAACCAGAGGTCTGCTGGCTTTCAAGGGTCCAAGTAGGGAAAAATCCTGACTCTAATAGGAGGTTGGTCTGAACCAAGTGTGAATAACTAAAGATGATAGAAGAGCCATGAAATTGGATTTAGAAATTATTCATGGGAAGGGAATTGGCAGTAAAACTGAAAGAAATTATTGGAAAATAAAAATTTCCACAATTATAACTCAATGACTTAAGATATCTCAAATGGACCATTACATCATTTTCTCTAGTGAATTTTTTAAGTTGAGTAATTACAGGTTTATTTTTAATAGGATAGGAAATTTCACTGTTCATCCTCCCCAAAGAAGACATCCTAAAATCATGATAGCAGCAGTGTAAATTCACCCCACCCCTCAGAGAGAGAAAACACAGTGTGGGGAGGGCCAGAGTGCCCTAGTTCGAGGTCAGCCTGCCTCTGCTCACCTGCCCTCTGACTGTAGACACAAGGAAAGCCCCGATCAAATTGGTCAAATTGATCCACACTGCCAACTGCAGAACTTTAATGAAATAGTTTATTTTTGTGTAAGCCATTAAGTTCTAGCTTGATTTGTTTTGTAGCCAAAGCTATCTGATACAACATTATTGCACGATGCTTGAAAATCACAAAGAATCTTTAAAATATAGTCATCCCAAGGTCCCATCATCCTAACATAGCTCAGCATTTTAGAATTTGTCTATTCCTTACTGTTGGCCTGAACTTCCATTTGGATATGTGATTCTCATAGTTTCTGAGATGACATAGATAGTCTGATCAAACGACTTTCTCTTTCCAGCATGCATGTGCAGGCATGCAGAATTCCCTTTTAAGACACTGACATTATTAAGTGATTGCTTGTGTTAGGTCACCTTCCACACCAGTGCTTCAGCTTCATGGGGACTCAATCGAATTTTCACAGCTTCGCCTTGTCCTTGGTCTGATCAGAGACCCAGTTTGCCCGAAGTGAGTGGTGAGGTGGCAGCAGCAGCATTAGCAGGAGAGAACACCTGGGCTAATCTTTGTGGCTACCAACAGTAACATTCACCCTGTAAAATGTTGTTTTCTGTGGGTCTTTTGGTGTAATCTCCATTTATGGGGAAAAATACACATTTTTTTCCCCCATGTTAGCCTTTGACTAAATTCTTTTAAAAAAACATTTTATTATTTAAAAAAATTTTTTAAGTTTTTTTTTTTTTTTTTCCATTTGTCAGAGAGAGAAAACACAAGCAGGGGGAGCAGCAGGCAGAAGGTGAAGCAGGCTCCCTGCTGAACAAGGAACTCCCTGTGGGACTCGATACGAGAACCCTGGGATCATGACCTGAGCCAAAAGCAGACATTTAACCGACTGAGCCACCCAGGCATCCCTAAAAAAACATTTTGAAAGATAGGTGATTTCTCTTCTCCCCTAATGATATGATTTTACTTTCTAAAAATTCTTTTCCCCAAATGGTCAGTAATTTAATGACAGTTAATCAGATCAGACCAAGGTAAGTGTTTTGTTTGGCATGATCTAGGAAATAACTATAGACCCAGGAGTCTGGAGATTTAAATTTTGTTGTTGGCTCTGTCACTGGTTAGTACTATGCTAGAAAAAATTGCTTTGTCCCATCGTACTTCTGTTTACTCCACCTTTTTTTTTTTTTTTTTAAAGATTTTATTTATTTGAGAGAGAGAGAGAGTGAGAGATGAGCAGAGGGGCAGGGGCACTGGGAGAGGGAAGCAGACTCCGCGCCAAGCAGTGAGCCCCATGTGGGGCTCCATCCCAGGACCCTGGGATCATGACCTGAGCCAAAGACAGAGGCTTAACCCACTGAGCCACCCAGGTGCCCCCAGTTTTCCCCATCTTTAAAGTGAGAAAAGTGTGTCTTAACAGGCTCAGAGTAAGGAAAAGTAGGTAACATGGAATCATCTGCTTCCCTTGAAGACAGAGGGTGTGGGAGCCTGAATTTGGGAAGGAGCCAGTGCCTGAGATGTCTTGTGGCCTCCAAGAGGAACAGACTGTGGACTCAACCCAGAAAATCCAGCTGTTGTCACAGGGCATCTCCTTGCTCTTGCCTCTCCCATTCTAAACATACCGTTCTGGTTGCCTATAGAAATAGCACCATGGATAGGCCAGCAAGGAGCCCTGAATGAAAAGGTGCCAGTTGAGCAAGCAAACAAAAGCATTTAATGGCTCAGGGAATCAAATTAATAGAACAAATAGAAGTATACTGTGTAAGTATTAATATCCTTATCAGGACAAGCTAATATTCTCATTAGGGCACTGACAAACAAAAAAGTCTGTTAAGTATTTAACAATAGAGGAAATAAAATGTAAAAATTAATAAATCCTCAAGTATGAATATTTATATTGACAGTCCCACTCAGAGTCAAACAGAATGAATAAAAAAACACAACCTAGGCACATTAAAGTTCAGAAAGAAAATGACTTTGAACTCCAAATTCTAAACACAACCAAACTATCATTAATAGATATGCAAGGACTCCTTGAAAGAGAGCGATGTATTTCAACAAAATGAAAAATGAATCAAAAAGAATGGTAGATATGATACAGTAAACAGTGGTAGGCAAAGAAATAAACAAAATGTGTAGTTGTCTAAGTTGTAAAAATAATATAGAATGAAAAATCTCAGCATGGGTATGGCTGTGGCTAGGGGGGTTGTGCAGAGGAGAATGTGGGAACAGAGAACTCTCAAGGTACCACAATTCTAAGTATTTGTAGAAAAACATTTAAAATATGTTCAAGCTTCAGTGTAACAAGTCAGCAATTTTAAATAAAACACACAGCTTTCAACCAAGAAAAGAATGGTAAAAATCCCTCCAATTAACAAATATAAGAAATAAAAAAAAATCAAAATAATGGACAATAAATCGAAAACCTAAAACCTAAAAGAAACAGGAAGAAATCCAAGGATATTATTTATTCGATAAATGTCATAACTTCATAAAAAGCCAAATTCTCTCAGATTGTACCTTAAAAAAATATCCACCTATATGCTGTCTATGTGAGATGGGACTGGAAGATAGCTAATAAAAAAATAAAAAGGATATATACCTTGCAAATATTTCAAAATGGAAATATAGTATAGTTTTAAGCAAGTAAAATTTAAGGTAAAAAACCTAATAAAATAATAATAATAAATTCATAATAAAAAGTATACAATCCTGCCCGACAATAAAACAGTTACAGATTTATTCATTTTTAACAAAATTGTTGAAAATACAGAAAGCAAAATTTTATGGAAAAATAACAAGTTCATAATCATAATGGAAAACTAAAATAACTCTCTCAGAATTGAACAGATCGAATAGACCTAAAATGTCAAAGTACAGAAGATTTAAATAACATAGTAAACAAGTTTGGCCTGGTAGGTACATGTAGAATTTTGTATTTCAAAGCTTTGTACATAATCTTGTCACATGCACAAAGAAGGGTTATAAAAGCTGAACAAATACTAAGCCACAAAAATATTTCAAATAAATGCTTTTTTTTTTAAGACTTTATTTATTTCTTTGACAGAGAGAGAGATCACAAGCAGGCAGAGAGGCAGGCAGAGAGAGAGGGGGAAGTAGGCTCCCTGCTGAGCAGAGAGCCCGACGTGGGGCTCAATCCTAGGACCCTGAGATCATGACCCGAGCCAAAGGCAGAGGCCCAACCGAGTCACCCAGGGGCCCCTCAAATAAATTCTTAAATGTCAGTTGTCTCTCCTACCCATTTCAATACCTACATTCTTTTTTTTTTTTTTTTTAAGATTTTTTTTTTTGCAAGAGAGAGAGAGTGCACATGAGCAGGGAGGAGAGGCAGAGGGAGAAGCAGACTCCCTGCTGAGCAGGGAGCCTGGTATGGGGCTCGATCCTAGGTAGGACCCTGGGTTCATGACCTGAGCCAAAGGCAGATACTTAACTGACTGAGCCACCCAGGTGCCCTCAATACTTAGATCCTTGATGAGAAAAAAAAAAA